>JAPPVO010000010.1:42376290-43576290 GCA_030407325.1 Camellia japonica | reverse complement strand
TGTGTGAGCTGTGTTCAAGATAAGCAGAAGTGCTGTGTATGTAAATGTTTTCAGAACGAGCAGATAGAATACAGAGCGAAAGCATGAAGTGTGTAAGAAATACAAAATACATCACAGAAAATGTAAGAGTCTAGTATGCACCTCAGGTGCGTAGTGAGACAGGTGAGACTCCTGCTCCCGTAGTAGCAAGTCCGTGGGTGCTCGTCGCGCAAAGTCTGTAAAATAATGAAAAGTGCTAGGTGGTAAGATGTGCTCCTCGGGACGATACGTCGTAGGGTCGAAGGGGCGGATCCCAGGCGGCAGCAGAATGATGTCAGGCTCCCCCTTCATCCCTGGAGGACCCTCGTCGTGTGGAACATTGTCAGCCATCTAAAAAGAAGGTGCAAAATGAGCGAAATGAGCTAAAATTGCCAAAAGTCAACAAAAGTCAACTCTCAGGAAGAGAAAAAGTCAAAGAAAGTCAAAGCCCGGGAAAAGGTGCTAAACTTCGATAGAAACATACCTCAAGTGGTGAAAATGGAGAAAGAAGCTCCGAAAACAAATTCTGATCGGTTCAAAATGAAAGAAATCGGAAGATCTTAGTGAGTCAACTTCATGTGGGACGTTGGAAAACGCGTGCAAAGCCCAGATCTGAGAGGGAAAAAGGTCTAGGAAGGAAGAGGAGTGCATTTCGGCCTTGAGGGTGTGAGCAAATGTGTTTTGAAGTTGTGTATTTAAAGAGCCGAACCTCAAAAGACCAAACTGCCCCAATTTTACTAAACTAGTCAATTGACCAGTTTTTCAGGTCGACCGACCACCTAAGTGGTCTACAGGTGGTCTTGGTGGTCGGCAGCCCTCCAGGGTGGTCTTTAGGGTCCCATTGTCCTCTCTGTGTGTTTTTATGCTGTTTGGAGTCCTTAGCTCTCGAGAAAGTGCAAGAAAAGTTCACTATTTTCGGCTCAAAATGTCCCCGTGGGAACTTCGATTCACGTCTTCGATGCACGACTCATTGTCACTCATTAAGAGCAAGGTGTATCATTTTTAAGTACATTGTGACCCCTCTGAGAGGTAAATCGGAGGTTGCGTTTGAATTGGTCTCGTTAAGGCGTGTATTTCCTTATTCGACATTTTACTTCAAACATGCTGTTGATGTTGCACTAAAAATGCATTGTTATTGTGCACAGAATGTATATGTCGCGTGGCATTGCTACGTACTTTTCACTTGCATTGCTATGCACATCTCATGTGCATTGTCATGCACCGTTTCACTTGCATTGCTATGCACGCTTCACTTGCATTGTTATGCACGTCTCACTTGCATTGTTATGCACATCTCCCATGCATTGTTATGTACCTTTTCACTTGCATTGTATATGTACGCGTTTATCTTGTATTAGACTTGTATCTTGATGTAACATTGAACATGTGTTTCTACTATATTGTACATGTTGAGTTTCTTTCTTATGCAGGCACGATATTGTATGTACGATTCATTTGAGGCTGGTGCAACCAAACGATATTGTATGTACGGTCCATTTGAAGCCGGCACAACCAGATGATGTTGTATGTGTTTCGTTCAGAGGGAATCCGAATAAGATCATTCATGTCCTTTGAACACCTTGTTTTGGTTAGAAGCATCTGGGTATGCCCGGTGCTTACATCATACCTCGTTGGTTAGAGACATTCAGTTACACCCAATGTTTACACCGACATCTACTTTTCCCTCTCTCGCGTGTGATACGTTGAGAGGTGTTGCTTTTCCCTCTCTTGCGTGTGATACGCTGAGAGGTGTACCTTTCCCTCTCTTGCTTGTGATACACTGAGAGATGTTACTTTCCCTCTCTTACGTGTGATACGTTGAGAGGCGTACATTTTCCTTCTCTTGCGTGTGATACGCTGAGAGGTGTTGTCTTCTTTTCCCTCTCTTACGTGTGATACGTTGAGAGGTGTACCTTTTCCTTCTCTTGCGTGTGATACGCTGAGAGGTGTTGTCTTCCTTTCCCTCTCTTACGTGTGATACGTTGAGAGGTGTACCTTTTCCTTCTCTTGCGTGTGATACGCTTAGAGGTGTCGTCTTCCTTTCCCTCTCTTACGTGTGATACGTTGAGAGGTGTACCTTTTCCTTCTCTTGCGTGTGATACGCTGAGAAGTGGTGCTTTTCCCTCTCTCGCGTGTGATACACTAAGAGGTGTCGCTTTTCCTTCTCTTACATGTGATACGCTGAGAAGTGGTGCTTTTCCCTCTCTCGCGTGTGATACGCTGAGAGGTGTCATTTTTCCTTCTCTTACGTGTGATACGCTGAGAGGTGTCGTCTTCCTTCCCTCTCTTGCGTGTGATACGCTGAGAGGTGTCGCTTTTTCTTCTCTTGCGTATGATATGCTGAGAAGTGATGCTTTTCCCTCTCTCGCGTGTGATACGCTGAGACGTGTCGCTTTTCCTTCTCTTGCGTGTGATACGTTAAGAAATGGTGCTTTTCCCTCTCTCGCATGTGATACGCTGAGAGGTGTCCATTTTCCTTCTCATGCGTGTGATACGCTGAGAGGTGTCGTCTTCCTTCCCTCTCTTGCGTGTGATACGCTGAGAGGTGTCACTTTTCCTTCTCTTACGTTTGATACGTTTAGAGATGCTTTGTTTGAGACTTCGGGTATTCTCGGTAGTCGCTTTTAGCCTTCTCCGTGCGAGACGCAGTGAGAATTGTATAATTTTCTTACATCCTTTCTGCATGAGATGTAGTTTGGTTCGTGTTTACTTGCTTATGTACGAGTTTGCTGTAGCATTTCTTTGCATAACATTCGCTTAAAATGTTGTATTTATTTTGCATAAATGCTTCATTACAGTCTTCTTTGCATGATCATAAGTTATGTTCTGTATTGTGCATGTTATTTGCATTTTGCCCCTTTGCTTGCGAGCACATCTCTTTGTTATCTTACTTGTTTGTCTAAGTCTTCGGCCTTGTCAAAAATGGGTCGTCTCTAGGCTTTAACATTCACTCCCGTCATTTCATGACTTTCGAGTTCTGTCAAAGAGGGGCAACTGTAGACACCCCATTTTTGACCGACCTTAAGACTCAGACGTCATCGATTGAGCGCTTGATGAATGTGCATGTTTGTGCTCGTTTTGAGTTTCCAGAGCCTTCGGCCGAGCGCCTTGTCTCGGGACCTCTTAACTTCCTCCTCTTGGCCTGGTTTTTGGACCATGCCTTGCTGTCTTTGCCTAGAGGGAGACAGAGGTCTCTAGGCCACTTTTTGTAGCCATAGACTACCTTTCCCTCTCGTAGGCCACTTCTTGTACCCGTAGATTAGTTTTCAGGATTTCCGGCTGAGTGCCTCGCCTTGCGGACTCTTGTCTTGCTTCCTTTTTGGTTTGTTTTTGAACCAAACCTTGTTACCCTTTGCCTGGAGGGTCGAAAAGGGGTGTAGACTAGTTTTTCCCCTGTAGACCACTTTTTGTCCCTGTAGACCACTTTTGGTGGTCGGCCAGCTAGGATGGGTGGTCTGTGGACCACCTAAGGTGGTCGGCAGCCTGTCACCACCTTCTATTCTCTATGCAGACCCTCTTTCCCCCTTGTCGACCAATTTTATTCCCTGTAGACCACTTTTTGTGGTCGGTCGACTAGTGGGAGTGGTTGGTCGACCACTTTAACTGGTCAGCGGCCTTCCTGCATTTTCTGCAGATATTTTCCTTGCCAGTTGTGCCAGCTGGTGAGCACAGAATGCATCAAGCTTCTAGCTTGGAATTGGCCTTCCTCCGTGCGAGGGATTGCACCAAGCTTCTAGCTTGTTCAACAAGCTTGAAGCTTGGAATTCTATAAGAGGGAGGCTCTCTCTCCCTTTTCCAGGTTCAGAAAAATTGCTTAGGGGTATACATATCTATCTCTATTTTGATTTCTCCCTCTCTCTCTATATTTGTTCCATTTTGTGCTCAAAAGTGCTATTTCTTCACACTTTTGTACACAAACACCTAGTGAAACACCTTCACTCTTGAGCTGAGGTTCTTGGAGGTTGCATTTGAGGGGTTTTGGCTTGGTTTTTGCCTCTGAAGTTGTTGTTCTAAAGTTGTTCTTCAAGGGTGAGTCTTTATCCTCTTTAAAGCTTTGTTGTAGTTGCTTATTTAGCCATCTTTGCATGCTTCTTTTGGCTTAACTTTCAACCATAAAAAATTCTATTTTCAAGTGCTTAAAGTGTTTGTTTGAGGCCTCTTTGGTGTTGGGGGTGGTCTACCCCCTTTTGTGCCTTATTTTGCTTTGTTTTGTGCCATCTCTTTAGGCCTTCGAGATCACCTTCTCTTGGCCTTTTAACCACTGAATTCCAGAGGGATTTCAATGGTGGAAAGTGCGTTTTGAGGCCCCAAATAGGAGGGGGTCATCCCCTCTCCTTGTGTCTTGGTTGCTTGTGTTGATGGCCTCATGTTTGAGCTTGTTTTTCTAGTAGGTGTTGATGGCCTCATGTTTGAGCTTGTTTTTCTAGTAGGTGTTGGCTTGTTCTCAGCCTATTTTTGGCCTTATTTCAGCATGGCATAGCTCTGTTTTGGCTTGGTTTGGTTACCTCATGCATGCTTTTTACACTTGTAGTGTAATCTTGCCATTTGGCCTTGTGTACTCAATGCTTTGATCCATCATGCTAGCCTATTTTGGTCCTATCTCAGCATGTTTTTGGTGTTGTTTTAGCATGCCTTAGCTCTGTTTTGGGTCAGTTTGATTGCCTCTTGCATGCTTCATACCCTTGTAGTGCAATCCTCCCTATAGCCTTAACATGCATCATGCTTTGGACCATCATTTTAACATGTTTTTGGCTCCACTCCAACAAGCTTTCACTCATGTTTTGTCATGCTTAAGCTCTGTTTTAAGTGTTTTTGGTCATGCATGCCTTGCTTTGTATAGCCATAGTGCAATCTTGCTCACTAGCTTTGTGTTTTGAGTCCACTAGCATGCATTGCTTGGGCTATTTGCATGATTTAGCATCATTTGATATATGATTTCAGTGCATGAAATGTGGTCATACTCTCACATGCTTCACTCTTTCAATGCTTTTGGAAGGTTATGCTTTGTGCCTCAATCATGAGCCAATTGGCATGCATGCTTACCTAAGCCTTTTGGGCTATCATCTCAGTGTGTTTTTGGTCTTATTTTGCCATGATACAACTCTGTTTTTCATGGGCTAGAGCATCTCTCATTTGCTTCTTACACTTGTAGTGTAATCGTGCTCATTGGCCTTGCATGCATCATGCTTTATGCCTTCCATTCTAGCATGTGTTAGCTCTATTCCATGCATGTTTTGGCATTGTTTTGACTTGCCTTGGGACTGTTTTGAGTCATCTTGGCCCTTTGGGGCTTGCTTGATATGGCTATGATGCAAGTGCCTATGCTAGCCTTAAGCTTTGAGTCTCCTAGCATGCCTCATTTTTGACATGTGCATGATTTGTCATCATTTGGAATGTAATTTCAAA
This sequence comes from Camellia japonica, assembly GCA_030407325.1. Taxonomy (NCBI): domain Eukaryota; kingdom Viridiplantae; phylum Streptophyta; class Magnoliopsida; order Ericales; family Theaceae; genus Camellia; species Camellia japonica. The sequence continues at coordinate 43,570,866 of JAPPVO010000010.1, read as the reverse complement.
GTGTATGTCTTCGTTTTACTCCCATGTTTATCACTCTTCATTATGTTTGGGAGTTATGCTTTTATGCCTTGTTGATGAGCCATTGCATGAGCATCATCATCTTGTCTTTCATGCTACCATTTCAGAGTGTTTTGGCCACTGTTTTGGGCATGCATGAGCTCCGTCTTGGGCTAGTTTGGTTGTTTGAGCATCGCATTGCATAGCCCTTGTGTTGTGTCCTTCACTAATTTCAATGCTTGAGGACTCTAACTTGCCATGTTCATGTTGTTTGCATGTTGTCGCATTGCATTGTGTCTGGAATGTTGTTGCATTGCATTATGTTTGGATCGGGCGTTACTCCGAACACGAGAAACGAGGGGCGTTTCATACTTGAAGTGATGAAACGCGCCTCACTTCTCGATCGCCAACCCTCTTGATCAAGCATGATGGAGGTGAAAGCCCTTCTGTGTTATTTGTGCATTCATTGACATTGAATTGTGCAAACTTGGCTTCTCGGCCATCGTGCATTGCGATGCTCTGTTGGTGGCCCGAGAGTCGAGTACCGCACTCCCTTGAGCTTAAGAAATGATAGGGAGGGTGGTTATGCACACATATCTTGCAAATACACTGCCATGCCCCTTGTTGTCCTCTGTTGTAGCAAAACTGGAGTTTGGCAGATTTTCTGGTCTACAACCAGTTTTTCTGGTCTACAAGTGGTCTACACCACCCTTTTTTGGTCGGCAGCCCACCAGGAGGTCCCCATGTTGGAGCAGAAGCAATTTGGAAGTTTGTGCAGTGTTCTAAGATCAAATCAAATGCAAACAGAGGCAATTCTGGGCATGGTAATGGATTTCCGAGCGAAGCCGACCGAGCATGCATCATACATTATTCCGAGGCAGAGCTGTGGCAACCTAATTTAGCTTCTTTTTCTTACTTAGTTGGTTTTGTAACTTAATTAATTTGATTAATTAGTTAAAGTGATGTAATAATTAGTTCTAGCTAGTTATTCAATTTGGTTGTGTAATAATTAGTCTAATTAGATTAATTGCTTAGCTTAGCTTAGATTAGCTTAGCTTGTATTCGGACCCTCCGTCGAGAGGGCGAAATGTTGTAATAAGTGTGGGTGTGTGTGATGCATGTCTTCCAACCCCATTTCTTTCTTCCTTTTACTTATCAGCTTTCGATGGTTAGTTTAGGGCGTATTTCGATTAGCATACCTTATGCTTGCATGCGTGTATCCATTCATCTGTCTTGCATGCACCGGGCTCGGCGCATCATACAAACTGCATTGTATTTCAATACCAATTTGAATACATGTTATCTAGTTGTATTCACATGACATCTTAGAATAGCCGAGCCTATCTTAGTTGTATTTTGCATGTGTTGCATTAGGCATTCTTGACATAGCTAGGATCATGCATTGATTACTAACTAGCTTCTTTTTTGGCTCGGAGTACACTGTGAGTGTTTACGCTTTAGCATCCTTGCATGTGTATAAGTGACTGCCATGATAGCATACTTGCCATGAGGCTATGTGCTTATGTGTTTAACTGCATGAATGCCTGTGGATGAAGGCTTCATTACTTGAATTGAAACAATTCATCAAAATGTGCATTTTAAGCCCACTTGAAGTGGCAAATCATGTTGTTTTCTAAGCCCACTTGAGGGTGGCAAATCCGTGTCTTAGCCTACTTGCGAGTAGCACTTTCAAACCATTTTCGAAAAACAAACATGAGATGTTTTGTTCCAATTCTTGCGATTGATTCTATACTTGTATGCTGTGCGCATCACATAGTAAGCTAGCTAATAAACCGGAATAAGAACGCATGTGTTTTCAAAAAACAACATATCATGTCAGTAGAGGCCGATCTTTGATCGGGCGAGCGGGAGTGCTCATTTCATGACCTTCCCCTCTCGTACCCAAGTTCCTGAGCCGAGGCAACTTTGGTGATGACGGACACGTGGCCTTAGGCACGAGTCAGGGTTTCCTAAATTTCCCAAAATAAAATATTTAGGTGGCGACTCTGAAATCTGGCAAAGCAGTCCATGTTTGGCACTTCTTGATTAAAATTGATTTTCCAAAACAATTTGCCGGATTTGGACTCTTTGGTGATTAATCAGTCTTATACTGCACTTTGTGATATTAGATTCAGAACTGTGACAGGAGTCCGAACTGTAGTAGCTAGAACACAATTCGCGCCCTCTCCGAAAAGGGGGGCGCGCAGAGCGAGTTCGGGCGGTCTACACTTGCCGGCTGTCAATGTGCATGTCCTCCAAAATGTTGACACCTTGCTTCCACTCACTGCCTTATCTTCTACAAAAGGTTGGACTTCATAGTTTTTTCATTTCAGCTGCAAATTCTTCACAAATGGAGCCATTTTTCGCCCAAAAACTCTTGAATTGGATTACGACTTTGGATGGCTAGGAAAAGGTGAATTTTCGGGATTTCGGCATAAATGCACTTTTCCCGCTGAGTCGTTCTCAGCTTTGTTTTCTGTTCCTTCATGCCGCAGCTAGATGTTGGAACCTGATTACACACGTCTTTAGCTTTGGAGGACAAGAGATATGCCTGACAATCAAAGAATTTCAAGTGTTAATGGAATCCCAATGCGATGAGGAAATCATACCTCAACCCCGTTTTGGCCACATCCACGCTTTGGGACGGATGTGCGGACTTACTTTACATGAAACTCGATCCTTGGTTCACAATGGGGAGTTGGACATTCCCAGCCTGATCCGTCAATTTTCTGAAGTTGGTGACCGAGGTAACCTTCTTTAGCGGGGTTTTCGACAACACGCCCTTTGTTTGTGCATATTGGCTCATTTCCTTCTTGCCCTTAGTTTCGGAGGGTCCAGCATTCAGCTAATTGAAGTGGCGCAAGGCCTGAAAGAGGGCAAGAGTTGCATTAGCTTGACATTGGCTGAGACTTTGATGGGCTTAGACGCCTTCCATCGGCGAGAGACAAGCAAATTCGCAGGAAGTCCACTACTTCTTCAGGTAATGTTTCCCACCCTTTCTAATATGTGTTTCTCACATCACTCGGCATCCATGCTCTGTTTTTCTCTCAAAGCCCTTTTATCACTTTTCTCTCAACATACACCTCTCTATTCTTTAGTCTCTCTTTTCTTTCATCCATCCCCAGATGTGGCTAATGGACAAGCTGAAGGTGGTGGACTCTTCCCCCGCATACTCAGCTCAGGTATACTTTCTCTATCAACAGCTAGTGGATTTCCCGAATGAGGGATGGTGGTGCCACTAGATGTGCAACAGGTCTGCTGCTGACATTACTTAGCGTTGCCCTTGGCTTAATCTGACCAAAATGAGCTACAACATGACTCGGCAACCTGGCATTCAACTGATTGGCCTAACACACTGTGTATTCTATTTTTCATTCCGATTCAAGCATCAGTTTGGACATGATCAGACTTGCCCAGAGGAGGGGGTAGAGTACCTGGTTTCATTCCCAATCCGAGGTTTATATTTGGCTAGATACCTCACTGCTTGGAGAATGAGAAAACTTCTGGCCCCTACCCCTAGTTTCAGTTACGCCCTTTCTGGCGAGTGCCTGACTTGGCTTGAAAATGAGGCACAATCTGGGCCCACTTTAGCATCAAAAGCTTCCACAAGCACAAGTGGGGAACGCAGGAGCACCTGACTCATCTATGCCCCCAGTTTGTTGCTTTGATCTTTACTTTTCAAGTTTTATGAATGTAACAAAAGCAACTTTGATTTGTATCGAGAGTTGGAGAACTTTGTATTGAAATCAATGAAATTAAAGTTGTTTACACTGAAAGTTTTCCTTTTGGCCCAAAAATGGTCTAAGTTGTAAAAGGTAAAATTTGAGCTAAAATCAACTTTTATCAAAACTTTTCAAAACAATTTTCGATAAGGATCACAACTTGACAAGCATGGAATCAATCCTCGAGATGTACAACCCCGAATCCAAAGATCACAAATTGCCCCTTGTCCGAATAACACTGCTCAGCACTGTAACTAGTTCTCAGAATAAAGATCACAACCGAATATTCAGATAAAGAATAGACAAAGATGACCTGATCAAACATATGGACAGAACAGTTGAGTTGGAGGTGTTTACAGCCGAACTTCGGGATGAAGTTGCCTACGTATCCCAAAGATGGGAATCAGGCCTTATGTAGTTCGGTTCGGGTTGGGTTCACTCGAGTATTAACGCTCTCCTTTTGTGTTCTAACTTTTGCCAAGGCCGCCCTTCCGGGTTTTCAGCCTTGCGAGCTCGGTTTTTCTTTATTTCCAATTTTTTGTGCTCTAACTTTTGCCTAGGTCGCCCTTCCGGGTTTTCGGCCTAGCGAGCCTCTCAGGGATAGTATTTCTTCAACTTGTCCATGTTGATCGGTTGGGAATATTCTAGGCCATCCAAGTCCATGAGAATAGCAGGTCCATCCGACCAGATAGTTTTAATGATGTAAGGACGGTTCCAATTGGGTCTGAACTTACCCCTAGGGTCATGGATAGGAGCTCGGTTGTCTTTCAGCACCAAATCTCCTTCTTTGATATTCTAGGACTTAACCTTCCTATTAAAAGCCCTGGCAATCCTACGTTGATAACCCTAAACATGGTACAGTGCTTTTAGCCTTCTCTCATCAAACAACATCAGTTCTTCGAACCTGCTCTATTGCCAGTCTGCCTCTGCTATCTGACACTCAGCCATAACTCATAATGACGGGACTTCTATTTCAATTGGCAGAACAGCCTCCATACCGTAGATAAGAGAATAAGGGGTCTCCCCTGTAGACGTCCGGATTGAAGTTCTGTAGACCCAAAGCGCAAATGGCAATTTGTCTGGCCAATCCCTATAGGTCTCAACCATTTTCTATAAAATATGCTTGATGTTCTTGTTGGCAGCCTCAACAGCTCCGTTGGTTTGCGGCCAGTATGTAGATGACTTATGAAAAGCCACGTTGTATTTCTCCAACAAGTCTATCACTTCTTTCTTGAAGTGGGAGCCATTATCTGAAATGATATCGTTTGGGACTCCATAACGGCAAATGATGTTGTTTCGGATGAACTCAGCCACATGCGTTGCTTTCAACACTACATAAGACTGAGCTTCTACCCACTTCGTGAAGTAATCAATTGCCACCAGAATGTATTCATGCCCATTTGACCCTTTCGGTGTGACTGCGCTGATGACGTCGATTCCCCAGACTGAGAAAGGCCATGGTGAAGTCATGTTGTACAGCTTCGATGGCGGAATGTTCATGCGATTGGCATGAATTTGACATTTATGGCATCGCTGAACGAAACTGATACAATCCTCCTCCATAGTAAACCAGTAGTAACCTTGCCTGAGAATCTTCTAAGCTAACATTGCTCCATTCATGTGTGCTCCGCACTCTTCCCCATGGATGGCCTCCATTAGGCACTTTGATTCCTCTACGTCGACACATAACTTGTGCATTCCCAGATGACCCCTCTTGTACAGTTTACCTCCATAGATGATAAATTGAACGGCCATCCGCCGTATTACCCTTTTATCTTTGGCATTTTCCCCTGGTGGATAAACCTACTTTTCCAAAAAGTTCCAAATGTCATAGAACCAAGGGTTTTGATCTTGTACTTCATCTATTGCGGCGATAGTCTTATAGGCTAGTGTATACCTCTGCTCAATGATGATCAGACACATCCGGACTCCAAGCAAGATGTCTATCATGGATGACAGAGTTGATAAAGCGTCAGCGAACCTATTGTTCTCTCTTAGTAGATGCGTGAAGGTCAGCTTTTCAAACTTAGGAATCAGAATGTCCAAGGTCTGGTGATAGATCTTCATCTTTTCTTCTTTGACCTTCCAGTCTCCTTTTGCTTGAGACATAACTAGGTTCGAGTCCCCGATGACGTCCAACCTTTTTGCCCCTAGTTCCAGGGCGGCTTCCAACCCAGCGATACACGCCTCTTATTTTGCTTCGTTATTGAATACCTTGAACTGGAGTTTGAAGGCTAAGGGTATATGGGAATTGTCAGGTGCTATCAGCAACACCCTTATCCCATAACCGTACTGATTAGACGTTTCATCAAAGTACATTGTCCAAACCTCTTCCTCGACTTGCAGAATACTTCATCTAGGAACAGATATTCTACCGCTTCATCCCCTTCTACTGGCTGATCTGCCAGGAACTCTGCTACTGCTTTTCCCTTGACCGACTTGTGAGTAACATACTTCAGATCAAATTCGAAAAAGAGAAGCAACCAATGGGCTAGCCTACCCGTAAGCGCTGGTTTCTCAAAGAGATATTTGATGGGATCTAATCTCGAAACCAAAATTACGGAGTGAACTAACAAGTAGTGCCTCAATTTCCTGGTAGCCCATACCAAGGCTAAGCAAGCTTTCTTGAGCAGAGTGTAACGGGTCTCATAATCTAGCATTTTCTTACTCAAATAGTAGATGGCTTTCTCTACCCTATTCTCAAATTCCTGAGCAAGCATGCATTCCATCGTTGTGTCCGTTACTGACAGATACAAAATCAAAGGCTTCCCCGGCTCTAGCGGTGACAACACAGGCAGATTCTGAAGGTACTTTTTGATCTGCTCAAAAGCGAATTGACATCGATCATCCCATCGGAATTTCTTTCCTTTCTTCAGGAGACCAAATAGTGGTTCAAAATTCAAGGTTAATTTAGAAATAAACCATATTATAAATTGCACTTTACCCAGAAAGCTTCGCACCTCTTTTTCAGTCCTTGGTGGTGGCATTTCTAGGATGGCCTTGATTTTAGAAGGATCTACCTCGATGCCCCTCTGTGTGATCAAGAAATCCAGCATTTTCCCTGCTATTACGCCGAAAGTACACTTCTGTGGATTCAACCTCAGTCTGTATTCTCTGATCCATTGAAAGAATTTCTTCAAGGCGGTGTAGTGGCCCTCTCTTTCTTTGGACTTGACAATCATGTCGTCCACATACACCTCGACCTCTTTATGAATCATATCATGCAGAATTGTGGTTGCAACCCGTTGATAGGTAACCCCAGCATTCTTTAGCCCAAACGGCATCACTTTGTAGCAATAGGTTCCCCACGGCATAGTGAAGGCGGTTTTCTCTCTGTCCTCGAATGCCATCAGAATCTGGTTATACCCAGAAAATCCATCCATGAAGGAGAGCAATGCATGACCCACAGTGAAGTCCACCAATTCATCGATATACGGTAGAGGAAAGTCGTCCTTCGGACTGGCTCTGTTCAGGTCTCTAAAGTCCACACACACCCCAATTTTGTCGTCTTTCTTTGGCACTGGAACAATGTTGGCCAACCAAGTTGAGTACTCAGATACTAGCAAAAACCCTACGTCTATCTGCTTGGTGACCTCCTCCTTAATCTTTAAAGCCCAATCCGGGCGTATTCTTCACAACTTCTGTTTGACGGGTCGAGCCTTGGGATTAAGAGGGATCCGAAGCTGTACAATCTCAGGATCGATTCCAGGCATATCTTCATAGGACCACGCGAAAACATCTTTGAAATCTTTTAATAAAGCGACTAAGCGATCGCGCTCCTCCGAAGTCAACGTGGACCCGATCTGAACCAGACGCGGATCCTTCTGAGTACCCACATTAATCGCAATGATTTCATCAGCAAGGGGTTTTGCAAATCTCTCCTCCCGATTAATCAAAATTTTCAAAACCAGAGGAATTCCTTCATCATCATTTTCATCAAAATTTTGAAAATCATGATTAATGCAATAAATAAGAGGCACAGAGAAATACTCAGAATCTGCGGTGGCATTCTCATTCAAAAGGTCCAGCTCATCCAGTTCCTCGATTACAACTGACTCAAAGGAAAAAGAAAAGGACAACCTGGACAAAACCTCGGCATCCGGGTTGTCAACCCCAGGAATACCGGACCCAGACTCGGAGACACATGAATCTGATTCCAACTCCACAGACTCTATGGAATCAAATTCTGGTTCACTACCTGACTCAAAACTGCTAGACAGGTAGCCCGCCTCTAGCTGCTAAACGAAGAATGGTGCGTCAGATGCATCCAAGATGCTACTAGAAGGGTTCACACCCAGTTAGTCCCCCGATCAAGAAAGCGGTCAGGTTATCCCCCAAGCTCTCTGAGTCGATCGGAGGATCCGAAAGGAGACATGCTAGTGCTGCTCGTACTTCAAGCTCGCTGCTGCTTGAATCACTTTCTGTGCTTTGTGCAGTTTCAGCAGTAATTGGCTCAGCCCTTTCCTCTGTATCACTGTCTTACAGCTACAAGTCAAAGAAAATCTCAAAACCGGGAACTCGCTTCCTCTCAGAGTTGAACCATGGTTCGGGGAAATCGTAAAATGGAAAGTCTTCTCCCTCCCGAACAAAATAACCATTCAGGGTTCCTCGGATTGGTCTATGCACAAGTTTGTAGCACTTCCCAATCTGCTTAGCTCTGGCTCTACCGACTATTTCTTTCCCTTTCCTAACCCAGTCCTCTTTGGTGGGCGTATAGCCAAGACCAAAGGCATGCGGGTTGTATGGCACATCGGCCAATGCAGTAATGCCCTTCTGGCCACTTTTTCCCAGTCCCATTCCTGGCATGTGTTGGACCTAGTTCTTGAAGCAAATCGATTGGGCATTGACGTACAAGCTCTCATCAACAGCCAAGATATTCTGCACTACCCGGGCCTCAGCCAAGGTAAACCCCGAAAGAAAAACATCCTCTTCATCATGCACAATCTCCAGCACAGGTGTAGTTACCTCTAGCGGAGGATGTATAGATGAATTCCCGAAACCTTTCCCATGGGGGTACTTCAGCATTTGATGGAGGGTGGAAGAGACAGCTTTCACTTGGTGCAGCCAGGGTCGACCAAGTAGTAAGTTGAAAGTGGCCGGTACATCCAGGACATGGAATTCAATATCCTGTTGAGCTGGGCCAACCTGTACTCTGATCTGTACCATTCCTATTACCTCTTTGCTGGTATTGTCATACGCCCGGATCACCAAGGTTGTAGGCGTGAAATCTGCCGATTTCAGGCCAATGGCATAAGTCGTGTGACTAGGACAGACATTGATTGCTGACCCAATATCGACCGATACCACTGGTATTTACTTTTCTCGGCACTCCACTGATATGTATAGAGGTTTGTTGTGTGCAAAGCCTTCCGGCGGTAGTTCCTTGTGCCTCCCGGGAAGACTAATCCCACCAATTGTTCCGGGGTAGTGTCGATGGACAACTTAGTTTTATCCATCGTCGACAGTACAGCCTGTCTATGTACTCGCGGAGCCATAAGCACACCCCATATATATATATATATCAGCTTGAATCTTCTTCAACTGTTTCAGCATAGCCTCTTCTTCTAACTACTTTTCCCTCTGCTTCTCAACTTCTTTATCCTTCCCGGATGCCTCGGGTTGGTCTAGATGCGGTGGTTTGAAGTATCGGCCACTTCTAGTCATATGGTTGACCTCTTCCACATATCAAGTGTTGTCAGGAAGATCTTCACCCCAATCCTCATCAGTATGAGCCAAGTGTAGGTCGTCGTCATCCCACCAGATTCCTTTGGCAGCCAACAAGCATTTGTCTGGCTCTGTTCGGATTATCTTCTAGTCAGAAATCTCCCTCGCAAAGTGTTAGGATTTCCAGCCTTCTGTTTGTCTTCATCCATTTCTTGCTCAAACCGCTTTAGCACGGCTTCTTGCTCTGTATGTACAGTGCTAACAACGCCCAATTCTTGAGCCAATTGTTCTAGACCGGTGTTTTCCGGCAGTTTACCCTTCCCATTGGCCATTCCGGCCATTGTAGCGGTTCCCGCTTTCTATTCTTCTAGCTTCAATTCGGTTCCCTCATCTCTATCGGGTTCATCACTTAACCACTCGGAATTGTCTGTCGACGCGTTCAGGTCAAACCAATCAATATGCACGTCTCCTTAATCTTGCTCATCAAAGAACTGAAAATTATCTATGTCCTTCTCTAGGTCGGCTAGATCATCTAATCCCTGACTTGGGTTATCCTCTCGAACTACACTAACCTTCATCCCAGCCGGCAACACCACTTCGGCTTAGCTTGATTGATTGGCACAATATAGCAGTACGGGTTGTACACCCTTTCAAATAAGTCCTCAGAGCCCTCGGGCAACCGATTAAAATTTTCCCCTAAGGCCAACCTCCTTTCATCTACCACTGTCACCACTACGAGTTCAGGTTGGAGTGTAGACATGTTCATCATGCACAAGTGTAACATGCCCGCGGGGGACCTCGCTACAGTTCGGACTCTTCCGTTTTGTTTGGATGGTGCGGTTCTCAATCTGAACCAAAGAGTCCACCTCTGGCAAATCGTTTTGAAGAAAATAGATTTTTGAAAAAGTAGTGCCAAACATGGACTGCTTTGCCAGATTACAGAGTCGCCACCTAAATATTTTTAAAATGGGGAATTTAGGAAACCCTGACTCGGTGCCGAAGGCCACGTGTCCGTCATCACCAAAGTGGTCTTGACTCGGGAGCTTGGGTACGATCGGGGAAGGTCAGCTATAAGCACCCCCTTTCGCCCAGTCCGAAGACCGGCCTCTACTAACCGTGATATCCGATTTTGAAAACATTACATGCTCTTATTCCGATTATTAGCCTAGAATTTACTATGTTATGCGCACAGCAAACAAGTATAGACTAGATTGTCTAATTTGGAAACAAACATCGCATATCCGTTTGTTTTGAAAAGCGTTTTGGAATTTGCTACTCGCAAGTAGGCTAAAACACGGATTTCAATGAGTTTTCCCAACCCAGACAATCCAACCTCCACCCACAGGCATTCAAACAGTTTATCTCACGTAAGCAATTAGCCGCATAGTAAGCATACTGTCATGGCAACATTCACGCATGTGGTATGCTAAAGCGTAAAATACTTACATCGTACTCCGTGCCAAAACAGTAAACTAGTTAGCAAACATGCATGACCTAGTTCATGTTAGAGTGACTAATGCAACACATACAGCATGTGATTAGGATAGGCTCGGCTAACCCTAAAATGGCATGTGAGATGCACTTTACTCGATGCACGTATTCAAGTTGGAATTGTAAATACGATGCAGTTTGTATGATGTACCGAGCCCGGTGCATGTAAAGACAAATGCATGGATGCACGCATGCATTGCATAAGGTATGCTAAAATAGACGTGCCCTAATCTACCATCATAAGCAGGTAAATAAAAGGGAAGAAAGAAGTGGGGGTTGGAAGACATACAAACCACTCACCCACACTTATTACAGATTCGCCCTCGCTCGGAGGGACCAAAAGAATAATACAGTCCAAAAATAATACAGTCCAAATACAGAATAAATTAATTATTACAGAAATTTCTAATTATCAAATTAAATATTAACAAAAGAGAAAGGGGCCTCAGCCCTGCCTCGGGATGCGCGAATGATGCATGCTCGATCCAACTTGCCCGGAAAGCCCACACCGCACCACTGCTGCCTCTGTTTCACTGTCCTGCCTCCCTGGAAAATTGCCAGAGTCCCAGAACACCTTCCAAATTCACTGCAGTGCACCACCGGCTAGAGGAAATAACCACCGGCTGCTTGAGGTGGCCACCGGCTGCTGGGGAGCTTATCGGCACAAAAAGATTGCCGGTCGGCACTAAAGAGTGCCGGTCGGCACTAAATTCCTGCAGGAGACAGTTTTGACAGCAAACAGCAAACCAGCAGTGCATAGCATAGAATTTCTAGGCAAATGTATGCATGGACACACTCCCTATCATGCAATGGACTCAAGGGAGCATGGCCCTCAACCCCCGGGCCATCAATCACGCATTTCAATGCATGATGGCCCGAAAGCCAAGTTAGCAACTTTGATATCAAATGAAATGCATACAAACAAACAAGAGGCCCAACCTCTATCATGGTGATTCAGGAGGCAAGACATGCATGCCAAATGCAACCTAAACATGTGAACTAAACATGCAACATTAACATAGAGGCAAGTATACAAACATGCAATATGTATTAGGCACACAACCTAAACTAACAAGTATGGCATGCAACAAAACATACAATGGTGGTCTTAAACTAACACGGGTAACTCGCAAGCATGCCAAAATCAGTGGCCATGAGATGAAAATGAGATGCCTCGAAATGCGTGCGTACGGGCACGCAAACCGAGGAGATGGCATACGCAATGCAATGGGACTAAAATGGCATATGCAATGCAATAGGAACTTATACTAACATGAGTGGACCTCAGCCACACTCACATAAGAGGCCGTGAGATGAAAATGAAGTGCCTCGAAATGCGTGCACACGGGCACGCAAACCGAGGCAATGGCATAAAGGCATGAAATGGCATGGCAAATGATATGCAAACATGCTAATGGAATTTCAGTAGCTAAATGAGGGGCGAAACAGCCCCGAATCATGGCCAAAGTACACCCGATGCACGGAATAGTCCCGAAACATGAATTTTAGCACCCGAAATGGCCTATAGCTATGCCAAATATGCAAGATATGAACATGAAGTATGAAGACAGAAACTAGACAGTCCCAAAACAAGCATGTTCATAGTACAAATCATGGCAAGACAGCAAGCACAAGTGGGACTAACATGGCATGCAAAAAAATGGCTCCTCAAGGGAGGCAATGAGGCAAGTGATAGATACAATGCTCAAACAGAAAAATGTCCTTCTACAACACTGAATAGGGACCAAAAATATGAACATTTAAAGTAGATAACAAGTCCCAAAACAGTATGCACACATACTCAAAATGCAATGCAAGATTAAGGCCCACAAAGGGGTATAACATGAAGTACCAAAAGGATGCACCAAACAGCCAAACACCCTTCATGAGACATGTAGAGGGGGTCAAACTAAGACCCTTTTCAGGCCTGTCGAAGACCCAAAAACAGAAGCATGGTAGGCTAACAAAGCATGCAAAAATGGGGGCCAAAGAGGGGGTATAATGGTAAGTACTACATGGAGACCCCCAACAGTGTTGAGCCCTTCTTCAATGTTGAATAAAGGCTCAAAACAAGAAACTTTGTAGTTTACATCAAAGCTCAAAAATACATGCAACTATGGCTTAGATATGAACCAAGAAAATGCTAGTTTGAGGGAAATAGACACTTACCCTTGAAGACCAATGAACCAGCAGGTTTTGATCCAAGAAAATGAACTCCTAGCCTCTGCAAATGACCTCCAATGTGCTGGAAATGGAGTGGTGGTGGTGGTGCTAGGTGGTGGTGAAGAAATAGCCCAAGATCAAGGGTGTTTGGAGGTGGAATGAGAGAGATATATTGAGAGATGGAGGGATGTATATGTATATATCAGATATACATATATTTCTCTGGTTTTTTTGTTCCAAAGTCTCCAACCCTAAGCAATGGAGAAGAGGGGTGCTTATATAGGCCAAGTAATGCTAGGAAACTTAATGGCTAAGCAAAGGAAAAAGGGTCAAGGGGGCCAAGGGGTTCAAAGGGAGGTGCAAGGCTTCTAGAGGAAGCTAATACAGCTGGCCAAGCTTCTCCAAGAAGCTTGGCCAAAGGGTTCAAGCTTCTAGAAGCAAAAGGGGGTCGAAAGGCTCAAAAGGGTGCAAAATAGCCACATATATGCATGGGGGGTCGGGTCTGTGCATCCCAGCTGGCACAGGTGGCATGCACTAGGCTTGGGGGGTGCAAAGGGTGCAAACCGGCCAGAAATATTGGTCGTCGGCCAAAATAAAGTGCCGGTCGGCACTATTTTCTGCCGGTCGGCTAAATAGAGTGCCGATAGATGATTCCAAGGTCAAAAAATGTCCGGTGGGTATGCAAATTGAAGCCCCGGAAGTTAGCTTTCCAATGGCGCAAACCTTGCATTAAAATTCCTTCTGTGGAAAAAGTTATGCCCTTTTTGGTGAAGCCGCGCAGACTCGATCCAACCGGGATGATGCCCAACTTCAACCAATCATACCTCCCCCCCTCAAATCTGGACTTAGGAGATTCTTGAGTGCAAAATGAAGCCCCAGAAGTAAGCTTTCCAATGGTAGTGGCCTCATAGCTAAATTCCAAGTATGAAATCGAATAAGCCTGATTCAGCGAGAGCCGCTCGACTTTCTTCTACCCGGATTCATGGCGAACTTCTTCTCCAACCTATTTTCTCCCCTCCTCTCCTCTTTTCTTCAACTCCAAACCCCTAAACAAAGTGTTTTGAAGGGTTTGCCTCTCTCCTTGTCGAAGAAACTGAACTTGTGCCCTACACATCTCTCAACACCGAGCAAACCATCAGTAATGCCCAAGTCTTGAGGGCGGTCAAAAACAGGGTGTCTACAACAAGTCTGTACTCTTAGGGATAAACAACGCCGGTTTAGGTAGGTGGAAAGGGGTGATATATATACTGGGGTCATAAGGGACGGCCAGTGTATGGATGAGGTTTATATGCCGGGTTGGAGGGACTTGATTATGTGATGGGAAAGGATTTGTAGTGACGTTGGGTTTTTAGGGAGGTGCTATCACCTTATTGTCAATGAGATCTTGAATCTCATGACGCAGCCTATAGCATTGATAAGTATCATGACCGTGCTGCTAGTGAAAAGCACAGTATTTGGCCGAGTTGTATTTCGGGGGGAGGGGATCGGGTAGAGGGTGGGGCTCTAGTGGCTTAAGATGCCCCTTTTTGATCAGGACCCCTAGGGCTTTAGATAAAGGCATATAGAGCGGGGTAAAGACCCTTTGAGATCAGGCCTGGCTGGTTGAGGTTTGTGGATTTGTATTGGATGTATTGGCAAAAGGGTTGGCAGTTTTGGGTGTGGTGGTGACCATACTCACATCCGAAGGCCGTGCAGAGGTGCTACTAGTCGCGGTTGCATTGAAACTGCGTGTAAAGGGCCTCTTGGGCTGTTCTTTTTCATCAGCGATCAATCCTTGTTTCATTGCATCCTCAATTTGAACCCTTATCTCATAGAGCTCAGCGAATGTAAACAAAGGCAAGACGATCATCTTCTGTAATAATCTTCCTTACAGGTTGCGGACCACCATTTTGATTTGATCCTTTTTCAGACGGCCTGATAGTCATCGTAGAGGCCTTGTCCCTCCATCTCGTTACAAATCCGAGAAGCCCTCCTTTAGCTCCTGACAGATCATTTCAAGATCACGGGTTGTGACCTCGATCTGGGTATTATAGGAGTACTGTGCAATGAAGGCCTCAGCCATTTCCTCTCAGCTCCATTTCACAGAGTCTTCCAGCTTCGCATACCAGATGGCTACTATACCTGACAGGGTCTAGCCAAAAAGCGACAGCTTCTGAAGTCTAGTAAGACCCATTGGTTGTAGGATATCAGAGAATAACCGCAAATGGACCATGGGATCCCCAGAGCCATCGAACCAGTCTATGTGCGGCATCTTGAATCTATCCGACAGAGTTACTGCAGAGTCTATGTATCCATCCTCAATGTCAGGGATCTAGTTCACACCTGATGCCCGCTTAAAGAGCTTTTCTATCTTATTGACTTTCAGTGCAGTGGGGTCAACCTCGAATTCAAATAGCGACTCAGTCTGGTACACCAGTGCCTTGGAGGTTTGCGGTAGGATGAAGTCTACAAGGTTGCCCAAATTCTCTTGGACATTGACAGTGACTCTGGGCGCTAGAATACCCGCTGGAGGTGCATGGGATGCAGAGGCCACTGCCGGTTGTGGTTGCTGCTGCTGAAGCCTATTTATCACTTCCGCTTGGTGGGTTGTGACCTCAGCTTGGCGGCCAACATCTAGCTACATGGTTTCTATGGTATGCTGGAGCTGACGAAGCATGTCTTCCATGCTAACCGGGGGATGTTGAGCCATCAGAACTGGCGAATGCTCTGTTACTGGAGTGGTAGTGGAAGACTGAGCCTGACTGGGCACAGGTGAAGTAAAAGGTGACTGCTGGACTGGTCAATTATGCCTAACCCTTCTCCGTCTCATAACTGGTAGGAGTGAAACAAACACTAGTTGTCCCCTGACAAAATCCCCAAATTTGTAAAGTCTTCTTACAAGAGTCCAGAGTGCTTGGAGGGTAACAGAATCGTCCGAAGCAATGGTGAAAAAACTACCTTGCAAAAAGAAATAAAGTAAAAAGAAGGTGAAAATTAGAAACCGCACAGCACCTCAGCTCAGATGTGAACAAGACACAGTTGTAATCATAAGCTATAGAATTGCACTCAACACTGATTTCTACCCCCAAAAATTGATGCCCAAACTTGCAACTGATATATACATTCCTGTAGAGTTTCACTCTAAAAGCACATACTAGTTAAGTGAGAGCCAAAACACCCATATGATGGGGTAGGGTTACCCTGTCCTAGTTTCGTCAGGAACTAGGGTTCACTACTCAAGCAAAGTGGTTTCACACAATCCCGCATTTGGGTAAGCAACATGTCCTAGTTTGGAACAGTCTCTATGGTTTCCGATATGCAACTAGGCCGATTGGTCAAAAAGGGTACCTTAGCAAGACTACCTAACACTGAGAAGTGAAAAGAGGATCAAACGGTACAGTGATAGTCCAGATCCGAGGGTTGTGTTCCCATCATAGCAGAGCCCGCAACCAGTCAACCTTTTGGCAAGCTTTTCCAAGCAAGCCTCTGGCAAACCGTTTAGGAATAGCAGATGGCAAACACTGTGACTTAGGTGCACCGATACAAATGCAAATGCAAAGAAACACATAAGTGTAGATAAAATAACATATCATGAGTTTGAGTCAAGTTCTCTAAGTCCCCAGCAGAGTCGACAGAAACTGTAGCTCGCCTTTTTCGCGCCCCCTTTCGGAAACTCGAAAGAAACCCTACAGTTCGGATTCCTGTGGTTCTGAATCTAATCTCACAAGTGCAATGTGAAATTGATAAACACCAAAGAGTTCAAATCCGGCAAATCTTTTTGGAAAATTGATTTTAGGATCAAAAATGCCAAAATTGGACTACTTTGCCAGATATAGAGTCGTCACCTAAATATTTTATTTTTGGGAAAATTTAGGAAACCCATGACTTGTGCCAAAGGCCACGTGTCCGTCATCACCAAAGTTGCCTCGGCTCGAGAACTTAGGTACGAGAGGGGAAAGTCATGAATTGAGCACCCGCTGCTCGCCCGATCAAAGATTGGCCTTTACTAATCATGATATGATCTTTATGTACATTATGCGTT
The DNA here is from genome assembly GCA_030407325.1 of Camellia japonica. Classification (NCBI taxonomy): domain Eukaryota; kingdom Viridiplantae; phylum Streptophyta; class Magnoliopsida; order Ericales; family Theaceae; genus Camellia; species Camellia japonica. Next base: position 43,553,808 of record JAPPVO010000010.1, on the reverse strand, counting down.
CTTATTCCGATTTATTACACTAGCATTACTATGTGATGTACACAAGCAAGTATAGACAAGTTTTTCCAAATTGGAACAATTCAATTTCATGTTTGTTTTGCGAAAAGGGTTTGAATTTGCCACCTCAACTGGGCTTAAAGTTTGCGAATTTCCCACCAAACATAGTGAGCTTAAAACTGATTTGCCACTCAACAAAGTGGGCTTAAAACACACATTTATTAAATTGTTCCAATTCAAACAACAAGCCTTCATCCACAAGCATTCAAGTAGTTTATCAAATAAGCATTTAGCCTCATGGTAAGCATGCTAGACATGGCAATCGCTTACACTCATGCAAGTACGCTAAAGCACTAAAAACTCACCTAGTACTCCAAGCTAAGAAAATATAAGTTAGAGAAATATGCATGATTCTTAACTATACAAAATGTCTAATACAACACATGCAATATGCAATTTAGGAGGCTCAGCTACTAATACGGCATATGGATTAATACAAGACATGCGGTCTAAGCATGTATTCAAAGAAGGTATTGAAATGACAATGCAGTTTAAATGATGTACCGAGCCTCGGTGCATGCAATACAAGATGAATAGATGCAAGCATAAGGTATGCTAATTTGAAACATGTTCCTAATCTAACCAACAAAAGCGATTAAATAAAAGGGAGAAAGACGTGGGGTTGGACGACATACACATTATTACATTTTGCTCTTGCGAAGGAGAGTCCGAATGAATAAATTAAACTAATTAGCAACTAATTAGGGATAAGCTAATTAAGCTAATTAGACTAATTATTACAAACCAAAATGAAATAAATAGCTAAACTAATTAACTAATTATTACAACAATTGAATGAACTAATTAGTAAGCTAACTAATTAAGTTACAACACAAGTGTAAGCAAAATAAGCAATTAAAGCCTATAACTACACTGCCACTACTTTGCCTCGGGAAATGAAAGATGCGCATGCTTGGATACCACCCGAAAAGACCTCCGTTTTGCTTTCGAAAGTCTCTGTTTGCGGAGTTTGAACATTTCCATAACCATTCTGCTCCATCTGACCAAAAATCTGCTGAGGTTTGCATCAGTGGCCAGCCAACCACTGGTAAACACTGACGGCCATGAAGGTGGCCTGTCGGCCATCTATAGTGCACTGCCGGCCATAGATAGTGGCCTTTCGGCCACTGATGCACTGGATCACCATGCTGCAACAAAGTACAAACAAAGCAAAAAGAGGATTTTTCCAAGGATTGTCTGCACAATTCACCCATCCTTTTCATGGATAAATCCAAGGAATTGTGAACTTAAGCCACAAACCACCAATCCAAGCAATTTCATTGCATGATGGCTTGTGATTCAAGATGTGCAAGCTTAATAAATGCAAAACAAGACATTCAAGAACCATCACCCTATCATGCATGATCAAAGGCAATGGGGACCTAGGAAACTTGAGAAATTTCATCACTTTGAGTGTGAAATGTCCCAATTTTCTTTGTATTCAATTAACATCCGATTGAACACACAACACATAAGTTATTATCTTGCTCAATTTTAGTCCCGAGTTGTTAGTTACTCTTTTTAACTTACCAACCATTTTTTATTTCAATTAAGTCCAAAAGGTAAGTTAGAGTCCTCTAATGGAAAGAAGGCTCAAAACACAAGTTGCTTTGGGTATGAAAGAAATCTCATACCGTTGGTAATGAACCTCCAAAGGGATTAAACCATTAAGTATGAAACCTCAATTCCACACTTAGGCAAACAAATGACTTGAAACAACTTTCAAAGCAAAAAGAAAAACCAAGAAATGAGGGAGTTGCAGAGGTGATTAGTACTGAAAAAAAGTGCAAAACAACACCAAATCATGCAATCAACTCAAACAAGAGGTGCCTAAAGACCAAAAACATCAAGCTTGTGAGGACTATTACACTACAACCATGCAAAATAAGACTCAACTGACCCAAACAGCCCAAAACAGAGCTAAAGTAGTTCAAAACAAAGGCAAAAACATGCTGGGATATAGCTACAAAAAGCTGGAAAATCATGCTAACATATAAAACTAACTAGGCTAGCAAACAAGACACAAGAAGGGGAGGCTAACCCGTCCAATTTTGGACTTCAAAACATGTTTTTTGCCACTGAAAATACTCTGAAAATCAGTGTTTAAAGGCCCAAAAAAAGATGGTTTAAAAAAATGGGAAACACAAGTGAAGAAGCCTTACAAACAAGGTACAAAGAAGGGTGAACCACCCCTACCTTAAAATGGCTTCAAATCACAAATTCCAGCCCATTTTGACAGAGTTTTTATAGCCCAAAAACAGCCCAAAAAAAGTATAAAAAAAAAAAAACAAAGGAAAACAAGTATGCAAAGTAAGCTAACAAAGCAACTATCATACCTCTTGAAGAGAAGAGTGATTCTAGGCAACAATTCAAGCTAAAACTAACTTGTAGAGCTCCAAGAAGGCCTCAAATAATCTCAGCTCAAAGGTGATCAAGTTTTGTTAAGGAAGTAAAGGCAAGAGAGTAGTGTAAGTAGGCAAAAGTATAGAGAATTGCAAGAGAGAGAGAGAGAAAATTTTGAGTTTGAAATCTTCCAACCTTAAAACATGAGAGAGGGGGTCCCTATATATAGAAAACATGAAATCTATACAAGGAGATCCAGCCCTCAATGTGTGGACAAATGCAAGCATCTGTGCAAACAGCTGACACAACTAGCACAAAATATCTGCAGAAAACATTGGTGGTCGGCCGGCCATCAGTGATGGCCGACAAGGCACATCAATGGCTAGCAGACCAGAAGCTATGGCCGGCAGCCTTCATAGATGGTCGACAGGCCACCAGAGACTGCAAGAGGGAAAGACCAAGGCATGGTCCAAATATGAGACAAAATGGATGCAGGGTTTGAAAGGTTCAAACTTATGGCATTCCGCTGAGGACTTCAAGCGCTCAGCGAGAAATCAGACTCGTCCTTAGATGTACCTACAAGAACATCCAAGTCTTAAAGGGTCATCAAAAAAGGGGTGTCTACACATGGGTTTCCTAAATTTTTCAAAAATATTTAGGTGGCGACTTTGAAATCTGACAATGCAGTCTATTTTTTGGCATCTTTTGATTCAAACTTGATTTTCTAAAATGGTTTGCTGCATTTGGACTCTTTTGTGTTTATCTGTTTCACATTGCAGTTGTGAAACCAAATTCAGAACTACGAGAGTCCGAACTGTAGGGCTAATCATATCCGAAAGGATCACGAAAGTAAGCTACATTACCATGGTTACATTTAGTATCATGTTTTCATTTCATATCATTACCATGCTTTGTATCCATTTTTGCATGCATTAAGGTTCGGTTCATCATTCTTGAATATCATTGTCATTTCCTACTTACTTGAATACATGTGTTACCCCATGCTTTAAGTTGATCCATATGACATGTTAAATAAGCCAAACCTAATAGTTACATTCTTGTATGTGTTACATTAGTCATGTGCATTGTTAGGGTCATGCATTTTTCTAATTACTTTCTTTTTCTTTGGCTCACCTCGGAGTACTAGGTGAGCATTTTTGGCTTTAGCATATTTAGGTGTGTGATTGTTGCCATGCTTAGCATCTTACTGTGAGATTACGTGCTTACTCGAAATGAACTGTTTGAATGCCTGTGGATGAAGGTTATTTTACTTGCATTGGGGATGATTTTGATTAAATATTTGTACGAGCTCATTTCTTTCCTTTTGAGTTTTGTGCACTCAAAACTCTTTTAAAAATCACATAAAATCAAGTCATTTCCAAAGCAAGCGAAACAGTCTATACTTGTGTGCCTCATATAGGAAGTTAGCATAATAAAATCAAAACAAGAGCATATAATGTTGATAAAATTCACATCATGATTAGTAGAGGCCGATCTTTGATTAGGCGATAGGGGTGCTCAATTCATGGCCTTCCTCTCTCATACCTAAGTTCCCAAACCAAGACAACTTTGGTTACAATGGACAAGTGGCCTTTGGCACGAGTCACTGGTTTTCTAAATTTTTTCAAAATATTTAGGTAGCGACTCTGAAATTTGGCAATGCAGTCCATTTTTGACATCTCTGATGATTAATAGATTTTCTAGGATTTGCCAGATTTGGATGCTTATTTGTTTTTTTCTGTTTCACATTGCACTTGTGAAACCAGATTCAGAACCACGGGAGTCCGAACTGTAGGACTATTGTACCCGAGGTGACTAACCCCTCTGAGGAGCGCGAAAAACCAGCTACACCTATATGAAGATTTAGTTGAATAAATATTTATGGAACAACCCAAAAGGTTTGTCGGTTCTAGGACGAGGAAATATTGTAAGCTTAAGAATCATTTTATGATTTAAAATAAGCACCGAAACAATGGCATGAAAAATTTGACTACACTATGTTGTCAAGTGGGTTTTTGTAATCAATGGGTATTAGTAAATGTATTTATGTCAAAGACACTGACAATAGTATGTGTCATTTTGTGTCTGTGTAGGTGACATACTCATTGTTGGTGGTTATGAGAAGATGTTCAGTATTACCAAATGGGTGTTGAACTCTAAGTTTGACATGGGCCTTGCAGATGTATATCTGAGAATTAAGATTTCTTGACCATCTGCTCGCAGTGTACTTTCTCAGTTTCATTATTTTGATAAGAGTCTTAAGAAGTATAAGTCAAATACAAGTGCGTTAAAGACTTCATTAGACTTTAGTCTTCGTTTGACCAAGAATAATGAAATATTCTCGGGTCATTTGAAGTTTAATATATCTGATGAGTTGTACAAGGCCGGATATAGCTTACTCAGTCAGCAAGCTAAGTAGATACATGAGTAATCTCAATGCCTATCTTTAGAAGGCATTTATGCGGGTACTAAGGTAATTACAATGAAGCAGGGATTATACATTGCATAACACTTGATATCCAGTTGTACTAAAAGGGTACAAAGGCACCTATTAGAAATCTGATATAAAGACTACAAATCCATTAATGGATATATTTTCTCTAATTGGAGTAATAACTGTGTCTTGGAGATCTTCCAAGCATATATATATCACGAGATCAATGATAGAATTAGAATTTAGTGCTTTAAATAAAGCTACTGAAGTAGCTCGATGGCTTTGCCATTTTCTGGAGGATATTTTATGTTGATCAAAACTTGTGCTATCAATTTTGTATACTTTGCGATAACTAATCAAGTATTGGTAGGGCACAGAGTAATACGTATAATGGAAGGTCTAAACGTTTTCGTCAAAGACATAATTCCATACGAAAACTACTCTCTTGTGTTGTCACTATAGACTATGTAAAGTCTAAGGACAATAATGTGGATCTGCTAACCAAAGGATTAAATTAAGAGTTAGTAGAAAAGTCGTTAAGAGAAATGGGGTTAAAGCCTTTTGCTAGTGTTACCAGAACGAAAAACTCAACCTAATTGATTAGAGATCGCAAGATTTAGGTTCAAGGAACAACCTAATTGTGTGGGATGGGTGAGTCACTGCAAAGGTAAATCCTCTTATCCATTCCTTTATACAGTGATACCTTGTGGGGTGGAAGATTAAGCTGTTGCTTTTAATGATTTAAGTGCTATGAATAGTCAACTGTGGTATAATGAGATACCTTGTGTAGGTATGTGAGTGCAAAGTGGGGCTGCTTCTTTAAGAATTGACAATGCCAAAATCTTTGAAAACACTCACTGAACTAGGCTAGTACTCCAGGGCCAAATCGAACAAACTAGTGAGAACAAGAACAATGGTTAGAGTAACTCCTGTTTGAGGTCTATTGTCTTGGTTTACACAAACAACAGAATAGTTCAAGACATCACGTTCACTGGTCAACCAGTAAATCCGATAGGCTTTCACTATGAAAGTTTTAAGGCCAACAGTTATCTTTCTTGATGTAGGGTCACGTCCCAAAATACTTACAAATATTCATCTACAAATAACTCATACAAGATGACATAAATAAAATAATACACTTTCATTAATCAGAGTTAAATTACAAAAGGTAATATATATGATATACATTCATAAGCTCTACCTTGAATCTACAGTATGTGATACCAACATCATGATCAACCAATAAATGCCCTACAGGCTTACAGCTTTCCAAGACTATGCTTGGTTACAACAAAATAAAGAGTCTTAAGCTCCATATTGTAGACACCCCATTTTTGACCGCCCGTAAGACTTGGGCACTATTGATGGTTTACTTGGTGAAGAAATGTGTGCAGGGCAAAAGTTCAGTTTCTTCGGAAAAGAGAGAGACAAATCTCAACTTCATACCCCTTTTGGACCAAAACAATCTTGATCAAAAGATTTTAGACCTTGAAACCCTCTCTTTCGAAATGTTTTGAAAATAAAATTTCTACGATGTTTCGACACTCGCATTTTGTTAAATGTCGCGCTTTTCGGTAAACCGAGCAAGGACAAAGTGGAAATGAATGAAAGAGAGATGAAATATTTGAAAAATCTTTCAAAACACTTTGTTTAGGGGTTTGGAGTTTAAGAAAAGAGGAAAGGAGAGAAGAAAACTAGTTTGGGAGAAGTTCGGCATGAATTCGGGTAGGACCAAAACTGTGCGGCTTCACCAAAATAGGCATAACTTTTTGTACAGTTGGAATTTTGATGCAAGGATGCCACCATTGGAAAGCTTACTTCCAGGGCTTCAATTTGGACATAAGAATGACCTGAAAAGGAGTCCATATGAAGGAGTTATGGCCATTTGAAGTTGGACCTGGAAAGCAGAATTTTCCTACCGACCAGCAAAACTAGCTGGCCGACCAGAACAAGTGGCTGGCCGACCACTTTCTCATGAAAACTGGTCGGCGGCCTTCCTGCATATTCTACAGGTGTTGTGGATGCCAGCTGTGCCAGCTGGAGTGCACAGATTGCATCCTCCATACACGTATATGGAGGGATTGCATCTAGCTTCAAACTTCTTGAACAAGCTTGGTGCTTGTTTTTCTATAAGAGGAAAGGCTCTCTCTCTTGTCTCAGGTTCTGAAATTTGGCTGAGAGCCATACATACTCTCTCTCTATATCCCCCTCTCTCTCTCTCTATATTGAAGCCTTAAAATGCATTTTCTTCACATTTGTGTACACAACTTCCTATCCAAACACTCTTGCCTTGTTGCTGAGTTCCTGGAGGGTCTTGTGGAGACTTCAAAAAGCTGGTTTTGGGCTGGAGCAAGTGCTGTTGTTGCAGTGCTTCAAGGGTAATCTCTTTTTTCCCTTTTTAAGCTCTATTTTGATTACACTCTTAGCCATATTTGCATGCTTCTCTTGGCTTAGCATTAAACTACAAAAAGCTTTATTTTTCAGTCCTTAACATGTTTGTTTGAGGCCTTGTTGGTGTTGGGGGTGGTCTACCCCCTCTTAGGCCTTGTTTTGCCTTGTTTTGAGCCATCTCTTTAAGCCTTTGAGATCACCTTCTCTTGGCCTTTTAACCACTGAAATCCAGCAGATTTTCAGTGGGGGGAATGTGGTTTTAAGGCCTGAAATGAGAGGGGGTGGTTCCCCCCTCCTCTTGTCTTCTTTGTATGCATAGAGGGTCTATCAAATGAGCATGTTTTTGTAATTCTTTGTGGCTTTGTTTAAGCTTGTTTTGGTGACTTTTGGGACCAGATATGACTCTATTTTTGGCTGGTTTGATGGTCTCTTGAGTGGTTCATACACTTGTAGTGTAATTCTATATTGCTAGCCTAACATGCTCTATACTTTGGACCATCATTTTAGCCTTTTTTGACTACACTCCAGCATGATTTTGTCCATGTTTTTCCATGCTTAAGCTCTATTTCAAGTGCTTTAGGTCATGCATGCCTTGCTTTGTATAGCCTTAGTGCATTTTGGCTCACTAGCTTTAAGTTTCATGGTCCCTAACATGGCTTACTTGAGTTGTTTGCATGCTTTGGCCTCATCTCTAACATGATTTCAGTTTGTGTAATGTGGCCATACCCTCACATTGGTCACTCTTTCAATGCTTTGAAGAGTTGGTGTTTCATGCCTTAAGAATAGGTCATTGTGCATGCCATCATGCTTAGGCCTTTGGGCTATCATTTCAGTGTTTATTTGGGGTTATTTTGGCATGCCTCAGATCTGTTTTGACTTGGTTCGGTCATCCCATGCATGCCTAATACACTTGTAGTGTAAATCACACAAACTAGTCTTGTATGCTTCATGAAGTAACATGTCATTCTAGGTTGTTTTGTTCCCATTTCAGCATGTTTTTGGTGATGTTTTGCCATGTCATGAATCTTTTTTGGTTCGGTTTGGTTGGCTCTTGCATGCTCCATGCACTTGTAATGCATTTCCATGAAATAGCCTAACATGCATCATGCTTTAACATGTCATTCTAGCATGCTTTTGGCTATAACTTTAAGAAGTTTTTGTCCATGATTTACCATGATCTGGGACTGTTTTTGGTTACATTGGTTATATGCTTCATGTTTTGCATAGTTGTAGTACAAATGCATATGCTAACTTCAGGCTTTGGGTGCCATTGCATGCCTCATTTGTATTGATTGGGTGATTTGGCGTCATTTCCCATGATATTTCAGAGCATTTAGGCCTGCCATATTCCCACTTCTTTCACCCTTTGAGTGCCTCTAAGGGTTGTCTATTGTTACCTAGCTTATAGGCCAATGCATGTGCATGCATGCCTTGCATTTTGTGCCTTCGTTTTGGTGATTATGGCCACTGATTTGGGTGTGGCTGAGGCCCATCCATTTTGGTTTAAGTCCATTTTGCATTGAGTATGCCATTGTAGTTCGTAGCATTGAGTATGCCATGTTGTCGCATGATTGATCATTGCATTGTGCATGCCTTGTTCATCTCGTTGTGTATGTTAGTTTCTACGTGCATTGCGTATGCTAAGTGTCATGTGCATTGAGTATGCCATTGTTAGTTCATAGCATTGTGTATGCTAGTTGCATGTTTGCATGTTATCCTTTGCATATTTGCATGACTTAGTTGCATTGCATTAAGATTGCATGCAAGAGTTGCATTGGTGCATGCCTTGTTTGTTGTATCGCGTTTGGAATAGGGGTTAGTCCAAACACGGGGAACGAGGGACATTTCATACTTAAAATGATGAAACGTGCCTCGATTCCCAGTCGCCGACACTCTTGACTACCCATGACGGAGTTGTTGGCTTTAGGTGCTTGTATGTGCATTCATTTCACATTGAATCGTGCAATTCGACTCCTCGGCCATCATGTATCGAGATGCGTGATTGGTGGCCCGAGGGTCAAGGACTACACTCCCTTGAGCTTATGCAATGATGGGGAGAATGGTCGTGCACACATGTGTTGCGAATACTTTTCTATCTCTCTCTCTCTTGCCTTCTGTTGCAGAAAACCAGAAACCAGGGGCAGAAACTAGTCGGCCGACCAAATTTAGTGGCTGGCCGACCACTTTTTCTGGTTTTTCACCACAAAAGTGGTCGGCAGGTGGTCTCCAAGGCTAATAGCTGGTCGGCAGCCTTCCCACAGATTCCCAGGGTGGAGTTTCAGCCTTCTGGAGCTCTGTGCAGTGTTCTGAGGTCAATTGCAAACAGAGGCAAGTCGGGGCATCGCGATGGATTTTCGCACGAGGCGACCGGACATGCATCCTTCGTCATCCAAGGCAGAGTTGAGGCAGCCTATTTCATATAGTTTATATGCTTATTCAATTGCTAACTTAGTTAATTTGTTAATTAGTTAGAGTTGTGTAATAATTAGTTGTAGCTTGTTATTCATTCTGTTGTGTAATAACTAGTTTAACTAGATTAGCTTAGATTAACTAGTTGGTTCTGTATTATTCATTCGGACCCTCCGTCGAGAGGGCACAACTGTTGTAAATAAGTGTGCGTGTGTGTGATGCATGTCTTCCAACCCCCATTTCTTTCTCCCTTTTTATTTACCAGCTTACGATGGTTAGTTTTAGGGCATGTTTCAATTAGCATCCTTATGCTCGCATGTTTGCATCCATTCATCTGTCTTGCATGCACCGGGCTCGGCACATCATGCTAACTGCATTGTATTTCAATTCCTGTTTGAATACATGTATCAAATTGCATTTCACATGACATTTTAGAATAGCCGAGCCTATCTTAGTTGCATTTTGTATGTGTTGCATTAGGCATTCTTGACATAGCTAGGATCATGCATTGATTTCTAACATAGCTTTTGTTTTGGCTCGGAGTACTCGGTAAGTGTTTATGCTTTAGCATCCTTGCATGTGTGTGAGTGACTGCCATGATAGCATGCTTGCCATGAGGCTAACTGCTTATGTGATATAACTGCCTGAATGCCTGTGGGTGAAGGTTGGATTACTTGAATTGGAACAATTCATTGATTGCGAGTTTTAAGCCCACTTGAGAGTGGCAAATCACCATGTTTTCTAAGCCCACTTGAGGGTGGCAAAATCCGCATTTTAACCTACTTGCGAGTAGCAAACCGCTTTCAAAAACAAACATGAAATGTTTTGTTCCAACTTAGGCGATCCAGTCTATACTTGTATGCTGTGCGCATCACATAGTAATTCCAGGTTAATAACCGGAATAAGAGCACATGTGTTTTCAAAAACAAGATATCATGTTAGTAAAGGCCGATCTTTGATCGGACGAGCGGGGGTGCTCATTGCATGACCTTCCCCTCTCATACCCAAGTTCCTGAGCCGAGACAACTTTAGTGATGACGGACACGTGGCCTTAGGCACGAGTCAGGGTTTCCTAAATTTCTCAAAAATAAAATATTTAGGTGGCGACTCTGTATCTGGCAAAGCAGTCCATGTTTGGCACTTCTTTCTAAAAATCAATTTTTCAAAACGATTTGCTTGATTTGGACTCTTTGGTGATTTATCAATCTCGCATTGCACTTTGCAAGATCAGATTAAGAACCGTGACATTGAGTCCAAACTGTAGTGAGCCCAATGAACAAAACGGGATTTTTCCGGGACGTTCGGGCGCGTCTACACATATATATAAAGTCTAGGCTTGTACATATATTAAATACAAAACAACAAAACAGAGCTTTCGGCTCCCAGGTCCTCCCAAGCTAAGTCCTTGGAGGAGGCATGTCACTAGCACCTGAAAATGATTTTCCCAAGTAGGGTGAGCCAAAGCTCAATGAAAACAATCTAGCACAATATATGAATCTTAACGAAGATATAAGTATGAGATGCATGTCCAATGTCTATAATAAAACCATTTACAACTCTTTTACACAATCATGCCATGCTAAGCTTTGTGTCACAATTCATATTATCTCAATCCATTTTGTCTCAATTTATATTATCTTAATCCATGAGTCCATTCCATTCATCCAAACAACCAAACTGAGGACACAGCTTAATGGGTCTCAAACCAACATAACTATCATACAAACACTTCCATTTGTCATTTTACGAAAATTTCGTCCATGGGAATTGGCACCTATGTATACGCACGGTTTTCGGGACTTTCACCTTGGACACACAGGCCAACTTAATTTAATGAAGTCCATCCCCTTTCTTCTCTCACACATGGAGTACATCCCATTTCTCCTCCCAAACATCATACATATACAATGTATTTGAAACACAGTCATATTCAATAACAACCAATAAGAGATTAGTTTTAATTCACCTAATCCTCATGCAATTTCTACAACAATCATAGCTATCCTCCACCGATAGCCCAAAACAGATATACAATCTCGAAGACAGATAAAATATCCAAATTTTCCATAGATCAGAGGTAATACATAACCAACACTACCATTTATATAAACGTCCATCTAATTTCATATTTCTAATGCCAATTTTATTTATTTACACAAAATAATTATTTGAGATATTATAGGGTAAACTTCCCATTTTTCCAACATCCACTCCAAGTACCAAAATCAATCATTTTAACATAGCACAAGCTCATATTTACTCTCATAACCATTTCCAATACATCCATTTAAAACTCCTCTTTTGATTTTAAACCAAAACCTAGGTTTGTTCAAATCATCTCAAATCCCAATATTTCTTACAGATCAACAAATAACTAAGTTAAAACTCATAGAAGAGTGTAGAAGTCCCTACCTCGAAGTTTAGCAGTCGAGCAAACAATGAGGAAACTTCAGAGATGCTCAAACACAACTCTATTCGATAGAAATGTAGCCCTTGAGATGCTTTACTTTTTTAACAAAGGGGGTAGGGTAAAGAAATCACTAGATCTAGGTGAAAATAAAAAGAGAGTGAGAGTTTTAAAGAGAGAGGCTCTTAGATCTAGGGTTTTGAGAGGAATGGATGTGAAAAGTGATGTAAAAATGTGCTACTGCGAACTAATATACACACAGTCCGCTCAAGCGCAAGAAGTGAAGCTCGAGCACTAAGGCACAAAAACAAAAGGACATTGCCGCTCGAGCTCAAAAAGTGATACTCAAGCGCAGAATACACACATCCAGTAGTTTTGCAAACAATAGACCATCGCTCGAGCGCAAGAAAGGCTGTGAGGCCGCTCGAGCGCCCACCCGCTTGAGTGTAGGAAACACCGCTCAAGTGTAGAATACACCCTCCCAGTAGTTTTGTAGACCTGCAAAAGTACTGAGAGTTCACAAAGCCCGCTCGAGCGCAAGAAATGTCGTTCGAGCGGAGAAGCAAAATTCTGGGCAACAAAGGTTTGAAAACTAAACAACCAACCTGTTTCAAACACAACCATTACAATCCAATCACCTAATTTAAGAAAGAATAAGGGGGAAAAGACATGAACAAGCATACAAATCTATGAAACCTGAGTTCAGAATACATAATGGGTCGGATCTAAACTAGAAATGCTATAGGATTAATCTGTGTGCTTTCTCTCCGATTCTTTGTTGTCAAGCGTTGTCCGTTTTTGTTTATTTGACCAATTTTATTCATGTGAGGGATTGTTGGAAAATAATGATTTTCGGCAACTTAATGTGAAATTAAAGTAGAACCCAACAGCCGGTTGAAGTAGGTCTAAGTGGTGTTGTATTCTCTTAAGTGAGAAGATTACAGTATAAAAATGATGGGCCAAAACCATTAAGTTGTGAATGAGAATTGTCTGATAAAGTGAGCATCAATAAATTGGACTTAGTCTTGGTTTGGACTGGGCCTAGACTTGTGCTTGTGCATGTGCTGGGTTTGGTCTTAGACTTGGACTTGGACTTGGACCTAGTCTTGTGCTTTGGCCGAGCTGTACTGGACTTAGCTTGTGCATGTGTTTGAGATTGGGCTAGGATCGGGTTATGACCCAACACTCGTATCCATTTTGCAACCCATTTAATTTAATTCTCAAAACTTATGCATTATATACACATTATGATTTATATAATGTTTTTGGAGTTTTGAACCTTTGTAACTCTAGCCCTAATGGCTAAAGTTGATGACATTTGATGGCCTTGGTTAATGGCAATTGATGTCATAGCCTTCATGACTAGAGACTCCCCTACTTGTATAAATAGAAGCGTTTCCCCTCCAACTTAGTAGTATGTTTTAGAAGAGATTTTTTATATGAAAAATGGAGATGGTGTTTTGAGATCATAAAGTTGGAAATGGTTTTTATACTAAAGAAAATTTTTTCCTATCATCTTTGATAGCCCCTTCTTTGGGTCTTATTAGAAAGAGAGTGCTATCATTGTCAAGTTTGCCGAAACTATTTAGAAAGTGCTTCTGCATAAGTTAGTTTCGACCGTCGTATCCTGAGAGATAGACACGAGCATACCTCCAACACCCATCGGGAGGTGATAAATCTGTTTTAAGAAAACTATGGTATCACATAGGCTTTGGTTTGCTTCGTATTTCTTGTTTCAATTTACTATTTTATTCCAGAATATTTGTTATATATTTCTGTGCATCAAATTGTAATCTCCAGCATAAAAAAGTTCTATCATTTCTTGTCCTGTGATCTAAATTTAATTAAATATGAATCTGTTTATTTTTATTAAATTATACATTTTGTACAACACTTGTTAAGCAAAAGGTAAGCTATTATAAACAAACCTACACCCCATGGGTTAAGATACATTTATTTGTTTATACCAATTGTCTATTAAATATTTCTATAATGTTGGAAGTCTGACTTGGGTATTAAAGTGCCTCGGCTGTCCAATGACTGTGGTATTAACAATATTTTCTCTTGTAGATGGCAATCACACGATAACTCTAAAAATCTTTTCTTTTGAATTCACATCATATAGCGCATAATTTTTTCAAGGGTCTTTCTACATACAGATGCTCAAAAGAAAGTATCATATGCAAGTTATGATATTTTTTAGTGTTAATATTACAAAATATCATAACGAAATCATTTTCAGTTATAAATAAATTCATAATCAAACACCACTTAAAGTATAATCAAACATCTCTTTAGTCATAACTAAAATTACAATCATAATATTTCATAACTAAATAATAACTATAATATCAATGAGTCATAATTGAGACCAAAGATCTTTTCAGTTATAATCAAAATAACAATCATAAAAAATCTTAACTAAATCATAACCAAAAATGATTTATAACTCATAACCAAAAATGATTTATAACTAAAAATTATAAAGATTATAACTGAAATAGGTATAATGTATTAATAAAATCTTTCTCTTTCAAAGAAGAATTAGAAAAGAGTGCCTCACTTTGTCAAAGGCTTTTATTGATTCATGAGCCCACCAAGTTTTGGAGGATACAGTGACTTTGGCTCAACTTTCTTGGGCAGTGCCTGACTATTTTATGACTTTATTACAAGTTCTCATAGGCCCCTCAAAGCACCGCGGTTGGTGGTTATTTGAAGAATAGAAAAAGTTAAACCCAGTGCGCACCAACGCTTCTTTTGGTGTAGTGTGGTGTGTCTATCGTGTTACACATTTAGTTTGATTAATGAGTTACCTACATAATTTTTTTCATTCAAATGTACGTAAGTAATCGAATTTTTTTCATTCAAATGTACACAAGTAATCGAATAGTCTCTTTTGATTAATGATTCATTTACATAATTTTTTTTTTGTCTGAAGAGTCCTAATTGTATGCATTCAAAAGAAGAATTGTGTGGATGAAAATGGTGTTGTGTTTCTTTTTGGGGATAACTTTCTTCATATTTCTTAAGATTCCATTTTGTAGGTCTTGTAGAATCTATGAAGTTGATTTAAACTGTTCATTTTATACGCATCGAAGAAAAGAACTTATAAGTAAAATATTAACTTGTTCGGACCCCAATAAGTATACTAACTTAAGCCTGGTTTGGCATATTCAAAATAATCCAAAAAATCAAAAAGTTATAAAAAAAAGTTAAAAAGTTATCACTATTTACAAAAAAAAAAATAATAAAAAAATTATTTTTACACAAAAAAATAATAAAATTCAGTCTGATGCCCACTGGTGAAGCTAATTTTTTTGAAAAAATTGTACAGCCATATTGCACAAAAAGCACGCTGCTGTTCGATCCGTGGGCGGCCATCACGAGTCTCGTTTTGATAATTTGAACCGTGTAATGTGTAGAACTCGTCGAGTACTATATGCCTATAAAATATCACGCTGATTGGATATCGCTAACTATATGATCAAATCAATTTTGTATAAAAAAAAATGGATGGTGTTATAGTTAACAGTTGAAAAAAAACTAATCCGATCAGATAACTATCGATATCCAAACAACGTAATCTTTTATTAGTATAAAAAACTCGACGAGTTCTACATATTGAACGGTTTCGATTAGCAAAAAGGGATCCGTGGTGGGTCCTCACGAGCAGAACATCACAGTCCAATGCAATACTCGCAAATGAGGCAACCATTTCTTATGTCAAATGCCTCTACCCAAGACGGTTGAGCGTACTGCTACTCTCCCTACATTCTCCTACACACTAATTTATACAATTTTTTAATATACGTTTTTTCGTAAAAAGTCAAAAAGTTAACCCAAACAATCATATTTTTTTTTCTCAACTCTTTAATCCAAAAAGACAAAAAGTACACTTATTTAAGACATCCCAAACAACCCCTTATTGTCTTTTATTTTATAAAATAGACTTTTTAATTTAAAATTATAATTACCATTAATTTCATAAAACTAAACACAATTAGTTAGTATATCTATCGATATTTGATCAAATTAATTTTTTGCATATCTATTCTTCTCTTCAAAGCTTACGAGGTGAATGGTTTGGATCATCATGATGAGTCCCATAGGATTTTTGAAGTGAAGCCTTGAGGGGAGCTACTCCCCTCTTTTTTGAGGGTGTGTATCATATGTCTCTAATTATGGTATTAACAGTTTTTTGAAATAAGACTTACTGTAGTGTTAGTTATGACTTGATTATACATATATTGATATTTGATATAACTCATTATAATGTTTTATGACATTATTTTTAGTTATGATTACATTTGTGATAATAAACCACACAAATATTATAACTTGTATATGATATACACCCTCGTACTATTTTGAAGGGATGTACCATAACATGACCCTATTATTATTACTATTATTTTTGAGGGGTCATGCTGCAATATATTTTTTGTTTTTGTTAGAGTGGATAACATGAGAGTATTTGGTGGTGATGATAATTTAATTTGCTTCTTAAAATTGAATGTATTTAAAAATAAATTAAGACATTTAAAATTATATATTTTTATTTAATTAAAAATTAAAACTTATAATTTGTTATGTCGTCGCTGAAGTGCACTGCCTCTGCCTTCAAACCATCAATATCACTACTATTAGCACAGTCAATTTACTATCACCACCCTTCATGTTTACTATCACTATCACCACAAATGTAGGGTCGGTCCTGGGTATAGGTCACTAAGTTTAGGATCCCTCAAAACAAACTCACAAAAAGGGTCCATTCTTATTATAGTTTAGTATAATATATTAGGTATGTTTTAAGTCTAAAAAAATAAAAATAAAAGAAGACTCACTAACTTAACATAAATTGACCAATTAAAAAATTAGAAGACCCATTCAAGTGATACTTATTAGTTTTTGTAATGTAATGCTAAGTATTTTTTGTAATTTTGACACAAATCTTTTGTCCTTTATCTTTAAAAAAAAAAATTCGTTGAATTAAAAAAAGACATGTGAAAGGTCCCAAATGATCTAGGTGATATTTATTAGTTGATTATTAACTTTAGACCCCGAAAATCTCAAGGCCGGGCCTGCACAAATGTACCGAAACAAGTATCGCTGCTGGACCATCAACATTTTCCAACATATATAATCACCATCCTATTGCCACAACTGTTGAGTATGTGTCTTATATTCTGCATAACTCATGCGATTGTTAGTATTTTACATGTAATTGGATTAAATTGTAGTCCAGAATCTATTAAGAATTCATTATATGCAAAGTTTTATTAATTGTACGGAACTATGGTTTTGCCTATAACTGGGAACTTATAAAAATTCTAGAGGTGTAAGATTGAAGGGTTCGTAGAGATGTAAGAGAGAAGAAAAAAAATACCAAATACAAGGGTATTGCTTCTAGGATCTATTATTCTTTAGTCGACAAATGAAATAGGAAATTAGGTATGACTTTAGGGCTCTGTTAATTTTAAGCGGGAAAATAAAATAGGAAAGGGGTGTGGCTTCATGACTCTATTACGCTTATGCGGGGAAATGAATATTAGGGCTTGGGTATTAGTATCGAGTTTTGAGGCATTTTTAGATCTATTTGTTTTCATTTTTTAATTGAAAAATGGTCAAATAAATCCATTTGTCACCACTTTTAAATTTGAGAATGGATAAATAGATCTATTTGTCTCAATTTTCAATCTTACGTCTCAATATTTTAATTTTAAATTGGATAGATAGATCCATTTGTCTTCATATTTTAATTTAAAAATGGACAATTAAATCAATCTATTCATATTTTTTAATTTAAAAGTAGAGAAATAGATTCACCTATCCCAAATCCATTTGTCCCCATTTTTAAATTTGTGCCCTTATACTGTAATTTAAAAATTGACAAATAGTGTAATAACCCCGACCCTGATTAACGCTAATTGGAACTTAATTATGCCTAATAATAATTAAGAGGAAATCTGGAATTAATTTGCATGTGCATTACATGAATTACGTGTTCCTATCTGTTCGGTGTCGGAATATCTGTTCGTGTTTGAAACTTTAAACTGCAAATTGGAAGCCTTATCGGCGCCCGATTCCGAAGTTGATTAGTGTTTTAGACTAGTTGGATTTTATGTGAATTTATGGTAGGTTCAATTAAAATTCGAGTAAGAATGTTTAAATCTTATTAATTAACATTTTAATAATGAACCTGGTTAATTACTATTTTGCCATTATAGTGGACCAATTGTTTAAGTCTTGATTTAGCTACTAGACATCATTTTTGTTCACCCTCTAGTGAGTCAAACGGCTGAGAGGGAGAGTGAAGGGAGAATTGGTGTAGAATTGGGAATTTTGAACTCAACAAGTGATCTTAGCTTGAACTTGGAGAGGATTGAAGAAGTGTGTATATATTAGAGCCTCTAAGCTTGACACTCTAGACTTAAAGGTAGTGAATTCCTCTCCTTAATGTTGATCTTGAGTTGTGTCTTGCATAATCCATGTTAATTTTGAAGCTTTGAACCAAGTTATGGTTTAATATCTTGAATTAGAACTTAACTCATACATGCATGCACTTGTCCTTAGATTTTGAAGTTGTTCTCCATGAAAATTTACATGCATGTTCATTTCCTAAGTATCATCCATGTATTCATCATGTTTTTCCACCAAATTGACCATTTGATCATGGTTTGGAGCTTTGAAATTCATTTGAGTTCTTGCATGTTGGTTTAAACTTTGTTCTTGAAAATTTTTGGATGTGGTGTTCTAATTGACTCACTCTTGACCCTTGAATTTACAAATTGGCTTTTGAAACTTGATATACTTTGAGTTTAAAGTGTTTTTCCAAATTTGGGCCCAAGAGGTTGAGTTTTGGGTTGGAGAATGCTTGGTTCGAACTTGGAAGGCAAATCTGGAAATTCCAGAATTTGGCTTCCTCGCTCAAGCGAAGGATTCCTCGCTCGAGCGACCATCGTTTGTTCAGAACTCCGCTCGAGCGAAGGAATGATGGCTCGAGCGTAAATTTCAAGCTCTCAGAATCTTGGTGCGCGCAGGCGTACGCTCGAGCGAAGAGACCTACGCTCGAGCGAAGAGCTGTGTCTCACGCTCGAGCGAGCATCGAGCGGAAAAAATCAACAACCAGTACTTTTTCATCTTTACAGATCGCTCGAGCGAAGGATTCCTCGCTCGAGCTAACCCTTTGATTTTGCAAGCTCGCTCGAGCGAAAGAAGGCTCGCTCGAGCGAGACCCCTGTTTTCAGCAACTTTTGAAAAATGTTTTCTAAGGCATTTTTGCATCCACATTCCATCCTAGGCATCCCTAGGCCATATTTAAGGCTCCTTAATAAGGATAAGAGGTTAGGTACACACTTAGAATCATTGGTGTGAGTTTTGTACAATTGGAAATGCGTATTTCAAGTGTGTATTCGTTATGTGTTATGTAGGTCGTGTGCCGCATTCTGTTTGACCATTTGGCTCCACCTATCGGTTTCAACGCCCACTGTGAGTAATAACATTGTAAAGATATGTTCAACTGTACTTATTTTCTGTGTGATGAAAATGAGATCTGTTTTCTGAAATGATATGTTATGTACAATGAATGATTGTCCGATTTCCGACATGTATTCGTGACATCCTTAGTACCAAGTGAGATTTACAACCGTGACCCGGTAGCGGAAGGTTCCTTTGTGGAACAAAGTTAGTTGTAAGCTACGCTTATGCATCCAGTTTGTGCACTATAGCCCGTACCGGAGGCCCGCCATGAGGGCTTAGCTGTCCAGTTACCTGGATCCGGAGGCTCCTTCACTGGAGCTAAGGAGGTTATTCATAACCTTACGCATTGCGCGTCTAGTTTTGCTAATGGATGTATCACGTAAATGTAATTATGACTCATGATTTCTGCCTATATATGATCGGATCAAGTATGAATTTGAAAAAGCTGAGTTGTAATTTCAATCTGATCAAGCATGGTTTTGATACGATATGAATTGATTTCTGAAATCTGTATGGACTCATTCATTGAAACCCATTTACTCTGTTTATTATTCACTGGGCTTTCGCTCACAGTTTATTATATATATGTAGGTGAGCCGGCACATGACCAGGGCCAGAGTTGAAGGCCTCCTGTTCCCTTTTTGTCAGCCAACTATTGTGCCTCCCGAGGAGGTTCCGGTCAAAGTCTAACGCTAAGGCTGTTTTGTTTCATGCTAGTCAATGTTTATGTTTGTGTCTTGTAATGTTGGATCTTGGGATATACTTTATGTAAATACCTTGTACATATTTAACGTATCTGACTAGCATGTCTATGTATATAAATAAATTTTAAATTTTCAGTCCCATGTACGTCGTCACAGCTCATTGGACCTTGCTTGTCTTTCAGTATTGCTTCCGCAGCCCCTTAAATTTGTTAATATCTTCAGAGGCCGTAGGTAATCCATGGATTACTAGCCAGTTACGGCGCTAAACCTATAGGGGCGAGTTTGGGTCGTGACAAATAGATCTATATGCCGCTGTTATGGACCTATCTATCCCCATTGTAGACCTATCTCTCTCAATTTTTAATTTGATGTGCCTATTTTTAAATTAAGAAATGGACAGATAGATCCATCTGTCCCATTTTTCATTTGAAAATGGACCTATAAATTTATCTATTTCCATTTTAAACTTAATCTCCCCATTTTTTTTAATTTAAATTGATAGATAAAATGATATTTTCATCTCCAATACCATAAAATTAGACTGTAAATCCCAATCCCCTCTTAAGTCATGTTTGTTTAGAGGTGTGGGGAGGAAGAATTGGATTAGTGATTCGTATGTCCTACAAAATTTATTTTTGTTCGGGACAAATGCTATATGAATACCCTCTAATGAAGGGATTAACAATCTCATGGGAGATGTGGGGTTGATAATCCAATCCTATAGGACTATATAGGTGAAATAATATTTTGTCATTCTCTTTACAAAAGCAACAAAAGTATTTTTTATATAATGATAGTTTTATGTAAGGGAAAAATAGTCTAAGGTCCCTCTCCTAGTTTTGATAATGAAATAGATCCATAATATTATTGTTTGATGTCTAAGGTCCCTCACAGAGAAATTTGATATCTCTATCCCACTGCTCTTCTCTCTCCCTCTCGTCGATCTCCACTACCAGTTCAAAACCCTAGATCTTTCTCTCTCTCCTTCCCTAGATCTATCTCTCTCTCTCTCTCCCACTAACTTGCTCTTTATAACTCAGCCAACTCACCGAATCTTCTACCAGGCCCAATCCGTGTTCAATTCGGACGGCGGGAAGATCCCCCTAGGGCTGAAATGCAAGGGTCATCAGATCGTCATCACGAGCGGAGCTGGATTCATGGGTAGCCACCTAGTGGACCGTCTGATCGCGAGAGGAGACAGCGTGATTGTCGTCGATAATTTCTTCACGGGTCAGAAAGAGAACGTGATGCACCATTTTGGAAACCCTAGGTTCGAGCTCATCAGACACAAATATAGATCCAAGTAAGGCTTCCGTGCAGACTAAACAAAGTAGTTTCTTATTCAGTTCAAATGCAGCACTTTCGTATTTATCATTGATGAGATATATAATTAGAGATACATAGATGGACTGTGGTTGACCTATATCCAAATGCATTGGGTAATATTTGTTTATAATCTAATAACAAAATGCTCGTGTTTGGTTGGCCACAAATGTAAAATCACTTTTCCCTTAGGCTCGATCAATTATAAACCAGTTGAAGATTTTGCGTATAAAATCTCTCTGAAGTCCACTATGGTGGGTTGTGTTTTTGAAAAGAGGGGCATAAATCTTCCAAAGTAGCAAGCAGAAGAGTATAGAAGAAAAAAATGATTCCCCGACAGTCTTTATAACATGAAAGCTGAATTCATTTTTCAACGTTTCGGATGGAAAAATCCAAGTTAGACACAACTCTGCTGCAAATAGAGAGAAATTCTCTGGATTTCTCTGCTTTCAATCCAAAGAATTTCTCTGATTTGTTTGGTTTGGAAAGAATTTCTCTGGTTTTGGACCAGAGAAATTTGTGGATTTGTTAGTAAAAATTGTATTGTTGGTTTACATATTACACAAAGTCAGAGAAATTCTTTGTAAATAGAGCCAGAGAAATTTGTCAACTCAGAGAAATTTTCTCTGACTCTATTCACAATATTTGGGAATTTCTCTAGATTTCATAAAATAATAGTGTCTTTACAATCCAGAGAAAATTTGTTAAAATAAACCCAGAGAAATTTAAATTTTTTCTTGTTTATAAATGAATTCAGAGAAATTTGAATTTGAATTTGAACTCAGAGAAAATTGGACAAAATGATTTCATAAAATAATGTTGTGTCTTTACGATCCAGAGAAAATTGGTTAAAACGAATCCAGAGAAATTTAAATTTGAATTTGAACCCAGAGAAAATTGGTCAAAATGACCCAGAGAAATTTGAATTTTCTCTGGGTTGAACCCAGAGAAATTCTTTAGGAAATCCAGAATTTTTCTGGATTGAAATTTCTCTAGATCAATGTTGAGGGACCTTAGACATTATAAACATATTGAATGTCCTTTATGCTATAAAATCTTAATATCATTGGACTCTAAAAAAAAAACCCCTTTATGTAATTTCATATTATTGTAATCAATTAATATTATTACAATAATGTTCAAATAAATATAATTTATCTTATAACTACAATCTAATATCACCATATTAAGGGTTGGTTTGGGATGTTCTAAAAAAGTGCACTTTTTGACTTATTGGCTTGTATGGGTTGGGTTTGGGTTGGGTTTGATGTGATGTGTTAGAGAGGTGATGTGATTTAAATAAGATGATGTGACTTAAATAGGATAGTGACTTTTTGACTTTTTGTATTATTTAGGTCATGCCAAACTTGGCCTAATAATCCTTTTACTTAATCATACTGTACTCATATTTTTTTATTTTTTATTTTATGAGTTTGTAGCAGATTGTGTGATACATCCTTTGTTTATATCTTCTTAAAGAAAAATAATTGGCTTTAATAAATTGAAAAAAAGTTGATTTTAAAAACTATGTAAGAAGTGTTTCTCACTTTTTATTTTGAATAATTATTTTTTTAACTTATTATAAATTATACGAAATAACACATGATAGTACCTAACCTAGCCCAACAAATAAATATGACCTTAGCTTTATAAAATTGTTTATAGGGAATAGTTTCTCTCCGGTTGAACTTTCAATTGGTCTAAATATTGAGATTTCTTATCGATAAAAGTTTAGAAATATCAACTGTCTAGTACAATTAAAAATTTAACTGGAAAGAAATCAAATCTTTTTTTTTTATAAAACAAACATGATTTACACGGATCTCACCAGATTTACAATCCAATAACACCACCTATAAACTAAAATAGAGATTACATAAGAGCCAAGGATCACATCGTGTCAATAAATAAGCTTTTGTTTTTATCAATGGCAAAAGTTTCATATATTCACCTTGAAGAGGACGACGACAACATGATTGTGATCCTCGTCTTCCTCGCCTACTGAAGTCATGATATACTCTCTAGGCAGCCAAGCTAACTGGCTCACTGAAATTTTTTTATACGTCAATAGAGACATTTTTTTCATCAATCACAAATGTGTATGTCATCTATTATTTTCTAAACACCTAACATAAATGTAATAAATCGTATTGTCAAAATTAATCAAAATAATAGAATATATCATATAATATATACTCTATCTGTATATAAAAATTACTCCCACTCCAGACTAATGTCAGCCTATATTGATGGATTAAATCATAATTTTATAGAGTTTGTCAGTAAACTATTCATGTTAAATCAAATTAATCTATGTTCATTTGATTGGAAGTTGGAACACATTTATCTAAAGAAAATAGGTGAACATTATCTAAAATAATATTGTCTATTTATTATTTTTTAGAAAAATATAATTAAATAAAATAATTATTAATATTTAATCAATTTAATTATTTATATAAATAATCAACTCAATATATTTTAAGCAATGAATAATTCAAACGGTAGAAATAAATTCGAAGTGAGCTATATAGAGCCTGAACCGTAGCGAACCAGGGACAATCTTTTAAAAAGTTGGGCCGTTTTTTTTGGGTTAATGATACTGGTGAAATGATGTCATAATTTGATTTTATGAGTGTCAAAATTAAAGGGAAAAAAAAATACGACTACTAAATATTTTTACTTTTTTATTTTGAATCTTCCATTTATTTAGTCACCCACTTTTTAAAAGTGCTCTCCACTTTCATTTTTTTTGGACTCTCAATATATTTCCAACTTTACCTATTTTCTATGCAGACCTTCTTCCTTCAGCAACTCTCATTCCCAACATGTTTCCCCACTTCAGCCACCCCTTTCTCCATCATCGCAGCACCACCATCACCTTAACCACCGCCATCATTGCAGCCTCCTCCTCTTTCTTTCTACTACCGCACCGCTGCCATCACCACCCACTACCTACCGTCACTACCACACCTCCCTCATCTTCTTTCTTCTTCTCTAGAAACCCTAACCCTAATTCCATCACCACCCACCACCACTATCGACCACACCTTCCCCACCCTCACTACTAGTCACCAACCTCTACTGCAAATGAGAGAGTGAGATAGTGAAGTCTAGTCCAGATCTCTACACATTTGAAAGAAAAAGCGTAAGCGAAAAAGAGATCTAGAAAAATGAAGAAGAAGAAGAAGAAGAGTGCGGAGGGGTCAAGTCGTGAGAGTGAGCGGCGACGAGACTATTCGCAACGAAGCGATGGTGCTGTTCATAATGGGGGTAACGAATGACGGAGTTGAGTTGCGATGGCGAGGTGGGGTTATGTAGGTGGCAGTGAGAGACTTTGCGAAATGAGGAAAATAAAGGAGGTGTGTTGGTCGTCAGAGGCTGCCATTGGGAGTGGAAGTGGTGGTGGGATTAGGGTTAGGGTTAGGCTTGAGAGGGATTGTAACAATTCATCCCAAGTGACCGCTCGAGTGGTGAATATACTGCTCGAGCAAAGATGAGAGGTTCCCAGTAGTTAGCTTTGCAAGTCGAGAAACCACTCGAATGATAAAGTGGTTGCTCGAGCGATGAAAATAGGTTACTCAATATCTTGGTTTGTAGACAGAGATACTGAGAGATTTCATTTACCGCTCAAGCGATGAAAAGACCATTCGAGCAATTTGCACGATTTCAACAACTTAAAAAGTCAATTTTTAGATCATTTTCCTCACTGTTTCTTTTCTTTCTTCTTTCTCTCTCTAGCTCCGAAAACCCTAGATTCATCTCTCTAGAAATCTTTCATTTGGCTTAGATTTGCAACCTTTTTCCTTACAAAAGTTAGAGTTTGGGTGAAGATCAAACTTTTCCACCGATTGGATTTCATTTTTTTTAAGGCATTCATCTTTGGGCTAGCTTCTTTGCTTTAATATTTGAGGTATGATTATTTTTAATCTTGTATCTCTTTGGTTTGAAGTTATTTATATGGTTTTGTGATGACATTGATGAATGGATGAGTGTTTGAGTTTGTAAATTAAAGTTTTTTTCTAAAAATAAATATTTTTCTAGAATTATCTCAAGATTCTTACTATTAGCTTTTGATTATGGAATTTTATATGAAAATTACTAACCCAAATTTTATGAAAACCCTAAGTCTTAAAAATTTAGAAGTAATGTTATGAAATGAAATTGATTCTTAATTCTTTAAATTGATGGTTGGGTTATGATGTTAAAGTAATATTTGAATGGAGAATTGTGAAGTTGGAATGTTCTTGAGATTTGATTGAGATTACTTTAAGAATGTTCATGTTATAATTGTCACAATTTCTTGAATAGTGAAAGGTTATCTTTATTTTCGTGAATGCATGAGTACTTGAAGGCTTTGAGAAGATTGTTTAAAAATTGGGTGGTAAATAGCCGGTGAGTCCAAGTAAAGCGGCAGTGTTAGGAAAGGGTTGTGTTGGTACCTGCGTGGGGATTCATAGGTGCCCAATTGTCCTGTCTTGAGCTTATCACCGAATGAATGTAGGAAATATTTTTAAGTATCTACTGGTCCTACCATATTATAGTCGGTAAAAGTGGAAAAAATGAATAATTTTGAGTGCCTATTTCCTGCCATATTAATAGCCGGCAAATGTGGGGATAGTTTTGGATACAAACCGATGCATATGTATGTTTTCGAACCCTTATTAGGGACTCATGGTGTATTTACCCGTGGTGTCAGAATGTGATCGTCTTTCTATAGAAGCAGGATACTTTTGATTCATTGTTTAAATTTCCAACTTGAGTTGCAAATGGTTGTCTTTTGGTTATGATGATGTCACATGGATTTCGATCAATTAAATACTCTTTTAAAAGTATTTCTACTGGGCATCTAACTCATTCCTATTTAACAAACATTTGAGAATTGGTGACGTGCAACCATTTCAATGAGGATGAAGTAGGCTCTTTTGTTTTTGATTGGAGCACAAAGGCTTACGGATGTTTAAATATGGAAGCTTAGAGCATGCTTGTTTAGGACTATGTGTCCATTTTTCTTTTGTTGTAACAAGGCCATGCCTTGCTAAATTGTAGGCCATTAAAGCATCTTATTTGTATCATCTAACTTTTTGAGTTATACTTTATGAAGATGTATTTGATAGTCGGATGTGGAAATTGTAAATAAAAACTATAGTGCAATGAGAAATAGGACTTTTGAGCTAAAGTCTCTATTAATTGTGTTTATATCGTAGATTTATATTATTTTGATGATATTTTATTTCTATTAAATTTGGAGCGTTACAAATTGGTATTAGGACTAACCAGGTTTGAATATCTTGAGTTTGTAAGAAGTGGCTTGCGCTATAATGGGTTTGCCATACTAGGAAGGAATGTTAATTGTTATATGATTATGTGTTTATTTGGCTATGTGGGTGTGTGATCAAACTTCTAGGATACAACTTGTGTTCATTGCACTTATCGAATTCCATTTGTAAAGGCACTTAATTAATGTTTTTTCCACTTGTAAGTCTTTGAGCGTCGTGGAATTGGTTAATATCTTAGATGGGTGATTCGTATATGCTCTATGTGATAAGGTGCTTATGTGGATGATTTAATGTGACTTAGGTGTATATGTGGTTTCATATTGGCTCGTTTATGACGAGTGAGATTAAGTGTGAGATTGTGAGTCCCAAATTTAAAATTTTATCTTTATTTCTTATAGGATGTTTGGACATGTTAGAGGCCGTGGCAGGCCTTGCCGAGATGGTTGGAATGTTCCGGCCCAACCAGAGATCACTCCACAAGAAGAAAAAGTGGTTCAGAACAATGTGGTCGCTCCACCGGCCCAAGACGCATTGGAGGCTTTAGCTCGGGAGATGGCTAGGGCTTTTAGGAAGTCCATGGATATATTGAGAGTCGAGCAAGCGGCTACTTAGGGATTTATGAAAAAGTGTCCCAATTTTATTTGTTAAATATGTTATTAATATTAGAGAAGAGACCAAAAGAATATAGGGGATTTTTTTTTTTAAGATCCCTGGTATTAAGATTTTATAGCATAAAAGACACTCAATATTTTCATAATGTCTAAAGTCCCTTAACATCGATCCAGAGAAAATTCGATCTAGAGAATTTCTCTGGGTTGATCTAGAGAAAATTCAATCCAAAGAAAATTTTATATATCATGGAAAAATTTCTCTAGACACATTACAGAGAAAAATTTACACATCTCCAATACCAAACTTCTCTGGACACATCACTAATACCAAATTTCTCTAAACACATCACAGAGAAAATTTTACACATCTCCAACACCAAATTTCTTTGGATATATCACAGAGAAAATTTTACACATCACCAACACCAAATTTCTCTGGACACATTACAAAGAAAATTTTATTCATCTCTAACACCAAATTTCTCTAGTTTCATCATGCAATCTTTGATGAGCAGGTATGTTCCTTACTTTTCTATGCCCTTCACACTTCTAAGTACTTTATTTTTATTGCTTCTGGTTCTCTTGTTCCAGGTTTTTAATTTGGTGAATCGCGAAGCATTAAACCTATCTTTAGGTGTGAATGTGACTGGAATACGAGAAAACTATTTGCAACTAAGCATAGGTCAAGGAGCTTTTGTCTTCATTATTCATAAAAACCAATCAATCTCACCTTTACCTCCACCTATCATTTGATGAATTGACGTTTGCCTACCGAACAATCAGTACGGTGTTGAAGACTTGCAACCTAAATCATCTTTTTCCTTCTCCTTTACCTTCATCATCTCCCTCGATATAACAAAAATCTTATGTATTGTCCATCTAATTTAATTCACTGATAACAACGAACAGGTATGATAATCAATCATACCATTTTCGACGAATCAAAATTGCGTTCTTCGACTCCAAAAAAATAAAAATCAAAATCAACAGAGCATTGATGTTTCTCTGTGATATATGGGTGTTGGGTTGAGAGACCTTAAACATTACAAAATAATATTGTGAATCTCTTCTATTACTAAAAATGAGATAAAGACTTTAAACTAATTTTCCCAAAACCAATCATAGGAATATTTAGGTAATTTTTCTTTCACTTTTAACCGAATTAGCTTTACACTTTAATTCAAAATCATAAAAAATTCTTTACCTATATTTAAATTATAAAAAGTAAAATACTTCAAGCCAAAATCACATATTAAAGTGAATTTTGCTCTATAATTTTCTATGACTCTACTTTTTCTTTTTCCTCTCTATGAAGTCTTTATTTGTGAAATTTTATAGGATTAATTCTACTTTTATGTCTCAAAACAAATAAAAATTAGGGAAATGCATCAATAAATCTCAAATTAATAACTTATACACTGTTTAGTCCTAAAAGTTTTTTTATAGACTGAAAGGTCACATTATAATGTTTCAAATATCAGATTAATATTTCGAATATTAGATTTCGAACATCAGATTAATATTTCGAACATTAGATTTCAAATATCAGATTAATGTTTCGAACATTAGATTGATGTGCAAATAGGACTAAATAGAGCATAAGAAAACTTTTAAAACTAAATGATTCAACTTTTTAAAAACTAAGACTTATGAATAAATTTTTCAAAAAATTATTACTAATATATTAATTATCAAACGAATACAACCTTTATTAATTCCTTCAGTAATAGTCCGGTCATTAACAACACACCAATGTCTGAAAAGAAACGGGCTCAGAGATAGGTACATATATACCACTAGCCGAACTCGCAGATCGGCATGCTCTCACCACTACCACTCCACTCCACACAACTCACAGTTCTATAGAGACAGAAAAAGAGAGAGAAATGGCATCATCACCAACAATGGAGTCACTGATTCTGCAACTCCACGACATCTCCGCCGTGAAGTTCGGCAACTTCAAGCTGAAATCCGGCATCTCCTCCCCAATCTACATCGATCTCCGCCTCATCGTCTCCTACCCAACTCTCCTCCTCCAAATCTCCCAAACCCTAATCTCCTCCCTCCCTTCCACCACCTCCTTCGACCTTCTCTGCGGCGTCCCCTACACCGCCCTCCCCATCGCCACCTGCATCTCCACCTCCTCCAAAATCCCCATGCTCATGCGCCGCAAAGAAATCAAAGACTACGGCACTTCCAAAGCCATCGAAGGCTCCTTCTCCCCCGGCCAGATCTGCCTCGTCGTCGAAGATCTCGTCACCAGCGGCGCCTCCGTCCTCGAAACCGCCGCTCCTCTCCGCGCCGCCGGGATCAAGGTCACCGACGTTGTCGTCATGATCGACCGCGAACAAGGCGGGAGAGAAAACCTAGCCGACAATGGTATCGCGCTTCACGCGATGGTGAAATTGACCGAGATGGTGAGGATTTTGAAGGACAAAGGTAGGGTTTCGGAGGAGACTGAGGGTATGGTGTTTAAGTTTCTCGAGGAGAATCGGAAGGTGGCTGTGCCGGCGCCTGCGGCGGCTCCTCCGCCTAGGTTTAGGGTTTCGTTTGGGGAGAGAGCGAAGATTACGAAGAATCCAACTGGAAAGAGGTTGTTTGAAGTGATGGTGAAAAAGGAGAGTAATTTGTGTTTGGCTGCTGATGTTAACACTGCTTCAGAATTGCTCGATCTTGCGGATAAAGTTGGACAAGAGATTTGCATGTTGAAAACTCATGTCGATATATTGCCTGATTTCACCCCAGATTTTGGGTCTAAACTTCGATCAATTGCAGAAAGACACAATTTTCTGATATTCGAAGATCGAAAATTTGCCGATATTGGTAACACTGTTACAATGCAATATGAAAGTGGTATTTTTCGGATACTGGATTGGGCAGATATAGTTAATGCTCACATAATCTCAGGTCCTGGAATTGTTGATGGTCTAAAACTGAAGGGTTTGCCTCAGGGTAGGGGTCTTTTGCTGCTGGCTGAAATGAGTTCGGCGGGTAACCTCGCCACGGGAGATTACACAGCTGCAGCTGTGAAAATTGCCGAGGAACATTCGGATTTTGTGATTGGATTCATCTCTGTTAATCCGGCATCGTGGCCAGGTGGACCGGGAAATCCAGCATTTATTCATGCTACACCCGGGGTTCAAATGGTGAAAGGTGGTGATGCTCTGGGCCAGCAATATAACACCCCTTACTCTGTGATTTCCGATAGAGGTAGCGATATTATAATCGTTGGTCGTGGAATTATAAAGGCTGCGAATCCTGCTGAGGCTGCTCGGGAGTACCGGCTTCAGGGATGGGATGCGTATTTGGTTAATTGCAAATGAGAGTCACATCCCAAATGGTTTATGCTATTGCTGCACGGCTTGCCCGGGAAATAAGTAAGATACTTGTTTGGTTAAGTTTTGTTATTTCGTTATGAGAGGAATTTGAAGCTCTTAGTTCCAAATCCTATATAATGCACAAGCTCTGTCAGAACTCTGATAACTATTTTCGGCAAAGTAACTATTCATACTGTAGCAAACATTTAAAAAAAAATAAAAAAATTCCCATATCTAATTATTTCAATTTCCTACTCCAACATGAACATCAAGGCTAGGCAGTTCCAGTAAGCTCTCATTTTTCCAGCAACAATTCTGCCATCGCGTATGGCTTTGATGATTTTCTCTTTGACAATGTTTTGTGGGTTCAAAATGCATTATGTTTTGTGTTCTCTCACTGTTATGTGCATCCTTGTTTTTGGGTTCTGAATAATTTGATTTTATCATGGAATTATTCTGCCAAGCCTCATTTGTTAAGGCTTTCAATTTTTAGTTCACAAGAAACAAGTTTTGGTTTATTTTTGTAAAGAACAAAAACAGAAAACCTATACAAAAATATTTTGAAAAAATAAAATAAAATAAAATAGAGAAATATATTTCATGAGTTGCTGAGTTGCTGGATTTGGTGACCGGAGATGGAGTGTAGACGGATGTGGTGACTGGCAGTGGTGGGTAGGGTGTCCGCCGGAGTTAGTGGTCGGATGTCGTCGGAGGACATGAGGTGGCTGGAAGGACGCTGAAAGGTGGTTTAAGATGCTGACGGTGACTGGCCCACCCATTGGAGAGTCGCTGAAGGTTGGCCGGAGCTCGCCACCCACCGGGTGATGGTGGTCGGTGGACGATGGTGGTGGCGGTGGTCGGTGGTGGCCGAAGGCTTGTTTTAAAAACAAGTGAAAACAAATTTTTTTGCGTTTTTAAAATTTTTTAGAACTTTGAAATCAATTTCATTTTTTTGAAAACGAAAACAATATACGAACAAATTTTTGTTTTCAGTTTTCAAAAAATCTGAAAACAAAAATAGAAAACAAGAAACAAAAACATTAACAAACAACCCCTTAACTTTTCATTTCCAGGTGAAACTCATAGTTTACTGCCTCACAACCGTTTAACACCAGCATAGACAGTTGTTCTGTGCGTCATTTGGAAGCCATTTTTATGGATGTATGCAAATCTTTAAATTTAGGAGTTGTTTGGGATGTTCTAAATAAGTGCACTTTTTGACTTTTTATGAAATATGAGTTGAGTTTGAAGTGATGTGGCAGAGAGGTGATGTGACTTAAATAGGATGATGTGACTTAAATAGGATAGTGACTTTTTGACTTTTTAGCTTTTTGAAAGTATGCCAAACTTAGCCTTACATTTTCTTTCCCTCCTTTATCTTTTGGCATTGTTCACTATAAATGGATAGAAGTTTTTTATCCATATACCATGTATCTATGTACCTGTGATTTGTTTAATGAATTTATGCCATCCATTGATTTTTTTTGTGCACCTTTTAGTGATTTTTCTGCGTATGTAACATTATTATACCTAGCATTATTTCTTGTGGACCCTAACTAACTA
Source organism: Camellia japonica (assembly GCA_030407325.1). Classification (NCBI taxonomy): domain Eukaryota; kingdom Viridiplantae; phylum Streptophyta; class Magnoliopsida; order Ericales; family Theaceae; genus Camellia; species Camellia japonica. Next base: position 43,521,491 of record JAPPVO010000010.1, on the reverse strand, counting down.
GCATTAGTACTTGCCTCTCTAGTGTCCAATCCATATAAAAAACCAAACCAAATCAAGCCTGGAGTCTCATCAAATGGGGTGGCTGCATGAATTCTTCTATTTCGTTAGTCAAATTAAGTAGATCCATATCTCTATTTATAATACTAGCTAACGTTAATCTAAGCCTACCCAGTCCCTTAACACTTCCATCTACCGTCACTGCATCGCATCTCTTCACTACTGTCTCTGTTGGTCTCCGTTGAATATGACCAAACCATCTCAATCAATTATCTCTCAATTTATCTTCTATCGGTGCTACTCTTACCCATTCTCGAATACACTCATTCCTAATTTTGTCGTGTCTTGTCTTGTCTAATCTTGCCACACATCTATCTTAACATCCTCATCTCAACAACACTCATTTTATCTACATTTTGTTTCTTGATTGTCCAACATTCTGTCCCATACAACATCGTTGGTCTAATAGCCGTTCTATAAAACTTACCTTTTAGTCTAGTGGGTATTCGTTTAACTCCGCCGGGGTGGTTAACAACCCCGCCGATCCCAAGCCCGGGTAAAGGAGGAGGGTTGTGTGTTAAGTAGCCGACAGTCCACATGTAAAAAGTCGCTCGGATTCCTTATGACAGTGCCCAATCCATATGCTGCAGTAATTCCCAAATATGCCCCTTCCCCATCAAAGTCTTGAATTTCCCATAGCAGACTCATCAGTACTCAGCTTGACCCATTGACATAGGCCTGCTGTGCGAAACATTATGTGGTGGTCTTGGGGCATTACCATATGGTGTCCCAACTTGATGTTATTGGTTGAAATTGTGGGACCTACTTTTTGTTAGGATTGTAAGAGATAACTTGAAAAATGTCAAGTGTTGTGGATCATTGCTCTTAAACCACCAAATAACTTCTCAATATGTGCTCCAAATCTTTGGTCAATGCAAGTATTCACATCCTTTGTCTCTTGATTTTCACAGTTTCATTCCTCTTGCTTGGCAGTTTGAATGTTGCAGTCAAGGTTTTGAAAAGCGGATGCGGTCGCCGTAATGATGGCGATGGCGGTGGTGCGGTTGCGGTTGCGGAATGTAAAGGCCGTAGCGTAACTGTTGCGGTAATCGGAACTGTGAATTTTTTTATTTTTCGCACAATTTGAAAAAACTTACCGATACGCATATATATATTTTTTTATGATCATATTTATTGGGTTTAAAATAAATATTGATCAATTTTTGTAAATTTTTAAGTATAATCTAATATATTTCATATTTTGAAATCACTAGAAACTGAGTTTTTTACATTTTATTTTAATAATTAATGACTTTATATTATACAAAAAAATCAATCACTAATTATTATATATAAGATAAATAATGACAAAAGTAAGAGAATAAATAAGAGCCTAAATATATATAATATATATATATATATATATACATATTTTAACCAAGCCAAATAGAGAATGACCACAGTTATTATTATTATTATTTTCAAATAATATATAGATAGACACACACAAATAAACAAAATGGTTGAGTGATAGCAGCTGAATAGAATAGCATAGGTCTTACAGTTTCAACAAATCAATAACATGTTCTTTATCTTCTCTCTTCTCTCTCTCTATCTCTCTATCTCTTGCTCCTCTATTTTTCTCTTTATCTTCCCTCTTCTCTCTATCCCTCTTCCCCCATTTTTAGCTTTTTTTTTTTGTGTGTTTTTTTCGAAAGAAGCAGTTCGGAACCATTACGTAACAAGCCCTTACGGCTATTACAACACCGTTCGACCGCTATGGCAGCCGCTACAGCCAACACACCTATGAATCTCAATCACACTGTAAAAGCGGCCGTAACGGATAGCGGTAACCATCACAACCGTTACGTAACGACGTTACGTAACAGTTGCGGCCGCTTTTTAAAATCTTAGTTGCAGTACTTACCATTTTATTCCACCCCATCCTTTTTTATTCTCTCTCTCTCTCTTCTCTCTCTCTCTCTCTCTCTTTGGTTGCCCCTAGACGTAATGATATTATTTATCATGATGGACAATTACATTGTATTGGATCTTCAAGTCTAGTTTGTATGTATGCATAATTGAACATTCTATAATACCATGCAGCGACAAGTACCTCCCTAACAAAGCTATATAAATTGAAGTAATATATCACTAATTACTAGAACAAATACATGCCAAGACTAGAATAGGTACGTCAGGCGGTCAATCCTTGCCAAAAAGACAGATTTATTATTTTTGTTGACTTTTTGTATTAAGTTGTTTATTTCCTTCCATTGGCCCCGTTTGGTAGAGCTGTGGGAAACTGATTATAACTTATAGCTGTAAACATAAGCTGATTTTTTACTTATAAATTAAGCTTCTCCTCCCCCACTCAAAGAATAAGTTGATTTTTGACTTACAAAAAGCTATAAGCTGTATTGTTAAGTTGAACCAAATACATCAAAATAGCTTAAATTAAGTTAAAACTTAAATAAGCTGGAAATAAACCTTACTAAACAGGGCCATTATGATGTATTTCGGTGGTGGTTGGGCTTTTAATTATGTATTGTTGGACTATAAGTGTCTAGTTTGTGTAATTTCTTTCATACTGGATCTCCGACCGAGTGCAAAAAAAGACAAAAAGGAAAAAAAGTAGGTAGGTATTGAAAAGTCATCTAGTTAAGGCTCTAATTTTCTCTCTGACCAAAATTTATAGCAAACTCAACAAACAGTTGAAGAGGAATTGAGTTGGAAAGTCTTTCATTAGAACTAGCACTTCTTTAGGATAAATTTATTTGTTTAGCTGGTATGTGTGGGGACTGAGGAAGTTCTCTAATAGTCTTGCTTGACAAGGGTGAGAACAGTGGGCTTTTGTTTCACAGTTTCAAAGCCTCCCATCTAGGCATCTTGTGGCTGAAATATTCAGCAGTGACACGACTCTTTAAGGCACAGCTTTCCAACTGGTTCAGCATATGTTGTTCATGGGGTTCAGGAATGTCATGGTTGTTAAGGTAGGGCAGACTTGTTAAAAAGCTTTAAAACCTGGGTAATTTCTTTCTTGCTCTGTTGTGTAACTTCCAGTATGACCTAGCATGTGTAAGTTCTTAATTATTTGTCTCATGATATAGCTTAGGGCAAGAGGTGGCTCAACATATAGGCAAGTTAGCACCTTATCTGCCTACACACACACACACACACAAATCCCATACTGTCAAAGGCCCAATTGTCCAAAGGCCTTAGGGCATAGGGCTTTATTTTTACAGTTGGCCTGGTGCCTCTAAAAACCTTGGGCCACTACTGCCTAAGGCTATATTGCATTCATCGTATGACCCATTTATGCCTATTTCATGATATTGCTTCAAGTTAGTTGGCATTCTTTGAAGTTGATCAGAAAATAACCCACACAGGCAGCCTAGTAGCAAAGGTGTTGGACACTGGGATGAATTGTAAACCGATACATCCTGCATTCGACTCTTGCTAGTGTCTTGTGGGCTTATCTATACCTATGATTTGTGGGTGATTGTTGTTATCTGAGTTTACTCTACAGGAGTGGGTCCAATGTTTTGGGGAGGTTCCTTGTCATCACCAAAAAAATAAAAATAAAATAAATAAATAAAATCGCCTGAAAATTAAAAGGGCTATACATCCTTATCAAAATAGTGAATATAAGTGCTAATTTGATCTTGTTTTTTGAATTGTGAATACTATTTTTCAAAGTTTGATCAGATGGAATCATAAAAATGACAATCAAGATGGCTTACCCTTTTCTCCAGTCAACAACACTTGCACAAATTTATTAACATTCTGATCTGAGCTCCCACCTCTACTAACTGCTCTCTTAGCAAGTTCCCTCCACATGGACGCATTTCTCCTAATCTCTTCACTTCTCTCTCCAATCATGACCTCCCTTATGCACACCTCAAGCTCTTCTCTTCTCACAACTCCTCCATCCTTGCTAGCTCTCACTGCCACCTTCCACACCTCCTCCACATACTTGGCATTCATTGGTTGATCGCTCCACTGCGGCACCGCTACCATTGGCACGCCAAGGCTTAGCCCTTCCAGTGTTGAATTCCATCCACAGTGAGTCACAAAGCACCCCACAGCTCGGTGAGCCAGCACATCTAGTTGGTTACACCATGTGATGACTAAGCCCATCTGATCTGTTGAGTTTGAGAACTCAGTTGGCAACTTTTCATGTTCAGGCTCTTTCAGTACCCATAGGAAGGGTTTGTTGACCCCTTTCAAGGCCCATGCTATTTCTTCAACCTGCTCAGCTGAAATTTGTGCCATGCTTCCAAAGGACACATAGACCACTGATTTGGGTGGTTTAGTGTCTAGCCATGCCAAGCATTGGTCACCAATTGGGTTCCAGAGACTGGCTCCATAATTTGTGTCTCCCTCAATTTGTTGGTCCAAGAACATTGATGGCACCATTGGACCAACCATCTCTACTGGCCAGTGTCCCAACAAGGCATTTGCTAGCTTTTAAAGGGTCAGAGCAATGCACAAATTACTAAGTATATATGCATGGAAGATTTAGAGCATTAATTAAAAGTAAAATATGTAAATATATTAAAATAAAAATATGTAAATAAAAATATGTAAATATTTTGAGATGTGTGAAAAGTGTATTGAGATTATAAATATTTTAACCTTTTGTGATTCTAAAAGACAGGATTGTTATTAGCAAGACTCTAACACTGTGTTTGGTTTGGGGATTTGAAGAGTGATTTGAAAAGGGAAAGGAAAAATGTGTGTGAAACTAGGTGAAATATAGACATGTTTTATTCATATTTCACTTATCTTTACCATTTCCTTTTCCAAATCCCTCCTCAAATCCCCCAACCAACATACCACAATGGAAAAATAAAGTATGCAACTATAAACTCCGCTCCATCCTTCTTCAGTTGTAGCACTTTTTGGTTGTTTTTTCTGTTTTCATTTTCCAGGAAGTTTGTGTGGGGAGGAATTGTTTTAGAAACTGTTTTAGGGAATTTTTTTTTTTCTTTTTAGAACAACCCACTTTAATACCAATAAACATCAAAAATTATTTTCAAAATTTTGAAAATTATTTGCATAAGAATGAAAATGATGGGTGTTTTTGAACTTCTTGTTTTGCTTTCCAGTTTCCACTTGTCTCACACAACTTCCTAATTCTGATTTGCTACTAAAACAAACAATTGAAGAATACAGTGTCCATCATAATGTTATATTTCCTTAATATTATGTTTGGATTTTCAAAAATAAAAATAAAAGAGATCTAAATTAAATTACTTATACATAAATTTTTAAGGGTGACTAAACGAATTTTTAATTTTTTTTTTTTGAAAAATATATATATTATTTTTTCAAACCCAACAAAATAAAATAAATAAACAAATAAACCTTTCGTCTTTACCTTCGTTTCTGTTTTCTATCTTTTCGCTTTCCATTTCATTTATCTTCTCAAATCCAATAGAAATTGGGTTCTCTTTGAATTTGTACAAAATTTGGACCCATCGACTCTAGCTTTGTAGGCCCATCACAAGAACTACCTTAATCAAATTTGGTTCATTTAAAAAAAAATAATAATAATAAAAAATTCACTTTTTTTTTAAAGAATTTTATATTTACTTAAACTCTTACCAACAATTTTACTAAAAACATACATGTCTGGACGTTTAAATTTAAGACAATCAATCACATTTAATCTATTGTATTTTTAGTATGACTTTTTAATAAGATTATTAATATGTGTAAAATTATTATTATTTTAAAACTTAATTGATGATAAGAATAATTTTGAGAAGAACATCGTTATTCAAGTCTAAAAATTCGTTTCATTTGTCAAACTCAATGATGTAACAAATAATTAGAATATATAAGGTATTTCTCTCCTCTCCTATCTTAACTAATTATCAAATCAATTATTTTATTTACGCATCATTCGATTTAAAAATTAGACTTATGTAATGTTTTCGTTTCGAGAATATACCATTCATTTTGTGAGAACAATATGACAAAATCTTGTGTTTACCAATATTAGATCAATCAATTGTATTTCACAAATAGATATTTACACACAAAAGTCTAAACAATAAACCAATTGAATAATTGAAGTGGGTCTTCCGATCGGAAATGCCAGCCGGAAAAATCCATTCCCAATCCAATATTTTTTTCAATTAATCCCATTTTTGTCTGAAATTACAATTTTTTTTTTTTCTTTTTAAAGCTTTATATTTCCAAAATTTGGAATCAAAAAAATCAACAATCAAAATGTCTGTTTGAGTTTTTATATTTTGGTTTTATGTTTTCATATTTTAATTCAAAATTTTTAATTTCTTACATGTACTTCAAAAGTTAAAAGTTATGATAAAAAAATTGAAATTTTTTATCAAAGACAAAACATATATATACTAAAAATAAAAGCAAACATACTGCGTGCCCAATTAATAATATATATATATATATATATATATAAAGTAGTTGTAATTGTTTTGTAAGTAAAAAGTTATTTTTTTAAAATATTAAAACTAAATTAGTTAAAAGTGAAATTAATTCACAAATAAATATTCTTTTGTTTATTTATGTAATTTAAGGCAAAAACTTTTCAAGACACTCTTCTACTTTATATATATATATATATATTGATTTTATTAAACTTCTTTCAAATACAAATATTTAAATTAATTTTTTTTTTCAATTTGACCAAAAAATTCATGAAAACCAAAAAAAAAAATACAGATTGCAAAAAGTTAAAAAATAAAAATAAAACTAACCTCACTCTCCAGCTCCTCAAATGAATTCACAAAAACCCAATCATTGAGTTCCAAGCAAGAAAACTTATCCAAGATAGCTTCAAGATAAGGAGAGTGAATCCCAACAGGCTGAGCAAGAAAACTAGGCATATCACAGAATCCCAAAGGAATCAATCCAGGCAACACCAAAGGCACCATTCCATCCCCAACAGGCAGACTCAAAACACCCTTCTCAATCTGCCAAAACATCGAACACACCGATGCTGAGTTTGTCAAAAACGCAGCTCCATATATTCCATGTTTTTTAGCCACCTCAAGACCCCATGGAAGCAATGAATCGTATACCAGACAAGTCACCGGAGAGTCTGAGTCCTTGTACTTGAAAATGAGATCTGAAAGAGTTTTTGAACCTACTGTTTTGAATGAGTCTAAGTAGGTTGGTAGATTTGGAGCTTGGTTGTAGCCGCTTTGGTCGTAGCCATCGGAGATGGGTTCGATGGAGATTGTTTTTGTGTGGATCGAGGGGACTGTGTAATGGGTTGTGGCTAGTGTGGCTTTTAGGCCTTTGGAAGCTAAGCGTTTTGCAAATTGGAGGAGGGGGTTGATGTGGCCTTGAGCAGGATATGTGAGGACCATGACATGAGGTCTTTGTTTTGTTCTCTCCATTTTGTTTTCTATGTTTTTTTTAGGTAGTGAGGCTTTATTTATAGGCCATGCTTGGGGTTTGTTTGGTTTTGGAATTCAGCAATGTTGGGCTTGGTTTGTTTTTGGGAGAGTTGTTTTTAAAAAAAAATTTGGGGAGAGAGTTTAGAAATTTTTTTTGTTTGTTTGGTTGTATATTTTGGGAGAGTTGTTTTTTTTGGAGTTTGGGATGATTTGATATTTTTGGAGAATTTGAGTGGATGTGTGTGAGAGAAAAAGTATTGAGAAGGAGAGAGAAGAGAGAAAAAGTGATTGATTGATGTGTAAGAGAGAGAAAGTGATTTTAGAAATTTTTTTAGAAAAACTCAAACCAAACAATTTTTTAGAAATTTTTTTCTAAAACTCATCTCTCAAATGCAAACCAAACATACCCGTTATGTCTTGGAGACTAGTCTTCTCCTTTACTTTTTAATTTAAAAATTAAAAAATTACTAAAAAAATTAAAAAGTTAATTACTTATATTAAAAAGTCAAAAAAAAAAAATTTTACTTTTTGTACATCTTTTCGTAAAAAATAAAAAAAGAATGCCAAACATACTAATTTTTTTAACATCATATTTTAATTAAAAAATCAAAAAATTACTAAAAAAGTTTGTTCCCAAGTGAGGCTATCATCAAGAATTTATTATGTAAAGATTTTGGTGAGGCAAAAGAAATAGAAAGAAAAAAGTAATACAAAAATAAATTCTTTTTATTTTTTATTTTTCTTTCCCTTCATAAATCTATTTCTACATCTTGGATCCAAATATTTGAGATCAGCTTAAAAATAGTCAAAAAATAAAATAAAATAAAATCTGTTTGGATAGAACTTTAAAAAAAAAAAATTCAAAATTTTCACTAAAAGTAACTTTTTTAGCATTTCTCAAATACATGAATTTTTTTAGATTTTAAAGAGCCAAAAAATAAATATCAAAGCACTTCCAATTGTTTTTGAGTGACCTCTTACACACATCTCCATTCTGTATCTATTTCTCTCACCTCTCAGCTTTTTATATTCTTTACATGCGATTAGGTTATATTTATTAAGAAATGTTAAAAACTTGTCTTTCATAACCTACTCAAAGTTGGTTTATATAATTTAGGGGTTCCTCCATCCATTGTCAATTAATTTTGTTTTGAATAGCTTCAAATTTCTAACACTATGCACTCACGAAAAGTTTAGAGAAAGAGGAAAAAAAGTGGAGGGAGCCAAATGAAATCCACAAAAATAATTTTCTATTTTTGTTTAGTTGACTTAGAAAAATGAGAAGAAAATGTGAAACAGTTCTAAAAACCTAATACATTGAACCACATGATAGCACAGAAAATCCACACACAACAAAGAATTTGTGAAAGATACCTTGCATTGTTTTTGTAATGTTGCATGTATCAATTAACAACAATGTTAGGTATCATGAAAAATCTTTCATTAAAATAATCATGAAAATTTTGTGATCTTTGGATTACACTTAGAATAAAACAGTACACACTAATCAAGATAATCCAAGGATCATAACTCTTTCATGATCATTTTCATGAAAAAAATTTCATGATCCCTAACTTTTCTCATCAACTAATATATCAACATATATTATAATAGAAAAATATTTGGAACTCTCGTTGGGGATTAGCCTCACACCTCTTAAGTGATCTGACCCTCCATGTATGTATGGGGTCCACTCATATATGTGTAGGGTCTATATCATGAGTGGTTCAGATTTGTAAAGATTTTGTGAGGGTGGAGTCTCAATCACCACTCATTATAATATTATTATTTTAAAATTACAAATCCTATCTATTATATAAATTATAGAAGTCTAAAATTTTTAAAATTATATCACATTATTTATTAATATAATAATTAATATATCAATTAATACGTATAATTTTATTCATTTGTTTTTTGGTCTGCAACGCAAGAGAAAGTCAAAAACATGTTGCATTCATCTTGAAGAAATTTAGGCGGTAGTTATTCTGTCCTTGTTGAATTTGATTCCAATCTATAGTGTAAATTATAAACACACTGTTGAGGTTTATTTAAATTATAAATTTTTTTTAGGGTTCTAAAAATTACATTATACTCTTTAAGGTTTTTAATTTCATAACAAATAATTTTTTTTATTAATAAATCATTAAGTTAATTAACGGTATTTAATAATGTTAAAATTTTATTTTAATTAATAATTTAGATAATTTTATTTTTATATAGATGAATAGTTAGAAATTTTACTTTTTTAACTAATCATGTTAAATAAAAAATTCTAATAGAAAAATATTAATAATTTTTCAAACTATATAAAATAATTCATATTTTAAACAAATCTCAAGAGGCGCATTTGTAATTTATCCTTATTTATATCTTCTTAGTTCTAGAAGCCCAGGACATGACAGGGTGGCTACACAAATCTGTACTCATCTGTATCCAAATAAGTTCGGTATAAGCTTCTTATTTTATTTCTATCACATTTTTTTTTTTGAACTTTTCTTGAGTGTGCAATTGCACATCATGTGTCACTTACACAAAAAATATAAGTGTAAGGTGTAAGTATAAGTATAAGGTGTAAATGTAAGATGTAAGGTGTAAGTGGGTTGCATATGGTGTGCAACCTCAAAAAAGGTGTAAGTGTAAGGTTTAATTTTTCACAAAAAGTGTAAGTGTAAGGTGTAAGGTGTAAGTTGCACATCATAACCAAACCCTTTTTTTTTTAACATCCTTTTGTAATAAATAAATAAAAAATCAAAAAATAAATTATACCTAAAATAACCCTAAATGAATTATTGAATTTCTATCAAATCACTCATATAGGTGGGTTTCACACCCAATGATGGAGTTAAGAAAGGGAATACTTATCAATTACAATATTAAAAAAATTTATAAAAATATTTCACGTAAATTTTTACAATTGACTTCAATAAAGATAAAAAAATAATAATATTATTTGTAACTAGTGTATTGTGGACAATATAAAAAAAGTCATGGATATAAGTTTTAAAATAAATTATATAATGATAAAGTAATTTTTTATACACAAAATCTGAGTAAAAATTCAATATAATAGTAATATCACGTCATCATTAACATGTGATACTACCAACCAATTCTATATATCTTCATTGAGATTAATTATGTTTGCATGTTAATAATGATAGATATCACCATTATATTGAAATTTTCATAGATAATAATATGACTTATCATAGTCCCTTTATTTTCAATCAAAACAATCATTATTGTTCTCATAATTTTAAAAAGGGCAAATTACACTAAAGTCTTTATAGTTTAGGACTTATGTCATTTTAGTCCCTGACTTTTCAATTGTGACACATTTGACCTTAAATTTTGAATCTTGTTCCAAATAAAGACAATTAGCATACCATTGCTTAATTTTAAGGGCAAAATCGTCAATTTGATAAAATATAAGACAAAAATAAATGTCAAAAAAATATTTTAAAATTTTTAAAAATTATTTCTACCCACCAAAAATAAAATTATGTAAAATTAATAAAAATTACATGATTAATTTTTAAAAATTAATTTTACATGATGATCATCCAAATACATAATAAAAATTAATTTGGTAAAAAAAAGAAATAAATGTCTAAAAATTTATCAATTTTATATAATTTTATCTTTAGTAGGTAGAAATAATTTTTAAAAATTCAAAAATAATTTTTTAACATTTATTTTTGTCAAATTAATTTATATTTTATCAAATTGACGATTTTGCCCTTGAAAAATCCAATAGTATATTCAATTGTCCTTATTTGGAACAAGATTCAAATTTCAGTATTAAATGTGTCACAATTGAAAAGTCAGGGATCAAAATGACACAAACCCCAAATTATAAGGACCGTTAGTGTAATTCACCCTTTTAAAAATATCATTGACATTTCACTCTAAATAATATTTTTATAAATTTTTTTATTTAAAACATTTTCTTTATGCTTGAAAAAAATATATATTCAAAAACCCAGGGGAGGCACGTGACCCCCCCAGCCCTCTATACCTCCGCCACTGTCCACACCTATGTGAGTGATTTGATAAAATATTTGGTACCCATAATATTACTCTTTTGATAATATTGTCAAGTAAATTACAGGACAGTAGATTTTAGTAATTTTCTTTTTTTTTTTATGTTAAATTACACTAACCTCCATTGAGATTTGAAAAAATACAACTGACTCTAATTTTAATATAATTACAGTGTCCTCTCTTTTAGTAAAGATAAAAATACTAAAACTAATTACATTGTCCTCTCTTTTAGTAAGGATTAAGAGATTAAAACTAATGCAGATAGTATAAATACATAAAAATATATAAGATAAAATACAAGTTAAATTTTTGACGAAAAGAGAGTTAAGTATTATATGAATTACAATATTAAGGGAGCTCAATATAATTACGTCAAAATTATAAGATTTTTTATTTATTTATTTTCAAATCTTAGGGAGATCAATGTAATACACCCATACTTCAGTGACAAAATTGATCACCAGAGCATCAGAAACAAAAATAATCTGAAAAGAGTAATGTTCCACAAACATAAATTTTCATACAAAATTTCAGCACAAAATAACATAACTTATTATATTCCTTCCATTTCCAAACAAAAAGAGATCACTTGGAATTAAATTTTCAAAAATGTCACAGCCCAATCTGCCACATTATTTTCAATATGATTTATGTATGAATATTTTTTCTACAAATCATTTTCTATCTAAAATCAGTAATGCGAATCATTAGTACACTAGTTAGTATGTTAACATTATTGATCTAAAACAATTAAGCCATGTGCTTACAATCAAATAAAAAAGGCAAGTAATTCAGAAGAAATTTACTGAAATAAATGGTTCAATAACATGTTCCAATGACAATCAAACAGATAACCAATAAGCTTTATGCAGTCCCCCCTCCAGTCAGATGAAGGTGTGATATGATCCATAGCACCTAGCAAGACAACTAATAGACTTCCACCAACTAACCTAAGTGACACCAATCAAGTTTACAATTTATTTTAATTAGTAATACTACATATCCAGAATTTTTACCTGAAATATCAATATGTGATCTAGATTCATTCAACATATGAACCCCACAATACACCAAATCAATCTCCACCACACAACGAAATGCTGGGCAAAAATCTGGTCCCATTTTCTGACTATCCAGACTTGCTGTATTTTGCTAGCTATTGCTCTCCATCCAGCACAGTAGTGACAAGACATAATTACCAAACTACCCTGACATCTAATTAGGACAGTCCAACTTACCTCAGTCCAAGTGCAAACAATGCTGATTCAAGCTGCCCATTATCAGTACCTCTGCACATCTAGGGCATGGCCTTTCTTGGCCACATTCCTTCTCACTGAGAACCACCTTACAACACTGAATAAGATTTTCCATCTTCTCCGAGCTTCGTACCTTTTCGATAAGTACCTTCTCTGAGCTTTATTCATGGCAGCCGCGGTTGAACGAGCCAATAAAATGTCATTGACAGTGTCGTGTAGGGTGGCCTGTGATTCCAGATTTGGGTTCTGAGATCGGAGTGAACAATGGGTATTGAAAACCTGTAGATGTTCATCCTGACAGAATCCCTGAGTCCTGCACTCCGTGTCGCAGATTGGGGAGTTGGTGACATTGCCTGGCATAGATTGTTCATATCCATGATTTGATTTGCTTGTGTCGCCAGTGCTTTGCAAACCATCATTATGGAAGCTATTCATATTCCCCATGGAAGAGATGAATGACATGATATCTTGAGACGAGGTACTCAGTTTAAATGGGATATCTTTGACGGAGGTTTTCCTGGCCACATTCCTCCTCACGGAGAACCATCTCACTACGCTGAATAGCATTCGCCATCTTTTCTGAGCTGTACTTCTTTTTAGTACGCACCTTCGGTGAGTTTTACATTTACTCATGCCAACAGCTGAAGAATGAGCCAATGGACAGTAATCGACAGCACTGTCTACATTGGCCAGTGGATCCAAATCAGACTTCTGCGATTGGACTGCACGATGGGTATCCAAAACCCTCAGATGATTGTCCTCGCAGAAGGCCCCAGTCATGGATTTGGTGACGTTACTAGGGAAAGTCGAAGCCTGTTTGTATCTATGTTCCATATCGCCAGTACTCTGAAAACCATCATCATTGGAACAACGCATGATAGAAGAGGCACTAAGGTTTTTTGGAATTTCTCTAACACGGGTTTTTCCAGCCACATTCCTCTTCACTGAGAACCATCTCATTACGCTGAATAAAACCCTCCATCTTCTCTGAGCCTTCTCTCTTTTTGATAAGTACGGTCTCTGAGCTTTGTTTTTGGCAACAGCTGCAGAACGAGCCAACAGAATGTCATTGACAGCACTGTGTAGGTTGGCCTGTGATTCCAAATGATCATTGGAGCTATTCACAGCTTCAATAGCACAAATTGATGGATTAATAGCTCGAGAAGGGGCAATTGAGAGTTCATTAATTACTTCAAAAGGGTTTTTCTTGCCGACATTCCTCCTCACCGAGAACCACCTCATTATGCTGAACAACATTCTCCATCTTCGCTTAGCATTATTTTTAGAAAAGTATCTTCTCTGAGCTTTATGTTTGGTAACAGCCGCAGAACGTGCAAATCGAATGTCATTGACAGCATTATGTGCATCACCCTGTGACTGCAAGGTTGTGTTGTCACATTGAAGGGAATGATGATTATCAGAAAACTGCAGAAGCTCATTCTCGGAGAAGGCCTGAATCATGGTGTCTGTATCGCAGATTAGGGGGCTGGTGACTTGGCTTGCGAAACTCAAAGGCTGTTCATATCTATTATTGATATCATCAATACCCTGCAAATCAAAATCACATAAGAAATTCACATACCATAAGAAAATTATTATCTTAAGCAACAAAGAACAATACTGACTTTTCAATGCTTTAAAGAACATGAGATCCCCATTTTGCTAGAATGCAAGGGTTGTTTAAAACAGTAAGCTTCTTTATGAGGAGAAATGAACACACACATCATTGTTTCTTCATATTCTAGGAACAATATTTAGTGTCTTTGTAAAAGTGAAAGAATCTCCTTCAAGAACTATTATTTCCAGTTCTGCTGAGACAGGGCCAGAACAAACAACTTGCCCAATAAGAGAATCAAGTAAAGCAATTTTTAAGGCAGTACAATCTTCTCCTACAATAGGGACTCCAATAAGGGAAAATTGCATTTAAATGGAGGTGCAAGCAAGTCTGTGTCTGGTGCAAACGAAAATTGTGGCATGGGACACAGTTCTCACTTGCTGCGAGTTGCATCTCCATGAAAATGCAATTACTTTGAGTTGTTCCTATTTAAATGCAATTTTCCCTTCCAATAAATACTACAATAGATATATTTAATTGTAAGCTTCTGGATTCAGCATGGAATACCTCTTCCCCGATGCTCCAAAACAAGTTCTCAGGCTCGTAGTTGATATTTTGTGTCACAGAATCCTGGCCACAGATCCTGGAGTTAGGGATTTCGCCTTGTAAACAAAAAGGTTGGCGGCTTATATAATCCAGTTCTTCAACACCAATCAAGCCAAAGTCGTCCAAGGTATTAGCAACCCCAAGTGAAATGATGTCTGTGGTACCTTGCTGTGCATTGCCATACATATCCGGAGTGTCAAAATTACAACTATCTATACTCTCCGGCGTGGTCAAATTTGAGGGGTGGAGAGCATTAGCAAACTGTTGAGAGCCCATCGTAAGAGATGCCTCATCATCAACAAGTACAACTTGCTCCCAATGTTGAAATGCTGATACTACCAAATTGTAGGCATCATCCTGATAACAAAATCAATCAGAAAGGAGACAGAAACAACCGAAAACAGACAGACAGAAAGAGTAAAAACTTAAGGAATCAGAAGAGTGCCTTTTCAGTCAGAGACAGCTTATCCACAGAAATCAGTTGTTGTTCCATAAGAAGCCCAATCAATTGTCCCACTACATTAAAAACAACAGTAGTTTTTTGTTGAGGGCTGGGAGGACAGTACAAGTATGCCCTCTTATCAAGTATACATGTTCGGGCATGGTCCACAGTGATGTCCCACATCTTAGAAGGCATCCTCCCACCAAGGATCTGCAGACACCCACAGAAACAAATATAACTGTCACTTCATATGGAAAGGAGGGAAAAACTGTTTATTCTCCAGGATGCAAGAAACCCTTCGTTAACTATATCATAATGTTATGAAAAACTTAATGTGGTCAACATAGGATATCCTTCAGGTAGAAAGCTATACACCCAAAAAAGACATGTTCCTGTTAAGTCACTAGTTATCTTAAAAGCTTAAGCTGTTCACCTTCCCTCACGTGCAATCCCGTTTTGCATGTGAAGATACAAATATCCATACATACAGACAAAAAAATAAAAAATAAAAAACAGCAAATGAGAGAGAGAATGCAAACAGGGACCAAATGCAAATGGTGAAACTTCAACCCCAAACCTCCCCAACTTGAGTTCTAATACCATTTTAAGTAACCAATTGTCCCAAAAGCTTAAGCTCTAAGAAAACGGGCCCTATTTAGCCCATCCCAAGTTAAAATAGCTAATAAAACAAAACACTTCATCACATCACTCTCTCTATTTTTTTACACGCCTTTTCATAAAAGCTAAATAACCAACTAAAATAGCCTATTTCCAGATGGGTGTATATATCAATGTTTTCAATAGTTCCCGAAATTAGAGCATATTACTAGCAAGTACTACAAAGGTAAAAATCAAGAAAAGAGCAGTCAATTATTACCCTTTTTAACCTCTCAGGGTCTATATTGAGTAGAGTCACAAAATCCTTCACAGTTTTAATGTTGTCTTCTGTCAAACGCTTATGGAAAGCACCATCCTTACCAATCTTTTCTAATCTCCAGACTGCATCAGATAGAGCCGGAGGGTGGTGCTTCTGATACACTGCAAACAGAAACAAGAAATTACATAGGAGATTTTTCTTTTCTTAATATTAAAAGGGTCCCAGATACCCTAGTATGTGTAATGATATATAATCTCATAATCTCATAATATCATAGAATTGTACTTATGCATGAAGCCAGTAAGACAATTATTCAAGTAACTGAAAAACATGTCTTCCATAGCTATATCTATAATCACTTAAATGGTTATAAACATTATTAGTCATTCAGATGAATTTCACAAAATGGCATTTTGAACCGATTACTGCTGATAAGTTGATAACACATAATGGTCAAAAAAATAAATAAAATAAATGGAAGAATAATAGCTGACAACAATGAGTTCAAAGTTTTTAAAAGAAACTAGTACAAGAAGGAATGTCCAAAGACTCCAAACACAGAATTTCACAACATATAGGTGCAGAGAGAGAGAGAGAGAGAGAGAGAGAGAACAATAACCTATGGTTAAACTAGATGCAATGAAAAAATGAAAATTATAACTAACAAAAGAAATTAAGAGAACAGAACCTATGTCCTGTGTTTTTCATGCTTCCGGTGTTCTAACCAATCCAGTGAACAAACAATAATTCAAACAATACTCAAGAATTCAGGACATGAACCAAGAAAATATAGAAAAGTTGTCATTACCCATTGATAACCACAAATACTGAAAGAATGGAAGTTTATGAACATGTCACATGAAAGGGTATTAATAGCTAATCTCTATTTCTCATAAAAGAATTGGCTCAAAACATTAAATTCCCACTATTTATATTTGCATTCAATACACTATCTATGTTACATGGACTCTTCAAAATGATAAATAATACCCAAATTCCAATAGTTCTAGGTGTCCACATATTGAATTGTTAACCACCTAGTCTCTAAAGCTTAAGCTCTTAGAGAGAGGGGCAACTTTGTTACTTATATTATATTCTCAACAACATTTGCCTTCACATTTGGGTCTCACTAGTAGGTAAATATCATTAAAATAAAAACTTATTTCCAATATTTATAGATATTTATGTTTACATATAATTAACATAAATGTTGCAATTTCTTTCCACCAGTACCATAGTCCACTTCAATTTCAAAGACACTACTGAAATATGTAATTATTTAGCAAAAACATACCAAAAAAAAAAGTACATAAAACAAGAAGTACTCACATTTTCCACGTTTATCCTCAATAATGAAAGGCTCTGTCCTTGCTTCTCTTACTTCAATTCCATGAAAAGGACCTACGATTCTTGCACCTAGCCTGAATTCTTTCTTTCTCATCCAGCATTTGGTATGCTTAAAGTAAATGTTACCCATAAAACCACGACCGTCTTTAAGATTAAGGTAAACATCTCCCTTAAGAAGTTTTTGTCCTTCCCTTTCTCTGACAATCTCATTCTTCAATTCTTTAGGTGTCCCATTATGTCCGTCATAACCATTGACATCCATGTCAAGAACTACTATTTGCACCTTTGCTGAGGCTTCGGGGCCTGCGTTAACAACTTGTCCTGTAAGACCATCAACTAAAGCTACTCCAATGGAGGTATTCTCCTCTCCTTTAATATTCTCTCCGGTCAATACTGGAAGAGAGAGTTTGTTTAAGAATTGTAGTTGTAAGCTTCTTGATTTAGAAAGCTGTATCTCATTCCCAGAGTCCCTGAATAAGAAGTGGAAGAATGCGTCATCTATAGTATAGTTACGAATAAGCATTATTACACAACAAAATTAGCATCACATCCTCACCATTTCTTGTTACACGGATGCTTTTGTTCTGCCAGTGCTGATTCAACTTCCTCATCTACCTGGAGACACAAGGTAACATCAGGAAGGTGTTACTATGTGTACAACTAAACTAAGAACCATAAGCAATAATAGAATATAGACTCTTAACACTAGTTCAACTTAGCTTATTGCTTAACCCACAGGGAGCTTACACTTATCGAGAAGACCAAGAACCCAAAGTGGAGGCATCTCTGTACAACTAATTTAACAAATCAAAGATTAAAGTAGGACCTCAGAACAATTGGTTTTAATTCAAACTGGAAAACAGAATCCATGCAGCTACACTTAAGATGGTTGTGGTAAGGCCAAACAATGATGATTCATAAGGTACTAATTTTGAAAAAAAAAAGAAGCTTGAGAATGTGTTGAAAAAAGAAGAAGAAGACGAACAAGAGAACCCCCATTCAGTGATTAGCATGGAAGCATAAATAATATGCTAACTTTATATTGACATTTGGAGTATTTTGTAGAAGGAAGGAGAAAAGGAGGGCATCCAATATAGTGAAATTTACATACAACATAAAAAAGACCCATCTGTGTCCCTTGACAAGGAGGATAAAGAAGAAAATAAAAGAATTTAAAAAAAATAAATAACAATGAAGCCTTCTTATTATAAGGTCTACGAAAAGAAAGCCCAAATCCTCAAATTGTTTGGATGTATGCCCTCTAACCAATGGTTTTGTGTTGAAATAAATGGTTGTTTTATTCAAAATGTTTTATTCATACATATGGACATCATTCAAGAGATCTCAAGTTAAATTGAATATGGTTTATGTAGGTTAAAGAGTTCCACTTACAAGAGATATAAATCATAATCCTTATGAGTTGTGACTAGGGGTGCAACTCGGGCGGGTTCGGTCGGGTTGGGGGTTTGCCCAAGCCCAGCCCGAATTGTATTTGGCAGTGCCCAAGCCCGACCATGAACCCGAGCATTGCTGCCCAAGCCCGAACCAAGCTTTGTATTTTGAACTCGGGTTAGCCCGAATTGCCCGAAATTCACAAGTCCAGAAACCTGTAGGTAGACCAATTATCAACACATTTTTATCACTTCTTGCTTAAGAATTTGGTATACGGTACTTCCAGTTTTCTTTTTCCTGTTATTTTTTACTATTTAATAACCTCACTTAAAATAATTTCCATTTGAAAGGGGTCCAAGAATTTAAAAAATCATAACTGTCTGCTAGTTTAAATAGTCAAACAAGATACAGCAGTTGCTCTTGTACCCATCTTGTATTTCAATTTCTGCATCATTCTTTCTAGGTATAGTAGTTGAAATGTAGCCTGTGTATGCTTTGTCCACCAAAAGCAAGGCACAAACATAGCTTTGTATTGAAATCAATCTTTTGAAACCAAGAGAAAACAACAATGATGCTCCTCTGCAAGGATAAAACAACAAGAACTCTTTTATTTAATTTATATATATTATATAATTTATATATATTATATAATTTATATAATATATTAAATTTAATTCGGGTTCGGATTGCTCGGGTTGGCCATTGATTCTGCCCAAGCCCAGTCCAAATTATAATTCGGGCATCAAAAATCTGCCCAGACCCGTCCAGATTACAAGATATAGTTGCCCAAGCCCTAAAAAAACTCAGGCTGGGCTCGGGTTGCTCGGGTTGAGCCCGCCCGAGTTGCACCCCTAGTTGTGACTTTCTATTGTTCACCGTTGTAATAGACAAGGGAAATCTACTAGGTCAACCCTATGTGATAAGATGGTTTATTACAACCATTGAAGTGGAAGATTCCAAGTCAATATGTTGGTGTATATGATGCATTGAAGGACCACAACACCTCGGCATGTTGGGTAATCTATTTAGAGTTGTCAGAACAATTTTTTCAAAATAGAATCTACCATGTGTAGAAAATCAAAGTAAATGTCAATTGAGTTTGTTCACACAGTTAACCACTTGAATCTAGATTCTAGATCTGGTCATTCTTACAAACAGTTCATTTAAATGTGATTAGTGACTTACCAAGTTGTGTACTAGTACTTAATGTAAGTAGATACTCTTTGGTTGGACAAAAGATTAACTTCTACTCCACTGCCACTTATAGACATTATTGGTAAAAGGGTCTACAGAGTAGGCCTTATAAATTTCTATATAACTGGCCATCGATGGTGATACATGAACATGAGTTTTATCTCTTTTGAGTGTTCTTGTGTGTGAGAGAGATTTTGTGTGAGACACAGTCTAGTTGGATCTCACTATCCTACATTGGTTCAAACTCCCAAGGATATTAGATTAAAGCCTTTAAGGCATGAAGAACAATATGATGTGATCAAATTCATGAAATTACTCAAGTTTCTTGATGATTCAAAAAAATCCTTGGAGATCAAAGTGTTCATATTTTCACATCAATAATGCAATTGTCTCGTAATTTAGCTTCCAACAAGAGTTGCAAGGGTTATTTCTGGACATTCTCTAATCTAGAACAACATGATCACATTAGAATAAAATATAGTTTTTGAAAAATTATTTGCCTCCACATGCGTTGTCAAACAAACATAAATAACATAGATCACCATTACAGCTACAGCAATATATGTGGCACATTACATCTAGACAAGTACGAAGTAAAACACAATATGAAAATCGGTCATCCGTTCTTAACAATACTTGTCATTTCTATGTTGTTATTCTTGTAAAAGAAGTTTAGAATTTGCTGAATTATGCAACTCTGGAACCTTTTGTAAACATTTACTCACATGTTCACCTTATCTCTTTAACATACCTAGGTTGCAACATCATTTCCATAATTGCAAGATTGTCACCATCTATGCCTCATTAGGACTCTCATGACCATCTTATGAGCATAGTTACCAAAAATCTCACTTTGAGATAGGGATCTCACTTCCCTGAAAACTTTTTTCCAGAACGGAGACAAAACTCCTAAGAAACCTTCTGAGACGTTTGTGAAACTTTAACACAATATAAGAAACTTGTTAGAAACTTCACTTCTCATAATTTATACTATTGTTTTTGCTCGCCAATCTTATTACTCTTCTAAAATATTTTGTAGTATTAGTGTTTTAGTTAATCATGAAAACATTCTAATTTGATCTTAAACCACCTAGCATTATATTTATTGACCACATTCCATGTTTCCTATTTCCCATATTGGCAATTATGTTTTTGAGAAGGGGCGTAGTCCAAATTTTTTTTCATTGGGGGCCAAATTGACATTATGAAGAGTGAAATCCAACTCATGGTACTAAGATTGTCAATTGATAAAATAATGATAATATAACATAGATTCCCAACGTGGCTAGGAATATAACCTGAACAATACAAAGTAGAGTTTGGGAGAGTGACAATGGACTCTGATTTTATTCACGTACTATTAAAATGTGTGAACAAAAAACAAGTTTTGATTAGTTCAAAATAATGGGATTCACAAATTTACGAGTGCTCAATACAATTTTTGAATGAGAGACCTACCATTATATACCAGTCAAATTTTATATTTTGATAAAACACTCAAAAAGTGTGTGGACAAATTTAAATTCGAGACAATGTACAAATAAAATATTGAGAGGGTACAGGAGAAGTGAATCTGTTGAGTACATAAAGTAGATACATATTGTATCACTGACATTTGTTGTACAAAATTGTCCTCTTATTTAATCAAAATGACATGAAAATTACAAACGGTGTTATGTAATAATAAGATGGTGGTGACCTTACAGTTGTCAAAAGGGGTTAAATTTGTGAATTCCAAAAAGAAGCCATTCAATAAAAAGATTCAAAATTTTAAAAGTGGCTATGAGGAATCTGCTTGGTATTTCCAAGTTTTTTTGGTGAAGATGAGCCAATTTCAATTTCAACAATAAACAGCTATATGTTACAGAAACTTCTTAGACCTTGCGGGACCAGGGCCCCTGCTGGTTAACCAAATGTCTCACATGGTGTGGGGTCCGCAATTTTGTAGACCCCAATCCCATATGAGACATTTGGTCAATGGTCGATGGGATGATCACACCACACCACAATATTGTTGGACCCCCTTGTACCTTATCACTCTGCAGAAGGTTCTAAACTTTGGAAAAGTTGTGATCTATTATAGAGAGACATCAAGAGATATATATATAAGGGTGACTTGGTGACCCTTTTCACTCAATTTAAAATTATCCACTTATGAATGTCTCAGTGCTCACTGAGGGAGAATTTGGGGGAGACAGAGAGAGAAACAGAATCATTCTACATGAAAGAATATCAAATACTAGGAAACAATTTGAAATTCACAGGGCTTCCAAACAACTAAAGTAAACTTAAACTTTCTTCTATAAGTTTGTAGAGGTTGTAGAGGTAGACATAACTTTCTTCAACAATGCATGAAGTAGTCTGTCTATGCTCAAAAACAATAACCAAATTTGACAAAGAAACATATTAAACTCAGTTCTCTAAGGAAAAGAAAAAAAAAACAAACAAACAAACAAACAGTCTGAGAGCATCCACTTACATATGCAGAAATTAAGCGCCCTACTGCAGTCACAGAACATGGGTCAGATTGCAACTTCATTATTATCGCTGATACTACACTGAAATACCATCAAACTAAGTGTTAGGAAACAAAATTAAGCAAAACCCATTGAAATTAGCAAGTTAATTTGCTCAGTTCTCATAAAAATTTTCCATTTTTCTTTCATTCAACAGTGACAACAGAAAGAATAAGAAAGAGGGTATAGTATAATTGACCTCCCCAAATCAGACTGAGGCGGCTTTCTTCGCTCATCCTTGGGACTATAATTTCCTTCTTGTGATCCAACATTGACATTTCCTTCAAACTCTCCACCCTGAGGCATTTTCTCACTCTCAAATCAATGCTTTGACATAAACAAAAACAAGTAAATGGGTTTGTTTCAATTGTGAGTGTATTAACAGATTAGCTGAACTTAGTTTTTCTGGGTCAATGGAGGGGATTAGTGAAGATAAAACAAGTAATGGGTTTGTTTCGATGGTGGCTGTATTTATATTGATAAACAAGTCACAGTCTCCACTCATCATAGTAGTTGTAGATAGACACTCCCACACACACACACAACACTCCCTACACCTAAATCTTCATTGTTTGATCTCGCCATGGATCTGTTATCCTTTTTCCACAGGACTGGCCGGCTTTGATTTGACCCACAAAACTGTGTTCACACCCATCTGCTGCAGATAGAGGGGGCGAAAGTTTTCAACAAGCACATGGTGCAGGGGTGATTATTCAGTAGTTTAAAATTATAATCATAGTGTTTTATAATATAGTAATATAATTGGTGTTGCATTAAATAATTGTAAAATTTAAAAAGACATAATAAATAATAATTAATAATAAAATATGACATAATACTCAGAACTATTGTCTATTACTCCCTCTTTTGCAGCAAAGCATTAAAGGTTTCAACTTTTTAATTTTCATTGAATTGAATACAAATCACTTTTTCAAAGAAACCATCATCATTTTTATTTGGAAAATAAAAAAACAAGGTAGAATATTTTCACATTTTCAACTAGGAAAAAATTGAAAAAAGGGTAGTCAAAAAATTTACTCAACATTAAAATATATGGTATAGATTTAAATTTAAATATTATAAAATGTAGATTATTCTGAACAAATTTGTGTTGTGTTCCTAGCAATTTTTTAGAGTAACTTTATATGAGTTTTGTAACATTATTGTTTCATCATATATGGAATAGGGAAAAGAATTTTAAGTCATAGAATTTGGTTTTAATTTGACAAAAATTACACTTTTCCTTGTAATGCTAGGTACACCCAAATTCAAAGTCATAGAATTTGGTTTTAATTTGACAAAAAATTCTCTTTTCTTTTTGGATAATGTTATAGTCACACTTTCAAAGGGAGTTATATACGTAAGTTATGATATTTGTAGGGTTAATTACCACATATTATAACTCAATCTTATGAAAGTCATAATAAAAATTATAAGCAAACATTGCATAAGGTATAATTAAGAGGTTTTAGATCATAGCTAAAATAATATAATAACCAACATTACAATAACTCATAACTAATACCACAATATCTATAACCAAGTCATAACTAACACCTAAATAAGTCATAATCATAACTAGGGGACATATGTGTACTATAGAATTTCCCTTTCCTTTTTCTTTTCTTTATTTTATATTTACGCTGTATTTAGTTGGGGGATTTGAAAGGGATTTAGAAATGAAAAGAAAAAAGGTAGGTGAAATATAAATAAAATATACTTACATTTCACCTAATTTCACATACATTTTTCATTTCCTTTTTCAAATCACTTCTCAAATCTCTCAACCAAACACAACGTTATTTCTTTTTCATAAACCACTCATTACTAGTCACCGTTGCAACACTATTTGGTGCAATCATCAGTCCCTCTCATATCATTTCCTACCGCTCACTCTTGCCCTCACCTCATCCTTGTGTTCCTATCCTTACTCGTCATTGCCACTACTCCCACTATCTTTTCTACAACCGCTATTGCTCTTATCATCCCTAACTCTTCTACAACTGCAAACCCCTCTTTCAAACCCTAACCACTACAACAATCCTAATCCCTTATTCTCTTGTTATCACAATTCCTTACTCAACTGCTACAAATTGCATCTTGTGCAAGAGAAAAGTGTGTCACAGTGCAAATGTGAACTTATAAACTTTCATAAAACATCTTTGCTTTTTCCTTCTTTTTTTTTTCAAAGCACATCTGTTATCAATAAAATACAAGTAACTTTGTTTGGCTATGAAATTGAGACCATAAGACCTTTAGCTTAGCTTTTCAGAAAAACAAAGAAGTGTTTGGGTATAGAAAACAAAATTGAAAGAAGCAAAATTATGAAGGATTATAAATTGGACAATGATTTTATTTTGTTAAAAAACACAAAATAAAATGGACAACAATTTTAGTTTGTCTATTCTAGGCCTCATTTGGGAAGCAACCGATTTAGTCAAAAAATTAAAAAGTTACTAAAAAAATCAAAAAGTCAACAATCTATACTAAAAAGTCAAAAATTTCTTTTTCTCTCTACTTTTTACACATCTTTTAATAAAAAGTCAAAAAATTATTTCAAACATACTAATTTTTTTTATATCATAATTTAACTAAAAAATTAAAAAATTACTAAAAAAAACTTATTCTCAAACGAGTCCAGTTAAGTGGAATGTACAAGTGATGTCAAGTGTGATTTTCGTACTTTTTGCAGAATGATGTCACTCACACCCTTTTGTTTGCTTTTGTGTGTGCGGATTGGACGAGGTGTCTTGGACAGAAAGAAAGAAATAGTCAAAAAAGAATCTTGAAATTCCACGTCATCACATAATAAAAACAAAACAAAATGGCAATATAGACTGGGAAAATGCCTAAGAGCTCTAATTAGAGCTCACAAAGGACAGCTCTAATGAGCTGTCAGCAATTAAAAAAATAAAATAAAATAAATAAAACAATGACAAAAAAAGGACAGAAAAAGATAAAATAATACTGTTTTAATACTCTGTTTTTAGAGCTCCGGAGCATCACCGGTCGAGTCAAGCAAGGTTACAGTTACGAAAATTATTACTCCTTCCGTCCCAAAATAATGGTCCCTTTTGGGGAATCCAACTTTTTTTGATAGTACAATTATTGCATTTGAAAAAAGTTGATTTTCTAAAATTATCCTTTTGATAGTACATTTTTTGAAAATATCAATGTCATAATTGTACTTTTTATATTGTTTATTAATTTAAAAAAAGGGCAAAATAGGAAATTTCTATTATTTTTGTACTTGATTTTTGAAGAGGGACTAATATTTTGGGACAATGAAAAATGAAATAAGAGAGTAATATTTTAGGACGGAGGGAGTATTAGAATCCGGTCGAGTCAAGCAAGGTTACAGCTACGAAAATTATTATTAGAATTAAGGTACATGCACGATACAACCAAACCAAAGCCCTTCTAGAAGAGAAAGGATTTGATGCACTCTAATTAATTTTCATAGCGTAAATTATAAATATATTTTTTAAACTTTATTTAAATTATAAATTATTTTTTATAATTTAAAAAATTATAAATACTCATTTATTAAAAAAATTTATTTAACAAAATTAATTTAAAAAATAAAATTCATAATTAGGCCTGGTTTGGGATACCTAAAAAAATTTTAAAAATTAAAAAGTTACGAAAAAAAATTAAAAAATTATCACTATTCACAAAAAAAAAAATAATAATAATGATTCTACACACAATTTATTACAACCCACAGTCTGACATTGCACAGGCGGTTGCTGAGTTTTGTGGAAAAATTGCATAGGCGGGGTGCACAAATAACACAGTATTGTTCGGCCCGTGAGGGCCATCGCGGGTCCCGTTTTGATAATCTGAACCGTTCAATATGTAAAAATCGTCGAGTACTATATGTTTACAAAAAATCACATTGATCGGATCTCGCTAACTACATGATCAAATTAGTTTTGTATAAAAAAAATAGATGGTGTTATAGTTAACGGTTGAAAAAAAACTAATCCAATCAGATAGCTATCGATATCCGATCAACGTGATTTTTTATAGACATATAGTATTCGACAAGTGGTACACATTGAACGGTTCAGATTATTAAAACGAGACTCGTGATGGCCCCCACGAGCCAAACAACACCGTCCAATGCAATGCGTAAAAAGTAGGCAACCATTTCTTAGCATCAATTCAACCTGCACAGATGGTATGGCTGTACAACTCACAGTCCTTATCTTCTCCTACACATTAATTTATATAATTTTTTAATACACATTTTTTCGTAAAAAATCAAAAAGTTAACTCAAACAATCATTTTTTTTTCCTCAACTTTTTAATCCAAAAAGTACACTTATTTAGGACACTCCAAACAAACCTTGATATAATAATAATATTATCTAAATTATTAATTAAAATATATTTATAAAATCATCAAAAATGATTAATTGATTGGATGATTTATTAACAAAATGAACGATTTGTTATGAAATTAAAAACCTTATGGAGGTGGAATGTAATTTTCAAAACCATAAAAAGTGATTCTTATTTTAATCAAATCTCAAAAGTGTATTTGTAATTTAACCATTTTCTTAATTTAGTAGATTATGCTTAATGATAATGTCAAAGGCATCTACATGGTCGTGGCCCAAGTAGACTACAGATAAAATTGAGTGAATTACATTCACCTGCTATGTAATTTAAAAAAAATACGAAAATTTTTATAGTTTTAATATGATTATATTAATTTTTTTTGATAAGGTTAAAATAATCAAAATTAATATAGATAGAGTAAAGGTACAATGCATAAGGTAAAATATATATTTCAACATAAAAAGATATAATATTACTTTTTCATTCATATGACTTAAGAATTATTGATAAAAATTGAACTAGCTTGTTTAGTAATTTTAGTTAATTTTTTAGCTTTTTATCAAAAGATATAGAGTAAAATAGAGAAAGTGATGTGACAATTTACAATAACTTTTTAACTTTTTAGTTAAAATCTCACCTTTCCGGACAAGGCCACACCTTATATGAATCTAACATAATTATACCTAACTTGTGAGATTTATTATATTTTTTCTAAATCTCTATGACTAATATAATTTACCCAATAAAATATGTACAAGAATCTTGGCTATAAGGGTATTTTGATAATTAGCATTATCTATTTAACCCTTTTCTTGTTGGGACGGGGGTAATAAGGATATTTTAGCTTTGTTCCGATTGATTTTTAAGTGTATACAGTGTGTGATTCCATTCTAGGCAAAAGCCTTGAGAAACAAGAAAATCCATCACAGAAACACGAAATTACTGTTTTGCTTAGTTGCAATATACACTCATCCCAAATGATATGAAAACAACCAATAAAAAAACACAACACTGAGAAATTACCATCAATAAAAAACACCACATAGATGGTGAATTTCACTTTTAAAATATATATTACTACTTTATCTGATTCAGCCTTACTAACTCACACTTATACAGAGGGGATATATTACACCTTTTCAATAATTTATTATTATATGTCCATGTATTACTGTTATAGTAATTTTTTCCCTCTAGTGTAGTACCTTTTTTTGTCTCATATAATTCCATCTCAGTCATTAATGGGTCAACTAAAGTTTTTGATTGGGCTATTCCACCGACCATCACAAGTGGCCAGTGGGAGGAAAGAAAAAGCAACAAACAATGAACGAAAAGTCAAAAATATGTAATTAGTTTAAGAAGTTATAAAATTAAGAGTAATGTTTCATTGAATTTGGCTTGTTCGAATTGTTTAAATGAGGTGTATATTAATTGATATATTGGTCATTTAAAAGGTCGTTAAGCTAATTAAAGGTGACAATCGTGATTAATAAAGGTGACGTCAGTCATTTGGATGGATGTTAATTGACACATTGATCATCCGAAAGATCATCTAGTTGGCTAAGGGGGACAACTATAGTTGATAAGGGTGATACTGATTATCCGGGCAATTGACCAGCTGATTGTCTGGTGTAAGAATCATTGGACAATTCGGTTAGAATCGGGTATTCTATATTCGGTGGATCAATTATTTTTCTAAAATTAAAACATGAGAAAATCTTAAGCCTCACAAGTAATCAAAATGTAATTTTTTATTATTTTATTTTCGTTTGGTAAATTTGGTTTTTTGACTTTTTTGACTTTTTTAGCCTTGGACTTTTTTGTTCGTTTGGTTTACTTGTTTGGTTTTTTTGACTTTTTTGCATTGGAATGACAAAATTACCTTCCACTTGGAAATGATGCTTTTTTGACTTTTTATTTGTATATAGGTCAATTTGATAATTTTGTATAAAAAATCAAGTGTTTTATCATTTTATCATTTTATAACTTTTTTTTGTCCATATATACTTATTTAGTTCCAACTCAAAAACCAAACCGGAGCTTAATCAATTTGCTCGCCAAATGTTTGGGGGCGGCAAGGACCTGAAATTTTAATCACGGAACATTCTTGTTTAAATGTGAGATGTAGTTATGGTCAAATTTATGAAAATTAAGAGTCGGTCAAGGTTTCTAGATGTATTTTTATGGGATAAGGGGTCACTGCTGTGCGTGAAGCACAGCAGTGACTGTGGTGCCACCATTTGAAGTGTAATTTGGCTTTATTTTTATGATCCAAACCGTCTATTTTGTAGGATTTGTTGAGTACTTCATGCCTACCAAAAATCATATTAATCGAATATCAACAACTATATGATCGATAACCAAAAAAATAAATAATAAGTTTTATTTTGAGAAATAACATAAATAATATGCAAATTGATCATATAGTTTTTGATATCCGATTAATATGATTTTTGGTAGGCATGAAGTACTCAACAAACCCTACAAAATGGACGGTTTGGATCATAAAAATAAGGCCAAATTACACCTCAAATGGCGGCACCACAGTCACTGCTGTGCTTCACGCACAGCAGTGACCCCTCATCCATTTTTATGTACTCTATTTATATATTATGTATTAATAGTCCCCAAATTGTTATGTTCTAATTAGGGATGGCAATGGGGATTAATGGAGTGGATATTAATTCTCCATCCCGATTCCCCTATAATAAATTTTCTCCATTCCCCATGGGTACCACTCTCCCCATTTCTTAATGGGTTTGGATTTTCCCCAACCCATTTTAATCTCCATTTTTATTTTTATTTTTATTTTTATTTTTATATTTAATGTTAACAACCACCTTTTTTTTTTTTTTTTTTAAAGCTAAATATACCTTCAATCTTTTTTCTTTCTTTTTTAATATATTTAATGTTAACACCTTCAATCTTTTTTCTTTCTTTTTTAATATATTTAATGTTAACAACTTTTCTTTTTTTCTTTTTTTTTTTCTTTTTTTTAAGGTTTTAGCTAAATATACCTTCAATCTTTTTTTTTTCTTTTTTTAATATATTTAATGTTAACAACTTATTTTTTTATTTTTTTTATTTTGTTTTAAGGTTGACAACAAAAGTTAAATAACTTATTAATGTGTTTATTTTTTTTAAAATTCAAATATCAAAAAAGGTCAAAATACGCATGACGCCTACTAATGTAGTCTCTCTCTCTCTCTCCTATTCTTCCACCCCTGCCGGCCTCGTTCCACTTATGTTCTCTCTTTCTAATTTTTTATTTTTTATTTAAAAACTAAATTATTGATAAAAGAAAAAAAAATGACTGAAACAATTTTAAGACCTCACTTTTTTCTTTCTTTTTTTTTTTTTTTTTTGGAGAATATCAAAAAAATCAAAAGTAAAAAATAATTACAAAATGATGAAGATAAAAGTGATTTATGCCTTTAATTATGGCAGTGTTTGGAAATGAAATTTATAGATCACTTTAGCCTCTTCAAGAAAAAAATTCAAAAAGTATTGTTGCTGACTTCCCACATGATACACAGCTGTAACGGACAAAGGGTAAAATGACGCTTTTGCCTTTTTAATTTTTGAGAAACTCATAACAACAACGATAATACACATAGGGACATTTTGGTCATTTATTATGTCTACATTATTTCAAACACATTTTTCAATACATCAATCTAACAAAAAATCCAACCCATCTTCTTAAATGCAAAAACTAAAATAGTTTACTAAAATAGTCAAATAGGCAAAACCTCTAAAAAGAAAAAAGATTGAATGTATATTTAGCTTTTGTTGTGAATCTTAAAAATTAAAAAAAAAAACAAAAGAAAAAAGATTGAATGATATTTAGCTTTTGTTGTGAACCTTAAAAATTTTAAAAAAATTAAAAAAAAAAACAAAAGAAAAAATATTGAATGTATATTTAGCTTTGGTTGTGAATCTTAAAATTTTAAAAAAATGGTTGTGAACC
This sequence comes from Camellia japonica, assembly GCA_030407325.1. NCBI lineage: Eukaryota > Viridiplantae > Streptophyta > Magnoliopsida > Ericales > Theaceae > Camellia > Camellia japonica. The sequence continues at coordinate 43,490,557 of JAPPVO010000010.1, read as the reverse complement.
TTAAAAATAATAAAAAAAAAAGATTGGATGTATATTTAGCTTTGATTGTGGATCTAAAAAAAAAATAAATTTGGTTGTGAACCTGAAAAAAAAAATAAATAAATAAAAGAAAAAAGATTGAATGTATATTTAGTTTTGGTTGTGAATCCTTCAAAAAAAAAAAAAAACAAACAAACAAACAAACATATGGGGAAATTAGTGGGTACCTATCCCCAACCCATCCCCTATGGATATTTAAAGAATATCACTTACTCTACCCAGTGAATAAAAAAAAAAAGGAAAAAATCCATATTTTTGAGTTAGATCTCTATAGACACCCACAAGATAGGTTATCCATTTTCATCTCTAGTTCTAATACATGATACATTTTCAAACATAAATAATTGTATTGTTTCTGTGATCATTGCCGTACTCTTTCATTTTACATCAATTCTACCACGTGCTCTCAATTTGTGCTCTCAATTCAACGATAAAAAATAATTATTTAAATTTTAGGAACAATTGTAAACATTTTTTAAAGATTTGACTTTTATAACAAAATAAATCTTAAAATTTTAATTTTATTAATTTAAATTTTAATATTTTAATTTCTTTTCAATTTAAATTATTTACCTATTTTCATTAAATAAAATCAATATAAAAAAAAAGATTTTAATCAGTAAACTCAATATAGATATATATAAAATATATTTTTTATTGAATTTAATGATTAAAATACTCATTTCTTCATCGATTCTACTTAATAAAAATAAATAAATGGTTTAAATTGAAAAAAATAAAAAATTTAGGGTTTAAAATGAACAAATTAAAATCTCATAGTTTATTTTGTTGTAAGACTCAAATCTTGAGATTTTTTTATTATTTATAATTTACCTAAATTTTATTACATTTTTTTTTCTCCCTATAATCATTTTAAAATAATTATTAACTGTGAATGAACATAGTAAGAACATTTAAAAAGATTTCTCCAAGAATATATTATTTGTAGATGATATAGTTTTAGTTGACGGAGTAAAACATTGATGTTGTGTTTGGTTGAGGGATTTAGAAAGGAAAATAGAAAAGGTATGTGAAATGTAAATAAAATATGCCTATATTCATCTAGTTTCACATACTTTTTTCATTTTTCTTTCTAAATTCCTTTCCAAATCTCCCAATCAAACACAACATGAGTGAACTTTAAGCTATAATTATTAAGAAAAACTTTAAAATTAAAAAAAGAAGAAGAAAGGATTAGGTAGAACTAAGATAAATATATGAAATGTAACTATAGCAAAACTAGAAATGTAGGTGAAAAAATATACTAAAATTTGATAAGAGATCTCTGGTATAGTGACAGATTTAGGTTTATTATTTATAATGATGGAAATATTAGAAACAGTAATATTGTATTTGGTTGAGGGATTTGAGAAGAGATTTGAAAAAGAAAAGAAAAAATATGTATGAAACTGTGTGAAATGTAGGTATATTTTATTCATATTTTACATATCTTTTTCTTTTTCCTTTTTAAATCTTTTTTCAAATTCTCTAACCAAACACAATATAAAACTTACAGAATTAGAGCAAGAATAAATAAAATTGGGTACGGTAAAAGTGACGAGAATTGAAGGAAAGTTTTTAAAGAAATGTCACAAGACATGCTCATGGAATGGAAGGAATTTTTTTAAAGATAGGGTTGGATTTTTTTCTAATTCGTAATCAGATTAGATGGTATTGTTAGATTCATGGGAGTTGACCACGGGTCTTGTTTCAATAATCCAAACTGTTCAATGTGTAGAACTTGTCAAGTACTATATGCCTGTAAAATATCACGTTAATCGGATATCGATAGCTATCTCATCGAATCAGATTTCTGTCAACTGTTTATTTTTTTACGGTCCATTTTTTTTTATACAAAAACTGATTTGATCACGTCGCTATCGATATCTGATCAACGTGATTGTTTACAGGCATATAGTACTCGACGAGTACTACACATTGTTCAGATTATCGAAATGGGACATGTGATGGACCCCCACGGGTCTAACAGTACCCTCCAGTCCGATCACGGATGGGAAAGCCAGTGTTGTGATTGGTTAGGGGATTTAGGGAAGGATTTGGAAAGAGAAAGGGAAAATGTATGTGAAATTAGATGAAATTTAAATATATTTTATTCACATTTCACTTACCTTTCTTATTTCTCTTTTTAAATTTCTTCTCAAATCTCCCAACCAAACACAACATGTGTTACAAGACATGCTCCCCCTCTAATGCATGGTACTAGACAGTGGGAAGGAAAGTGTTGGGAATTGTAGACTTGATACGTACTTAGATATGGCCCCCAATCTAGTGAGGGTGCGTTTGTTTGGATGGATTGAATAAGGGATGATTGAAATTTATCAGATTGTAATATTAGAATTCATAGTCTTGGGACTATTTTGTTGGATATGATATGTATCTCATGTTTGTTTAGTCATGGAATTAGATATCAGGAAAGGATTATTTGATTGGATAGGATATAAATCCTATGTTTATTTGGGATATTATAGAGAATGATAAATGCTCAAATGACTATTTTACCCTTTTCAGTTGTTTACTAAATAATAGCAATATTAAACATATCTTTCACATTTTAATTATTTTTAGCTAGATTAAATAAAAATTAATTTTATTTTATTTTTTACACAATTAAATAAATTTATTTTTTAAAAATTAAATAAATAAAATATCAATAAAAATATTTTTTATTTTTTAATTAAAATTTTAAATAAATTTATTTTTTTAAAAATAATAATTAAATAATGAAATTAAATAAAACATCTATTAAAATTTAAATAATGAAATTAAATAAAACATAAACAAAATTTTAAAATAAAACATCAATAAAATATCTATAAAAAATTATTTTTAAAAATTAAATAAATAAAACATCAACAAAAATTAAATTAAATTATTTTATTTTTAAATTGAGAATTAAATTTAATTGAATTTTACTAAATATAATACATAATTAAATAGTAGAGGGTCAAAATAGTCATTTTATCACCTAATCCCATATCCCTCCTTATCCCCTCATTTGTGTCCACCCCCCATGAGACACAATAGTTTAACACATTCGGGACTAATAGTCCAGAACAAAATTAAAAACGGCAATGCTAGGGGGCCCGAATTTGGGTGCCCCTAATGCCCCGAATTTCCCTATCAGGTAAAAAAAAAAAAAAAAAAAGTTACCAAAACTGGCAATTAGGGGCAGTTGAGCCACAGTTTTTAGGGCCACCAATCATTTTCCAATTAAAAAACCAAACAACGATATAAATCCTATCCTACGCTCTAATTCCTCAAAACAAACAACACCTAAGAGGTTTAGGGGGCCTCCTCCCAAGAGTTGGAGGATTTAGGTAATTTTTCTATTGTTTTTGCCTTATTTTAATTTTTTTGATCTAAATTTTTTTTGGGTATTTTTGGTAATTTCTTTATTATTTTTTGTGTTGTCTTAATTTCTATATTTTTATAGATGAGAGGCATTTTTTTTTTTTTTGTAATGAGTGAAAGAGTTATAATCATTTTGAGATTATAGTAAACCTACAATGACAAGCAATCATATTTTGACGTGAATTACATCAATTTTTATATTTTTATGTATGTGTGATTGTTTCGATTTGTATTATTTTTTTTATTTTTTTTCCTTCGCCTCACCTATGCTGATCATTTTCTGTTAGGAATTTAACACACCTAATCAGCATAGGTGAGGCGAAGGAACATAGGGACCTTCTCTAGCGTTGGTGTCGAAATTTGCGCCCTTATGGTTGGTTTGGAAAGTGGATTCTCTTTTTGACTTTTTAGCTTTTTTAGTTATTTTAGTTGGGTTAAAAAATTTTGTTTGGGAAGAATTTTTTGACTTTTTAGCTTTTTAAGATCAAGTTTGGCTAAATTAAAAAAGTGCACTTATTTCATCTTTTTATCTTTTTTGGATCACATCAATCAACATCTCCTCTCTACTTTTTCTAAACATAATACAAAAAAAGTCAAAAAATGCACTGTACGGGGAGCAAATACTCCGGCGAGCCCGTACTCCTTTCTTCCAAGCTCCGTTTCTGTCCGATCACCTGAAAGCACAACGGCGGTGAGCTACCCGGCGGTGTGTGGCCGGAAAACCCCTCCGACGATTAAGTTAGCACACACCTTGGGATAGAGAGAGAGGAAGGAGAGTGTTTGAGTGTAAGAATGTCTTACAAAGTGTTCGTCGTCTCGTATGGGGGGTGCAGACATGCTTATATACCCTTCTGCGCCCCAAACCTGCTCCCAAAGGTCTCTCAACACGTGGCTCTGCTATCCCATCCGTCAGCATGAATCCTGCTGAGCCTCACCTAATCTCAACTGCCCGCTCACTCTACTAGGAGCTCGGCAGCCGAGCTACATCATCTTGTCCGCCGACGGCCGTGCTATGCTTCATGTCCAAGCACTCCACAAGCTGTGCTCAATGAGGACCGGGCTTCCTGCCGAGCACCGAACAGCTCGTGCTTAACTGTGGTCGGCCTTCCTGCCGATCAACCAGGTACCTCGGCTGACCACACCTTTCGGGGCGCCGGTCACTTAACTTGACTGGCTTCGCCTCCGCCAAAATGTAGCTCGGTCAAACCGAGCGTTGCCTCAACCGAGCAATTTCTTAGCAAACTGGGCCACACATCCTTGGCCCAACACTTGCCCGGCCCACATCTGTCCGGCAAAACTCTGTCCGGCCTAAATCTGTCCGGACCAGTACCAGATCATTAATCTCCCTCTCAATTGCCCCTTAATTCCGTCCGCGCAGCGTGACCGGGATTACCTGTTCCGACCGGGATAAACTCTTCCTCGGCCTCAGCCAGCATACCGTCAACTCTTCAGCCGAGAGTAAGTCATCTCGACTGGAACCGCAGAGTTGAGCAAACCATCAACTCTTCAGCCGGAGTAAGTCATCTCAGCTGGAACCACGGAGTTGAGCAAACCATCAACTCTTCAGCCGAGTAGGAGTAAGTCATCTCGGCTGGAACCTCGCAGTTGAGCAAACCATCAACTCTTCAGCCGGAGTAAATCATCTCGGCTGGAAACGCGGAGTTGAGCAAACCATCAACTCTTCAGCCGGAGTAAGTCATCTCGGCTGGAACCTCGCAGTTGAGCAAACCATCAACTCTTCAGCCGGAGTAAATCATCTCGGCTGGACCGCGGGAGTTGAGCAAACCATCAACTCTTCAGCCGGAGTAAGTCATCTCGGCTGGAACCTCGCAGTGTTGAGCAAACCATCAACTCTTCAGCCGGAGTAAATCATCTCGGCTGGAATTCCTTAGTTGAGCTAACCATCAACTCTTCAGCGGAGCAAATCATCTCGGCTGGAATTCCGTAGTTGAGCTAACCATCAACTCTTCAGCCGTGAGTACACCATCTCGGCTGGAATTCCTTAGTTGAGCTAACCATCAACTCTTCAGCAAGACGAGAGTAAATCATCTCGGCTGGAATTCCTTAGTTGAGCTAACCATCAACTCTTCAGCCGAGGTAAATCATCTCGGCTGGAATTCCTTAGTTGAGCTAACCATCAACTCTTCAGCCGGAGCAAATCATCTCGGCTGGAATTCCGTAGTTGATCTAACCATCAACTCTTCAGCCGGAGCAAATCATCTCGGCTGGAATTCCGTAGTTGATCCACTTTCTTTGGCCAAAGAAGGCGAGCAAGGTCCGCTCTGCGACTTCCTTCTTGGTGGACAAGAAGCTCGGCCAAGGAACTCCAAGGAAGGCGAGCAAGGTCCGCTCCGCGACTTCCTACTTGGCGGACAAGAAGCTCGGCCAAGGAACTCCAAGGAAGGCGAGCAAGGTCCGCCGCGACTTCCTACTTGGCGGACAAGAAGCTCGGCCAAGGAACTCTAAGGAAGGCGAGCTAGGTCTGCTCCGCGACTTCCTTCTTGGCGGACAAGAAGCTCGGCCAAGGAAATCCAAGGAAGGCGAGCAAGGTCCGCTCCGCGACTTCCTACTTGGCGGACAAGAAGTTCGGCCAAGAAACTCCAAGGAAGGCGAGCAAGGTCCGCTCCGCGACTTCCTACTTGGCGGACAAGAAGCTCGGCCAAGGAACTCCAAGGAAGGCGAGCAAGGTCCGCTCCGCGACTTCCTACTTGGCGGACGAGAAGCTCGGCCAAGGAACTCCAAGGAAGGCGAGCAAGGTCCGCTCCGCGACTTCCTACTTGGCGGACGAGAGAAGCTCGGCCAAGGAACTCCAAGGAAGGCGAGCAAGGTCCGCTCCGCGACTTCCTACTTGGCGGACGAGAAGCTCGGCCAAGGAACTCCAAGGAAGGCGAGCTAGGTCCGCTCCGCGACTTCCTTCTTGGCGGACAAAAAGCTCGGCCAAGGAACTCCAAGGAAGGCGAGCAAGGTCCGCTCCGCGACTTCCTACTTGGCGGACAAGAAGCTCGGCCAAGGAACTCCAAGGAAGGCGAGCTAGGTCCGCTCCGCGACTTCCTTCTTGGTGGACAAGAAGCTCGGCCAAGGAACTCCAAGGAAGGCGAGCAAGGTCCGCTCCGCGACTTCCTACTTGGCGGACGAGAAGCTCGGCCAAGGAACTCCAAGGAAGGCGAGCAAGGTCCGCTCCGCGACTTCCTACTTGGCGGACGAGAAGCTCGGCCAAGGAACTCAAGGAAGGCGAGCTAGGTCCGCTCCGTGACTTCCTTCTTGGCGGACAAGAAGCTCGGCCAAGGAACTCCAAGGAAGGCGAGCAAGGTCCGCTCCGCGACTTCCTACTTGGCGGACAAGAAGCTCGGCCAAGGAACTCCAAGGAAGGAAGGCGAGCTAGGTCCGCTCCCCGACTTCCTTCTTGGCGGACAAGAAGCTCGGCCAAGAAACTCCAAGGAAGGCGAGCAAGGTCCGCTCCGCGACTTCCTACTTCGCGGACAAGAAGCTCGGCCAAGGAACTCCAAGGAAGGCGAGCAAGGTCCGCTCCGCGACTTCCTACTTGGCGGACAAGAAGTTCGGCCAAGAAACTCCAAGGAAGGTGAGCAAGGTCCGCTCCGCGACTTCCTACTTGGCGGACAAGAAGCTCGGCCAAGGAACTCCAAGGAAGGCGAGCAAGGTCCGCTCCGCGACTTCCTAATTGGCGGACGAGAAGCTCGGCCAAGGAACTCCAAGGAAGGCGAGCAAGGTCCGCTCCGCGACTTCCTACTTGGCGGACGAGAGAAGCTCGGCCAAGGAACTCCAAGGAAGGCGAGCAAGGTCCGCTCCGCGACTTCCTACTTGGCGGACGAGAAGCTCGGCCAAGGAACTCCAAGGAAGGCGAGCTAGGTCCGCTCCGCGACTTCCTTCTTGGCGGACAAGAAGCTCGGCCAAGGAACTCCAAGGAAGGCGAGCAAGGTCCGCTCCGCGACTTCCTACTTGGCGGACAAGAAGCTCGGCCAAGGAACTCCAAGGAAGGCGAGCTAGGTCCGCTCCGCGACTTCCTTCTTGGTGGACAAGAAGCTCGGCCAAGGAACTCCAAGGAAGCGAGCAAGGTCCGCTCCGCGACTTCCTACTTGGCGGACGAGAAGCTCGGCCAAGGAACTCCAAGGAAGGCGAGCAAGGTCCGCTCCGCGACTTCCTACTTGGCGGACGAGAAGCTCGGCCAAGGAACTCCAAGGAAGGCGAGCTAGGTCCGCTCCGCGACTTCCTTCTTGGCGGACAAGAAGCTCGGCCAAGGAACTCCAAGGAAGGCGAGCAAGGTCCGCTCCGCGACTTCCTACTTGGCGGACAAGAAGCTCGGCCAAGGAACTCCAAGGAAGGCGAGCTAGGTCCGCTCCGCGACTTCCTTCTTGGCGGACAAGAAGCTCGGCCAAGAAACTCCAAGGAAGGCGAGCAAGGTCCGCTCCGCGACTTCCTACTTGGCGGACAAGAAGCTCGGCCAAGGAACTCCAAGGAAGGCGAGCAAGGTCCGCTCCGCGACTTCCTTCTTGGCGGACAAGAAGCTCGGCCAAAGAACTCCAAGGAAGGCGAGCAAGGTCCGCTCCGCGACTTCCTACTTGGCGGACAAGAAGCTCGGCCAAGAACTCCAAGGAAGGCGAGCAAGGTCCGCTCCGCGACTTCCTACTTGGCGGACAAAAAGCTCGGCCAAGGAACTCCAAGGAAGGCGAGCAAGGTCCGCTCCGCGACTTCCTACTTGGCGGACAAGAAGCTCGGCCAAGGAACTCCAAGGAAGGCGAGCAAGGTCCGCTCCGCGACTTCCTACTTGGCGGACAAGAAGCTCGGCCAAGGAACTCCAAGGAAGGCGAGCTAGGTCCGCTCCGCGACTTCCTTCTTGGCGGACAAGAAGCTCGGCCAAGGAACTCCAAGGAAGGCGAGCAAGGTCCGCTCCGCGACTTCCTACTTGGCGGACAAGAAGCTCGGCCAAGGAACTCCAAGGAAGGCGAGCAAGGTCCGCTCCGCGACTTCCTACTTGGCGGAAGAGAAGCTCGGCCAAGGAACTCCAAGGAAGGCGAGCAAGGTCCGCTCCGCGACTTCTTACTTGGCGGAAGAGAAGCTCGGCCAAGGAACTCCAAGGAAGGCGAGCAAGGTCCGCTCCGCGACTTCCTACTTGGCGGACGAGAAGCTCGGCCAAGGAACTCCAAGGAAGGCGAGCAAGGTCCGCTCCGCGACTTCCTACTTGGCGGACGAGAAGCTCGGCCAAGGAACTCCAAGGAAGGCGAGCAAGGTCCGCTCCGCGACTTCCTACTTGGCGGACGAGAAGCTCGGCCGAGGAACTCCAAGGAAGGCGAGCAAGGTCCGCTCCGCGACTTCCTACTTGGCGGACGAGAAGCTCGGCCAAGGAACTCCAAGGAAGGCGAGCTAGGTCCGCTCCGCGACTTCCTTCTTGGCGGACAAAAAGCTCGGCCAAGGAACTCCAAGGAAGGCGAGCAAGGTCCGCTCCGCGACTTCCTACTTGGCGGACAAGAAGCTCGGCCAAGGAACTCCAAGGAAGGCGAGCTAGGTCCGCTCCGCGACTTCCTACTTGGCGGACAAGAAGCTCGGCCAAGGAACTCCAAGGAAGGCGAGCTAGGTCCGCTCCCTGACTTCCTTCTTGGCGGACAAGAAGCTCGGCCAAGAAACTCCAAGGAAGGCGAGCAAGGTCCGCTCCGCGACTTCCTACTTCGCGGACAAGAAGCTCGGCCAAGGAACTCCAAGGAAGGCGAGCAAGGTCCGCTCCGCGACTTCCTACTTGGCGGACAAGAAGTTCGGCCAAGAAACTCCAAGGAAGGCGAGCAAGGTCCGCTCCGCGACTTCCTACTTGCGGACAAGAAGCTCGGCCAAAGAACTCCAAGGAAGGCGAGCAAGGTCCGCTCCGCGACTTCCTAATTGGCGGACGAGAAGCTCGGCCAAGGAACTCCAAGGAAGGCGAGCAAGGTCCGCTCCGCGACTTCCTACTTGGCGGACGAGAAGCTCGGCCAAGGAACTCCAAGGAAGGCGAGCAAGGTCCGCTCCGCGACTTCCTACTTGGCGGACGAGAAGCTCGGCCAAGGAACTCCAAGGAAGGCGAGCTAGGTCCGCTCCGCGACTTCCTTCTTGGCGGACAAGAAGCTCGGCCAAGGAACTCCAAGAAGGCGAGCAAGGTCCGCTCCGCGACTTCCTACTTGGCGGACAAGAAGCTCGGCCAAGGATCTCCAAGGAAGGCGAGCTAGGTCCGCTCCGCGACTTCCTTCTTGGCGGACAAGAAGCTCGGCCAAGGAACTCCAAGAAGGCGAGCAAGGTCCGCTCCGCGACTTCCTACTTGGCGGACGAAGAAGCTCGGCCAAGGAACTCCAAGGAAGGCGAGCAAGGTCCGCTCCGCGACTTCCTACTTGGCGGACGAGAAGCTCGGCCAAGGAACTCCAAGGAAGGCGAGCTAGGTCCGCTCCGCGACTTCCTTCTTGGCGGACAAGAAGCTCGGCCAAGGAACTCCAAGGAAGGCGAGCAAGGTCCGCTCCGCGACTTCCTTCTTGGCGGACAAGAAGCTCGGCCAAGGAACTCCAAGGAAGGCGAGCTAGGTCCGCTCCGCGACTTCCTTCTTGGCGGACAAGAAGCTCGGCCAAGGAACTCCAAGGAAGGCGAGCTAGGTCCGCTCCGCGACTTCCTTCTTGGCAGACACAAGAAGCTCGGCCAAGGAACTCCAAGGAAGGCAGCAATCCGCTCCGCGACTTCCTACTTGGCGGACAAGAAGCTCGGCCAAGGAACTCCAAGGAAGGCGAGCTAGGTCCGCTCCGCGACTTCCTTCTTGGGGACAAGAAGCTCGGCCAAGGAACTCCAAGGAAGGCGAGCAAGGTCCGCTCCGCGACTTCCTACTTGGCGGACGAGAAGCTCGCCAAGGAACTCCAAGGAAGGCGAGCAAGGTCCGCTCCGCGACTTCCTACTTGGCGGACGAGAAGCTCGGCCAAGGAACTCCAAGGAAGGCGAGCTAGGTCCGCTCCGCGACTTCCTTCTTGGCGGACAAGAAGCTCGGCCAAGGAACTCCAAGGAAGGCGAGCAAGGTCCGCTCCGCGACTTCCTACTTGGCGGACAAGAAGCTCGGCCAAGGAACTCCAAGGAAGGCGAGCTAGGTCCGCTCCCCGACTTCCTTCTTGGCGGACAAGAAGCTCGGCCAAGAAACTCCAAGGAAGGCGAGCAAGGTCCGCTCCGCGACTTCCTACTTGGCGGACAAGAAGCTCGGCCAAGGAACTCCAAGGAAGGCGAGCAAGGTCCGCTCCGCGACTTCCTACTTGGCGGACAAAAAGCTCGGCCAAGGAACTCCAAGGAAGGCGAGCAAGGTCCCTTATTCTCTATATTATTTCGGACACATTAAAGTTCTTCGGCAAAAGTAATTCACTTCGTGGCCGGGGTACGCCTTCGCCATCCAAATCTTCTAAGCGGTATGCCCCCTAGCCCGCCTGATCGGTTATCTTGTATTGCCCTTCCTAGTTTGTCCCTAGCTTGCCCTCACCAAGTCTTTGTCTAGAGGAAGAAGCACAGCTAGGCGGGGTGGAGGCATTACGACCTCGTCACTGGAACGCCGGCACCCTCTGAGCTTCCCGCCGGCGAGCCCGCTCCTTCAGGACCACCCTCAAATCCTCTGAACGAGTGGAATAAGCATACCTCGACGTCGTCGTCGGACGTGAGGGTTGATAAGTACTGTCTTACGCGCTAGACTTCTCTACGTGCGCGTCGGAATCTCCAACCTTGTAACTTCTGGTGATGGAGAGGGTTGGAGTATGCCGCTGGCTCTGGCTGCCTGAACGGCGGGGTTGGGTGTACTTACTGTGGTCTCCTATTCCAGCTACACCCTTACCCTTGACATGCCGCTTGAGGTCCTCCATCTCCGCTGCCATTCTCCGGATGGCGGCGTCTTAGTCCCTTAGCTTGTGTTCCAGACGCCTGGCGTGCGATTCTCTCAGCCGCCGGTGTCCGTCTGGACTCCGTGAATGACCATAGCTTCTCTCGCGCTTATCCCGCGCGTCTCTCGACTGTCCTCCTGGGAGTGTCTCCAGGTTCGCCATCGGAAGAATGTCGGGATGTTTTTTCTCTTCGTCTGCCCGACTCCGGGATAACTCCGATGATGGCGGACAACGGAATCTCGTCGTTGTTCGCCATAAACGGCGATCAGATGAGCCTGGAAGACAAGGTTTTATCTGCAAGTTTCCCACAGACGGCGCCAATTGTACGGGGAGCAAATACTCCGGCGAGCCCGTACTCCTTTCTTCCAAGCTCCGTTTCTGTCCGATCACCTGAAAGCACAACGGCGGTGAGCTACCCGGCGGGTGTGGCCGGAAAACCCCTCCGACGATTAAGTTAGCACACACTTGGGATAGAGAGAGAGGAAGGAGAGTGTTTGAGTGTAAGAATGTCTTACAAAGTGTTCGTCGTCTCGTATGGGGGGTGCAGACATGCTTATATACCCTTCTGCGCCCCAAACCTGCTCCCAAAGGTCTCTCAACACGTGGCTCTGCTATCCCATCCGTCAGCATGAATCCTGCTGAGCCTCACCTAATCTCAACTGCCCGCTCACTCTACTAGGAGCTCGGCAGCCGAGCTACATCATCTTGTCCGCCGACGGCCGTGCTATGCTTCATGTCCAAGCACTCCACAAGCTGTGCTCAATGAGGACCGGGCTTCCTGCCGAGCACCGAACAGCTCGTGCTTAACTGTGGTCGGCCTTCCTGCCGATCAACCAGGTACCTCGGCTGACCACACCTTTCCGGGCGCCGGTCACTTAACTTGACTGGCTTCGCCTCCGCCAAACATGTAGCTCGGTCAAACCGAGCGTTGCCTCAACCGAGCAATTTCTTAGCAAACTGGGCCACACATCCTTGGCCCAACACTTGCCCGGCCCACATCTGTCCGGCAAAACTCTGTCCAGCCTAAATCTGTCCGGACCAGTACCAGATCATTAATCTCCCTCTCATGCACTTATTTAGTCTTCCCAAACTTGGCCAGTTTTTTTTGTGAGAAAAGAATGTAATAATTATGAGTTGGATGTGATGTTTTGTTTGTTGTGATTAAAATAGCCTATTTTATTTTTTGTGACTATTTTAACCACAAACTATCTTCCCAAACGGACCAGTTTGCTCTCAACTTCAATCTTAGCCTCATCCCCTCTCCCCGTCTCTTCAGTAAAAACTGACACAAATTGGTGATAAATCTACTATCATCTCAAAACATTGAATTACACTATGCTTGTACACCATATAAATATATATATATATATATATATATATTATTTTTTAGTTATATTATCTCTTATTTTTTTACATATTTTTTTATGAAATGTTAAAAAATAAATTTATTTAAATCATCTTAAATAACCTCAGATCTTGATTGTAGGCCACACGGACTTTGATCTCACGGAAAATTTTACACGCCTAGTCATAAAGGGCATGTTTGATTGGATGGATTAGTGCATGGGATTGGGATTATTAATTCGTGGGTCCAATTATTCTCTGATTGTTTTAACATTTTGATTTAGGATTATTAATTCAATGGATAATTAATCCAACAAATTTGTAGGATTATTAGTAATGAGGTAGGAGTGAGATTATTAATCTAATAGATAATTTATCCTATTAATTTAATTGGATAGTGAACACCACACTAATTTGATAAGATTATTAATACTTCATTATTAATTTTGTGAATCAAATATGCCCAAAGAGACTCGAGCGAAAGTGACGGCCATATGGAAATTATTATTTACGTACATGCATGATACGGCCAAAGTTGAGGACCCACACATTGTTGGAGCAATTTTCATAGGGATTGACTGAGAACAATGTTGATTTTGATTCTTTTGATGAACCTAAACATTTTGACCGGACTAACCCAGAAAAGAGCCTTGGAGAAAGAAGAAATGACTTGATGTACTCTAATCGAGTAGGTGTTTGTATGTAATAAAAAAGTATATACTTTTTTCTATATATATATATTTATTTGAATTATATCAATTAATATATGTTAATATCTTATCTTTATTTTTTTCTCACTTTATCTATTTTTCTACATATTTTTTTAAAAAAAAATTAAAAAATACATTTATTTAGAATATCCTAAACCATCCCTAACTAATTGGTTGAGTTTCTTTTATACTCGTCATCTTTACTTGAAAAGGATTTAAGTTTGATACATTCATTTTAATGTTGACTTTCATCTTTATCTTGAAAAAGAATTTAAGTTTGATAGGTTCATGTGTGAGTGATTTTCTGATCACACTGCCTGTCTTAGTGATTCAGCTGTAAAGCACAAGCAGAATAGATGGCACAAATAACAACACAAAGACACAAAGGATTTACGTGGTTCGGCAATAATTGCCTACGTCCACGGGAGGCCGAGGTAATTCACTATCGAAAGAGTGGTAAAAATTACAATCAACTCTCTGTAACTCTCTTACTCTCTAAGCATATAATTGTAAGTATTACAATTAGCTTGTAGTTGGATATGCTCTGTGCAGAATGATTTCCCTCTCCCCTCTTCTTCTTCTCGACTTCTCCATATATACCAGAGAAGTTAATGGAGAGGCCGCCAGCTTTTGAGCTGGCTGCCAGCCCACTATTATGCTTTTGGCAGCTTTCCAGGTGAAAGCTCTTCATGGCTTCACATGGCCTCTAATGGCCTCATGATCAACTCTTATGGCCTCGAGGCCACTATATTGGTGAAATGATGGCTTTCTCCACATAGTTGGACATCCACCTACCAAGATAATATTTTATATTGGCTGGTATGGTCGGTCTGACAGTTACCTCGGCTTTAATCTTCTGCGAGTAGCTCGGCCCTTGCAGGTTAAGCCGAGGTATGATAAAGAAGAGGCCTTTACCCCGGATTAAGATATCCTCGGCAAACCTTAAATTACTTCAGCAAGAACTTACCATGACACGTGGAACCTCGGCCGAGACGTCGACGTCTTCTTGCCACGTGTTGATACGCAAAAATATAACCCCACAGTTCACTTTCATGCTAACTTTGATGATTTGAACCGCTTATGTTTTAGAATTCGTTGAGTATAATATTTATGTAAAAAATTAAAATAACGAATATCAATAGATATATGTTTGAATCAAATTTATATTATAAAAAATAATTAGGTATTCTTAAAATTATATTTGTTATCTATTTTTTTTAAAAAAAATATAATTCAAACATATAGTTACCGATATCCAATCATTTTGATTTTTCACATGAATATTCTATTTAACAAGCCCTAATAAGTGAACAGTTCGGATCACCAAAATCGATTTCAAAATGGACTTACTAAGCCCAAACACTCTGTCAAGTTGAGATGATAACTTGAGAAGAACCAAACCCTAACTAATTAATCTTTATTTGTGAGGGCCATGTTGTTAATATCAAATTAAGCAATAATGCTCTTATTAGTCAAGGCGCAGTTGGGCTATAAGTATGTACTCTAATTAACTAATTAATTTTAATTTGGTAGGGTCATGTTGTTAATATAAAATTAAGCAATCTAGATGCTCTTATTAGTCATGGCACAGTTGGGCCACAAGTATGTAAAATTAGATGATCCTTGGACCGGTGCATTGGTGTATTATGAATCTTACTAGGACAGGTGCATTGGTGTATATGTATTATGAATCTTATTAGGTTATTTGAATGGTTTATTTTGTAAATTATTAACTAAAAGAAATCAGAATAATTGAATAATTATAGACACTTAATTTTATTATATTTATCTTTAAAAAGATATATTATAAATTATAAAAATAAATATAATTAAATTATGTAATTATAATTATAGGTACGATATAATTTTTTTTAATGAATAATTTGTCCACATAAATCAACAAAATAATTTATTTAAATCATTGAAATGAGTGTTTTTCTTTTCTTTTTTTTAACAGAAGAAGAGATTGATAGGGAGTCTCATGAGCTCATGAATGCTCTAGTCCATCATTGTGAATTGAAGTGAAACCTCTCCCAATCACATATATAGTCTTGGGCAACTTTTGACAAGCATCAGTTGGAGGGATTGACCTACATGCCCCCCATCAATTTTAATATCATGTTTGATTAAGGGATAAAAAGAGGAGACAAAAGTTGCAGAACACATTGTCCACACAGTTTTTAATATGTTGTTTGTTTAGTCCATAATTAAAACTCCGGATAATTTTAATATTGGTTCGAGGGTTTCAATGGAGAAAAATGGGAGTATTAATTAATAGGGTTTATTACATTTTTCCAACTAATACTAATATAGTTACTCTGTCCTCTTTTTTAGTAAGGATAAAGAGATTAAAACTAATACAGACGGTATGTATACACAAAAATATACAAGATAAATACAAGATAAATTTTTGACGAAAAGAGAGGGTTAAGTATTATATGAATTACAATATTAAGGGAGCTCGATGTAATTATATCAAAATTAAGAGATTTTTTATTTAATTTTTTTCAAATCTTAGGGAGATCAATGTGACATGCCCATACTTCAGTGACAAAATTGATCACCAGAGCATCAGAAACCAAAAATAAATAAATAAATAAATCTGAAAAGAGTATTGTTCCACAAACATAAATTTTCATACAAAATTTCAGCACAAAATAACATAACTTATTATATTCCTTCCATTTCCAAACAAAAAGAGATCACTTGGAATTAAAATTTCAAAAATGTCACAGCCCAATCTGCCACATTATTTTCGATGTGATTTATGTATGAATATTTTTTCTGCAAATCATTTTCTATCTAAAATCAGTAATGCGAATCATTAGTACACTAGTTACTATGCCAACATTATTGATCTAAAACAACTAATCCATGTGCTTACAATCAAATAAAAAAGGCAAGTAATTCAGAAGAAATTTGCTAAAATAAATGGTTTAATAACATGTTCCAATGACAATCAAACAGATAGCCAATAAGCTTTATACAGTCCCCCCTCCAGCCAGATGAAGGTGTGATATGATCCATAGCACCTAGCAAGACAACTAAGAGACTTCACCAACTCACCTAAGTGACACCAATCAAGCTTACAATTTATTTTGATTAGTAATACTACATACCCTGAATTTTTACCCTGAAATATCAATATGTGGTCGAGATTCATTCTACATATGAACCCCTCACCATACACCAAATCAATCTCCACCACACAACGAAATTCTGGGCAAAAATCTGGTCCCATTTTCTGAGTATCCAGACTTGCTGTGTTTTGCTAGCTATTGTTCTCCATCCAGCACAGTAGTAACAAGACATAATTACCAAACTACCCTGACATCTAATTAGGACAGTCCAACTTACCTCAGTCCAAGTGCAAACAATGCTGATTCAAGTTGCCCATTATCAGTACCTCTGCACATCTAGGGCATGGCCTTTCTTGGCCACATTCCTTCTCACTGAGAACCACCTCACAACACTGAATAAGATTTTCCATCTTCTCCGAGCTTCGTACTTTTTCGATAGGTACCTTCTCTGAGCTTTATTCATGGCAGCTGCGGTTGAACGAGCCAATAAAATGTCATTGACAGTGTCGTGTAGGGTGGCCTGTGATTCCAGATTTGGGTTCTGAGATCGGAGTGAACAATGGGTATTGAAAACCTGTAGATGTTCATCCTGACAGAATCCCTGAGTCCTGCACTCCGTGTCGCAGATTGGGGAGTTGGTGAGATTGCCTGGCATAGATTGTTCATATCCATGATTTGGGTTGCTTGTGTCGCCAGTGCTTTGCAAACCATCACTATTGAAGCTATTCATATTCCCCATGGAAGAGATGAATGACATGATATCGTGAGACGAGGTACTCAGTTTAAATGGGATATCTTCGATGGAGGTTTTCCTGGCCACGTTCCTTTTCACGGAGAACCATCTCGCTACGCTGAATAGCATTCGCCATCTTTTCTGAGCTGTACTTCTTTTTAGTAAGTACCTTCGGTGAGTTTTACATTTACTCATGCCAACAGCAGAAGAATGAGCCAATGGACAGTAATCGACAGCACTGTCTACACTGGCCAGTGGATCCAAATCAGACTTCTGAGATTGGACTGCACGATGAGTATCCAAAACCCTCAGATGCTTGTCCTCGCAGAAGGCCCCAGTCATGGATTTGGTGACGTTACCAGGGAAAGTCCAAGCCTGTTTGTATCCATGTTCCATATCGCCAGTACTCTGAAAACCATCATCATTGGAACATCGCATGATAGAAGAGGCACTAAGGTTCTTTGGAATTTCTCTAACACGGGTTTTTCCAGCCACATTCCTCTTCACTGAGAACCATCTCATTACGCTGAATAAAACCCTCCATCTTCTCTGAGCCTTCTCTCTTTTTGATAAGTACGGTCTCTGAGCTTTGTTTTTGGCAACAGCTGCAGAACGAGCCAACAGAATGTCATTGACAGCACTGTGTAGGTTGGCCTGTGATTCCAAATGATCATTGGAGCTATTCACAGCTTCAATAGCACAAATTGATGGATTAATAGCTCGAGAAGGGGCAATTGAGAGTTCATTAATTTTTTCAAAAGGGTTTTTCTTGGTGACATTCCTCCTCACCGAGAACCACCTCATTATGCTGAACAACATTCTCCATCTTCGCTTAGCACTATTTTTAGAAAAGTTTCTTCTCTGAGCTTTATGTTTGGTAACAGCCCCAGAACGTGCAAATTGAATGTCATTGACAGCATTGTGTGGATCACCCTGTGATTGCAAGGTTGTGTTGTTCCATTGAAGGGAACGATGATTGTCAGAAAACTGCAAAAGCTCATTCTCGTAGAAGGCCTGAATCATGGTGTCTGTATCACAGAATAGGGGGCTGGTGACTTGGCTTGCGAAACTCAAAGGTTGTTCATATCTATTATTGATATCATCAATACCCTGCAAATCAAAATCACATAAGAAATTCACAACCATAAGAAAATTATTATCTTAAGCAACGAAGAATAATACTGACTTTTCAATGCTTTAAAGAACATGAGATCCCCATTTTGCTAGAATGCAAGGGTTGTTTAAAACAAGCTTCTTTATGAGGAGAAATGAACACACACATTATTGTTTCTTCATATTCTAGGAACAACATTTAGTGTCTTTGTAAAAGTGAAAGAATCTCCTTCAAGAACTATTATTTCCACTTCTGCTGGGACAGGGCCAGAACAAAAACTTGCCCAATAAGAGAATCAAGTAAAGCAATTTTTAAGGCAGTACAATCTTCTCCTACAATAGGGACTCCAATAAGGGAAAATTGCATTTAAATGGAGGTGCAAGCAAGTCTGTGTCTGGTGCAAATGAAAATTGTGGCATGGAACACAGCTCTCACTTGCTGCGATTTGCATCTCCATGAAAATGCAATTACTTTGAGTTGTTCCTATTTAAATGCAATTTTCCCTTCCAATAAATACTACAATGGATATATTTAATTGTAAGCTTCTGGATTCAGCATGGAATACCTCTTCCCTGATGCTCCAAAACAAGTTCTCAGGCTCGTAGTTGATATTTTGCGTCACAGAATCCAGGCCACAGATCCTGAAGTCAGGGATTTCGCCTTGTAAACAAACAGGCTGGCGGCTTATATAATCCAGTTCTTCAACACCAATCAAGCCAATGTCGTCCAAAGTATTAGCAACCCCAAGTGAAATGATGTCTGCGGTACATTGCTGTGCATTGCCATACATATCGGGAGTGTCAAAATTACAACTATCTATACTCTCCGGCGTGGTCAAGTTTGAGGGGTGGCGAGCATTCGCTAACTGTTGAGAGCCCATCGTAAGAGATGCCTCATCATCAACAGGTACAACTTGCTCCCAATGTTGAAATGCTGATACTACCAAATTGTGGGCATAATCCTGATAACAAAATCAATCAGAAAGGACAGAAACAACCAAAAACAGACAGACAGAAAGAGTAAAAACTTAAGGAATCAGAAGAGTGCCTTTTCAGTCAGAGACAGCTTATCCACGGAAATGAGTTGTTGTTCCATAAGAAGCCCAATCAATTGTCCCACTACATTAAAAACAACAGTAGTTTTTTGTTGAGGGCTGGGAGGACAGTACAAGTATGCCCTCTTATCAAGTATACATGTTCGGGCATGGTCCACTGTGACGTCCCACATCTTAGCAGACATCCTCACACCAAGGATCTGCAGACACCCACAGAAACAAATATGACTGTCACTTCATATGCAAAGGAGGGAAAAACTGTTTATTCTCCAGGATGCAAGAAACCCTTTGTTAACTATATCATAATGTCATGAAAAACTTAATGGGGTCAACATAGGATATCCTTCACGTAGAAAGCTATACACCCAAAAAAGACATGTTCCTGTTAAGTCACTAGTTATCTTAAAAGCTTAAGCTGTTCACCTTCCCCCATGCGCAACCCCGTTTTGCATGTGAAGATACAAATATCCATACATACAGAGGAAGGGAAAAAACAAAACAAAAACAGCAAATGAGAGAGAGAATGCAAACAGGGACCAAATGCAAATGGTGAAACTTCTTCAACCCAAAACCTCCCCCAGCTTGAGTTCTAATACCATTTTAAGTAACCAATTGTCCAAAAAGCTTAAGCACTAAGAAAACGGGCCTTATTTAGCCCATCCCAGTTTAAAATAGCTTATAAAACAAAACACCCCATCACATCACTTTCTCTACTTTTTTACACGCCTTTTCATAAAAGCTAAATAGCAAACTAAGAGCATCTCCAACGCTGCACTTCTTTTTTCATCAAATTTGAAGAAGAAAAGGACGATTTTCTCAATTTGATACGAGGCGCTCCAACGGTGAGCATCAAAGTGAAATTGGGGAGGTGGTCGACCGGCCGGTTGACCAACCGGTCGACCGGCAAAGGCAAATTTTTTTTTTTTTTTTTTTTTTAACTGTTTGAACTGTTTTTGACCGGTTTGAACCCATGTATTTCAAAGAGAACCGGGCGACCGGTTGGTCAACCGGCCGGGCAACCGACTGGTTGACCGGTGTACCACTTTCAACGGTCAGTAACAGTGATTTGGTAAAATCTGTGTCTTGATCTCAGTTTGATGTTTTGTTTGCTGAATTCTCATTTTGGTATGACTTTGGTGCAACCGTTGAAGCGTGAAAAAGTGGGTTTTTCATCAAAATTTAAATCTGATGCTGGGTTTGGTTCACCGTTGGAGATGGTCTAAATAGCCTATTCCCAGATGGGTGTATATATCAATCTTTTCAAATAGTTCCCGAAATTAGAGCATATTACTAGCAAGTACTACAAAGGTAAAAATCAAGAAAAGAGCAGTCAATTATTACCTTTTTTAACCTCTCAGGATCTATATTGAGTAGAGTCACAAAATCCTTCACAGTTTTAATGTCATCTTCTGTCAAACGCTTATGGAAAGCACCATCTTTACCAATCCTTTCTAATCTCCAGACTGGATCAGATAGAGCCGGAGGGTGGTGCTTCTGATACACTGCAAACAAAAACAAGAAGTTACATAGGAGATTTTTCTTTTCTTAATATTAAAAAGATCTGAGACACCCTAGTATGTGTAATGATATACAATCTCATAATATCATAGTATCATAGAATTGTACTTATGCATAAAGCCAGTAAGACAATTATTCAAGTAACTGAAAAACATATCTTCCATAGCTATATCTATAATCACTTAAATGGTTATAGACATTATTAGTCATGCAGATGAACTTCACATAATGATATTTTGAACCAATTACTACTGATAAGTTGATAACACATAATAGTAAAAAAATAAATAAAATAAATAGGAGAATAATAGCTGACAACAATGAATTCAAAGTTTTTAAAAGAAACTAGTACAACAAGGAATGTCCAAAGACTCCAAACACAGAATTTCACAACATACAGGTGCAGAGAGAGAGAGAGAGAGCAATAACCTATGGTTAAACTAGATGCAATGAAAAAAATGAAAATTATAACTAACAAAAGAAATTAAGAGAACAGAACCTATGTCCTGTGTTTTTCATGCTTCCAGTCTTCTAACCAATCCAGTGAACAAACAATAATTCGAACAATACTCAAGAATTCAGGACATGAACCAAGAAAATAATGAAAAGTTGTCATTACCCATTGTCAACCACAAATACTGAAAGAATGGAAGTTTATGAACATGTCACATGAAAGGGAATTAATGGCTAATCTCTATTTCTCATAAAAGAATTGGTTCAAAACATTAAATTCCCACTATTTATATTTGCATTCAGTACACTATCTATGTTACATGGACTCCTCAAAGTGATCAATAATACCCAAATTCCAAGAGTTCCAGGTGTCCACGTATTGAATTGTTAACCACCAACTCATCTAAAGCTTAAGCTCTTAGAGAGAGGGGCAACTTTGTTATTTATATTATATTCTCAACAACATTGCCTTCACATTTGGGTCTCACTTGTAAGTTAATATCGTTAAAATAAAAACTTATTTCCAATATTTACAGATATTTATGTTTACATATAATTAATATAAACGTTGCAATTTCTTTCCACCAGTACAACAGTCCACTTCAATTTCAAAGATACTACTGAAATATGTGATCATTTAACAAAAACATACAAAAAAAAGTACATAAAACAAGAAATACTCACATTTTCCACGTGAATCCTCAACAATGAAAGGCTCTGTCCATGCTGCTCTTACTTCAATTCCATGAAAACCACTCACGATTTTTGCACCTAGCCTGCATTCTTTCTTTGTCATCCAGCATTTGGTATGCTTAAAGTAAATGTTACCTATAAAACCACAGCCTTCTTTAAGATTAAGGTAAACATCTCCCATAAGAAGTTGTTTTTGTCCTTCCCTTTCTCCAACAATCTTATTCTTGAATTCTTCAGGTGTCCAATTATCTCCTTCACAACCATTGACATCCATGTCAAGAACTACTATTTGCACCTTTGCTGAGGCTTCAGGGCCCGTGTTAACGACTTGTCCTGTAAGACCATCAACTAAAGCTACTCCAATGGAGGTATACTCCTCTCCTTTAATTTTTTTTCCGGTCAATACCGGACGAGAGAGTTTGTTTAAGAATTTTAGTTGTAAGCTTCTTGATTTAGAAAGCTGTATCTCATTCCCAGAGTCCCTGAATAAGAAGTGGAAGTATGCATCATCTATAGGATAGTTACGAATAAGCATTATTACACAACAAAATTAGCATTACATCCTCACCATTTCTTGTTACACGGATGATTTTGTTCTGCCAGTGCTGATTCAACTTTCTTATCTGTCTGGAGACACAAGGTAACATCAGGAAGGTGTTACTATGTGTACAACTAAACTAAGAACCATAAGCAATAATAGAATATAGACTCTCAACACTAGTTCAGCTTAGCTTATTGCTTAATCCACAGGGAGCTTACACTTATCAAGAAGACCAAGAACCCAAAGTGGAGGCATCTCTGTACAACTAATTAAACACATCAAAGATTAAAGTAGGACCTCAGAACAATTG
This sequence comes from Camellia japonica, assembly GCA_030407325.1. Classification (NCBI taxonomy): domain Eukaryota; kingdom Viridiplantae; phylum Streptophyta; class Magnoliopsida; order Ericales; family Theaceae; genus Camellia; species Camellia japonica. The sequence continues at coordinate 43,467,722 of JAPPVO010000010.1, read as the reverse complement.
GTTTTAATTCAAACTGGAAAACAGAATCCATGCAGCTACACTTAAGATGGTTGCGGTAAGGCCAAACAATGATGATTCATAAGGTACTAATTTTGAAAAAAAAAAAAGCTTGAGAATGTGTTGAGAAAAGAAGAAGAAGAGAACCCACATTCAGTGATTAGCATGGAAGCATAAATAATATGCTAATTTTATATTGACATTTGGAGTATTTTGTAGAAGGAAGGAGAAGAGGAGGGCATCCAATACAGTGAAATTTACATACAACAGAAAAAAGCCCCATCTGTGTCCCTTGACAAGGAGGATAAAGAAGAAGAAAAAAGAATTTAAAAATAAATAAATAACAACAAAGCCTTCTAATTATAAGGCCTACGAAAAGAAAGCCCAAATCCTCAAATTGTTTGGATGTATGCCCTCTAACCAATGGTTTTGTGTTGAAATAAATGGTTGTTTTATTCAAAATGTTTTATTCATACATATGGACATCATTCAAGAGATCTCAAGTTAAACTGAATATGGTTTATGTAGGTTAAAGAGTTCCACTTACAAGAGATATAAATCATCTTAATCCTTATGAGTTGTGACTTTCTATTGTTCACTGTTGTAATAGACTTGGGAAATCTACTAGGTCAACTATAACATGATTAACCCCTATGTGATAAGATGGTTTATTACAACCATTGAAGTGGAAGATTCCAAGTCAATATGTTGGTGTATATGATGCATTGAAGGACCGCAACACCTCAGCATGTTGGGTAATCTATTTAGAGTTGTGGGAACAACTTTTTCAAAATAAAATCTACCATGTGTAGAAAATCAAAGTAAATGTCAATTGAGTTTGTTCACACAGTTAGTTACTTGATTCTAGTTTCTAGATCTGGTCATTCTTACGAACAGTTCATTTAAATGTGATTAGTGACTTGTCAAGTTGTGGACTAGTTACAGGTTGTTTGGGATTATCTAAATAAGTATACTTTTTGACTTTTTACAAAAAGATGTGCAGAAAGTAGAGAGGTGATGTGACCCAAATAAGTTCACTTATCTAAATAAGTGCACTTATTTAGTTTATGCCAAATAGTGCCAATTGGACAAAAAATTAATTTTTACTCCATTGCCGCTTATAGACATTATTGGTAAAAGGGTCTACATTATGGTATTGTCGAACGTCGGCCCTATTATAATTAATATATTTGTTCCTTTAGGGTTAGAGTGCAATTGCAATTTATAGTGAAATTAATCACTTTTAATTGATAATTCTTTATCCTTATGAGATAGGGGTATTAGAACCCAATTGGATCTAGAACTCAAGGGAGCCTATGCTGTCCCAATCCAAGTCTACATAGGAGTAGGCCTTATAAATTTCTATATAAATGGCCATCCATGGTGATACATGAACATGAGTTTTATCTCTTTTGAGTGTTTGTGTGTGTGAGAGAGATTTTGTGTGAGACACAAAGTCTAGTTGGATCTCACTATGCTACATTGGTTCAAACTCCTAAGGATATTAGATTAAAGACTTAAAGGCATGAAGAACAATATGACATGATCAAATTCATGGAACTACTCAAGTTTCTTGATGATTCAAAAAAATCCTTGGAGATGAAAGTGTTCATATTTTCACATCAATAATGCAGTTCTCTCATAATTTAGCTTCCAACAAGAGTTGCAAGGGTTATTTCTGGACATTCTCTAATCTAGAACAACACGATCACGTTAGAATAAAATATAGTTTTGAAAAATTATTTGCCTCCACACGCCTTGTCAAATAAACATAAATCACATAGATCACCATTACGGCTAGAGCAATATATGTGGCAAATTACGTCTAGACAAGTACGAAGTAAAACACAATATGAAAATCGGTCATCCATTCTTAACAATACTTGTCCATTTTCTATGTTGTTATTCTTGTAAAAGAAGTTTAGAATTTGCTGAATTATGCAACTCTAGAACCTTTTGTAAACATTTACTCACATGTTCACCTTATCTCTTTAACATACCTAGGTTGCAACATCAGTTCTGTAATTGCAAGATTGGCATCATCTATGCCTCATTAGGACTCTCATGACCATCTTATGAGCATAGTTACCAAAAATCTCACTTTGAGATAGGGATCTCACTTCCCTAAAAACTTTTTTCCAGAACGGAGACAAAACTCTAAGAAACCTTCTGAGACGTTTGTGAAACTCTAACACAATTTAAGAAACTTGTTAGAAACTTCACTTCTCATAATTTCTACTTTTTTTTTTTTTGCTCGCCAATCTTATTACTCTTCTAAAATATTTTGTAGTATTAGTGTTCTAGTTAATCATGAAAACATTCTAACTCGATCTTAAACCACCTAGCATTATATTTATTGACCACGTTCCATGTTTCCCATTTCCCATATTGGCAATTATGTTTTTGAGCAGGGGCGTAGTCCAAATTTTTTTTTCATTGGGGGCCAAATTAACATTATGAAGAGTGAAATCCAACTCATGGTACTAAGATTGTCAATTGATAAAATAATGATAATATGACATTGATTCCCAACTCGGCTAGGAATATAACCTGAACAATACAAAGTAGAGTTTGAGAGAGTGACAATGGACTCTGATTTTATTCACATACTATTAAAATGTGTGAACAAAAAACAAGTTTTGATTAGTTCAAAATAATGGGATTCACAAATTTACGAGTGCTCAATACACTTTTTGAATGAGAGACCTACCGTTATAGACCAGTGAAATTCTATATTTTGATAAAACACTCAAAAAGTGTGTGAACAAATTTAAATTCGAGACAATGTACAAATAAAATATTGCGAGGGTACAGGAGAAGTGAATCTGTTGAGTACATAAAGTAGATACATATTGTATCACTGCCCTTTGTTGTACAAAATTGTCCTCTTATTTAATCAAAATGACATGAAAATTACAAATGGTGTTATGTAATAATAAGATGGTGGTGACCTTACAGTTGTCAAAAGGGGGTAAAGTTGTGAATTCCAAAAAGAAGCCATTCAATAAAAAAAATTCAAAATTTTAAGAGTGGTTATGAGGAATCTGCTTGGTATTTCCAAGTTTTTTGGGTGAAGACGAGCCAATTTCAATTTCAACAATAAACAGCTATATGTTACAGAAACTTCTTAGACCTTGGGGGGACCAGGGGCCTTGCTGGTCAACCAAATGTCTCACGTGGTGTGGGGTCCGCAATTTTGTAGACTCCACACCCATGTGAGACATTTGGTCAATGGTCGATGGGATGATCACACCACACCACACCACACCACAATATTGTTGGACCCCCTTGTACTTTATCACTCTGCAGAAGGTTCTAAACTTTGGAAAAGTTGTAACATATTATAGAGAGACATCAAGAGATATATATAAGGGTGACTTGGGTGACCCTTTTCACTCAATTTAAAATTATCCACACTCATGAATGTCTCAGTGCTCACTGAGGGAGAATTTGGGGGAGACAGAGAGAGAAACAGAATCATTCTACATGAAAGAATATCCAATACTAGGAAAAGGTGTTACTATGTGTACAACTAAACTAAGAACCATAAGCAATAATAGAATATAGACTCTCAACACTAGTTCAGCTTAGCTTATTGCTTAATCCACAGGGAGCTTACACTTATCACGAAGACCAAGAACCCAAAGTGGAGGCATCTCTGTACAACTAATTAAACACATCAAAGATTAAAGTAGGACCTCAGAACAATTGGTTTTAATTCAAACTGGAAAACAGAATCCATGCAGCTACACTTAAGATGGTTGCGGTAAGGCCAAACAATGATGATTCATAAGGTACTAATTTTGAAAAAAAAAAAAGCTTGAGAATGTGTTGAGAAAAGAAGAAGAAGAGAACCCACATTCAGTGATTAGCATGGAAGCATAAATAATATGCTAATTTTATATTGACATTTGGAGTATTTTGTAGAAGGAAGGAGAAGAGGAGGGCATCCAATAAGTGAAATTTACATACAACAGAAAAAAGCCCCATCTGTGTCCCTTGACAAGGAGGATAAAGAAGAAGAAAAAAGAATTTAAAAATAAATAAATAACAACAAAGCCTTCTAATTATAAGGCCTACGAAAAGAAAGCCCAAATCCTCAAATTGTTTGGATGTATGCCCTCTAACCAATGGTTTTGTGTTGAAATAAATGGTTGTTTTATTCAAAATGTTTTATTCATACATATGGACATCATTCAAGAGATCTCAAGTTAAACTGAATATGGTTTATGTAGGTTAAAGAGTTCCACTTACAAGAGATATAAATCATCTTAATCCTTATGAGTTGTGACTTTCTATTGTTCACTGTTGTAATAGACTTGGGAAATCTACTAGGTCAACTATAACATGATTAACCCCTATGTGATAAGATGGTTTATTACAACCATTGAAGTGGAAGATTCCAAGTCAATATGTTGGTGTATATGATGCATTGAAGGACCGCAACACCTCAGCATGTTGGGTAATCTATTTAGAGTTGTGGGAACAACTTTTTCAAAATAAAATCTACCATGTGTAGAAAATCAAAGTAAATGTCAATTGAGTTTGTTCACACAGTTAGTTACTTGATTCTAGTTTCTAGATCTGGTCATTCTTACGAACAGTTCATTTAAATGTGATTAGTGACTTGTCAAGTTGTGGACTAGTTACAGGGTTGTTTGGGATTATCTAAATAAGTATACTTTTTGACTTTTTACAAAAAGATGTGCAGAAAGTAGAGCTCAATTTGATACGAGGCGCTCCAACAGTGAGCATCAAAGTGAAATTGGGGAGGTGGTCGACCGGGCGGTTGACCAACCGGTCGACCGGCAAAGCAAATTTTTTTTTTTTTTTTTTTTTTAACTGTTTGAACTGTTTTTGACCGGTTTGAACCCATGTATTTCAAAGAGAACCGGGCGACCGGTTGGTCAACCGGGCCGGGCAACCGACTGGTTGACCGGTGTAACACTTTCAACGGTCAGTAACAGTGATTTGGTAAAATCTGTGTCTTGATCTCAGTTTGATGTTTTGTTTGCTGAATTCTCATTTTGGTATGACTTTGGTGCAACCGTTGGAGCGTGAAAAAGTGGGGTTTTTCATCAAAATTTAAATCTGATGCTGGGTTTGGTTCACCGTTGGAGATGGTCTAAATAGCCTATTCCCAGATGGGTGTATATATCAATCTTTTTCAAATAGTTCCCGAAATTAGAGCATATTACTAGCAAGTACTACAAAGGTAAAAATCAAGAAAAGAGCAGTCAATTATTACCTTTTTTAACCTCTCAGGATCTATATTGAGTAGAGTCACAAAATCCTTCACAGTTTTAATGTCATCTTCTGTCAAACGCTTATGGAAAGCACCATCTTTACCAATCCTTTCTAATCTCCAGACTGGATCAGATAGAGCCGGAGGGTGTGCTTCTGATACACTGCAAACAGAAACAAGAAGTTACATAGGAGATTTTTCTTTTCTTAATATTAAAAAGATCTGAGACACCCTATAGTATGTGTAATGATATACAATCTCATAATATCAATCATAGAATTGTACTTATGCATAAAGCCAGTAAGACAATTATTCAAGTAACTGAAAAACATATCTTCCATAGCTATATCTATAATCACTTAAATGGTTATAGACATTATTAGTCATGCAGATGAACTTCACATAATGATATTTTGAACCAATTACTACTGATAAGTTGATAACACATAATAGTAAAAAAATAAATAAAATAAACAGGAGAATAATAGCTGACAACAATGAATTCAAAGTTTTTAAAAGAAACTAGTACAACAAGGAATGTCCAAAGACTCCAAACACAGAATTTCACAAACATACAGTGAGAGAGAGAGAGAGAGAGAGCAATAACCTATGGTTAAACTAGATGCAATGAAAAAAATGAAAATTATAACTAACAAAAGAAATTAAGAGAACAGAACCTATGTCCTGTGTTTTCATGCTTCCAGTCTTCTAACCAATCCAGTGAACAAACAATAATTCGAACAATACTCAAGAATTCAGGACATGAACCAAGAAAATAATGAAAAGTTGTCATTACCCATTGTCAACCACAAATACTGAAAGAATGGAAGTTTATGAACATGTCACATGAAAGGGAATTAATGGCTAATCTCTATTTCTCATAAAAGAATTGGTTCAAAACATTAAATTCCCACTATTTATATTTGCATTCAGTACACTATCTATGTTACATGGACTCCTCAAAGTGATCAATAATACCCAAATTCCAAGAGTTCCAGGTGTCCACGTATTGAATTGTTAACCACCAACTCATCTAAAGCTTAAGCTCTTAGAGAGAGGGGCAACTTTGTTATTTATATTATATTCTCAACAACATTGCCTTCACATTTGGGTCTCACTTGTAAGTTAATAAATCGTTAAATAAAAACTTATTTCCAATATTTACAGATATTTATGTTTACATAATTAATATAAACGTTGCAATTTCTTTCCACCAGTACAACAGTCCACTTCAATTTCAAAGATACTACTGAAATATGTGATCATTTAACAAAAACATACAAAAAAAAGTACATAAAACAAGAAATACTCACATTTTCCACGTGAATCCTCAACAATGAAAGGCTCTGTCCATGCTGCTCTTACTTCAATTCCATGAAAACCACTCACGATTTTTGCACCTAGCCTGCATTCTTTCTTTGTCATCCAGCATTTGGTATGCTTAAAGTAAATGTTACCTATAAAACCACAGCCTTCTTTAAGATTAAGGTAAACATCTCCCATAAGAAGTTGTTTTTGTCCTTCCCTTTCTCCAACAATCTTATTCTTGAATTCTTCAGGTGTCCAATTATCTCCTTCACAACCATTGACATCCATGTCAAGAACTACTATTTGCACCTTTGCTTCAGGCTTCAGGGCCCGTGTTAACGACTTGTCCTGTAAGACCATCAACTAAAGCTACTCCAATGGAGGTATACTCCTCTCCTTTAATTTTTTTTCCGGTCAATACCGGACGAGAGAGTTTGTTTAAGAATTTTAGTTGTAAGCTTCTTGATTTAGAAAGCTGTATCTCATTCCCAGAGTCCCTGAATAAGAAGTGGAAGTATGCATCATCTATAGGATAGTTACGAATAAGCATTATTACACAACAAAATTAGCATTACATCCTCACCATTTCTTGTTACACGGATGATTTTGTTCTGCCAGTGCTGATTCAACTTTCTTATCTGTCTGGAGACACAAGGTAACATCAGGAAGGTGTTACTATGTGTACAACTAAACTAAGAACCATAAGCAATAATAGAATATAGACTCTCAACACTAGTTCAGCTTAGCTTATTGCTTAATCCACAGGGAGCTTACACTTATCACGAAGACCAAGAACCCAAAGTGGAGGCATCTCTGTACAACTAATTAAACACATCAAAGATTAAAGTAGGACCTCAGAACAATTGGTTTTAATTCAAACTGGAAAACAGAATCCATGCAGCTACACTTAAGATGGTTGCGGTAAGGCCAACAATGATGATTCATAAGGTACTAATTTTGAAAAAAAAAAAGCTTGAGAATGTGTTGAGAAAAGAAGAAGAAGAGAACCCACATTCAGTGATTAGCATGGAAGCATAAATAATATGCTAATTTTATATTGACATTTGGAGTATTTTGTAGAAGGAAGGAGAAGAGGAGGGCATCCAATACAGTGAAATTTACATACAACAGAAAAAAGCCCCATCTGTGTCCCTTGACAAGGAGGATAAAGAAGAAGAAAAAAGAATTTAAAAATAAATAAATAACAACAAAGCCTTCTAATTATAAGGCCTACGAAAAGAAAGCCCAAATCCTCAAATTGTTTGGATGTATGCCCTCTAACCAATGGTTTTTTGTGTTGAAATAATGGTTGTTTTATTCAAAATGTTTTATTCATACATATGGACATCATTCAAGAGATCTCAAGTTAAACTGAATATGGTTTATGTAGGTTAAAGAGTTCCACTTACAAGAGATATAAATCATCTTAATCCTTATGAGTTGTGACTTTCTATTGTTCACTGTTGTAATAGACTTGGGAAATCTACTAGGTCAACTATAACATGATTAACCCCTATGTGATAAGATGGTTTATTACAACCATTGAAGTGGAAGATTCCAAGTCAATATGTTGGTGTATATGATGCATTGAAGGACCGCAACACCTCAGCATGTTGGGTAATCTATTTAGAGTTGTGGGAACAACTTTTTCAAAATAAAATCTACCATGTGTAGAAAATCAAAGTAAATGTCAATTGAGTTTGTTCACACAGTTAGTTACTTGATTCTAGTTTCTAGATCTGGTCATTCTTACGAACAGTTCATTTAAATGTGATTAGTGACTTGTCAAGTTGTGGACTAGTTACAGGGTTGTTTGGGATTATCTAAATAAGTATACTTTTTGACTTTTTACAAAAAGATGTGCAGAAAGTAGAGAGGTGATGTGACCCAAATAAGTTCACTTATCTAAATAAGTGCACTTATTTAGTTTACGCCAAATAGTGCCAATTGGACAAAAAATTAATTTTTACTCCATTGCCGCTTATAGACATTATTGGTAAAAGGGTCTACATTATGGTATTGTCGAACGTCGGCCCTATTATAATTAATATATTTGTTCCTTTAGGGTTAGAGTGCAATTGCAATTTATAGTGAAATTAATCACTTTTAATTGATAATTCTTTATCCTTATGAGATAGGGGTATTAGAACCCAATTGGATCTAGAACTCAAGGGAGCCTATGCTGTCCCAATCCAAGTCTACATAGGAGTAGGCCTTATAAATTTCTATATAAATGGCCATCCATGGTGATACATGAACATGAGTTTTATCTCTTTTGAGTGTTTGTGTGTGTGAGAGAGATTTTGTGTGAGACACAAAGTCTAGTTGGATCTCACTATGCTACATTGGTTCAAACTCCTAAGGATATTAGATTAAAGACTTAAGGCATGAAGAACAATATGACATGATCAAATTCATGGAACTACTCAAGTTTCTTGATGATTCAAAAAAATCCTTGGAGATGAAAGTGTTCATATTTTCACATCAATAATGCAGTTCTCTCATAATTTAGCTTCCAACAAGAGTTGCAAGGGTTATTTCTGGACATTCTCTAATCTAGAACAACACGATCACGTTAGAATAAAATATAGTTTTGAAAAATTATTTGCCTCCACACGCCTTGTCAAACAAACATAAATCACATAGATCACCATTACGGCTAGAGCAATATATGTGGCAAATTACGTCTAGACAAGTACGAAGTAAAACACAATATGAAAATCGGTCATCCATTCTTAACAATACTTGTCCATTTTCTATGTTGTTATTCTTGTAAAAGAAGTTTAGAATTTGCTGAATTATGCAACTCTAGAACCTTTTGTAAACATTAACTCACATGTTCACCTTATCTCTTTAACATACCTAGGTTGCAACATCAGTTCTGTAATTGCAAGATTGGCATCATCTATGCCTCATTAGGACTCTCATGACCATCTTATGAGCATAGTTACCAAAAATCTCACTTTGAGATAGGGATCTCACTTCCCTAAAAACTTTTTTCCAGAACGGAGACAAAACTCTAAGAAACCTTCTGAGACGTTTGTGAAACTCTAACACAATTTAAGAAACTTGTTAGAAACTTCACTTCTCATAATTTCTACTTTTTTTTTTTTTGCTCGCCAATCTTATTACTCTTCTAAAATATTTTGTAGTATTAGTGTTCTAGTTAATCATGAAAACATTCTAACTCGATCTTAAACCACCTAGCATTATATTTATTGACCACGTTCCATGTTTCCCATTTCCCATATTGGCAATTATGTTTTTGAGCAGGGACGTAGTCCAAATTTTTTTTTCATTGGGGGCCAAATTAACATTATGAAGAGTGAAATCCAACTCATGGTACTAAGATTGTCAATTGATAAAATAATGATAATATGACATTGATTCCCAACTCGGCTAGGAATATAACCTGAACAATACAAAGTAGAGTTTGAGAGAGTGACAATGGACTCTGATTTTATTTCACATACTATTATAAATGTGTGAACAAAAAACAAGTTTTGATTAGTTCAAAATAATGGGATTCACAAATTTACGAGTGCTCAATACACTTTTTGAATGAGAGACCTACCGTTATAGACCAGTGAAATTCTATATTTTGATAAAACACTCAAAAAGTGTGTGAACAAATTTAAATTCGAGACAATGTACAAATAAAATATTGCGAGGGTACAGGAGAAGTGAATCTGTTGAGTACATAAAGTAGATACATATTGTATCACTGCCCTTTGTTGTACAAAATTGTCCTCTTATTTAATCAAAATGACATGAAAATTACAAATGGTGTGATGTAATAATAAGATGGTGGTGACCTTACAGTTGTCAAAGGGGGTAAAGTTGTGAATTCCAAAAAGAAGCCATTCAATAAAAAAAATTCAAAATTTTAAGAGTGGTTATGAGGAATCTGCTTGGTATTTCCAAGTTTTTTGGGTGAAGACGAGCCAATTTCAATTTCAACAATAAACAGCTATATGTTACAGAAACTTCTTAGACCTTGGGGGGACCAGGGCCTTGCTGGTCAACCAAATGTCTCACGTGGTGTGGGGTCCGCAATTTTGTAGACTCCACACCCATGTGAGACATTTGGTCAATGGTCGATGGGATGATCACACCACACCACACCACACAATATTGTTGGACCCCCTTGTACTTTATCACTCTGCAGAAGGTTCTAAACTTTGGAAAAGTTGTAACATATTATAGAGAGACATCAAGAGATATATATAAGGGTGACTTGGGTGACCCTTTTCACTCAATTTAAAATTATCCACACTCATGAATGTCTCAGTGCTCACTGAGGGAGAATTTGGGGGAGACAGAGAGAGAAACAGAATCATTCTACATGAAAGAATATCCAATACTAGGAAACAATTTGAAATTCACAGGGCTTCCAAACTACTAAAGTAAATTTAAACTTTCTTCTATAAGTTTGTAGAGGTTGTAGAGGTAGACATAACTTTTGGACAATAAACACACGGAGCTTCAACAATGCATGAAGTAGTCTGTCTATGCTCAAAAACAATAACCAAATTTGACAAAGAAACATATTAAATTCAGTTCTCTAAGTAAAGAGAAGAAAAAAAAAAAAAAAACCCAAACAGTCTGAGAGCATCCACTTACATATCCAGAAATTAAGCGCTCTACTGCAGTCTCAGAACATCGGTCAGATTGTAACTTCATTATCTCTGATACTACACTGAAATACCATCAAACCAAGTGTTAGAAACCAAAATTAAGCAAAACCCATTGAAATAAGCAAGATAATTTGCTCAGTTCTCATTCAAATTTTCCATTTTTCTTTCATTCAACAGTGACAACAGAAAGAATGAAAAAGAGGGCATAGTATAGTTGACCTCCTCAAATCAGGCCGAGGCGGCCTTCTTCGCTCATCCTTGGGACTATAATTTCCTTCTTGTGATCCAACATTGACATTTCCTTCAAACTCTCCACCGTGAGGCATTTTTTCACTCTAAAATCAATGCTTTGATATAAACAAAAACAAGTAAATGGGTTTGTTTCAATTGTGGGTGTATTAATAGATTAGCTGAGCTTAGTTTTTCTGGGTCAATGGAAGCGATTAGTGAAGATAAAACAAGTGAAGGGTTTGTTTCAATTGTGGGTGTATTTATACTGATAGATTAGCTGAGCTTAGCTGGGTCAATGGTGGTGATCAGTGAAGATAAACAAGTCACAGTGTCCACTCATCACAGTAGGTGTAGATAGACACTCCCACACACACACCAACACTCCCTACACCTAAATCGTCATTGTTTGATATCGCCACAGATCTGTTTTCTTTTTTCCAAAGGACTGGCCGGCTTTGATTGGGACCCATAAAACTGTGTTCACACCCATCTGCAGATAGAGGGGGTCGAAAGTTTTCAACAAGCACATGGTGCACGGTGACTATTCAGTAGTTTAAAATTATAATCACAGTGTTTTATAATATAGTAACATAATTGGTGAAAAAAATAAAGTAATGGTTATTTATATTAAATAATTATAAACTTTAAAAAGAAATAATAATTAATAATTAATAAGAAAATATCACTACATAATACTCCGAACTAATTGACTATTACTCCCTCTTTTGAAGAGGTTTCAACTTTTTAATTTTCATTGAATTGAATATAAATCACTTTTCAAAAGAAACCATCATCATTTTTATTTGGAAAATAATGAAAAATAAGGTAGAATATTTTCACATTTTCAACTAGGAAAAAATTGAAAAAAAAGGGTCATCAAAAAATTTACTCAACATTAAAATATATGGTATAGATTTAAATTTAAATATTATGTGAGTATTTGGGAAGTGAGTTTTTTTGTAAGTTTTTTTAGTTGTAGGATATTATTAGAGAATTTTTTTTTTTTTGTTTGGGAAGATAGTTGAGTTTTTTTGTGGTTGGATGTGATATTTGTAAGAGAAAAAGTGAAATAATTATGAGATTTAATGTGATATTTTGTTGGAAAAATTACCAGTAAATCCTATATGATAGAAAGTTGAACCATTTAGTCCTATGAATTTTCTTATGCACCATTTAGTCCCACTATCTACATCAGCAACATCAACAACATTATTAACATCATCAAAACATTAGCAACATTAACAAAACATCATTAAAAAAAAAATATGTGAACATCATCAATTTCTAGATCAATTCCTCCTACAATCTCGATTACAATTCAAAACACAAACAGATACGCGATCACATATATATATATATATATATATGTACATATATATATATATATATATATATATAAAGCCCTAAATGTCGATCAATGTTAAAAAATAAAATAAAAAAACCGAATGTTAACTCAAAAGCCCTAAATGACGATCATATATATATATATATATAATCAATGTCGATCATATATATCTATATATAAAAGCCCTAAATGCCGCTTTGTTGTATCAAAAAAATCGAAATCGATCCTGGTGAGAAAAACTCTAATTCCGTCGATCCAGTTTTTTGCCTCGCAACAATACAACAGTACATATCTCTCTCTCTCTCTCTCTTTGGAACCCAACCCCCAATCTCTATCTTCTCCTCTGTAATACAATCGCGATCCCTGCAATCGATCCCCTCCATTGCCTTCTGCATATTTGGATTTCTTGAAAGACTCTAGGGTTTCGAAAAACTGCAATGATACACGTCACATAGATCGGATCCGACTCGATTCAACTTTGTGCTCATCATACTACCGGTTCTCACGATCCTTCTCCTCTTGTTGACTCACGCCACCGCCAATATATTGTTTTTGGTCTTGATTGGAGTTGTGCTTGTTTTGATTCACGCTGCTTTGATGCTTTGATGAAGATTGATGACTTGATGAAACAAATGTTTGTTCCCAGTTTGATGATGAAGATTGAAAAATTACCCAGTTTAAGATCCCTCCTTCCTCATTTTGATGAAGATTGATGTTCAATGTTGATGAAGATTTCCCAGTTTCCCAGTTTCCCAGTTGTGTTAGTGCGATGTGTAAAAATAGGAAAAATTTCCAGTTTCTGAAACAGATGTGTAATTTTTTTGACTTGATGAAGGAGGGATCTATTTCCCAGTTTTGATGAAGATTGATGCTTTGATGAAACAGATATGATGAAGAGGCTGACGCAGATCTGTAATTTTTCACAATTTTTGTACGATGAGCACATGTACGATGAGCACAATGTTGAATCTAGTCGGATCCGATCTAGTAATTTCAACATTGTCTGATGTCTAATGTTTGATGTTGATAATGAATAATGTTTAATGTTTAATGATTGATGATGTTTAATGTTTAATGTTGATGACGATGTTTAATGTTTTATGATGATGTATAATGTTTAATGTTGAAGAATAATGTTTTATGTCTGATGTTTGATGTTGATAATGAATAATGTTTAATGTTTAATGTTTGATTATGTTTATTGTTTAATGTTGATGATGATGTTTAATGTTTAATGTTTGATGATGTTTGATGTTGATGATTTGATGTCGATGATGTTCAATGGTCATTAACATTGGGATAGGACCTAACGGTTCATAAGAAAATTCATAGGACCAAATGGGTTACAAGATACAAATTTAGGATTTATTGGTGCATGCCCCTATTTTGTTTGGATTTATTTTTTTTGATTTTGTAACCAATTTATCTTTTAGTGAAAAAAAACAAAAAAAAAAAACTCAAAACCTAACTTTCCAAACAGCCCCTATATAATGTAGATTACTCTGAATAAGTTTGCGTTGGGTTCCTAGCAATTTTTTTAGAGTAACTTAAAGAGTTTTGTCACATTATTGTTTCATCATATATGGGATAGGGAAAATAATTTTAAGTCATAGAATTTGGTTTTAATTTGACAAAAATTACACTTCTCCTTGTAATGCTAGGTACACCCAAATTCAAAGTCATAGAATTTGGTTTTAGTTTGACAAAAAATTCTCTTTTCTTTTTGGATAATGTTATGGTACACACTTTTAAAAGGGTGTATCATATGTAAGTTATGACATTTGTAGAGTTGATTACCACATATTATAATTCAATCCTACGAAAGTCATAACTAAAAAAAAAAAAATTATAACCAAACATTGCAAAGGTATAATCAAGAAATTTTGGATCATAACTAAAATAATATAATAACCAACATTACAATAATTCATAACTAATACTATAATATTTATAACCAAATCATAATTAACACCTCAATAAGTCGTAACCAAATACTTCAAAAGTTATAACTAGGGACACATGTGTAGTATAGAATTTTCCTTTCCTTTTTTTTTTCTTTATTTTATATTTACGCTGTGTTTAATTGAGAGATTTGAGAAGGGATTGGGCAAGAGATTTAGAAATGAAATGAAAAAAAGTATGTGAAATGTGAAAAAAATATATTTATGTTTCACCTAATTTTACATATTTTTTTTTTCCCTTTCCAAATCACTTCCCAAATCTCTAAACCAAATACAATATTATTTCATTTTTATAATCCCTCACTACTAGTTACCGTTAAAACTCTATTTGGCGCAATCATCAGTCCATCTCCTATCATTTCCTACCCTCACGGTTGCCCTCACCTCCATCATCGTGTTTCTATCCTTACTCGTCATTGCCACTGCTCCCACTATCCTTTCTACTGTTGGAAATGATTTGGAAAAATCTGGATTTATAACAGATTTTTTCCTAACTTTGGTCTAATATTTAGATGGGACCCGTGCGTTGATTTTCGCGGGTCAAAGTGGTAACGCGTTCTATGCCGCGTTGTGATTCACGTGGTATATTTGGTTGTTCAAAACCATTACCGAGTGAATGGGAAATTGAAGCCAAAGTATGCTCTATGGAAATGGAGTTTTGGTGGAAAATCCTTAAAGGTTTGAATAAGGCTTGTCCCACATTGATTTGGTGGGAAGTTTTGAATGGGTTTATAAGGCATGGGTTTGGTACTTGGGGTGTGTCCCAAGGTGTGCCCAAGTGTTTTAGAGAGGGAGGTTATGGGCAAAATGAGTTAGACTCATTGGACCCAAAAATCACCATACGCGCCGCCGCCGTCCGGTCGGCCGGGCTAGGCTTTGGCACGGGTGTGAGGTTGGATTGGGCTTGTCCAACCCAATACCTATCTTTTTGGGTCAAAAACATTTGAATTTAATTTTATTTTTGGTAAAATAAAATCCAATCCAAAATTCAAATTAAACTGGAAATAATCTGGTCCGGTTTTACTGTACACCCAAACAGGGCCCTTCCCGTTTTTATCTGTTTGAATTATGAACCCAACAGATTCAAATCTGTTTAAATTCAAAATCAACAGGTTTCATACCTGTTCAAACAGGTTTGCACCTGTTTAATTCAAAACAACCTGCAGCCACCAATCCATCTATAAATAGGACAGACCACATTTGATGTTTGAGATTCAGAAAATTCATAAATTTCGTCCTTAAGAGCTCTGCAAATTTATTCTTCATTTTGTTGCATTATTTTCTTGTAAAAAAAAGTGTAAACACTTAGTGTGTTCGTAAAGCAAACAATTTGTAGTGCTGCTATTGTTTGTAGTTGATCATTTCATCCTGGGAGATAGACGTCCAAATTCTGAAAGCACCGTGGAGAGGACGAATCTTTCTTAAGGACATAGTGTTAAACACTGGACTTGATCAGATTATTATTCAAGAATTAATCAAGTAAGTTATTTAATTTATTTTCAGTGTTATTATTATTTATTTAAATCAGATTTTAATTTTGTTTTTGTAACAAAATAAAATCTGTTTTTATTTATTTATTTTTATTTCTAGTTTGATTTTTATAATCAAACAAATTCTCTCATTTCCTTTATTTCTTTATACTCTGGTTATTATTTAGTACACAACAGAATTTAATCTATTTAAATACAGTGAAGATTGTCCAACATCTACAACCCCTATTGCTCTCTTATCCAACTGCAACCCCCTCTTTCAAACCTTAACCACTGCAACAATTCTAATCCCCTATTCTCTTGTTATCGCAATTTCTTAGTCGACCACTACAAATTGCATCTTGTGCAAGAGAAAAGTGTCCAGTGCAAATGTGAACTTGTAAACTTCCATGAAAAAAATCTTTGCTTTTTCCTTTTTTTTTTAATTTTTTAAAAGCACATTTGTTATTAATAAAACACAAGTAACTTTGTTTGGCTATGAAATTGAGACCATAATATAGATTAAACAAAATAAAAATAAACCTTTAGCTTTTCAAAAAAACAAAGTAGTGTTTGGGTATATAAAACAAAATTGAAAGAAGCAAAATTATGAAGGATTATAAATTGGACAATGATTTTATTTTGTAGAAAAACACAAAATAAAGTGGATAACAATTTTTGTTTGTCCATTCTAGTTAAGTGGAATGTACAAGTGATGTCAAGTGTGATTTTCGTACTTTTTGAAGAATGACGTCACTACACCCTTTTTTGTTTGTTTTTGTGTGTGTGGATTGTACAAGGTGCCTTGGACAGAAAGAAACAGTCAAAAAAAGAATCTTGAAATTCCACATCATCACATAATAAAAACAAAATGGCAATATAGACTGAAGAAAGAACAGTCGTGTCAAGCAAGGTTACAGCTACGAAAATTATTATTAGAATTAAGGTACATGCACGATACAACCAAACCAAAGCCCTTCTAGAAGAGAAAGGATTTGATGCACTCTAATTAATTTTCATAGCGTAAATTATAAATATATTTTTTAAACTTTATTTAAATTATAAATATTTATTTATTAAAAAAATAAAATTCATAATTATTGTCTTATAAAATAATAAAATTATCTAAATTATTAATTAAAATATATTTATAAAATCATCAAAAATAGTTAATTGATTAGATGATTTATTAACAAAATGAATGATTTGTTATGAAATTAAAAACCTTAAGAAGGTGGAATGTAATTTTTAAAACCATAAGAAGTGATTCTTATTTTAATCAAATCTCAAAAGTGTATTTATAATTTATCAGTTTTCTTAATTTAGTAGATTATGGTTAATGATAATGTCAAAGGCATCTACATGCTCTTGGTCGTGGCCCAAGTGGACCACAGATAAAATTGAGTGACTTACATTCACTTCTTATGTAATTAAAAAAAATATGAAAAGTTTTTACAGTTTTAATATAATTATATTAAATTTTTTTTTGATAAGGTTAAAATAATTAAAATTAATATAGATAGAGTAAAGATACAATGCATAAGGTAAAATATATATTTCAACATAAAAGATATAACATTACTTTTTCATTCATATGACTTAAGAATTATTGATAAAAATTGAACTAGCTTGTTTAGTGATTTTAGTTAATTTTTTAGCTTTTTATCAAAAGATATGAAACAAAATAAAGAAAGTGATGTGACAATTTACAATAATTTTTTTAACCTTTTTGTTAAAATCTCACATTTCCAAGACAAGGCCACACCTTATATGAATCTAACATAATTATACCTAACTTGTGAGATTTATTATATTTTTTCTGAATCTCTATGACTAATGTAATTTACCCAATAAAATATGTATAAGAATCTTGGCTATAAGGGTATTTTGATAATTAGCATTATCTATTTAACCCTTTTCTTGTTGGGAGGGATGTAAGAAAAATCGAAAAAATCGACCAAACCGATTAAACCTGACCAAACCGGTTATATTTGGTCTGTTTTTTTAACAAGAATCGGTCTATGCGGTTTTTAAATTTGAATTTTTGCGATTTTCGGTTCGGTATCGATTTAAGCACCTTGTGCACCAATCTAAATCGAAACCGACCGTTTCAACATATATTGTATTTATAATATATATATATATATAATCTAATAATACAATGATATTAATAAGTATATATAATAAATTATTAATCTTAATTAATTAATCTTATCATCTTTATAACTTAAGTTTGTAAACTCTTATTATATATAATCGTAACTCTAACTCATTATTCTTAAAACCTTAGTATTTTTTTATATAAAAAAAAAAATTTGTTTTTATTTTTGGTAATTTAGGAATTGAAAAGTATGTATTAAATGAATGGATTATATATGTTTGAAATGGTAGACAAACAACTAATTTAATATTTTTATATAGATTAATGATCAACCGTTTCAACATATATTGTATTTATAATATATATATATATATATATATAATCTAATAGTATAATGATATTAATAAGTATAATAAATTATTAACCTTAATTAATTAATCTTATCATCTTTATAACCTAAGTTTGTAGACTCTTATTATATATTATCATACGCTAACTCATTATTCTTGAAACCTTAGTATTTTTTTAAAAAAAATTTATTTTTATTTTTGTTAATTTAGGAATTGAAAAGTATGTATTAAATGGATGGATTAGATATGTTTGAAATGGTAGACAAATAACTAATTTAATATTTTTATATAAATTAATAATTATATTTAAAAGTGGCTCAAGTTTGAAAAATTTTAAACCGATTAAACCACACCAAACCGAACCGTTTTAATCAGTTCGGTTCGGTACAGTTTGATGGGAGAAACGGTCTGTATCAGTGTTCAAAATAATAAAACCGACATTATCGATTCGGTGTAAATTTTTATCTAAATACTGACCGTACCGAACCAATTACATCCCTATTTGTTGAGACGGGGTAATAAGGGTATTTTGGCTTTATCCCGACTAATTTTTAAGTGAATACAGTCTCTGATTCCATTCTTATACAGAAATTGCTAGGCAAAGGCCTGGAGAAACACGAAAATGCATCACAGAAACACGAAATTACTGTTTTGCTTAGTTGCAATATATACTCATCCCAAATGATATGAAAACAACCAATAAAAAAACACAACACTGAGAAATTACCATCAATAAAAAACACCACATAGATGGTGAATTTCACTTTTTAAATATATATTACTACTTTATCTGATTCAGCCTTACTAACTCACGCATATACATAGGGGGATATGTTACACCTTTTCAATAATTTATTATTAAATGATGATATTATATGTCCATATATTACTGTTATAGTAATTTTTTTCCCTCTAGTGTAGTACTTTTTTTGTCTCATATAATTCCATCTCAAGCATTAATGGGTCAACTAAAGTTTTGATTGGGCTACGGCACCGACCATCACAAGTGGCCAGTGGGAGGAAAAGAAAAAGCAACAAGCAATGAACAAAAAGTCAAAAATATGTAATTAGTTTAGGAAGTTATAAAATTAAGAGTAATGTTTCATTGAATTTGGCTCGCTCGAATTGTTTAAATGAGGTGCATATCAATTGATATATTGATTATTTGAAAGGTCGTTCAACTAAGTAGATGTGATAATCACGGTTAATAAAGGTAACATCAGTCATTTTGATGGATATTAATTGACACGTTGATCATTCAGAAGGTCATCTGATTGGTTAAGGGGGACAGCTGTAGTTGATAAGGGTGATCCCGATTATCCGGGCAATTGACCGGCCGATCGTCCAGCATAAGAATCATTAGACAATTCGGATAGAATCGGGTATTCTATATTTGATGGATCAATTATTTTTCTAAAATTAAAACGTGAGAAAATCTTACGCCTCACAAGTAATCAAAATGTAATTTTTTATTATTTTATTTTAATCAATTTGCTCACCAAATATTTTAGGAAGAGATAATGTTTGGGGCGGCAAGGACCTGAAATTTTAATTACGAAACATTCTTATTTAAATGTAAGATTTAGTTATGGTCAAATTTATGAAAATTAAGAGTCGGTCAAGGTTTCTAGATGTATCAATGACTTATTGTAATGGACTAAAAAATGTACTATATTTATATATTATGTATTAATAGTCCCCAAATTGCTATGTTCTAATACATGATACATTTTCAAACATAAATAATTGTATTGTTTCTGTGATCATTGCCGTACCCTTTCATTTTACATCAATTCTACCACGTGCTCTCAATTTGTGCTCTCAATTCAACTATAAAAAATAATTATTTAAATTTTAGGAACAGTTGTAAATTTTTTTTAAAGATTTGACTCTTATAACAAAATAAATATTAAATTTTTAATTTTATCAATTTAAATTTTAATATTTTAATTTCTTTTTAATTTAAACCATTCACCTGTTTTCATTAAGTAAAATCAATAAATAAATAAAAAAGATTTTAGTCATTAAACTCAATGTAGATATATATATATATATAATATCTAAAATATATTTTTCATTGAATTTAATGACTAAAATACTCATTTTTTCATTGATTTTACTTAATAAAAATAGATAAATGGTTTAAATTGAAAAAAATAAAAATTTAGGATTTAAATTGAACAAATTAAAATCTCATAGTTTATTTTGTTATAAGGCTCAAATCTTGGAATTTTTTTATTATTTATAATTTACCTAAATTTTATTACATTTTTTTTATCTCCCTATAATCATTTAAAATAGTTATTAACTGTGAATGAACATAGTAAGAACATTTGAAAAGATTTCTCCTAGAATATATTATTTGTAGATGATATAGTTTTAGTTGACGGAGTAAAACATTGAGTGAACTTTAAGCTATAATTATTGAGAGAAACTTTAAAATTAAAAAATAAAATAAAAAAAGATTAGGTAGAACTAAGATAAATATATGAAATGTAACTATAGCAAAACTAGAAATGTAGGTGGAAAAAATATACTAAAATTTGATAAGAGATCTTTGGTATAGTGGCAGATTTAGGTTTATTATTTATAATGATGGAAAGATTAGAAACAGTAATATTATATTTAGTTGAGGAATTTGAGAAGAGATTTGAAAAAGAAAGAAGAAAATGTGTGTGAAATAATGTGAAATGTAGGTATATTTTATTTATATTTTGCATATCTTTTTCTTTTTCCATTCTAAATCTTTTTCCAAATTTTCTAATTAAATAAATTATAAAACTTACAGAATTAGAGCAAGAATGAATAAAATAGAGTACGATAAAAGTGACGCATGATCATAGAATTGAAGGAAAGTTTTTAAAGAAATGTTACAAGACATGCTCATGGAATTGAAGGAATTTTTTTAAAGAAGGGTTGGACTTTTTTTCTAGTTCGTGATCGGATTAGAGGGTATCGTTAGATTTGTGGGAGTTTACTACGGGTCTTGTTTTAATAAGCAAAATCGTTCAATGTGTAGAACTCGTCGAGTACTATATACCTGTAAAATGTCACGTTAATCGAATATCGATAGCTATCTCATCGGATCATATTTTTGTCAACCGTTTATTTTTTTACCGTCTATTTTTTTATTATTATACAAAACTGATTTGATCACGTCGCTATTGATATCCGATTAACGTGATTATTTACAGGCATACAGTACTCAACAAGTTCTACACATTGTTCAGATTATCGAAGTGGAACCCGTGATGAACCCCACGGGTCCAACAGTACCCTCCAGTCTGATTACAGACGGGAAAGCCAGTGTTGTGTTTGGTTAGGGAATCTAGGGAGGAATTTGAAAATAGAAAGGGAAAATGTGTGTGAAATTAGGTGAAATTTAGGTATATTTTATTCACATTTTATTTATATTTTTTATTTTTCTTTTCAAATTTCTTCTCAAATCTCTCAACCAAACACAACATATGTTACAAGACATACTCCCCTCTAATGCATGGTACTAAACATTGGGAAGGAAAATGTTGGGAATTGTAGACTTGTATTGGATATGGCCCCCAATCCAGTAAGGGTGTGTTCGTTTTGACAGACTGAATAAGGGTTGGATTGAAATTCATCAGATTGTAATCTTGGAATTCATAGTCCTGAGACTATTTGATTAGATATGATATGTATCCCATATTTATTTAGTCATGAGATTAGATATCAGGAAAGGACTATTTGATTGGATATGATATAAATCCTATATTTATTTGGGATATTATAAAGACGGATAAATGCTCAAATAAATATTTTACAATTTTCAATTATTTACTAAATAATAGAAATATTAAACATATCTTTAATATTTTAATTATTTTTAGCTAGATTAAATAAAATACCAATAAAAATAAATGTTATTTTTTAATTAAAATTTTAAATAAATTTATTTTAAAAAATAATAATAATTAAATAATGAAATTAAATAAAATATCTATTAAAATTTAAATAATGAAATTAAATAAAATATAAACAAAATTTTAAAATAAAATATTTTTAAAAAATTATTTAAAAAAATAAATAAAACATCAATAAAAATTAAATAAAATTATTTTATTTTTAAATTGAGACAATTAAATTTTATTGAATTTTACTAAATATAATATATAATTAAATAGTAGATGATCAAAATAGTTATTTCACTACCTAATTCCATATCCCCCTTATCCCCTCATTTGTGTCTCATCCCCCCATGGGACACAATAGTCCAACACATTTGGGACTAATAATCCGGAGTAAAATTAGAAAACCAAACAACCATATAAATCCTATCTCATCCTCTAATCCCGTCAAACAAACGACAAACAACACCTAAGGGCCACGTTTGTTTAGCAGATTAGGTTGGATGTGATTGTTAATGAGAGAATTGTTAGTGAAGAGATTGTTAATGTAGGGATTGTTGGTGAGGGATTAAGTAAAAGTATATTTGTTTTGATGATAGTGATGAGATTGTTAAATTATTTTTATATTAAAAAAAACTAAAACAAATATTAAAACAAATAGGTGCACTTGGTCAAAAAAAAATATATATATATATATATATAATTTTTATATAAATACACTCAATCCCCTAATTATTTTCCTAATCTCACTCAAAATTCACCCAAATTAATCTCTCTACTGAGCGATTAGCAAGCTGCTTCAAAGAAGTCACCAAACAAGGATTAGTGAGACCCACCTCTTTACTACTCCAATCACCTAATCTCCCAAACAAATATGACCAAGAGGTTTGGGGGGCCTCCTCCCGAGAGTTGGAGGATTTGGGTAATTTTTCTATTGTTTTCACCTTATTTTAATTTTTTTGATCTAAATTTTTTTGGGGTATTTTTGGTAATTTTTTTTTATTTTTTCGTTGTTTTAATTTCTATATTTTTATAGATGAGAGGCTCCGTTTTTTACTGAGTGGAAGAGTTATAATCATTTTGAGATTATAGTAAAACTACAATGGGTATAAAGTAATCATATTTTGACGTGAATTACATAAATTTTTATATTTTTATATGTGTGTGTAATTGTCTCGATTTGTATTATTTTATTTTATTTTTTCTTTCGCCTCACCTATGCTGATCAGGTGTGTTAAATTCCTAACAAAAAAATGATTCTCGGACTTCTATAGAAACATAGGCACCTTCTCTAGCGTTGGTGTCGAACTTTGGGCCCTTGTAGAGATAGGCTCCAGTTTGCTCTCAGCTTCAATCTTAGCCTCACCCCCTCTCCCCTCCTCTTCAGTAAAAACTTACACAAATTGGTGATAAATCTACTATCATCTCAAAACATTGAATTACACTAGGCTTGGTTTGGGTAGTACCATATAAATATATATATATATATATTTTATTTTTTTTGAGTTATATTATCTCTTTATTTTTTTTATACATTTTTTTATAAAATATTAAAAAGTAAACTTATTTAGATCATTCCAAACAACTCCGGACCTTGATTGCAGGCCACATGGACTAAATATGTATTTTGTGAGGGAACAAGTGTGCATACATTTTGACAAACAAAAATATTTTGAAATTTTAATAGTTTTAATGTGTGTGTAAAGCCTATCTGATGTGATGTTTTGGCATTTTTTTTTTTTTTGGACTTTTGACATCACTAAAACTCAATTAGAGCTCTAATTTAATAGGAATGTATCATTATTGTTTGAAAAATGAAGGCGCTGTTTGGAACGATTCTGTAAATCGTTTTCAACATGTGAGTTTGAGCATGGTGTTTGGATGGAGCTGTGGAATTAATTTTCCACAGCTCTGCAAAACGATCTGTATGTTCTGTCGTCTGTTCTGTCAAAAATCAGGGCCTGTTTCAAATTTTTTTTTCAAAAGGGACGTCCGGCCGGTCGTCCGGCCGGTTGACCGGATGAGCGATTTTTTTTATTTTTATTATTTTTATTTTTTTTAAATGTTTGCAATTGATATATAATTCAAAAAAATATTTTCTGAAATTTTTTAAAATTTTTATGTGCTTTAAAATAATTTTAAGTTGTATGAGTTGTAAATTTTTGTATCACATATCAAATGTCACATCAACAATTCCCTACTCAAATCAAAACTCTTTTCAGAATAATTTTCAAAACTCTTTACCAAACAAATTTTCTACACTCAAATCATAATTCCACAACACACAAACTCAAAATACAACTCATACTCTCAAATCACATTTACAAAACTCTACCAAACGCTACCGAAGGTTTTCACATAGATTTCCCTCCCACTATCTTCTCCTCACTTTGGATTGTGTTTCCTTCCAATTTTTTAAAGACGACGGGGATGTTTTTACCCCAAGACTTTGACTTTTGAACTCTATTTTAATACCAAAAAAGAAAGAAAAAGAAAAAGAAAAAGAATATGTATATTCAAAAAAATAAGTATAATTGAAATGGGATGTTAAGATAAGATGATAATAATCAATCTATTAGCCAAAAAAAAAAAATAAAATAGTATCAATTAAAGATAAATAAAAGAAATGTTGTTTCAGATAATATGATCATGTGTATGGTAAGAGTAAAATTTCACAATAAGAATCAAAATCTTGAGTTCAAGTCATCTCAAGAGGTGGTCACTGGAAGTATGTCCGGTCGTTAATTTTGAGGGTCTGGAATTAATCGTACTACACGTAAACTGATTCGGACATTCAAATATTAAAGTGGTTATTAGTGTAGCATTACTAACATGGTAAATTAATGGGAAAATAGTAAATCAGTGGATTTTTAGAAAGAAAAAAAAATTAAATTAATGATAAACTTTACAAATTTTAATTATTTAGGTCATAAATTTTTCTATCATTTTGTAATTATTTTAGAAAAGTAGGGATGATTTGTAGTTTTTCCTAAATTAATCCATACACCAAAATGATAGTCAAGAAACTCACCCCTACTTATGGGGTGTAAATTTGGTCTAACACGATCCATATGGGAATGGGATCGGACCTATCAGGCCTTAAAAAAATCAGATTGGGCTGGCCCAATTCCTAAAAAGGCAAGTTCAGGGCCAAAGGATAATCAAACCTCGGACTAGCCGAGTTTCAAGTTGATTTTGAGCTTAGAGTAGACTTTATATTTATTTATTTATTTTTATCAAAATAACTTGAAAATGATATGCGAGCGAGATAAACCTCAAATCGAACTTTGATTGAGTCTGTAGGACGAACTACAAACCGGGCCAATCAAACCGAAGCTCGAGCAAACTTTGATCCAACAGATGATTTTTACACCCCTAGTCACAAGGAGAGTCAAGCGAAAGTGACGGAAATTATTATTTACGTGCATGAATGATACGGCTAAAGTTGAGGACCCACACGCTGTTAGAGCAATTTTCACAGGGATTGACTGAGAACAATGTTGATTTTGATACTTTTGATGAACCTAGACATTTTGTGTGGACTAACCCAGAAGACAGTCTTGGAGAAAGAAGAAATGACTTGATGTACTCTAATTAACTAATTGGGTCGAGTTTCTGTTCTACTCGTGCTTATCTTGAATAGGTTTTTTAGTCCCAAAAAGATAAAATAAATTTTTTAATTGAATAAGATAAAATGTCACATTTAATTTATAATCATTATATTTTTTTTCTCATAAAAAATTAAAAAAGTCAAAAAACTTATTCCAAACGAGACTTGTTAGTCCCAGACTAAAATAACTAAAAAGTAAAAAAGCCAACCCACTTCTCAAACGAATTCTAAGTTTGATAGGTTTATTTTAATGTTGACTTTCATCTTATCTTGAAAAAGTATTTAAGTTTGATAGGTTCATTTTAATACTAACTTTGATTATTTGAACCGTTCATTTTTTAAGATTCGTTGAGTAGAATATTTATGCAAAAAATTAAAATAATCGGATATTAATAGTTATATATTTGAATCAAATTTGTATTACAAAAAATAATTAGATATTCTTGAAATTATATTTGTTATCTATTTTTTTAACACAAATATAATTCAAACATATAATTACCTATATCCAATCATCTTAATTTTTTACATGAATATTCTATTTAACGAGCCCTAATAAGTGAACGGTTCGGATCACCAAAATCGATTTCAAAATGGGCCTACTAAGCCCAAACACTCTCTTAAGTTGAGATGATAACTAGAGAGAAACCAAATCCTAAAGGTCTGTTTGGTAACCATTCCGTTTTCAGTTTTCAGTTTATATTTACAAAAATTAAAAAAACTGTCATAAAAACTTGTTTGATAATTTTTTTGGTTTATAAATGGTTGTCTCAGTTTATAAATTTGAGGAAAAAACGTAAACTCAAAAAATGAGTTTACGTTTTTAGTTTTCAATTTTTTTTTTCAAATAAATTTTTTTCGTTTTTCAAATAATTTTTTTTCAATTATTTTTTTTCAAATAATTTTTTTTTTCAATTAATTTTTTTTTCAAATAATTGTTTTTTTCAAATAATCTTTTTTTCCAATTAATTTTTTTCCCAATTAATTTTTTTTCAATTATTTTTTAAATTAATTATTTTTTTATTTTTTTCAAATAATTTTTTTTCAAATAATTTTTTTCCCAATTAAATTTTTTTTCAATTATTTTTTTTAATTAATTTTTTTTCAATTATAATGTGTGCAATCCCATTATCATAAATAATAAATATAAATATAAATATTTTATGCTTGAACACACATATTTTTTAGTTTATGTTTTAAATTTTTTTTAAACATTTTGTTCAAACCAAACGCGTTTGTAATTTATATTTTTCTAAAAATAAACAAAAACTAATTTATAAAATTTTTGTAAATATAAAAAAAAAAACGCTACCTAACTAATTAATCTTTATTTGGTAGGGTCATGTTGTTAATATCAAATTAAGCAATAATGCTCTTATTAGTCAAGGCGCAGTTGGGCTATAAGTATGTACTCTAATTAACTGATTAATCTTAATTTGGTAGGGTCATGTTGTTAATATAAAATTAAGCAATCTAGATGCTCTTATTAGTCAAGGCAGAGTAGGGCTACAAGTAAAGTATGTAAAATTAGATGATCCTTGGACAGGTGCATTGGTGTATTATGAATCTTACTAGGACAGGTGCATTGGTGTATATGTATTATGAATCTTATTAGGTTATTTGAATGGTTTATTTTGTAAATTCTTATGTAAATTATTAACTAAAAGAAATCAGAATAATTGAATAATTATAGACACTTAATTTTATTATATTTATCTTTAAAAAGATATATTATAAATTATAAAAATAAATATAATTAAATTATGTAATGATAAATATAGGAACGATATAATTTTTTTCAATGAATAATTTGTCCACAGAAATCAAAAAAATAATTTATTTAAATCATTGAAATGAGTGTTTTTTTATTTTTATTTTTTTAACAGAAGAAGAGATTGATAGGGAGTCTCATGAGCTCATGAATGCTCTCGTCCATCATTCTGAATCAAAGTGAAACCTCTTCGAATCACATATATAGTCTGTGGGGACATATTTTGTGAGTAGCAACACGTGGCCAAGGTGGCACTGGAGTGCCAGCCGAGGTGTCACGTGTCCTGGTCATGATGCCGAGATGATCTCGGCTAGGCCGAGGTTATCTGTAAAGATGCCGAAATCCAGGATAAACGGATAAGCTATAAAAGTTCTAGAATAGGGGAGGACTTCAGCCTGGATAAGGATAAAACTCTTAGGGAGTTTATTTTTATTTATTAAAGAGTCCAGTATGGGCATTGGGCCAGAGTCTAAGGGAAGCTAAGCTTCTACTGGGATCAGGTCAGTGCTAACTATAAAAGTAAGGCATCCTCATGGGTCTAAGGTACGCTTTTTGTATTATGGCTAGTGAGTTAAGCACTATTTGCTATATTTGAGAGATAACTGAGTACTGACTTGATCGTCGGAGTGTTCCCGGGTGGACGAACCACCGCCGGAGTCTTTTCTTTCTGTAACAGATCGTTCAGGCGCAATCTATTCTGCTAGTATTCTCCAGCTGAGTGGCTGTTTGATAGTGTGGTCAAAAAACAACACACACAATTTGGTGCCGTCTATGGGAAAGAAAGGAGAATAGATGGCCAACGACGGACAGTAAGAAAAAGTTGGGGACGACATCCCTACTGGGAGTGGTAAACACATTGACCCTAGTACAGACGAGGATAACTGCAACGAAGAAACTCGGAATCAGAACCCCAGAGAGAAGGACGTCGGCTAGGAGGGAGACGTGCCAAAGAAGGCAGACCAAGGCAGGTATTATAATGAGAACGACCTCCAGGTATGGAAAGATAGATGCCTGCGGAGGGACGGAGAGATGAAGGGAATGGCGAATAAATTGGCAGACTTGCAATCAGTCGTCAATTTCATGATACAAAACAACGTCATGCAGCCATCATTTCTGTTACAAGACACGCCGATTCCAGCGGCCAAGAACAATGCCCAGAAAAGGGGGTAGAAAACAGTCCCTGTAGTCCCCCAGCACACCAGGACCAAGGAACACCCTCACCGGCCTTCAAGGGAGGTCGGGCGAGAAGAGTCAATGAAGGGAGATTCTCGAAGGACACATCGCACCAAAGAAGCTGACCCCAAAGAACATCGGCATGTTCAAGGGAAAGAACTTTGTTTCGACACAACTAGTGGAAAGAGGTCCAAGAGGACTCATAACGACACCGGGAGTAGCGCACCAAAAAGGCTGAAATCCGTTGATAGCTGAGCTCCTGGACGAACCAAGGAGGATCTGAGGGATTACCTTCAGAGGAAGCGACAAGATGCCGAGGTAACCTCTCCGGTCAAGCCGAGAACACTGTTTTCGGTAGAACTAGACAAATTTAAGACCCCGAAAAGGTTCTATATGCCGAGATTCCAGATATACGACGGTAAGTCTGACCCTAACTTTTACGTCGACTTGTACCTGAACTCTATGGCACTGTACACCGGGAACGAGCCGTTGTTCTGCAAAGTGTTTCTCTCATCCTTTGGAGAAATCGCATCCGACTGGTTTCACAAGTTGCCGAAAGGAACTGTGAAAAGCTGGGAAGGCCTGGCCGAGATGTTCGTGGCCAGGTTTGTGACAAACAAACTACAGCCGTTGAGGGTAGACTCCCTGATGGCTCTGAGAATTGGCGAGGATGAAAGCCTTAGGACTTATGCCAAACGGTATTATGAGGTGTTTAATCGAGTACTAGGATGCAACCAAGAGGTGGCGGTCGTGTCTTTTAAGAATTGCCTGAACGATGATTGTTTGCTTCGAAAATCACTGGCAAAAACACTGCCAAAGAGTATGGAAGAGCTAATGGCCAGAATAGAGAAGTATGCGAGAGCCGATGAGGATACGCCGGGGACAAAGGCGTCAAAACAAGAGAAAGAAATGGCTCGCCGAAGCGAGGCCGAGGTAATAGTGGATACAATGAGCAGGAGACAGGACTGAGGGCTGCACAAGCAGTCACAATCGTATTCCGAATTCCGATTTACAAAGTCTTGGAAAGAATCCGAAACTAGCCCTATTATAGAGCACCAGAGAAGATTCCTGGTGAATTTATGAGAAGAAGTCTGGGGAAATACTGTGCCTACCACAATGAGGATGGGCATCTAACTCAAAGGTGTAGAGCCCTAAAAGCACATCTGGAAGACCTAGTAAGACAGGGTCACCTAAAGGACTTGGTAGATGAGGCCAGGATAAGGGAAGAGCAAGCGAGACTGCCTCAGGCACCAGCAGCACCACCTTCTCCAGCACCACAACCGCAAGCAGGCGGACCTCGAGTGATCAATGTGATTCACTCGAAGGTCAATGAGAACGAGATACGTGGGGAAACTCAAAAGGTAAAAACTTACAACATGTGTATCAGGTCCGGCAGAAGAGACCTAGGGCAGACGAGTGCCAGGGACCCATGGTGTCCTTTACTGAAGACGACCTAGAGATGGTGCAGCATCTACACAACGATGCCTTGGTAATATCCCTCAAGATTCGAGAGTGCTAGGTAAAGCGAATTCTGATTGACCAGGGCAGCTCTTGCGACATCATGTATGTCAGGTGTTACAAGGAGCTGGGCCTTCACCAAGATGATCTAGAACAATCCAATGGTCCAATGGTTGGGCTCAATGGAATGCCGACGTGGCCCTTGGGAGCAGTAAGTTTGGAGATGCAGACTAGCACCAAGAAGATAAAAACTGAGTTCACAATAATTGACACCCCCTCCCTTTACAATGCTATCCTGGGAAGGCCATGGCTGCATGCAATGGGGGCTGTTCCCTCGACATTGCACTAGCTGTTGCGGTTCCCAACAGAACATGGAATTGAGGAGGTCAGAGGAGATCAGGTGCAGGCAAGAATTGCTCCATGGCAGCAATGAAATCCACCTACAACATACGAGAAGTAAAAGCAGTGGAGATTGAAGATGAGGACATGGAGGTCCTTGAGGACGTCGGCAAAGAACCAGCTAAGAAAAGTGAGGAAGCCTTGAAGAAGATCTTGGTCCAGCAAGGGGATAAAGAGCGCTTTTTCCTTTTCAGCTCAGGCTTGGCCGAGGAGGAGAAGGAAAAGGAATTAGAGGCGTTCTTGAGAGCAAACCTTGAGGTGTCTGCCTGGACACCATACGAGATGTCTGGCATTGACCTCAAGGTCACTTGCCATAAACTAAATGTGGACAGGTCGGCCAAACTTGTCATCCAGCGAGCAAGGAGGCCTACATTGATGCATGTTGAGTTAGTAGAAGAGGAAGTGGGTAAACTTCTGGAGGCCAAAGCCATTCGAGAGGTAAACTACCCGACATGGTTATCAAACACGGTTGTTGTGAAGAAAAAGAATGGGACATGGAGGGTCTGCGTGGACTTCACCAGCCTGAACAAGGCTTGTCCCAAAGACAGTTTTTTACTACCCAAGATTGACCAATTGGTGGATGCCACTTCAGGGCATGAAAGGATGAGCTTCCTAGATGCTTACAGGGGGTACCATCAGATAGCCATGTACCTTCCCGATGAGGAGAATACTGCATTTATCACTCCAAAAGGGCTGTATTGCTATAGAGTAATGCCTTTCGGGTTGAAAAATGCAGGAACAACCTACCAGAGATTGGTGACAAAGATGTTCAGACATCTAATAGGCAAAAAGTGGAAGTATACATTGATGACATGGTCGTGAAGACCAAGGAACCTGAGGATCA
This sequence comes from Camellia japonica, assembly GCA_030407325.1. Lineage (NCBI taxonomy): Eukaryota > Viridiplantae > Streptophyta > Magnoliopsida > Ericales > Theaceae > Camellia > Camellia japonica. The sequence goes on along the minus strand of JAPPVO010000010.1, from coordinate 43,435,942 downwards.
TCTGACCGACCTAAAGACAGTCTTTGATATCCTAAGGACATTTTGGCTCCGACTCAATGCATCGAAGTGCGCATTTAGAGTTAGATCAAGGAAGTTCCTGGGATACTTGGTCACCAAAAAAGGCATTAAGGCAAGCCCAGATCAAATCAAGGCCATCTTAGAGTTGAAAAGCCCAACGTCGGCAAAACAAGTGCAGATGTTGACTAGAAGGGCTGCAGCCCTAAATAAATTCATAAGCAGAAGCTCTGACAAATGCAAACCTTTCTTCAGTTTAGTGAAGAAAGCCACAAACTTCTTATGGACAGAAGAGTGCGAAGTCGCTCTGGCCGACTTGAAAAAATACTTGACCACCACTCCAGTTCTCTCAAATTCAGTACCTGAAGAGGAGCTGCTCTTATACTTGGCAGTTTCAGAGCATGCAGTGAGTGCAGTGGTAATCAGAGAAGAAAAGGGAAAACAAATGGTAGTTTACTACGTGAGTAAAACCCTAGCAAATGCAGAGACCAGATACCTACCCTTGGAGAAACTGACATTGGCTTTAGTAATGGCCTCTAAGAAGCTAAATCATTACTTTCAGGCCCACAAGATTGTGGTGTTAACTGAGCATCCTTTGAAGTCCCTGTTGCAACAAGGAGATCTGACAGACAGGATAGCCAGATGGGTAATGGTGTTGGGCTAATATGACCTGGAATTCAGACCTAGAATAGCAATCAAAGGCTAAGTTTTGGCCGACTTCGTTGCCGAGTTCACACTAAGCGCCATCATACATCGGGCTCCGTTGAGCCGGGGTATACGATGTCCAAGAAAACAAGGAGAAACCCAGCTGGGGATAGCAGAACAGAGGAAAGAAGAGAAACTCAGGCCCTGCAGTATTTACGTCGGCGACTCCTTCTGCCTATTTGTTGATGAAAGTTCAAACCGACAAGGAGCGGGGGTAGGAGTAGTGCTAGTATCGCCGGATGGGCAGATGCTGGAACAATTCATTCATTTGGGGTTTAAGGCCACAAACAACGAAGCAGAGTATGAAGCACTGATCGCAGGATTAAAGTTGGCAGCAGCAGCAATGGAAGCCAACGAGGTAATGGTCTTTTGTGACTCCCAGCTTATCGTCAACCAGGCCACAGGCGAATACGCAGCCCGAGATGAAAGGATGATGGCCTACGTAAGGAGGTGGGCAGACTGATAGCATTATTCCAAAATTACCGACTACAGCAGGTTAGCAGAGATGATAACAGCCATGCTGATGCCTTGGCCAACCTGGCTAGTGCAATGAAACCAAGAGAGGCAAGGACAATTATGGTTGACTATTTGTCAGGTCCAAGTGTAGAACCACTGAACACAGAGCATGAGACAATATATGTGGAGATGTGACTAAGCTGGATGGATGCGATAATAGAATTCCTTAAAGATAGAAAATTGTCAGATGATCATAAAGAAGCACACAAGATCAGATTGAAGTTGGCAAGATTCAGTCTGACAGCAGAAGGGCATCTCTACAGAAGATCTTTTACTGGTCCCTTTTTGAGATGTGTGCATCCTTCACAAGTTGAAGACTTCCTGTATGAAATATATGAAGGAGTATGTGGAAGCCACACTAGGGTAGGTCACTTGCTCATAGGGCCATTACTCAGGGGTACTAGTGGCCCTACATGCAGAAAGATGCAGAAGCTTATGTCAGAAGGTGTGAAAAGTGTCAGAGGTTTGCACATTTGATACACCAACCAGCAGCGGATTTGAACCCAGTGTCCAGCCCTTGGCCATTTGCCCAATAGGGCAAGGATCTTGTTGGACAACTGCCTCAAGTGACTGGACAAAGGAAGTTCCTGTTAGTGGCAACAGATTACTTCACCAAATGGGTGGAAGTTGAACCCCTTGCAAAGATTCGAGATGTTGATGTGAAGAGCTTCATATAGAAGAATATCATCACCAGGTTTGAGATCCCAATGGCAATAATAGCAGACAATGGAACACAGTTTGACAGCAAGCTGATCAAAAGTTTTTGTGCAAAGTACAAAATCAAGAACTACTATTCCACTCCAAGCTTCCCTCAAAGCAATGGACAGGCAGAAGCATCCAACAAAACTATATTGGATGGGATTAAGAAGAAGCTGGAAGCAACAAAGGGAAAATGGGTGGATGAGTTGACCAATGTACTCTGGGCATATCAGACTACGCCGAGAAGATCAACTGGGGAATCCCCATTTCCCATGGCTTGTGGCATAGAGGCAGTAATCCTATTAGAGGTCGACATCCCAAGGATCAGAACCTAGGGCATAGAGAATGAGACTAATGATGCATTTTTAGCCCGAAATCTGGACCTATTGGAAGAAAGAAGGGAGAAAGCAGCAATTTAGTTGGGGGCATACCAGCAGCAGCTTGCTAGGGCTTACAACAAGAAGGTCAACCCACGAGAATTTCAAGTTTGGGACCTCGTCCTGAGAAAGGTCGTCGGCAACAAGAAGGATCCCAGAGATGGAAAGCTTGGCCCAAACTAGGAGGGACTTTATAGAATTACTTCGGTCCTGGGCAATGGGGCATATCGGCTTGAAAACATTGAAGGTAAAGAGTTGCCAAGACTTTGGAATACTTGCAGCCTGAAGTTTTTCTATCATTAGATTTCCTTTTGTTTTTTTTAAGTCTTTTGTTATTAGCCGAAGTAATAATAAAATTTTAGCTCGATTTTTTCAAACTTGTGAAAATGATTGACCAGTCCTTAGGCGATATTTCTGATTGAAACATGACGAATAACTCAGACTTATTATATGGCAGAGTTGAATTATACTTCCATATAATAGAGTTCAACTAAGTTGGTGATGTTTCTGATTGAAACATGACGAATAACTTAGACTTATTATATGACAGAGTTGAATTATACTTGCATATAATAGAGTTGAACTAAGTTGGTGATGTTTCTGATTGAAACATGACGAATAACTTAAACTCATTATATGGAAGAGTTGAAATTATACTTGCATATAATGAAGTTGAACTAAGTTGGATTAACCTAGATTTGCTGTGTCAACAGAATTAAAACTTTGAATGATGCTAAGTACATGTCAGTTAGATTAACAGAGAGACTGAGGTCAGTCTTTGTTTGAATCTAACCTCGGCAACAAGATCATAGGTACATGCTTAATGTGAACATAAATGAAACTTAAGCTCACATTAGGGGGCAGAGAGCTAGAGAATATTTTACAAGCATTTTACAAGCTAGAGTTGGCTTAAACACTTATTGAAAAGAGTTGGCTTAAACACTTGTTGGAATTTCAGAAAAATTTACAAGTTAAAGACACGCCGAGGTAATATTTCAAAGAAGTACATTCCTGGTTGCCGAGATGACCAAATTACCAAGCTTTGAGATAATTGAAGACAGAAGTCTTGATAATTGAAAGTGAAGTGGCAAGTTTAAGATAAACACTTGTGAAAACTTTCTTATAATGTTTTTTAAGTGTTAAGGCAAGGGCGAGATAAACAGACAGCAGGTATATCCGAAGTATTTTTCCCCAAGGAAATTGCACAGTTAAGGTGTACTTTGAAGACATGCAAATTATTCTAAGCATGGAATTATACAAGACAGTAAAGAAGACAAACATACAAACATTTTGAAAGAATGAGTTGTACTTGCATTCAAAAGAAGTAAAAGGGCACTTCGGCCTGCAAGAGGGATTACTTGTTTAGATTACAAAAGGGCACATCGGCCAAATACAAAACTAACATTGTTCAAAGACAAAGTATTACAGCTAAGAAGGAAACAGAAAAAGAATACAAGGAAAAACAGAAATATCCTAAGTGTTAGGATTGGCTTCATCAGCTGGGGGTGTTACACTTTTGTCGGTTTCAATCTTAGCATCTATTTCTTGTAAAGTATTATCTAGACTTTTCTCAGCGCACTAGACCTCGGCTTCAGAAATGGTTGATTTAGGGGAGACGCCCTTGGAGGCCAAGTCATCCTCATCATCTTGAGTTAAATCAATTTGGTCATTAAGGGTGGGAGACTTGGCATCAGCGGCAACCTCCTTATCCACTTCGTCGGCTTCATCGTCTTCAGCATCCTCCTCGGGCTCTAGAGGGAAAGGCACCTCGAGCTGGTTGATGTCTCGAAGGTTGGAGTCTGTAGAAACAACCAATTTGTTGAGGGCCGCCATCCAACCGAGGTAGTAACCTCCGTTACAAGCCAAGTTGACTTGTTGTTTGTATTGGTCACGAACGACAGCCTGTCCCTCTTCAAAGGCCTTTTCATCAGCCGCCTTTACCTCAGCCTCTTTATTAGCAAGAGCCTCTTGAAGCTTGGCCTCCATATTTGCCACTTTTGCATTGGCAGCTTCAAGGGTAGCCCTTGCAGCCTCGGCTTCATTTTTTGCCTCCTTGGCCTTTTCCTCAGCCAGACTTTGAGTAGTCTTGGCGTCCTTGGCCTGGTCCATGAGAGCGCGGTTGCTGGCCTCGGCTTTGTTAAGGGAGGATAGGAGTTTGGCTGCTTTTTTTGTCTTTTTCACCAAGTCCTTCCTCATCATCTCGGTCTTTGTGGCGTAGGAGTGAGCGTGCTAGATGGCTTGCAAAGAAGTAGCACAAGTTAGCAAAATTCCACTAAGTGTGGAAAGATTGTTAAAGTGGAAGGGAGAATACTTACCAAGACCGAATGCTGCATCATGAAGGCAAAGTCTTCATATTCATGAAGTTCGGCCATACGGTTCATGTCCTCGGACAGAAGAACTGCAGTGGACAAGGCCGCCCCGACCTCAAGATTCGCAGCACTGTCATCGGCGGTAAGAGGTCTGTCGTCGAGCATGATCTCGGGCGCCTAAACCATGCCTCGAGGGTAGCTGCTGCCCTCTTGGTGGTCAGACCCCAGCTTTTTAACAGGTGGGGCCTCGGAAGCTGGGTCTTCGGTGGGACGCTTTTCGGCGGAAGGGGTGCTTTTATCGGCCTCGGCTAACTTAGAGATAGGCATAATGTCCTCAGAATCGATCTGAGTCACTGTGGCCTTCGCCTTGGCCTTCTTCATGCGTTTTGGCTTTGGGGTTGGTTGAGGGGAAGATAAAGACTGGACGGTAACAACGCTAGAGATGTTGGCAAGCAGATCTTCAACTACTGCAGGTTTGCGCCCCATCTCATCGGCAGTAGCGACGACTGTGACCCTTGTGCCGAAGTGGATTGCTAGCAGGGCTGTGGGTGGATTGGTTGGGTCGTGAGCCGACCCTTCTGCCTGCGGGGCAAGCAGGGGAGCTCGACGTCGGCGTTGGCGCTGAGAGGGTGGAATCAGTTGTGGAGCAAAAGTTGATAGCTGCTCTGCTGGGTCAAATGTTGAGCTTGATCTGGCCTAGGTGACGAAGTTGTAGCAAAAGTTGTAACAGAAGGAGGGGATTTGCTCTTCTTCAGGACGTCGGGCAAAATAGATTTGTAAGTTGGGATGTAGTTGAGCAGCAGAGGGGCTTTCCACTGGTCAACTGGCAAACCCAACAACTTTTTAAAATCCTTGCTGGGATAGAATGTTTTGCGGAAGTCCTTTGGTGGTTGAGGAAGGACTGCAAGTAAAAAACAAACAAACATTAAAACATACAAAAGTATCAGAAATAATAAAAGACTTGAAAGCAAGTAAAGTGACACTTGGCTCTTACCATTCCCCTCTCTGAACACTGTTCGGCTTAAGGGGTAGAGGTGAAGGTCATCATTTGGTGGGAACCCCCAGTTGCCCGAGACGATGAAATAATCGTCTCTAGCACCCTTGTTGGAGTCTAGGAGGTTGGCGACAAGTTTGTATTCTGTGGATCTCGGCTTAAGGTAATAGATATAGCCCTTTTCTGACTTCAGGCCGCACATGGTGTAACAGTACTAGATGTCGGCTAGAGTAATCATAGCGTTCTCTTTTTTGGCTAAGGCAATTATACGTTTTATGACTCGATAAAAGTTAATGGCTAGTTGCATCGGGTTAAGCTTATAGTAGTGAAGGACTTGGCGGAAGAGGATGTCAAGAGGAAACCTGAGCCCGCACTCAATGAAGGCTACTACTAGGAAGGGCATGGAGTTGTCTTTGGGCATAATGGAGTCCTCCTCCCCTGCCAGCCTAAGGTGGACATCGGCAGGAATGGCAAACTCTTGCCTGAAATATTCTAGCTTAGTTGGGGTATCTACTCTCTACTTGAACATACCCATAACGTCGGCTAAAGTGGGGGAGGTGTTGGATTTCAGAAGGGAGTGGTTTGGTTTAAAGGACCTCAACTTAAACTCAAAACAGAAACTGGGGCAAGGGTTTTCAGGATCTAGGAGGAGTTCGTTTTAATTTTTTCCTAAAGATAGGAGTTCTAGAACAAAACCCAAGCCTAATCTCTATAGAAGCAGAGAGTTAAAGGCAGGAATCTGGAAAATACAAATAGAAAATAGGGCAAAAAGTATGATTCAGACTCAAGAAGGTAGCAGAAAATCAAGAACAGTGATAAGCTATTGTAGACGTCCCCGAACGCCCCGGGAGGATGAGTCCCGTTTTGTTCATTGGGCTCACTACAGTTCAGGACTCAATGTCACGGTCCTGTATCTAATCTCGCAGAGTGCAATGCAAGACCGATGAATCATCAAAGAGTCCAAATCCGGCAAATCGTTTTTGAAAACAGATTTTTTTGAAAGAAGTGTCAAACATGGACTGCTTTGCCAGATACAGAGTCGCCATCTAAATATTTTATTTTTGGGGAAATTTAGGAAACCCTGACTCGTTTGCCTAAGGCCACGTGTCCGTCATCACCAAAGTTGCCTCGGCTCAGGAACTTGGGTACGATTGGGGAAGGTCACTTTGTGAGCACCCCCGCTCGCCCGATCAAAGATCGGCCTCTACTAACCATGATATCGAGTTTTGAAAACCTTATGCATTCTTATTCCGGTTATTAGCCTAGATTTACTATGTGATGCGCACAGCATACAAGTATAAACCAGGTCGCCTGAACTGGAACAAAACATTTCATGTTTGTTTTTGAAAGATTGTTTGCTACTCGCAAGTAGGCTTAAAATGCAGATTTTACCACCCTCAGGTGGGCTTAGAAAAGATGGTTTTGCCACTATCTAGTGGGCTTAAAACTCACAGTCAATGCATTGTTCCAATCCAAATAACCCAACCTTCACCCACAGGCATTCAGGCAGTTATATCACATAAGCAAATAGCCTCATGGTAAGCATGCTATCATGGCAGTCACTCACACTCATGCAAGGATGCTAAAGCGTAAGAACTTACCGAGTACTCCAAGCCAAAACAGAAACTATGTTAGAAATCCATGCATGATCCTAACTATACAGAAATGCCCAATGCAACACATGCAAAAATGCAACTATAGATAGGCTCGGCTATTCTAAACATGGCATATGGAATGCTACAACTAACATGTATTCAACTTAGAATTGAAATACAAATGCAGTTAGTATGATGCGCCGAGCCCGGTGCATGCAAAACAGATGAATGAATGCAAACATGCTATCATACTGTATGCTAATTGAAACATGCCCTAATCTAACCATCATAAGCTGGTAAATAAAAGGGAGAAAGACGTGGGGTTGGAAGACATACATTACACGCACGCACACTTATTACAATTGCGCCCTTGCTCGGAGGGTCCAAATAAATAATATATAGTCCCGAATAAATACAAAATCCTAATTAATTAACAAATTTATCTAGGAAAGCAGTAAATTAGCATGCAAGCTAGGGACTGCCTCAACTCTGCTCCGGATGATGAATGATGCATGTTCGGGTTGCCTTGCGCGGAAATCCATTGCGATGCCCCAATTAGCCTCTGTTTACAATTAAGCCCGGAATATTGCACGAAGCTCCAAAAGACTGCCGGTTTCTGATTTGCTGTAACAGAGAGCAAGATAAGGGCATGGCAAAGTATTTTCACACATCTATGCATACCTCGATCCTCGTGCCACCAATCACGCATCTCGATACATGTTGGCCGAGGAGTCGAATTGCACGACTCAATGTGAAATGAATGCACATATAAACACAACAAGACCGAAACTCCATCATGGTTAATCCGGAGTGTCGGTGACCAGGAATTGAGACACGTTCCGTCACTCAAAGTACGAAACGTCCCTCGTTTCCCATGCTCGGGCTAACTTCTATCCCAAACACAATGCAATATGCATGACATGCATGAATGCAACTAATATACAACCTAGCATACACAATGCTATGAAATGGCATACACAATGCTCGATGTAACACGACATACACAATGTTCTAACATGCAACCTAGCATACGCAATGCTATGAAATGAAATGACATACGCAATGCATGATGGACTTATACCAACATGAGTGGACCTCAGCCACACTCACATCAGTGGCCATGAGATGAAAATAAGACACTCGAGATGCGTGCACACATGCACGCCAACCGAGGACCGATCTTAAGGCACAAATGCCACTCTAACAAGGCATGGCAAGGCATGAAATATGGCATACAAACATGCTGAAATGTGATGCAAAATGATCCCGAAACATGGAAACATGGCACCCGATGCATGGAATGGTCCCGAAACACAAAACTAGGCACATGTATTGACCTATAGCTATACAAAGCATGCATTATTTGATCATGAAGCATAAAGGCAAAGCCAAGGCAGTCCCAAAATATGCATATTCTTAGTTCAAAGCATGGCCAAAAGATGCTAACAAGATGGACTAAAATAGCATGCAACTTTGACTAGCAAACATGGTTTATATGGCAAGTATATGAAGCATATGGAATCTCACCAAACCAGCCAAAATTAGTGAACAAAATATGCCAAAATATGCCTAAATAACCACTGAAATGAAGCCAACACATGCAAAAATGATGAGCTCCTTTAGAGGGCTATGCAAGGGATTATTAAGCACATACAAGACGAACACTTAGCATGGCGCAAACAACTCTGAAAATCAAATATAATAGCTCCAAAACTCACCAAATTGACCCTGAAATGTGACTTCAAAGCATACAAGATAGGGTCTCTTTGGAAGGCCAAAAAGAATATCAAACAAGGCAAGGAGAGAGGGGGTCACCCCCCTCTAATTTGGGCTCTCAAAAACACATCAAGGCCACTGAAAATCCACTGGATTTTAGTGGCTAAGAGTCCAAAACAAGGTCAATGCAAATGCTCACATGTATGGCCCTAATCATGGAGAGATGAAGCATGCATGGGGGGAAGATGACCCCAAAAAGAAAAGTGACCTTAAGAATACTTAAAGAGAAGGTCAAAACAAGACTTTTTCTAGTTTATATAAAACCTTGAAAATATTCACAAGTAGGGCTAAAACATGATGCAAAAATGGCCCTAAAAGAGGGATTGAGCACAAAGGACAGCAGATGGTCTCAAACAGTAAAGAGCCCTTCAACAAAGTTGAAGAGGGGCTCAAAAAAGACACTTTTCAGTTTACATAAAGTCTCGAAAATGATCACAAGTAGGGCTAAAATATCATGCAAAAATGGCCCTAAAAGAAAGATAAAGCACAAAGGGGGAGTAGAAGACCTCAAACAGAAAAGTGTCCTTATACAAACATGAAGATGAGCTCAAAATATGACACTTTACAGTTTATAGAAAAGTCAAGAAATGCTTGCAAGTATAGCTTATAAATGAAGCAAGAAAATGAAAGTTTAAGAGAAATAGAGACTTACCCTAGAAGAGCAGCAAATCAGGGGCTTTTGGACCAAAATTCTGAGCTTTCAACCTCTTCAAATGGCCTCCAAGGTGCTGGAATGGAGTGTGGAGGTAGTAGGCTTAGAGGTGTAGTGTAAAGGTCAAGAACAATGGGTGTTTTGAGCTTGGAAGAGAGAGAGCTATGGAGGAAGATGGGTGTGTGCCTCAGCTGGTTTTCTCACCCTTGAAAATGAAGCTTAGGTGCTGGCTTTATAGAGGGAGAGAAGCAAAAGAAAAGGGGGGGAAAAACCAATTCAAATTTCTCCCCAAAAGGGGAGACCCTCGGACAGTGGGTCAAGTGCAGAATAGTTGGCACAGCTGGAACACACTCAGGAGGGCAAAAATGGCCGAGCAGGTTCAAAAGGTTCAGGTGGCCGGCCGGCCAGGCAAGGTGGCCGGCCGACCAGGTCAAAATGGTCAAGGTGGTCGGCCACCCCCTAGGATGAAGCCCCAGAAGTTAGCTTTCCAATGCCGCAAACCTTGCATCAAAATTCCTCCTGTGCAAAAAGTTATGCCTGTTTTGGTGAAGCCACGCAGATTCGGTCCAAACGGATTTCAACCAACCATATCTCCTCCACCCGGACTTCGCTCTAGGAGATTCTTGAGTGAAAAATGAAGCCCCGGAAGTAAGCTTTCCAACGGTGGTGGCCTCATATCTTAATTCCTCCTGTGCAAAGAGTTATGCCCGTTTCGGTGAAGCCGCGCAGATGTTTTCCTCCTTCCCGGATTCATGCTGAATCACTTTTGACCAAAAAAAGTTGATTTTTCAAAAAAATTACTGGCCTCCCACTCGCCTACAACCTTTCTAACAATGAAAATAAGGTCTCCACCAAAATTGAGCCCAAACCGATGCAAAACGAAGGTTCGGGGGCCAAAACGCGCGGCCCGGGGCCCCGAAAACTGACTATCAAGCACCGGAGGTGGCATTTGACCACGAAGTTGGTCTCTCGAGCCACAGTGTCCCTCAAAATGGAGGAAATAAGGTGTATGCCAAAAACCGGAGCAAACGGAGGTGGTTAAGCGGTCTCGAACCGAGGCACACGGCCGACGGCTCCGAAAACCGGGAACCGGGCTCCAAACGGGAAAAATGGCCTACGACCACGAAACGTAGCCTACGGCCACTGAGAGATGGTCTACGAGACCTCTCCCTCCCCTCGGGAAGAGAAAACAGAGAAAACGGGACCCGGTTCGCAAACCGAGGCAAAGTACAAAAGAGTCCGGAAGTCCGGAGGCAAGGCTCGCGGCCGAGATTCCGCAACTTCAGAACGAGCACAATATGCAACATCACCGAGCGCTTAGTTGGTGACGTCTGAGTCTTAAGGTCGGTCAAAAATGGGGTGTCTACAGTTGCCCCTCTTTGACAGAACTCGAAAGTCATAAGTGACGGGAGTGAATGTCAAAGCCCAGAGACGACCCATTTTTGACAAGGCCGAAGACTCAAACAAACAGGCGATATAAACAAAAAGATGTGCCCGCAGGCAGGGGGCAAAATGCAAAGCGATATGCACAAAGCCGGATGTAACTCAATGATCATGCGAAGCAGTAAGCTGTAATGAAGCAAATATTCACAATAGATGCAACAGTTTTAAGCAAGAATGCAAAACAATACTACATTTCATACAGTTGAAGAATGCGGAGAATCATTGAATTCACACCACGTCTCACACGGAGAAGATACAATACCTGTGCGGCACATCTAGTCGCCACCAGCCTCAAATGAACCGTACATACAATATCGTGCCTCATGCTGCTGGGGTCTTTCGCTTCTTCTTGGTTAAACTGTAGGTACTACTTTTCTCCCTGACTATGGTCGCAGCTTTCCCTATTCTCCAACAGGGTGACAGACTAGGTTGATTCAGTATCCAGAATTGAGGCGCACATATATGCTATCTCAATCTATGGGGCTGCCATACAGATTTCAAGCTGAGGATATACCCCTGGGTATTTAAACCAGACTTTAGTCTCGGAAATTCCGAACCTTTGTGTTCTAGGCATGAGCCATTCGAACTCTAATTTCTACCGTCTCAGTTGGTCTCCTAGGAACTCACTGCTAACACAGGCAGGTGGCTATACCAGACCACTGGAAGTCGTTCGGGCACGACAAACACCAAAGGAATTGCACCTTTAGAGGATTTAAGGTCTCCTAGACCAGGGAGTGCACAAGACAGTGCGAATAAAGATGCAGGATTTAAGGTCTCCTAGACCAGACAGTAAAACAGATACGATGCAATGGATGTAATAGATGTGATGCAATAGATAATAGATGCGATGCAACAGAGAGTACAATAGATGCAAAGGGTGAACACACGCCAACCACGCTGAACTCGTGAGTGGAGAAAGAACAAAGAAAATCAATCAGGAGCGCGTTCCACGCAACCTAAGATAAATTCCAAACACGCTGAAATCATGTGAGGAAGAGGACACTCAAACCACGCTGAAATCGTGAAAGGAAGTCAAAACAACAACCGCCCAGGTGCGCGCACAACGCAACCTGAGATAAATTCCAAACACGCTGAAATCGTGTGAGGAAAAGAACGCTCTAACCATGCTGAAATCGTGTGAGGAAAAGAACGCTCTAACCATGCTGAAATCGTGAGAAGAGGTCAAAACAACAACCGCCCAGGTGCGTGCACAACGTAACCTGAGATAAATTCCAAACACGCTGAAATCGTGTGAGGAAAAGAATGCTCTAACCACGCTGAAATCTTGAGAAGAGGTCAAAACAATAACCGCCCAGGTGCGCGCACAACGCAACCTGAGATAAATGCCAAACACGCTGAAATCGTGTGAGGAAAACGCTCAAACCACACTGAAATCGTGAGAAGAGGTCAACACAACCGCTCAAGTGCGCGCACAACGCAACCTGAGATAAGATCCAAACACGCTGAAATCGTGTGAGGAATGGGACACTCAAACCACGCTGAAATCGTGAGAGGAGGTCAAAACAAGCCCGCCCAGCGCGTCTACAACGCAACCTGGGATAAATTCCAAACACGCTGAAATTGTGTGAGGAAAAGAACACTCTAACCATGCTGAAATCGTGAGAAGAGGTCCAAAACAACCCGCCCAGCGCGTCTACAACGCAACCTGGGATAAATTCCAAACACGCTGAAATCGTGTAAGGAAAAGAACACTCTAACCACGCTGAAATCATGAGAAGAGGTCTGAAGACAACCGCTCAAGTGTGCGCACAACGCAACCTGAGAAAGTCCCAAACACGGTGAAATCGTGTGAGGAAAAGAACGCTCAAACCACGCTGAAATTGTGAGAAGAGGTCAACACAACCGCTCAAGTGCGCGCACAACGCAACCTGAGATAAGATCCAAACACGCTGAAATCGTGTGAAGAACGGATTCCAAACACGCTGAAATCGTGTGAGAAAAAGAACGCTCTAACCACGCTGAAATCGTGAGAAGAGGTCTAAAAACAACCGCTCAAGTGCGCGCACAACGCAACCTGAGATAAGATCCAAACATGCTGAAATCGTGTGAGGAACAGGACACTCAAACCACGCTGAAATCGTGATAGGAGGTCCAAAAACAATCCGCCCAGCGCGTCTACAACGCAACCTGGGATAAATTCTAAACACGCTGAAATCGTGTGAGGAAAAGAACACTCTAACCACGTAGAAATCGTGAGAAGAGGTAAACAACTCGGGAGTGCGTTCCACGCAACCTAAGTTAAGTCCCGGGGGACAATGATCCTAAACGCTGCTCAGCGTAAAAGGATAAACAATAAGAGATAACACAAGATGCAAATAAATGCAATAAGTGCGATGATACGATACATGTTGCAAGCAATGCGGAGCGTGATGTTTAAGGAATGCAATAAACAAACAAAGCGGCACTTTAGAAAGCACCTCATGGAGTGAGTGGCGGTAAACCGCTTTACTCTCGCGGGGAATGGTACTCAGGGAGAGCACTTCTGATCACCATTCTGGCTTGAAACAGTGAAACAGTCAACACAGTATTCTGTTCACTTTGAACATACAGCTCGTATCGGCATACTGCTTATTCTGAATACGCAGCTCATAACACAATATTCTGCTTATTTTGGAACATACGGCTCACGCAGGACACTGCTGATTCTGAACACACGGTTCGTTCTGAACACAACTCATTCTGAATTCACAGCCCATAACACAGTATTTTTTTTATTAGGCACACAGCTCATACAAGACACTGCTCATTTTGAACATACAGGATGCAATGACGGAACTTGCAGAAGTTGAAACAACCTCAGATGCCTGACATTTTCCCTCTTTTCTTTTGCTTTGTAGCCCGGAACTTTCATAGCTTCAGATGGGTCCTGGTTTTACTGTTTTCATATGACCTGGGTTGAACCCCGCGACTTTATGAAAGAACCAATCCTGATTTGCACAAATGTGGAGAACGACACGGCACTCTGAGCACAAAACGATTTTTGAAATTGAAATGAGAAAGGGTTCTCAACCGGGTATTGAGCCTACAACTGAACATAGCCAAAACGACTCAACAATGGAGAACAAAGGTAGAACAACCTAAACACAACTCAAAAAAGGGAAAACAAGGAAAAACAACCTAAACACATCTATTGACACTTAAACGACTCAAAACAAGAATCGAGACAAACAAAACACACAAACACAACACTCTACTGTGTTACAAAGACAAGAGACCTCTTGGTGCACGAGGAGCCAGTTTCTCCGGGTATTGTTTCCCACTATTTTCTTATTTGTGATTCTCACATCACTCGGCCCTCAGGCTCTGTTTTTTCTGAAAAAGCCCTTTTCTCACTTTTTCTCTCAACGCACATCTCTCTATTCTTCAATCTCTCATTTTTTTTATCCCTCCCCTGGGTGGTTGATGGATAAACAGAAAGTTGTGGGCTCTTGCCCCCCCTAGCACTCAGCTAGATTCTTATTCTTGTTCACAACAGTGAGTTTCTCTCACAGGGGGGGTCGCAATGCGACCAGACGCGCAGCAGATCTGCAATTGACATCGGTTGACGATGCTCTACTGGGGAGTTTGGACGTGATCAGATCTATCCAGATGAGGGAGTGAAATATCTTGATCCATTCCAGTTCGTGCTTCGCACTTGGCTCGATACCTTGCTGTTTGGAGGGTGAGAGAGCTTTCAGCCCTTTGTGATTAGCTTCAATGGTGCCTTTTTCTGGCGAATACGGTGCCCTCTCCGGCAAATAGAGTGCCCTTCTTGGCAAGTATTGTGGCAATGGGGAAAAGACAGAACACCTGACTCAACTGTGCCCCTAGTTTATTATTTCGACCATTTTTTTGTTTTTGGCTTTCTACTAAGACAATTTTGACCAAAATAAGAGTCAGATTAACATGCTTGTTCAATTTTCTGATTTAAAATCATGCAAGTCAGGCTATGAGTACTGAAAATTTTCCTTTTTGGGTCCAAGAAATGGTCCAGTTTTGAAAAAATGGAATATTTTTGAGAGAAAATTAGCAACCTCATTAAAAATTCTCAAAAACTATTTTTGCAAACGGCCACTGCTCAGCGAGCATGGAACCCGCTCTTGAGATGCACAACTTCAGATCCGAAGGAAAATTGCCCCTTTCCTGAAGGACACTGCATGGCAACGGAAAGTTGCCCCTTGTTTGAACGGCATTGCAGCGCATTGAATGGCAACGGAAAGTTGCCCCTTGTTTGAACGGCACTGCAGCGCATTTGTAGTCAGTCTTCAGAGCGACGAACACAACCAGACTCTCGGATACAGAGAAGGCAAAGATGATCAAAACCATTACATGGACACAATCGATTTGGAAATGTTTATGGCTGGACTTTAGAATGAAGTTGCCTACGTATCCCAAAGATGGGAATTAAGCCTTACGTAGTTCGGGGTTAAGGTACACTCGGGTATTAACCTCTCCTTTTGCGCTCTAACTTTTGCCAAGGCCGCCCTTTGCGGGTTTTCAACCTTGCGAGCTATATTCTTCAATTCTTTTTCATTTCTTTTCTTCTTTTTCCATTTTTTTTTCTTTTCTTTTTTGCATTTTCTTCCTTTTTTTTTTTTTTTTTTTTTTGCATTTTTCTCTTTTGTTCTTTTCTTCTCTTTTTTCTCGCTCTAACTTTTGCCTGGGTCGCCCTTTCGGGTTTTCGGCCCAGCCCGAGCTCAGGGCAGAACTTTCACCCTCTCTATATGAGCCTGACTAGCGCACTAAAAGTCCTGATGGAAAGAGGGTATCTCAAACCCCTCGATCCTCAACCTCTGCCTGACCTACTCCCAGCCAGACATAACCCCTCCAAGTACTGTGTGTACCATCAGCAGCGCGGTCATGGCACCGACCGTTGCTTGCTACCGCCTTCGTCATGAGGTCCAAAATCTCATCGACAATCGGACGATAGCTCCACCTTCAGACCCCAATGACCAAACATCTCCTGCCTACCTCGATCTTATCCATATACTGCCATCCACCTATGACCCCAACATATACATCACCCCAGCCCATCTACCCAAGCCTGAGGTGTTTATCCCAGAAAGCATGGACTTATGCATGATGGGTGCACCTGAACCTCAATCATTTCAAACCCGTGAACCACTACTTCTGAGCTGAAGAGAATGATCGAAGATCTTTAGAGAACTGTGACAGATTTGGCCTCCGGGACATTGGCTCCGTCATCAACCACATCACATACCAGGGAGTTCATGTCAAAAGGCTCCCCAGTCTTGGAACGAGCTGCATTTGAGAAATGCCAATCCCTTGGCAAAGTGGAGGCGAGTGGAAAGAACAAGATAGGGGCGGACATGGATCCCCATGAACATCTTCTGTTGGCTGTTGAGGCTTTGAAAGCCGAGAGACTGAACAAAGAGCAAGTGCTCGCAGTTGTTGCAAAAACTGTGGACGACATTTTCGCCACTCAAGTTGGGGGCAGTTTGAATCAAGGGGCAAGCCGGGAGAAGGGTCGTTGTATCAGAAACGTTCCTTTCAGCTATAATCCTGCACTCAGAAGAGATCAACAAACCAGGCCAGCACCTACCAATCCATTTACTGGTGCGTCCAGCAAAAATCCACAAACCTTGAAGTACCAACCCCGAGGTCAGAGGGTCTTCCATGCCCTCTATATGCCTTTGTCCAAAGCTCTCCAAGTCCTTGTTAGACAAGGCCATCTCAAACTCCTTGAGCCTCGGCCTCTCCCAAATCCTCTTCCGGCTACGCATGAGGCCGCCCAGTACTGTGCCTTCCATCAGCAAACTGGCCATACTACCGACAACTGCTTCCGTCTTCGCCATGAAGTACAGGATCTATTTGACAATGGGGTCATTGCCGCGCCAAGCTCTGCAAAGTCTATCGGCACTGGATCGGTGAACTTGGGGATATGTGACCATGTGATCGGGGATGAACCAGCTGCGGGTGGCACTCGATTAAACTCCAGACGTGGGAATGGCACGCACTGTTCTGAGCAATACGCAAACACACAGTTTTTGTGCTTTCTAACTTGGGCATTGGGTCAGTTTTGTTGTTTTGTATAGAGTCAGTCTTTTCTTATTGAGTCAGTTGGGTCTGTCTTGTTGTACCGAGTCAGTCCTATTTTGTTGGAGTCGGGTGATTTCGGGGATGTTACCTCGGACATCACTTGCTTGTTTTGTGTTTGTCTTTTCGTTTTCTTTTGAGTCTGTTTTTGCTTTGGAGCTAGTAATGCCAACGGATTTGAATAAACAGCAGTGATTTTCGCATTCTTGTGTTCACTTCTGCCTTGTGCCAGTTGTGCCAGAAGTTCTGAATGAAATGGCAGTGCTTTTCGCCTACTTTTCTGTGCCTCGAACTCATTGCATTGACCTAAGTTTTTCAAAACCTTTTGAACACTGTGATGAAAACGAAGAGGAAAGAATTTCTCGGGATTTGAAAAAATTTGATCAATTGAGAGAAAGAGAGGCATGCTAAGGCCTTAATGAATGAAATCATGTTTGTTAACGTGAGTACTGAGAAGGATCTTAGCTTGATCCAGATTGGTTCTACATTGTCTTTCGCGCGAGCGATTAGTCGCTTTCTTAAAAGATTTCAAAAAAAAAGTGTTTTGCGCAGTCCTGCGAAAACCTGTGTGGAATCGCTCTTGAGATTGTGCAGCTTAGGATCGCTCTCAGCCTTGAGACTCGACCCCCCTTCGCTTTCCGACCTTGAACCTTAACTCAGAATGTTCAACGGTCAACCGCAATGTGAGGCCTGTGTGGCCAGATTCGAAGCAGCTCTCGACCTAGGGGCAGAAAAATGTCAGATGTGCTCGGAGAGCCGAAGATGGATCATCCTGCAAATCAATGAAGACTGGCAAGAATGCTAAATCCCAGAAGAGAAGAAAGAAGAAAGTATTGCTGAAGAACAACTGAGTTCCTATCCACAACACTAGGGGCAAATTTAGCCTCCATGGGATGGACTCCTGCATCGTCAGCGAACAGCAGTCACTCTCCTGGATTTAGACGGATTCGAGATCTCAGAACCATTTGACATGGACCAAGATACACTTTTACCAGAAACTGTAGACGTCCCCGAACGCCCCGGGAGGGATGAGTCCCGTTCTGTTCATTTTGGGCTCACTACAGTTCGGACTCAAATTGTCACGGTTCTTAATCTGAACCAAAGAGTCCAAATCTGGCAAATCGTTTTGAGAAAACAGATTTTTTGAAAGAAGTGCCAAACATGGACTGCTTTGCCAGATACAGAGTCGCCACCTAAATATTTTATTTTTGGGAAATTTAGGAAACCCTGACTCGTTGCCTAAGGCCACGTGTCCATCATCACCAAAGTTGCCTCGGCTTGGGAACTTGGGTACGATTGGGGAAGGTCACTTCGTGAGCACCCCAGCTCGCCCGATCAAAGATCGGCCTCTACTAACCATGATATCGAGTTTTGAAAACCTTATGCATTCTTATTCGGTTATTAGCCTAGATTTACTATGTGATGCGCACAGCATACAAGTATAAACCAGGTCGCCTGAACTGGAACAAAACATTTCATGTTTGTTTTTGAAAGATTGTTTGCTACTCGCAAGTAGGCTTAAAATGCAGATTTTACCACCCTCAGGTGGGCTTAGAAAAGATGGTTTTGCCACTATCTAGTGGGCTTAAAACTCACAGTCAATGCATTGTTCCAATCCAAATAACCCAACCTTCATCCACAGGCATTCAGGCAGTTATATCACATAAGCAAATAGCCTCATGGTAAGCATGCTATCATGGCAGTCACTCACACTCATGCAAGGATACTAAAGCGTAAGAACTTACCGAGTACTCCAAGCCAAAACAGAAACTATGTTAGAAATCCATGCATGATCCTAACTATACAGAAATGCCCAATGCAACACATGCAAAAATGCAACTATAGATAGGCTCGGCTATTCTAAACATGGCATATGGAATGCTACAACTAACAAGTATTCAGCTTGGAATTGAAATACAATGTAGTGAGTTATGATGCGCCGAGCCCGGTGCATGCAAAACAAATGAATGAATGCAAGCATGCTATCATACTATATGCTAATTGAAACATGCCATAATCTAACCATTATAAGCTAGTAAATAAAATGGAGAAAGACGTGGGGTTGGAAGACATACAACACACACACACTTATTACAGTTGTGCCCTCGCTCGGAGGGTCGACGGTTTGTAGGCTTGGTTTGGCAAAAGGGTTGGTTGTGGCAACTATATTGATTTCTGCGGCTTTGGGAATAGCGCTACTACCAGCATTGGCACTCCCTGAAATCACCCTCCTTGTCGCTTCACTTGTTCTGGGAATGATCCCACTGTTGAACGCATTCTCGACCTGAACCCCCAGTTCATGCAAACTTTTGAAAATGAATAGTGGAGCGACTATCAACTTTTGCAACATATCATGCTCGAGGTTTCGCACCATCATCTGCACTTGATCCCTTTCAGAAGGGCGACGATCTGTCATCTGTGCTGCCTTTGCTCTCCACCTTGCAACAAATTCCACAAAAGGCTTTATTGGGTTCTGGCGGGTTGCTTCAAGCTCTTAGATGGTCATTTCAACTTGGGTATTGTAAGAATACTGATCAACAAAGGCCTCAGCCAATTCTTCCCAATTTTGCTTCACTGTATTCTCCAACTTAGCATACCAAGTGGCTGCTACACCCGACAGGGTTCTTCTATACAGAGAGAGTTTCTGTGGCTTAGTCAGACCCATCGGCTTCAGGATATCCAAGAAAAGCCGGATATGTACCATAGGATCTCCAGACCCGTCGAAACGGTCAATATGTGGCATTTTGAATCTGTCTGGGAGCCGTACGGCAGTCTCGGTGTACCCATCCTCAATGTCGGGAATAGAGTTAAGGCCCTGTGCCTTTTTGAATTGCTTCTCAAGGTTCGCAATTTTCACTGCGGTCAGATCGAGGTCATTAGCATCAAGGGGATAAAGTCTCTTATTAGGCTACACCAAGGGTCTGAAAACTCGGGCTTGAGCTAACCCTTCTCGAGGATCTGGACCCTGCAAATCTTCAGCTGGCGGAAGTGGGTCAAAGTTCGGCTGGGGTCCCAAAGCTGGATGTGAGGCAGATGTCCCAGGTGGGCGCTGCGTTTCAATACTGGTCTCAGCCTGCATGGCAGTTCCCTGATTTAGCACTGCTATCACGGCCACAAATTCTTTCGAACCCTGTGCCATCACGGTCTGCTGAGTCCAAACAAAGGTGATGTGACTGGCGACTGACGGATCAGATGAACCGGTGAACCCTGACTGGCCTTTCTTTGCCTTGCCTCAGCGAAAGAATACTGGTTACCCTTGAATTGAATCTCTGACCTAACAAAGTCTATCAGCACTAGTCCAATGTACCCGGGGGATATCGGAGCCTGCTGAAGCTATGGTTCCAGGACTACCTAGCAAAAGGGAAAACAGAGAGCATCTCAGCCTAATTTCACGATAACCCATATGAGCAGAGCTGAATGATTGTGCCCCCACAGAATTCTGCCCGTAAACTGATACCCTCAGGTAAACTGAATCCCAAAATACTGAACTGGTGCCCGCAGGCCTGATGCCCAAACTTACAAACTGATACATGCATTCCTGTAGAGACGCACTCTAAAAGCACATAACAAGCAAGTGAGAGCCAAAACACCCCTATGGAGGGGTAGGGTTTCCCTATCGTATTTTGTCAGGAGCTAGGGTTTCACTACGCACGGAGCGGTTTCAAACAACCTATATCGGGTAAGCAACCTGTCCTAGTTTGGAATGGTCACTATGGGTTCCGAATATGCACTAGGTCGAATGGTCAAAAGGGTGCCCCGGTAAAACCGGGGTTCGTGTTCCCATACTGGTAGAGCCCGTAATCGGTAAGCCTTATGGCACGCAGCCTCTGGCAAACCGCTTAGCAGATGGCAAACACAGTGTCCTAGGCGCACCAATGCAAATGCAATGCAAAGAAACACACAAGTGTAGTCAAAACCAGATATCATGGGTTCGAGTCAAGTTCTCTAAATCTCCAGCAGAGTCGCCAGAAACTGTAGACGTCCCCGAACGCCCCGGGAGGATGAGTCCCGTTTTGTTCATTGGGCTCACTACAGTTCAAGACTCAATGTCACGGTCCTGTATCTAATCTCGCAGAGTGCAATGCAAGACCAATAAATCATCAAAGAGTCCAAATCCGGCAAATTGAAAACAGATTTTTTTAAAAGAAGTGCCAAACATGGACTGCTTTGCCAAATACAGAGTCGCCACCTAAATATTTTATTTTTGGGGAAATTTAGGAAACCCTGACTCGTTTGCCTAAGGCCACGTGTCCGTTATCACCAAAGTTGCCTCGACTCGGGAACTTGGGTACGATTGGGGAAGGTCACTTCGTGAGCACCCCCGCTCGCCCGATCAAAGATCGGCCTCTACTAACCATGATATCGAGTTTTGAAAACCTTATGCATTCTTATTCCGGTTATTAGCCTAGATTTACTATGTGATGCGCACAGCATACAAGTATAGACCGGGTCGCCTGAATTGGAACAAAACATTTCATGTTTGTTTTTGAAAGATGGTTTGCTACTCGCAAGTAGGCTTAAAATGCAGATTTTGCCACCCTCAGGTGGGCTTAGAAAAGATGGTTTTGCCACTATCTAGTGGGCTTAAAACTCACAGTCAATGCATTGTTCCAATCCAAATAACCCAACCTTCACCCACAGGCATTCAGGCAGTTATATCACATAAGCAAATAGCCTCATGGTAAGCATGCTATCATGGCAGTCACTCACACTCATGCAAGGATGCTAAAGCGTAAAAACTTACCGAGTACTCCAAGCCAAAACAGAAACTATGTTAGAAATCCATGCATGATCCTAACTATACAGAAATGCCTAATGCAACACATGCAAAAATGCAACTATAGATAGGCTCGGCTATTCTAAACATGGCATATGGAATGCTACAACTAACATGTATTCAACTTAGAATTGAAATACAAATGCAGTTAGTATGATGCGCCGAGCCCGGTGCATGCAAAACAGATGAATGAATGCAAACATGCTATCATACTGTATGCTAATTGAAACATGCCCTAATCTAACCATCATAAGCTGGTAAATAAAAGGGAGAAAGACGTGGGGTTGGAAGACATACATCACACGCACGCACACTTATTACAATTGTGCCCTCGCTCGGAGGGTCCGAATAAATAATATACAGTCCCGAATAAATACAAAATCCTAATTAATTAACAAATTAATCTAGGAAAGCAGTAAATTAGCATGCAAGCTAGGGACTGCCTCAACTCTGCTCCGGATGATGAATGATGCATGTTCGGGTTGCCTTGCGCGGAAATCCATTGCGATGCCCCAATTAGCCTCTGTTTACAATTAAGCCCGGAATATTGCACGAAGCTCCAAAAGACTGCTGGTTTCTGATTTGCTGTAACAGAGAGCAAGAAAGGGGCATGGCAAAGTATTTTCACACATGTATGCATACCTCGATCCTCGTGCCACCAATCACGCATCTCGATGCATGATGGCCGAGGAGTCGAATTGCACGACTCAATGTGAAATGAATGCACATATAAACACAACAAGACCGAGACTCCATCATGGTTAATCCAGAGTGTCGGTGACCGGGAATTGAGACACGTTCCGTCACTCAAAGTACGAAACGTCCCTCGTTTCCCGTGCTCAGGCTAACTCCTATCCCAAACACAATGCAATATGCATGACATGCATGAATGCAACTAATATACAACCTAGCATACACAATGCTATGAAATGGCATACACAATGCTCGATGTAACACGACATACACAATGTTTTAACATGCAACTTAGCATACGCAATGCTATGAAATGAAATGGCATACGCAATGCATGATGGACTTATACCAACATGAGTGGACCTCAGCCACACTCACATCAGTGGCCATGAGATGAAAATAAGACACTCGAGATGCGTGTACACATGCACGCAAACCGAGGACCGATCCTAAGGCACAAATGCCACTCTAACAAGGCATGGCAAGGCATGAAATATGGCATACAAACATGCAAGTTCTAGCACTGAAATGTGATGCAAAATGATCCCGAAACATAGAAACATGGCACCCGATGCATGGAATGGTCCCGAAACACAAAACTAGGCACATGTATTGACGTATAGCTATACAAAGCATGCATTATTTGATCATGAAGCATAAAGGCAGAGCCAAGGCAGTCCCAAAATATGCATATTCTTAGTTCAAAGCATGGCCAAAAGATGCTAACAAGATGGACTAAAATAGCATGCAACTTTGACTAGCAAACATGGTTTATATGGCAAGTATATGAAGCATATGGAATCTCACCAAACTGCCAAAATCAGTGAACAAAACATGCCAAAATATGCCCAAATAACCACTAAAATGAAGCCAACACATGCAAAAATGATGAGCTCCTTTAGAGGGCTATACAAGGGATTATTAAGCACATACAAGACGGACACTTAGCATGGCACAAACAACTCTGAAAATCAAATATGATAGCTCCAAAACTCACCAAATGGACCCTGAAATGTGACTTCAAAGCATACAAGATAGGGTCTCTTTGGAAGGCCAAAAAGAACATCAAACAAGGCAAGGAGAGAGGGGGTCACCCCCCTCTAATTTGGGCTCTCAAAAACACATCAAGGCCATTGAAAATCCACTGGATTTCAGTGGCTAAGAGGCCAAAACAAAGTCAATGCAAATGCTCACATGTATGGCCCTAATCATGGAGAGATGAAGCATGCATGGGGGTAAGATGACCCCAAAAAGAAAAGTGACCTTAAGAATACTTAAAGAGAAGGTCAAAACAAGACTTTTTCTAGTTTATATAAAACCTTGAAAATATTCACAAGTAGGGCTAAAACATGATGCAAAAATGGCCCTAAAAGAGGGATTGAGCACAAAGGACAGCAGATGGTCTCAAACAGCAAAGAGCCCTTCAACAAAGTTGAAGAGGGGCTCAAAAAAAGACACTTTTCAGTTTACATAAAGTCTCGAAAATGATCACAAGTAGGGCTAAAATATCATGCAAAAATGGCCCTAAAAGAAAGATAAAGCACAAAGGGGGAGTAGAAGACCTCAAACAGAAAAGTGTCCTTATACAAACATGAAGATGAGCTCAAAATATGACACTTTACAGTTTATAGAAAAGTCCAGAAATGCTTGCAATTATAGCTTATAAATGAAGCAAGAAAATGCAAGTTTAAGAGAAATAGAGACTTACCCTAGAAGAGCAGCAAATCAGGGGCTTTTGGACCAAAATTCTGAGCTTTCAACCTCTTCAAATGGCCTCCAAGGTGCTGGAATGGAGTGTGGAGGTAGTAGGCTTGGAGGTGTAGTGTAAAGGTCAAGAACAATGGGTGTTTTGAGCTTGGAAGAGAGAGAGCTATGGAGGAAGATGGGTGTGTGCCTCAGCTGGTTTTCTCACCCTTGAAAATGAAGCTTAGGT
This sequence comes from Camellia japonica, assembly GCA_030407325.1. Lineage (NCBI taxonomy): Eukaryota > Viridiplantae > Streptophyta > Magnoliopsida > Ericales > Theaceae > Camellia > Camellia japonica. Next base: position 43,411,401 of record JAPPVO010000010.1, on the reverse strand, counting down.
GCTGGCTTTATAGTGGGAGAAAAGCAAAGGAAAAGGGGGGGAAAAACCAATTCAAATTTCCCCCCAAAAGGGGAGACCCTCGGACAGTGGGTCAAGTGCAGAATAGTTGGCACAGCTGGAACACACTCAAGAGGGCAAAAATGGCCGAGCAGGTTCAAAAGGTTCAGGTGGCTGGCCGGCCAGGCAAGGTGGCCGACCGACCAGTTCAGGTGGCCGGCTGACCAGGTCAAAAGGGTCAAGGTGGTCGGCTACCCCCTAGGATGAAGCCCCAGAAGTTAGCTTTCCAATGCCGCAAACCTTGCATCAAAATTCCTCCTGTGCAAAAAGTTATGCCTGTTTTGGTGAAGCTGCGTAGATTCGGTCCAAACGGATTTCAACCAACCATATCTCCTCCACCCAGACTTGGCTCTAGGAGATTCTTGAGTGAAAAATGAAGCCCCGGAAGTAAGCTTTCCAACAGTGGTGGCCTCATATCTTAATTCCTCCTGTGCAAAGAGTTATGCCCGTTTCGGTGAAACCGCGCAGATGTTTTCCTCCTTCCCGGATTCATGTTGAATCACTTTTGACCAAAAAAAGCTGATTTTTCAGAAAAATTGCTGGCCTCCCACTCTCCTACAACCTTTCTAACAATGAAAATAAGGTCTCCACCAAAATTGAGCCCAAACCGATGCAAAACGAAGGTTCGGGGGCCAAAACGCGCGGCCCGGGGCCCCGAAAACTGACTATCAAGCACCGGAGGTGGCATTTGACCACGAAGTTGGTCTCTCGAGCCACAGTGTCCCTCAAAACGGAGGAAATAAGGTGTATGCCAAAAACCGAAGCAAATGGAGGTGGTTAAGCGGTCCCGAACCGAGGCACACGGCCGACGGCTCCGAAAACCGAAAACCGCGCTCCAAACGGAAAAAATGGCCTACGACCACGAAACGTAGCCTACGGCCACTGAGAGATGGTCTACGAGACCTCTCCCTCCCCTCGGGAAGAGAAAACGGAGAAAACGGGACCCGGTTCACAAACCGAGGCAAAGTACAAAAGAGTCCGGAAGTCCGGAGGCAAGGCTCGCGGCCGAGATTCCGCAACTTCAGAACGAGCACAATATGCAACATCACCGAGCGCTCAGTTGGTGACGTCTGAGTCTTAAGGTCGGTCAAAAATGAGGTGTCTACAGCTATCAAGAATATCAAGTGTATGAACAGCATGTGTGTGTGCGTGTATACCCAGAAACAGATTGTACAAAAGCAGAATCATGAAACAGATGACGAATGATGAAATTCAACACCCAAGTAACTATTCAAGAGCATGAACAGGTTTGCAATGGCAGTATGCAAGCATAGCAAAGTTTGAAGTAAAACAAAAAATTGATACAAAGGGAAGCAGCGGCTTACTAGGAAGAGTGATGCTGGTGTAATGCCGAAGTTAAACGATGGTAGAATGAGTAACAGGACGGTGAATGCCTTGCTGGAGAGGGAGAATGGAAATAGTTGCAGAAAGCTTCGAGAGAATGAAAATGGAGGATTTGGGAGATGAGTGTTAGAGAGAGAAAGTTTGGAGAAAACGAAGATACAAAAGTGAAACGGCGAAGAGAGAGGGAAGTGTTTTTGATCAAAACACGAAAAGGCCTGCAAAATCGCAATTAGTATGCCTAGGACGACATGTCTATCAAGCGGCGCACGCAAATACGACGCAACTTGATGGCGCGTGTCAGGTACGGTTCAATAGGGAAGAGACGCATGGTGAAAAGGTTGAGTTACTGTGCGTGATAGCTTATACGCGTGTAGAAACTCTTGAAGTTCTTGATTTAATGAAGCAAAGACCTCGGCTATGGGAACGATCTCGGTTAAAGAAACTTGGAAAACTTGGTTCTTGGTTCTAAAGCATTGATGAAAACAAACTACAAGTCTTGGTCATATGGAGCCGACGAATGATGACCTCGGTAATGAAGGATAGAGCAAGCTTAGCCGACGTGCTATAGGTTCCATCACCTCAGGATGCCGAGGTAATATAACCTAAGGGGCAGTTGTGGGGACATATTTTGTGAGTAGCAACACGTGGCCAAGGTGGCACCGGAGTGCCAGCCGAGGTGCCACGTGTCCTGGTCATGATGCTAAGATGATCTCGGCTAAGTCGAGATTATCTGCAAAGATACCGGAATCCGAGATAAACGGATAAGCTACAAGAGTCTTAGAATGGGGGAGGATTTCAGCCTAGATAAGGATAAAGCTCTTAGGGAGTTTATCTTTATCTATTAAAGAGTCCAGTATGGGCATTGGACCAGAGTCCAAGGGAAGCTAGGCTTCTACAAGGATCAGGTCAGTGCTAACTATAAAAATAAGGCACTCTCATGAGTCTAAGGTACGCTTTTTGTATTCTGGCTAGTGAGTTAAACACTATTTGCTATCTTTGAGAGATAACTGAGTACTGACTTGATCGTCGGAGTGCCCCCGGGTAGACGAACCACCGCCGGAGTCTTTTCTTTTTGTGACAGATCGTTCGGGCGTAATCTAGTCTGTCAGTGTTCTCCAACTGAGTGCCTGTTTAGCAGTGTGGTCAGAAAATAGCATACACAGTCTTAGGCAACTTTTAACTAGTATTAGTTGGAGGGATTGACCTATATGCCCTCCATCAATTTAAATATCATGTTTGATTAAGGGATAAAAAAAGGAGATAAAAGTTGCAGAACACCTTGTCCACACAGTTTTTAATATGTTGTATGTTTAGTCCATGATTAAAACTCCAGATAATTTTAATATTGGTTCGAGGGTTTCAATGGAGAAAAATGGAAGTATAAATTAATAGGGTTTATTACATTTTCTCACTTCCAATCCCTCCAACTAATACTAATATAGTTACTCTGTCTTCTCTTTTAGTAAAGATAAAAAGATTAAAATTAATACAGACGGTATGAATACATAAAAATATACAAGATAAATACAAGATAAATTTTTGACGAAAAGAGAATTAAGTATTATATGAATTACAATATTAAGGGAGCTCGATGTAATTATATTAAAATTATGAAATTTTTTATTTAATTTTTTTCAAATCTTCGGGAGATCAATGTAACATGCCCATACTTCAGTGACAAAATTGATCACCAGAGCATCAGAAACAAAAATAATCTGAAAAGAGTAATGTTCCACAAACATAAAATTTCATACAAAATTTCAGCACAGAATAACATAACTTATTCCTTCCATTTCCAAACAAAAAGAGATCACTTGGAACTAAAATTTCAAAAATGTCACAGCCCAATCTGCTACATTATTTTCGATATGATTTATGTATGAATATTTTTTCTACAAATCATTTTCTATCTAAAATCAGTAATGTGAATCATTAGTACACTAGTTAGTATACTAACATAATTGATCTTAAAAAAAAAAACTAAGCCACGTGCTTACCATCAAATAAAAAAGGCAAGTAATTCAGAAGAAATTTACTAAAATAAATGGTCTAATAATATGTTCCAGTGACAATCAAACAGATAGCCAATAAGCTTTATGCAGTCCCCCCTCCAGTCAGATGAAGGTGTGATATGATCCATAGCACATAGCAAGACAACTAATAGACTTCCACCAACTAACCTAAGTGACACCAATCAAGCTTACAATTTATTTTGATTAGTATTACTACATACCCAGAATTTTTATCCTGAAATATCAATATGTGGTCTAGATTCATTCTACACATAGACCTCACAATACACCAAATCAATCTCCACCACACAACGAAAATCTGGGCAAAAATCTGGTCCCATTTTCTGAGTATCCAGACTTGCCGTATTTTGCTAGCTATTGTTCTCCATCCAGCGCAGTAGTGGCAAGCCATAATTACCAAACTACCCTGACATCTTATTAGGACAGTCCAACTTACCTCAGTCCAAGTGCAAACAATGCTGATTCAAGCTGCCCATTATCAGTACCTCTGCACATCTAGGGCATGGCCTTTCTTGGCCACATTCCTTCTCACTGAGAACCACCTCACAACACTGAATAAGATTTTCCATCTTCTCCGAGCTTCGTACCTTTTTGATAAGTACCTTCTCTGAGCTTTATTCAAGGCAGCCGTGGTTGAACGAGCCAATAAAATGTCATTGACAGTGTCATGTAGGGTGGCCTGTGATTCCAGATTTGGGTTCTGAGATCGGAGTGAACAATGGGTATTGAAAACCTGTAGATGTTCATCCTCACAGAAACCCTGAGTCCTGCACTCCGTGTCGCAGATTGGGGAGTTGGTGACATTGCCTGGCATAGATTGTTCATATCCATGATTTGATTTGCTTGTGTCGCAAGTGCTTTGCAAACCATCATTGTGGAAGCTATTCATATTCCCCATGGAAGAGATGAATGACATGATATCTTGAGACGAGGTACTCAGTTTAAATGGGATATCTTCAATGGAGGTTTTCCTGGCCACGTTCCTTTTCACGGAGAACCATCTCGCTACACTGAATAGCATTCGCCATCTTTTCTGAGCTGTACTTCTTTTTAGTAACCTTCGGTGAGTTTTACATTTATTCATGCCAACAGCTGAAGAATGAGCCAATGGAATGTAATCGACAGCACTGTCTACATTGGCCAGTGAATCCAAATCAGACTTCTGAGATTGGACCGCACAATGAGTATCCAAAACCCTTGTTTGCTTGTCCTCGCAGAAGGCCCCAGTCATGGATTTGGTGACATAACCAGGGAAAGTCCAAGCCCGTTCGTATCTATGTTCCATATCGCCAGTACTCTGAAAAGCATCATCATTGAAGCTATTCATGCCACCTATGGAACGTCGCATGATCGAAGAGGCACTAAGGTTTTTTGGAATTTCTCTAACATGGGTTTTTCCAGCCACATTCCTCTTCACTGAGAACCATCTCATTAGACTGAATAAAACCCTCCATCGTCTCCGAGCCTTCTCTCTTTTTGATAAGTATGGTCTTTGAGCTTTGTTTTTGGCAACAGCTGCAGAACGAGCCAACAGAATGTCATTGACAGCACTGTGTAGGTTGGCCTGTGATTCCAAATGATCATTGGAGCTATTCACAGCTTCAATAGCACAAATTGATGGATTAATAGCTCGAGAAGGGGCAATTAAGAGTTCATTAATTTCTTCGAAAGGGTTTTTCTTGGCGACATTCCTCCTCACCGAGAACCACCTCATTATGCTGAACAACATTCTCCATCTTCGCTTAGCATTATTTTTAGAAAAGCATCTTCTCTGAGCTTTATTTTTGGTAACAGCCGCAGAACGTGCAAATCGAATGTCATTGACAGCGTTGTGTGGATCAACCTGTGATTGCAAGGTTGTGTTGTTACATTGAAGGGAATGATGATTATCAGAAAACTGCAGAAGCTCATTCTCGTAGAAGGCCTGAATCATGGAGTCTGTATCGCAGATTAGGGGGCTGGTGACTTGGCTTGCGAAACTCAAAGGTTGTTCATATCTATTATTGATATCATCAATACCCTGCAAATCAAAATCACATAAGAAATTCACAAACCATAAGAAAATTATTATCTTAAGCAACAAAGAACAATACTGACTTTTCAATGCTTTAAAGAACATGAGATCCTCATTTTGCTACAATGCAAGGGTTGTTTAAAACAGTAAGCTTCTTTATGAGGAGAAATGAACACACACATCATTGTTTCTTCATATTCTAGGAACAATATTTAGTGTCTTTGTAAAAGTGAAAGAATCTCCTTCAAGAACTATTATTTCCACTTCTGCTGAGGCAGGGCCAGAATAAACAACCCAATAAGAGAATCAAGTAAAGCAACTTTTAAGGCAGTACAATCTTCTCCTACAATAGGGACTCCAATAAGGGAAAATTGCATTTAAATGGAGGTGCAAGCAAATCTGTGTCTGGTGCAAATGAAAATTGTGGCATGGGACACAGTTCTCACTTGCTGCGATTTGCGTCTCCATGATGTTCCTATTTAAATGAAATTTTCCCTTCCAATAAATACTACAATAGATATATTTAATTGTAAGCTTCTGGATTCAGCATGGAATACCTCTTCCCCGCTGCTCCAAAACAAGTTCTCAGGCTTGTAGTTGATATTTTGTGTCACAGAATCCTGGCCACAGATCCTGGAGTTAGGGATTTCGCCTTGTAAACAAAAAGGTTGGCGGCTTATATAATCCAGTTCTTCAACACCAATCAAGCCAATGTTGTCCAAAGTACTAGCAACCCCAAGTGAAATGATGTCTGTGGTACCTTGCTGTGGATTGGCATACATATCAGAAGTGTCAAAATTACAACTATCCATACTCTCCGGCGTGGTCAAGTTTGAGGGGTGGAGAGCATTTGCTAACTGTTGAGAGCCCATCGTAAGAGATGCCTCATCATCAACAGGTACGACTTGCTCCCAATGTTGAAATGCTGATACTACCAAATTGTGGGCATCATCCTGATAACAAAATCAATCAGAAAGGAGACAGAAACAACCAAAAACAGACAGACAGAGAGTAAAAACTTAAGGAATCAGAAGAGTGCCTTTTCAGTCACAGACAGCTTATCCACGGAAATGAGTTGTTGTTCCATAAGAAGCCCGATCAATTGTCCCACTACATTAAAAACAACAGTAGTTTTTTGTTGAGAGCTGGGAGGACAGTACAAGTATGCCCTCTTATCAAGTATACATGTTCGGGCATGGTCCACAGTGATGTCCCACATCATAGCAGACATCCTCACACCAAGGATCTGCAGACACCCACAGTAACAAATATAACTGTCACTTCATATGCAAAGGAGGGAAAAACTGTTTATTCTCCAGGATGCAAGAAACCCTTCGTTAACTATATCATAATGTTATGAAAAACTTAATGTGGTCAACATAGGATATCCTTCAGGTAGAAAGCTATACACCCAAAAAAGACATGTTCCTGTTAAGTCACTAAAAGCTTAAGCTGTTCACCTTGCCTCACGTGCAACCCCGTTGTGCATGTGAAGATACAAATATCCATACATACAGAGGAAGGGAACAAAAAAAAAAAGAGCAAATGAGAGAGAGAATGCAAACAGGGACCAAATGCAAATGGTGAAACTTCAACCCCAAACCTCCCCCAACTTGAGTTCTAATGCCATTTTAAGTTAACCAATTGTCCCAAAAGCTTAAGCTCTAAGGAAACGGGCCCTATTTAGCCCATCCCAAGTTAAAATAGCTAATAAAACAAAACACCTCATCACATCACTCTCTCTAGTTTTTTACACGCCTTTTCGTAAAAGCTAAATAGCCAACTAAACTAGCCTATTCCCAGATGGGTGTATATATCAATCTTTTCAATAGTTCCCAAAATTAGAGCATATTACTAGCAAGTACTACAAAAATAAAAATCAAGAAAAGAGCAGTCAATTATTACCCTTTTTAACCTCTCGGGGTCTATATTGAGTAGAGTCACAAAATCCTTCACAGTTTTAATGTTGTCTTCTGTCAAACGCTTATGGAAAGCACCATCTTTACCAATCTTTTCTAATCTCCAGACTGCATCAGATAGAGCCGGAGGGTGGTGCTTCTGATACACTGCAAACAGAAAACAAGAAGTTACATAGGAGAATTTTCTTTTCTTAACATTAAAAAGATCTGAGACACCCTAGTATGTGTAATGATATACAAGCTCATAATATCATAATATCATAGAATTGTACTTATGCATGAAGCCAGTAAGACAATTATTCAAGTAACTGAAAAACATATCTTCCATAGCTATATCTATAATCACTTAAATGGTTATATACATTATTAGTCATTCAGATGAATTTCACATAATGATATTTTGAACCGATTACTACTGATAAGTTGATAACACATAATAGTGAAAAAAATAAATAAATTAAATAAGAGAATAATAGCTGACAACAATGAGTTCAAAGTTTTTAAAAGAAACTAGTACAACAAGGAATGTCCAAAGACTCCAAACACAGAATTTCACAACATATAGGTGCACAGAGAGAGAGAGAGAGAGAGAGAGAGAGAACAATAACCTATGGTTAAACTAGATGCAATGAAAAAATCAAAATTATAACTAACAAAAGAAATTAAGAGAACAGAACCTATGTCCTGTATTTTTCATGCTTCCAGTGTTCCAACCAATCCAGTGAACAAAAAATAATTCAAACAATACTCAAGAATTCAGGACATGAACCAAGAAAATATGGAAAAGTTGTCATTACCCATTGATAACCACAAATACTGAAAGAATGGAAGTTTATGAACATGTCACATGAAAGGGAATTAATGGCTAATCTCTATTTCTCATAAAAGAATTGGTTCAAAACAATAAATTCCCACTATTTATATTTGCATTCAGTACACTATCTATGTTACATGGACTCTTCAAAATGATAAATAATACCCAAATTCCAAGAGTCCCAGGTGTCCACATATTGACTTGTTAACCACCAACTCATCCAAAGCTTAAGCTCTTAGAGAGAGGGGCAACTTTGTTATTTATATTATATTCTCAACAACATTTGCCTTCACATTTGGGTCTCACTAGTAAGTTAATATCATTAAAATAAAAACTTATTTCCAATATTTACAGATATTTATGTTTACATATTTATTTCCAATATTTACAGATATTTATGTTTACATATAATTAATATAAATGTTGCAATTTCTTTCCACCAGTACCATAGTCCATTTCAATTTCAAAGATACTACTGAAATATGTGATTATTTAACAAAAACATACCTTAAAAAAAAAGTATATAAAACAAGAAATACTCACATTTTCCACGCGAATCCTCAACAATGAAAGGCTCTGTCCTTGCTTCTCTTACTTCAATTCCATCAAAACCACCCACGATTCTTGCACCTAGCCTGAATTCTTTCTTTGTCATCCAGCATTTGGTATGCTTAAAGTAAATGTTACCTATAAAACCACGGCCTTCTTTAAGATTAAGGTAAACATCTCCCACAAGAAGTTGTTTTTGTCCTTCCCTTTCTCCGACAATCTTATTCTTGAATTCTTCAGGGGTCCAATTATCTCCGTCATAACCATTGACATCCGTGTCAAGAACTACTATTTGCACCTTTGCTGATGCTTCAGGGCCCGCCTTAACGACTTCTCCCGTAAGACCATCAACTAAAGCTACTCCAATGGAGGTATACTCCTCTCCTTTAATTTTCATTCCGGTCAATACTGGAGGAGAGGGTTTGTTTAAGAATTGTAGTTGTAAGCTTCTTGATTTAGAAAGCTGTACCTCATTCCCAGAGACCCTGAATAAGAAGTGGAAGCATGCGTCATCTATAGGATAGTTACGAATAAACATTATTACACAACAAAATTAGCATTACGTCCTCACCATTTCTTGTTACACGGATGCTTTTGTTCCGCCAGTGTTGATTCGACTTCCTTATCTACCTGGAGACACAAGGTAACATCAGGAAGGTGTTACTATGTGTACAACTAAACAAGCTATAATAGAATATAGACTCTCAACACTAGTTCAACTTAGCTTATTGCTTAATCCACAGGGAGCTTACACTTATCGAGAAGACCAAGAACCCAAAGTGGAGGCATCTCTGTACAACTAATTTAACACATCAAAGAATGAAGTAGGACCTCAGAACAATTGGTTTTAATTCAAACTGGAAAACAGAATCCATGCAGCTACACTTAAGATGGTTGTGGCAAGGCCAAACAATGATGATTCAAAAGGTACTAATTTTGAAAAAAAAAAAAGCTTGAGAATGTGTTGAAAAAAGAAGAAGAAGAGGAAGAAGAGAGCCCACATTCAGTGATTAGCATGGAAGCATAAATAATATGCTAACTTTATATTGACATTTGGAATATTTTGTAGAAGGAAGGAGAAAAGGAGGGCATCCAATACAGTGAAATTTACATACAACAGAAAAAAGCCCCATCTGTGTCCCTTGACAAGGAGGATAAAGAAGAAAATAAAAGAATTTAAAAATAAATAAATAACAATAACCAAATTTGAACTTTCTTCTATAAGTTTGTAGAGGTAGACATAACTTTTGGACAATAAACACACAGAGCTTCAACAATGCATGAAGTAGTCTGTCTATGCTCAAAAACAATAACCAAATTTGACAAAGAAACACAAACTCAGTTCTCTAAGGAAAAGAAAAAAAAAAAAAACAAACAAACAAACAGTCTGAGAGCATCCACTTACATATGCAGAAATTAAGCGCCCTACTGCAGTCACAGAACATGGGTCAGATTGCAACTTCATTATTATCGCTGATACTACACTGAAATACCATCAAACTAAGTGTTAGGAAACAAAATTAAGCAAAACCCATTGAAATTAGCAAGTTAATTTGCTCAGTTCTCATAAAAATTTTCCATTTTTCTTTCATTCAACAGTGACAACAGAAAGAATGAGAAAGAGGGTATGGTATAATTGACCTCCCCAAATCAGACTGAGGCGGCTTTCTTCGCTCATCCTTGGGACTATAATTTCCTTCCTCTGATCTAACATTGACATTTCCTTCAAACTCTCCACCTTGAGGCATTTTCTCACTCTCAAATCAATGCTTTCTTTGACATAAACAAAAACAAAAACAAGTAATAATGGTTTTGTTTCAATTGTGGGTGTATTAATATAGCTTAGCTGAACTTAGTTTTTCTGGGTCAATGGAGGCGATTAGTGAAGATAACACAAGTGATGTGTTTGTTTCAATTGTGGGTGTATTTATCTTGATAGACTAGCTGAGCTTTAGCTTTTCTGGGTCAATGCTGGTGATTAGTGAAAGATAAACAAGTCACAGTGTCCACTCATCACAGTAGTTGTAGATAGACACTCCCACACACACACCAACACTCCCTACACCTAAATCTTCATTGTTTGATATCGCCATAGATCTGTTTTCTTTTTTACAAAGGACTGGCCGGCTTTGATTTGACCCCGACTGGGACCCATAAAACTATCTGTTCACACACATCTGCAGAGAGGGGGCGAAAGTTTCCACACTAACATGCACATGGTGCACGCTGACTATTCAGTAGTTTAAAATTATAGTCATAGTATTTTATAATATAATAATATAATTGGTGAAAAAAATAAAATAGTGATTATTTGTATTAAATAATTATAAAAATTTTAAAAAATATAATAAGTAATAATTGATAAAAAAAATATGACTACAATGCTCAGAACTATTGACTATTACTCCCTCTTTTGAAGGAAAGCATTAAAGGTTTCTACTTTTTAATTTTCATTGAGGGGTCATTCGGGCACGAGTCAAAAAAAAAAAAAAATTTAAAAGTCAAATTTTAATTTATTTCAAATTTTATCATTTTTTACGTAAAAAAATTAAAAAATTAATTTTTAACCAACTTTCTAAAACATCTGAATTGAATACAAACCACTTTTCAAAAGAAACCATCATCATTTTTATTAGGAAAATAATGAAAAATAAGGTTGAATATTTTCACATTTTCAACTAGGAAAAAATTCAAAAAGAGGGTAGTCAAAAAAATTACTCAACATTAAAATATATGGTATGGATTTAAATTTAGATATTATATAGGTTCGTTTGGAAAGTGGGTTGGTTTTTTGACTTTTTGACTATTTTATTCTAGGGTTAAAAAGCCTCATTTAGGATAGACTTTTTAACTTTTTTTTACTTTTGTGAGAGAAAAAATGTAATGATTATGGTTTAAATATGATATTTTGTCTTTTTATGACTATTTTACCCAAAAAAACTCCGAGTTTTTTCTTCCCAAACGAACTCTAATATAGATTACTCTGAATAAATCTGCATTGTGTTCCTAGCAATTTTTTTAGAGTAACTTTGGTGTCGTTTGGGAAGTGGGTTGACTTTTTGGCTTTTTTAGCCTAGGCTAAAAAGTTTGGTTTGAGAAGGACTTTTTGACTGTTTGGCTTTTTTAACTTTTTTTGTGAAAGAATAGTGTAATGATTATGGATTGGATATGATGTTTTGTTTGTTGTGACTAAAATAACATATTTTGTCTTTTGTGGCTAAAATAGCCAAAAAAGCTTCCAACCCGGGGAAAAGAATTTTAAGTCAATTTGGTTTTAATTTGACAAAAATTACACTTTCCATTGTAATGCTAGGTACACCCAAATTCAAAGTCCTACAATTTGGTTTTAATTTGACAAAAGATTCTCTTTTCTTTTTGGATAATATTATGGTATACATTTTTAAAAAGGTGTATCATACGTAAGTTATGACATTTGTAGGGTTGATTACTATATGCTATAACTCAATCCTATAAAAAAAAAAATTATAATCAAGAGGTTTTGGATCATAGCTAAAATAATATAATAAACAGCATTACAATAACTCATAACTAATATCACAATGTCTATAACCAAGTCATAATTAACACCTCAATAAGTCATAACCAAATACTTTCAAAAGTCATAACTAGGGGACATATGTGTATTATAGAATTTCCCTTTCTTTTTTTCTCTTCTTTATTTTATATTTACGCTGTGTTTGGTTAGGAGATTTGGAAACGGATTTAGAAATGAAAAGAAAAATGATAGGTGAAATGTAAAAAAAAAATACTTATATTTCACCTAATTTCACATATCTTTTTTCTTTTCTTTTTCGAATCACTTCTCAAATCTTTCAATCAAACACAACATTATTTCATTTTCATAAATCCCTCACTACTAGTCACCGTTGCAATTCTATTTGGCGCAATCATCAGTCCCTTTCCTATTATTCCCTACCACTCATTGTTGCCCTCACCTCCATCCTCGTGTTCAGTGGCGGAGAAAAAACAAGTCTAGGGGGTCACGTGCCCCCCCCTCAGTTTTGATTATTTTTTATTTTGTTGTCATATATAAAATGTATATATTTTTTTCCTTAACATATTTTTTGATTGAGGATTTATTATATTGTTCACAACAAATATTTATTTGATATTTTTAGAGCATTATGTGGTATTATTTATGTAACAGTTTAAACCACTAGTATAGCGAAAATTTTTATAGATTGGATATAATGAACTTATTATTTTAAGCAGTTGACAGACTACTTAGTGTGATTTGTGATTTCTCATACTTTGAGCATCACATAGGCAATACTATATGGTATTCTAAGACTGTTTAATAATTTTCATTCAAAACACATCATTTATAAACAATGGCATCTCTTCAATATTTTTCTGTCAAATAAAAATTAAATAAATTTTATAATAATTTATCCTATAAATGATGTGTTTTTATTTTTTAAAATTAGGAATTTTGATCTATAATTTTTTGTGCTAAAATTGCAAACTTACATCACTATCCTGCATCGAACTATTCTACACTATTATAGAATTTTAATTTGTTCCTATTAATAATGAATATGTAATTTTTTATGCTTAAATTTAACTCATAAAATTATTATTATCTTAATATTAATCGTAATTTTTTTTAAATAAAAAATTATAATTAATAATGCTCCCTCTAACTTAATTTCTCGACTCCGCCACTGCTCGTATTCCTATCCGTTCTTGTCATTGCCATTGCTCCCACTATATTTTCTACAACCCCTATTGCTCTCTTATCATCCCTAACTCTTCTACAATTACAACCCCCTCTTTCAAACCCTAACCACTGCAACAATCCTAATCCTCTATTCTCTTGTTATTGCAATTTCTTACTCGATCGCTACAAATTGCATCTTGTGCAAGAGAAAAGGGTGTCCAGTGCAAATGTGAACTTGTAAACTTTCATAAGGAATCTTTGCTCTTTTTTTTATTTTTTATTTTAAGGTAAATTACCAACATGCTCTCGAGATTTGACTAAAATACAAATTTCTCCCTGAGATTTGGGAAATTACAAATTGCCCGCTAAGAGTTATATTTGCAAATTACCAACGCCTCTCTCGAGGGGCAATTTGTTGTGCAAATATAAACCTCAGGGGGCAGGATGTAATTTCTCAAACCTCAGGAGAGAATCCATATTTTAGTCAAATCTCGAAGGGGTGTTGGTAATTTGCCTTTTTTTTTTTTTCAAAAGCCCATTTGTTATTAATAAAATAAATGTTTGGCTATAAAATTGACACCATAATGTAGATTAAAAAAAAATAAAAATAAACCTTTAGCTTTTCAAAAAAACAAAGAAGTGTTAAAAGAAGCAAAATTATGGAGGATTATAAATTGGACAACGATTTTATTTTGTAAAAAAACACAAAATAAAGTGGACAGCGATTTTGGTTTGGGAAAAAGATTGGTAGCTCGAGAAATTGACTCGAAAAATGGCTCGAAAGAGAAAAGAGGGGAAGAGGAGGAGAGAGGGAGAAAGAGAGAGGAGAGGTCGTCGCAGTTCCCCGGCGTCGTCGCAGCTCCCCTCCAGTCCTTCTTCTTCCTCCTCCGTCGCAGCCCCGCCGTAGCTCGTCGCAGCCCCCACAACTCGTTGCAGCCCCAGGCAGCCCCGCCTCCTCCTCCAGCCCGATTTTTATGGCCGCCTCCCCTCCCCTCCACTTCTCCTTCTTCCTCCTCCTTTCCCCTTCTTCTTCTTCTTCTCCACCCTTCTTCTTCTTCTTCCTTTTGCAACAAAAACACAAGAAAAAAGAAAAAAAAAAAAAAAAAGACACTAAAATAACATCATTTTGATATCAAACTAAATTCAAACTATCAAATTTTGAGCTACCTAACGGGTCGTTTTGTTTGTCCATTCTAGTTAAGTGGAATGTACAAGTGATGTCAAGTGTGATTTTCGTACTATTTTGAGGAATGATGTCACTCACACCCTTTTGTTTGCTTTTGTGTGTGTGGATTGGACAAGGTGTCTTGGATAGAAAGAAATAGTCAAAAAAAGAATCTTGAAATTCCACATCATCATATAATAAAAACAAAATGGCAATCTAGACTTACGAACGAATAGTCGAGTCAGGCAAGGTTACAGCTACGAAAATTATTATTAGAATTAAGGTACATGCACGATACAACCAAACCAAAGCCCTTCTAGAAGAGAAAGGATTTGATGCACCCTAATTAATTTTCATGCCGTAAATTATAAGTATATATATTTTAAAATTTATTTAAATTATAAATTATTTTTTATAATTTAAAAAATTATAAATACTCATTTATTAAAAAAAATTATTTAACAAAATTAATTAAAAAAATAAAATTCATAATTATTCTCTTATATAATAATAAAATTATCTAAATTATTAATTAAAATATATTTCTAACATTATTAAAAACTGTTAATATAATTATGTAATTTAAAAAAAATACGAAGAGCCTTACAGTTAATATAATTATATTGATTTTTTTAAGAGAGATTTATCAATAAATCCCAAATGTTAAACTTATGAACTAATTGGTCTCAATTTTTTTTCTAATAAACCGTTTAGTTCTTGGATATTTTGAAGGACCTTAATGCCCTCATTTAGATATTATTAGATGCATGCTCTTTATAAGGGTGTGTCACGTGCCACACACAATATGTCACGTGACACACACAATGGGTGCCACACATCAACAAAGTACACCAAGGCTCTTTTATGAGGGTGTGTCGCGTGACACACAATATATCACGTGGCACGCAATATGTCACGTGACACGCACAATGTGTGTCACACATCAATAAAGTACACTAAGGCTCTTTATGCTTTTTGCCTTGAAGTGTCACGTGACACACACAATGGGTGTCATACATCAACAAAGTACACTAAGCCTCTTTATGCTTTTTGCCTTGGAGTGTCACATAACACACATAATGGGTGTCACACATCAACAAAATACACTAAAGCTCTTTATGCTTTTTGCCTTGGAATGATGTATGTCACGTGACACACACAATGGGTGCCACACATCAACAAAGTACACACTTTTTGCCTTAGAGTGTCGCGTGACACACACAATATGTCACGTGACACACACAATGGGTGTCACGCATCAACAAAGTACACGAAGGCTCTTTATGCTTTTTGCCTTGGAATGATGTATGTCACGTGACACATACAATGTGTGCCACACATCAACAAAGTACACTAAGACTCTATATGCTTTTTGCCTTGGAATGATGTATGTCACGCGACACACACACGGAAGGGTATAATTGACCACTCAATGTTACTAAACAAAGGAAATATGATCAACTGGTAAGATATTTCCCCACTAATAGGACTAATCAGAACAATAGAAATAATTTTAGGACCAATCGGTAAAACTGTTTGTGAGATAGGATTTATTAGTAAATATCCCTTTTTTTTATAAGGTTAAAATAATCAAAATTAATATAGATAGTGTAAAAATACAATACATAAGGTAAAATATATATTTCAACATAAAGGATATAACATTACTTTTTCATTCATATGACTTAAGAATTATTGATAAAAATTGAACTAGCTTGTTTAGTAATTTTAGTTAATTTTTTAGCTTTTACCAAAAGATGTGAAGCGAAATAGAAAAAGTGATGTGACAATTTACAATAACTTTTAAATATTTTAGCTAAAATCTCACATTCCCAGACAATGCCACACCTTATATGAATCTAACATAATTATACCTAACTTGTGAAATTTATTATATTTTTTCTAAATCTCTATGAACTTTTTTTATTTACGCAATAAAATATGTACAAGAATCTTGGCTATAAGGGTATTTTGATAATTAGCATTATCATATTTAACCCTTTTCTTGTTGGGATGGGGGTAATAAGGGTATTTTGGCTTTGTCCCGACTAATTTTTAAGTGTATATCATCTCTAATTTCATTCTTACAGAAAAATTTCTAGGCAAAGGCCTTGAGAAACTCAAAAATTCATCACAGATTCGACTACTAGACAAGTGATTCCTCAATTCAATTTTAGTTAAAAAAAATTTTAGAAAAACAAAAACTAATAACATAATTAAACACAAATTTCTTATATAAGGTGAGTCTCACATTACGTGAGATTTTATTATTAATTTTTATATAAACAGAAAAACCGTTTTGTTTAGTTGCAATATACATTCATCCCAAATGATATGAAAACAACCAATAAAAAAACACGACACGAGAAATTACCATCAATAAAAAACACCACATAGATGGTTAATTACACTTTTTAAATATCACTACTTTATCTGATTCAGCCTACTAACTCACACATATACATAGGGGGATATATTACACCTTTTCAATAATTTATTATTAAATAATGATATTATATGTCCATATATTACTGTTATAGTAATTTTTTTATATGTCCATATGTTACTGTTATAGTAATTTTTTCTTCTAGTGTAGTACTTTTTTTGTCTCATATAATTCCATATCAAGCACTAATGGGTCAACTAACGATTTGATTGGGCTGTTGCACCGACCATCACAAGTGGCCAGTGGGAGGAAAAGAAAAAGCAACAAACAATGAACAAAAAGTCAAAAATATGTAATTAGTTTAAGAAGTTATAAAATTAGGAGTAATGTTTCATTGAATTTAGACTTGTTCGTATTGTTCAAATGAGGTGCATATCAATTGATATATCGATCATTTGAAAGTTCGTTTAGCTAGTTAAAGATGATAATCGCGATTGATAAGGGTGACGCTGATCATTTAAATGAATGTTAATTGACACATCGATCATTCGGGTCGATTAAGGGGGACAGCTGTAATTGATAAGGGTGATGTCGGTTATCCAAGCAATTGACCAGCCGATCATTTGACGTAAAAACCATTGAGCAATTCGGATAGAGCTAGGTATTTCATATTCGGTAGATTAATCATTTTTTTAAAATTAAAATGTGAGAAAATCCCAAGTCTCACAAGTAATCAAAATGTATTTTTTTATTATTTTATTTTAATCAATTTGCTCACCAAATATTTTAGAAAGAGATAATGTTTGGGGCGTGCAAGGACCTGAAGTTTTAATTACGGAACATTCTTGTCTAAATGTAAGATTTAGTTGTGGTCAAACTAACGAAAGGTCAAGGTTTCTAGATGTATCGTATTAATGGACTACAAAATGTACTATATTTATGTATTATGTATTAATGGTCCCCAAATTGTTATGTTCTAATGCATGATACGTTTTCAAACATAAATAATTGTATTGCTTCTGTGATCATTGGCGTACTCTTCCATTTTACATCAATCACGTGCCCTCAATTTGTGCTCCATGGGATAAATAATTCCTCTCCCAATAGCTTCCTTTCTCAATTCAATGATAAAAAATAATTATTTAAATTTTAGGAACAATTGTAAATTTTTTAAAAAGATTTGAGTCTTATAATAAAATAAATTTTTAATTTTATTAATTTAAATTCTATTTTTTTTAATGTCTTTTCAAGTTAAACCATTCACTTATTTTCGTTAAGTAAAATCAATGAAAAAAAAATAGGATTTTAGTTATTAAATTCAATGTAGATATACATAAAATATTTAAAATATACT
Source organism: Camellia japonica (assembly GCA_030407325.1). Classification (NCBI taxonomy): domain Eukaryota; kingdom Viridiplantae; phylum Streptophyta; class Magnoliopsida; order Ericales; family Theaceae; genus Camellia; species Camellia japonica. Next base: position 43,393,085 of record JAPPVO010000010.1, on the reverse strand, counting down.
TTTTATTGAATTTAGTAACTAAAATACTCATTTTTTTAATCGATTTTACTTAATAAAAATAGATAAATGATTTAAATTGAAAAAAAATAAAAAGTTTAGAGTTTAAATTGACAAAATTAAAATCTCAAGGTTTATTTTGTTATATAAAACTCAAATCTTGGGAAGTTTTTTATTTTATAATTTGCGTAGATTTTATCACATTTTTTATCTCCCTATAGTCATTTAAAATAAATATTAACTGTGAATGAACATAGTAAGAACATTTAAAAAGATTTCTCCTAGAATATAGTTTTATTGAGAGAAACTTTAAAATTTAAAAAAAAAAAAAAAAAAAAAAGATTTGGTAGAACTAAGATAAATAAATGAAATGTAAGAAATGTAGGTGAAAAAATATACTAAAATTTGATAAGAGATATTTGTATAGTGACAAATTTAGGTTTATTATTTATAATGATGGAGAGATTAGAAGCATTAATGTTGTGTTTGATTAAGAGATTTGAGAAGAAATTTGAAAAATAAAAGGGAAAAATGTGTAAAATTATGTGAAATGTAGGTATATTTTATTTACATTTTACATATATATATATATATTTTTTTCTAAATTTTTTTTCTAAATCCTCTAACCAAACACAATATAAGACTTACAGAATTAGAGCAAGAATAAATAAAATAGAGTATGGTAAAAGTGACGCATGATCATAGAATTGAAGGAAAGTTTTTAAAGAAATGTTACAAAACATGCTCATGGAATTGAAGGAATTTTTTTAAAGAAGGGTTGAGTTCTTCTTCAATCCGTGATCGGATTAGAGGGTATTGTTAGATTTGTGAGAGTTCACCATAGGTTTCGTTTTGATAATCCGAACCGTTCAATGTGTAGAACTCGTCGAGTACTATATACTTGTAAAATCTCACATTGATCGGATATCGATAGCTATTTCATTGAATCAAATTTATGTCAACCACTTATTTTTTAACCGTCTATTTTTTTATACAAAGCTACTTTGATCATGTAGTTATCGATATCCGATCAACGTGATTTTTTACAGACATATAATACTCAATGAGTTCTACACATTGCATAATTCAAATTATCGAAATAGGACCTGTGATGAACCCCCACAGGTCCAACAATATCCTCAAGTCTAATCACGAACGGGAAAGCCAGTGTTGTGTTTGGTTGAGGGATTTGGGAAGGGATTTGGAAAAAAAAAAGAAAAAAGTATGTAAAATTAGATAAAATTTAGATATATTTTATTCATATTTTACTTATTTTTTTTTATTTCCCTTTCTGAATTCCTCTAAATTTCCTAACTAAGCATAACATATGTTACAAGACATGCTCCCCCTCTGATGCATGGTACTAAACATTGGGAAGGAAAATGTTGGCAATTGTAGACTTGACACGTATTGGATATGGGCCCCTCAATTCAATAAGGATGTGTTTGTTTGGACGGATTGGATAAGAGATGATTGAAATCCACCGAATTGTAATCCACCGGATTGTAATATTGGAATTCATAGTTCTGGGACAATTTGGTTGGATATGATATGTATCACATGTTTATTTAGTCATGAGATTAGATGTCCGGAAAGAACTTTTTGGTTAGATATGATATGAATCTATGTTTGTTTGAGATATTATGGAGAATGATAAATGTTTAAATGACTATTTTACTCTTTTCAATTATTTATTAAGTAATAGCAATATTGAACATATATTTAATATTTTAATTATTTTTGGCTAGAATAATAAAAATTTATTTTATTTTATTTTTTAAACAATTAAATAAATTTATTTTTAAAAAATTAAATAAATAAAATATCAATAAAAACATATGTTATTTTTTAATTAAAATTTTAAATAAATTTATTTTAAATAATGAAATTAAATAAAACATCTATTAAAATTTAAATAATGAAATTAAATAAAATGCAAACAAAATTTTAAAATAAAACATCAATAAAATATCTATAAAAAATTATTTTAAAAAATTCAATAAATAAAAATCAATAAAAATTAAATAAATTATTTTATTTTTAAATTGAGACAATTAAATTTTACTAAATATAATACATAATTAAATAGTAGAAGGTCAAAATGATCATTTCATCACTTAATCCCATATCCCACTTAGCCCTCCATTTGTATCCCACCTCCCCCCATGGGACACAATAGTCCAACACATTTGGGATTAATAGTCCGAGGCAAAATTAAAAAACCAAACAATGGATATAAATCCTATCACACCCTCTAATCCTATCCCACCCTCCATTCCCTCCAAACAAACAACACCTCATAGGTTTGGGGGGCCTCCTTCCGAGAGTTGGAGGATTTAGGTAATTTTTCTATTGTTTTCGCCTTATTTTAATTTTTTTGATCTAATTTTTTTTGGGTATTTTGATAATTTCTTTATTATTTTCATATTGTCTTAATTTCTATATTTTTATAGATGAGAGGCTTCTTTTTGTTGTGAGTGAAAGAGTTATAATCATTTTGAGATTATAGTAAAATTACAATGGCTGTAAAGTAATCAAATTTTAACGTGAATTACATAAATTTTTATGTTTTTATATGTGTGAATTGTTTCGATTTGTATTATTTTATTTTATTTTTTTCTTTCGCCTCACCTATGCTGATTAGGTGTGTTAAATTCCTAACAAAAAAAAAAAAAAAAAAATGATTCTCGGACTTCTGTAGAAACATAGGTATCTCCTCTAGCGTTGGTGTCCAACTTTGGGCCCTTAGGGATAGGCTCCAGTTTGCTCTCAACTTCAATCTTAGCCTCAACCCCTCTCCCCTCCTCTTCAGCAAAAACTGACACAAATTGGTGATAAATCTATTATCATCTCAAAACATTGAATTACACTAGGCTTGGTTTGAGTACACTATATAAATATATATATATATATTTTTATCTTTTTATTTTTTTTAAGTTATAAATCTTTTTATTTTTTTTACATATTTTTTCATAAAATATAAAAAATAAATTTATTTATATCATCCCAAACAATCCCGGACCTTGATTGTAGGCCACACGGACTAAACATGTGTTTTGCGAGGGAACAAGTGTGCATACATTTTGACAAACAAAAATATTTTGGAACTCCAATAGTTTTAATGTGTATGTAGAGCCTATTTGATGTGATGTTTTGGCATTATTTTTTTTTTTTTTGACTTTTCACATTACTAAAGCTCAATTAAAGTTGTAATTTAATAGGAATGTATCATTATTATTCGACAAATGAAGGTTTTCATATAGATTTCCCTCTCACTATCTTCTCCTTCGCTTTGGATTGTGCTTCCTTCCAATTTTTTTAAAGATGACGGGGGATGTTTTTAGTCCAGGACTTTAATTTCTGAACTCTATTTTAATAGCAAAAAAGAAAGAAAAATAAAAAGAATATGTATATTAAAAAAAATAAGTATAATTGAAATGGGATGTTAAGATAGAGAGAGATGAGATGATAATAATAATAAAAAAATAGTATCAATTAAAGATAAATAAAAGAAATGTTGTTTAAGATAATATGATCATGGGTATGGTAAGAGTAAAATTTCATAATAAGAATCAAAATCTTGAGTTCAATTCATCTCAAGAGGTGGTTACTGGAAGTATGTCTAGTGTTAATTTTAAGGGTCTGGAATTAATCGTAGTACATATAAAATGATTCGGACATTTAAATATTAAAGTGGTTATTAGTGTAGCATTACTGACATGGTAAATTAATGAGAAAATAATAAATCAATGGATTTTTAGAAAGAATTTTTTTTTAAAATTAATGATCAACTTTACAAACTTTGATGATTAAAGTCATAAATTTTTCTATCATTTTGTAATTATTTTAGAAAAGTACTGATGATTTGTAGTTTTTCCTAAATTAATCCATACACCAAAATGATAGTCAAGAGATTCACCCATAAGTAGGGGTGTAAATTCGGCCCGACACGATCTTTATGGGAATGGGACCAGACCTATTGGGCTTCGGAAAAAAATTAGATCAGGCCGGCCCAATTCCTAAAATGGTAGGTTCCGGCCCAAAGCATAATCAGGCCTCAGATGAGTCGAGTTTCGGGTTAATTTTGAGCTTGGAGTGGGCTTTATATTTATTTATTTGTTTATTTTTATCAAAATATCTTGAAAATGATATGCGAGCGACATAAACCTCAAATCGAGCTTTGATTGAACCCGTAAGACGAGTTACAAGCCAGAGCCAGGGGCGGAGGCAGCTCGGGCTCAGGGGGGTCACGTGCCCCCCCTGACTTTTGCTTTTTTTTTTTTTTTTTTTTTTTTTTTTTTTTTAAATATAAAAGTGTGGTCCACCCCCCCCCCACACACACACACACACACACACACACACACACACACACACACACACGTACGTTTGTTTTTTTATTTTATTTATTTATTTTTTTAGATCCCAATCCCAATCCCAATTAAATATTAATACACAACTTTTTTTTTTAGGTAAATACACATAACTCCAATTACAATAAGGTTAAAACTCTAAAACCCTATAAGTGTATGAAATTCTTTATTTTTTTTATTTACTCACAGTACTTGTGAAGTATCTTCATATTTTCTTTGTCTCCCTTTGTTGTTTTGCAATTTACCGACTCGCGATTCACCAAATTAGGATCACAAAACACAGATTTTGGACCACACTACAACCTTGATATCTTCTCTTCATTGTTTACAGGTAACTTTATTATTATTTTTTTAACTTTTAAATATAAACTATGAGTATTAATTTATAATTATTTGTTAAGTTTTGATTTGTAACTTTTTTTGATTTGTTATTATTTATATTAAAATAAGAGATTTTGATATGCTAAAATTATGAATCTTAATTGGTGGTGATTTATATTAAAATTAGGGATTTGATTTGTGCTAAAATTAAAAATATTAATTTGCAGTGATTAATATTTAAATTAGGGATTTTGATTTGTTATAATTTGTGCTAAAATTAAAAATTTTGATTTGTTGTGATTTGTGCTAATTTAAATTTTTTGATTTGTATTAAAATTGAAGATTTTGATTTGTGGGGGTTTGAGATTTTGATTATGAATTTTTATTTTGATTTTTAGTTTTTTCAAACAGTCATGGAGAAATATTTCAAAAGAAAATCAAAGTGGGAATCATCTCTTTTTCAAGAAAAATATGAAAATTATTCTTCCGCAAAACAAAGTCGCATAGAAATTAACTTAGTAGACCTTCTTGCAGATCCAGGACTACGGCATCAGATTATAGACTATAATGCAAATGATCGAGACCGAATTCGTAGGGCATATCTACAAAAAGGTCCTTATCAACCCCGTGATCATAATTTTCCACAAAAATCATTTGGACAAAAACTTCGGCGATTTAATCAGGCTTGGTTTAGTGAATTTTCTAATTGGTTGGAGTATAGTATAACAAAAGATGTAGCATTTTGTTTATGTTGTTATCTTTTCAAACTCGATATTGGAGATCAAGTTAGTAGTGATTGTTATTGATTGATTGGGAAAGAAAAAATTTGAGATTATAATTAATGGATGCTCCTTATATTAAATTCTTGGCTCCACTGGCCGGAGCAATCAAATCGAAGCTCGAGCAAAGTTGACGGAGAGTCAATCGAAAGTGATGGAAATTATTATTTACGTACATGTATGATACGACCAAAGTTTAGGACCCACACGTTATTGGAGCAATTTTCTAGGGATTGACTGAGAACAATGTTGATTTTGATACCTTTTGATGAACCTAGACATTTTGAGTGGACTACAACCCAGAAGAGAGTCTTGGAGAAAGAAGAAATGACTTAATGTACTCTAATTAATTAATTGGGTTGAGTTTATGTTCTACTCGTTCTTATCTTGAAGAGTAATGCTAGGCAGCTCGAAAATGAGCTCCCTCGAATTCTTCTAATTTATTTTTTTATTTTTTTATTATTATTATTTTTATTATTTTTATTTTTTTCAGAAGCAGAGAAGGAGAAGAGAAGAGAAGGAAGGAGGAGGAAGGAGGAGGGAGGAGGAGGATTGGAGGGGGCCATAACCACAGGGGGAGGAGGAGGCAGAGGCGGGGCCGGAGCTGCGACGAGCTGACGGGCTGCAACGGGCGACGAGCTGACGATCGGCGATCGCAGCTGCTGTTGCGACGATGGCGGTCGGAGTTGCTGCTCCCCTCTCTTCTCTCCCTCTCACTCTGTCTCAGACTCGTTGAAAAAAAAAAAAAAAAAAAAAAAAAGAATGCCCAAAACGACGTCGTTTTGGGCATTCGGGGGATTAGGGGGGGAAAATTCGAGCGACGAAGCTTTATTCTATCTTGAAATAGGCCTTTTAGTCATAAAAAGATAAGATAAAATGCCATATTTAATTTATAATTATTATATTTTTTTTATAAAAAATTAAAAAAGTTAAAAAATTTATCTCAAACGAGACTTTTTAGCTCAAGGTTAAAATAGCTAAAAAATTAAAAAGTCAACTCACTTTCCAAAGAACTTTAGGTCTCGTTTGGCAAGTGGTGATTTTAGCAAAAAAGTCAAAAAGTTACTAAAAAAATCAAAAAGCCAACAACTTATACCAAAAAGTTAAAGATTTTATTTTCTTTCTATTTTTTGCACATCTTTTTGTAAAAAATCAAAAAGTCATCCCAAACATTTTAATTTTTTTTATATCATATTTTAGATAAAAAGGTAAAAAATTACTAAAAAAACCTGTTTCCAAACGAGGCCTAAGTTTGATAGGTTTATTTTAATGCTGACTTTCATCTTATCTTGAAAAAGTATTTAAGTTTGATAGGTTCATTTTAATGCTAACTTTGATTATTTGAACCGTTTATTTTTTAATATTCGTTGAGTAGAATATTTATGTAAAAAATTAAAATAATCGGATATCAATAGTTATATATTTGAATCAAATTTGTATTATAAAAAATAATTAGGTATTCTTGAAATTATATTTGTTATCCATTTTTTTAACACAAATATAATTCTAACATATGTTATCGATATCCAATCATCTTGATTTTTTACATGAGTATTCTATTTAACGAGCCCTAATAAGTGCACGGTTCGGATCACCAAAATCGATTTCAAAATGGGCCTACTAAGCCTAAACACTCTCTCAAGTTGAGATGATAACTTGAGAGAAACCAAATCCTAACTATTTAATCTGTATTTGGTAGGGTCATGTTGTTAATATCAAATTAAGCAATAATGCTCTTATTAGTCAAGGCGCAGTTGGGCTATAAGTATGTACTCTAATTAACTGATTAATCTTAATTTGGTAGGGTGATGTTGATATTAAGCAATCTAGATGCTCTTAGTCAAGGCAGAGTTGGGCTACACGTAAAGTATGTAAAATTAGATGATCCTTGGACAGGTGCATTTGTGTATTATGAATCTTACTAGGACAGGTGAATTGGTGTATATGTATTATGAATCTTACTAGGTCATTCGAATGGTTTATTTTGTAAATTCTTATCTAAATTATTAACTAAAAGAAATCAAAATAATTGAATAATTATAGACACCGAATTTTATTATATTTATCTTTAACAAGATAAATTATATATTATAAAAATAAATATAATTAAATTATATAATTATAATTATAGGAATGATATAATCTTTTTTAATGAATAATTTGTCTACAGAAATTAACAAAATAATTTATTTAAATCATTGAAATGAGTGTTTTTTATTTTTATTTTATTTTTAACAGAAGAAGAGATTGATAGGAAGTCCCATGAGCTCAATTGAATGGTCTAGTCCATCATTCTGAGTTGAAGTGAAACCACTCCATCTTAGGCAACTTTTTTGACTAGTATTATTTGGAGGGATTGACCTATGAGTCCCCATCAACTTCAATATCATGTATGATGAAGGAATAAAAAGAGGAGATAAAAGTTGCAGAACACCTTGTCCACACAGTTTCTAATGTCATAGATCATTAATTTGTCATTAGTAATTCTATTATTACTTAGGTGACAATTGAAAAAAAAAAAAAAAAAACATAAACATATTGTGATAATGGATAAGACTCACTGTCATATCATTAGAGCCACTACTAATTAGTGGTATAAAGCATTTCTTGTTTTAATATATTGTTTTGTTTAGTCCATAATTAAAACTCCAGATGATTTTAATATCGGTTCGAGGGTTTCAATGGAGAAAAATGGGAGTATTAATTAATAGGATTTATTATATTTTATATCTTTAAATTGTCATCAAAATTTTTTTATTTAATTCTTAAATTTTTGATTGAGTCTATTTAGTAGTTAAATTATATAAATTAAATTCTATTTAATCTCTAAACTATCGATTGAATTTATTAAGTTTCTATAGTATTTAATTCAAACCTATTTAGTCTCTGAAAGTATTATAAAAATAAAATATAAATTCATAAATATTATAAATTAGTAAAAGATCAAGTTAAGATTTTATTCTAGAAAAATCTTAAACTTCTATTTTGTCTTTAAAAAGTATTTTATTTCACTATGTATTTAAATTAGTATCAAAATTTGATTTCTCAATCTTACTAATAAAATTATACAAGTATTAGACATACTGAAAAAGTAGAATTAAATAATCTAAATAATAGCACTTCGCTACAAATTATAATAGAACAAAATAACATATTAATTAAGTTATAAAAGGAATTTAGTGAAAAACTTAAAAATAACAAATTATAAATTATAAACGAAATCCGATATATAATACTAGATAAAGGTAAACAAGTAGTCATTAATTGGCCTTACCCTTGTAAAGAAAATTCACCAGAATAATTGATACTCATTTTTCAATGATAGAATAAAAATTTAAGATTTTTTTTGAAATAAAACTTTAACTAGATAAGGTTTTTTACTAATTTATAATATTTATGGGTTTATATTTTATTTTTATAATCCTTTCAGGTATTAAATAGATTTGAATTAAATTTTTTAGAGGCTTAATAGATTCAATCAATAATTTAGAGACTAAATAGACTCAATTTATATACTTTAGAGACTCATTAAATTCAATCAATAATTTAAGAACTAAGTAAATAATTTGACAATAATTTAAAAGTAGAAAATATAATGAGCCCTAATTAATACAATAGGAATTGTGGTATTAGAGAATTAGATATTTCTGAATTATTTCTCGCCATCCGACGGAAAAAAGTAATTATATTTTTTTATCCCATCATAATCAAATATAATACTCCACTCCCTATATGCAATCTTTATTACATCTATTCTTTCGATGGCATAATTTATGCCCTAATTCCATCCATAATCATATTATATTTGAAAGCCTTATCGAATCCCAAGTTATACTTCTCTCATAATTTTAACAATATCCCATCGTATTTAATCCCATTAAAAATAGTCTGGCAATAAAATAAAAAATTTGATTACTTTACGTTAGGAGAAAAAAGAAAACAAGGAAAAATATTCTCTCTCTCTCTCTCTCTTATTTAGATAAATATGAGAGAAAATAAGAGAAAAAAAAATGATTTCTCTCATATTTTATTTGGTTAAACTATATAAAGAAAATAAAAGAAATTATGTCAGTTATATTACCAACATAATCTTTTACCATTATATTTTATTTTTAAATTTTTTTTACATATAATATAAATCAAGGGAAATGTTTTTTATTTTCTTTTTTTCTTTTTCATATCACTCAATCCAAACAACGGGTTATTAGTTAAATAATGTTATCCTGTATTAATTATAGTAGTAAACTACTAATCATATGTATACTCTTGGATTCTTTAGTTAGCTAATGTTGTGAAACATTAATTATTTAATCATATGTATAGTCTTACACTCTTAGTTGGCTAATGTTATATATGGTACTAAACTATTAATCGTTATTAATGGATGAGAATATATGTATAGTCTTACACTCTTAGTTAGCTAATGTAATATATGGTACTAAACTATTAATCATTATTAATGGATGAGAATGAGACAACCAACTATTTTGACTATAAGCATTGAATGTCACTTTGTCAAGAAAATGTACCAAAACAAAGGATATTGAAAACAAAAGCGTGTAGACAAATTTATAATCAAACATATCATGTTTAATCAGATTATCAAATTTGAAGTAATTTCAAGTTGGCTCTCAAATCATCAGATGTCACTAGCTTTTACACAATCCTCTCAATAGCTCAACATCTATAGCCTTCATTCACTTGACAAGAAGGTGAAGTAAACGATGAAAAATCACATTTTCTTTGATGTTCAAGTAGCAAAAAAGTTGTAGAACTTACATCTCTAACTTTCCCATTAAGGCTTCGTTTGGCATGTAATAGTTTTAATTTAAAAATTAAAAAGTTATTAAAAAAAAACAAAAAGTCTATATCAAAAAGTTAAAGATTTTCCATTCTCTCTACTTTTTGCACATTTTTTCGTAAAAAATTTTAAAGTCATTCCAAACATATTAGTTTTTTTTAACCTTATATTTTAGCTAAAAAAATCAAAAGTTACTAAAATAACTTGTTCTCAAATGAGGCCTAAGATATATTTTCTCTCAAAACTGATTATGCAATTTTTGAAGAAACTTAATAACGACTTTTTATTTTTCTAAACAATTGAACACAACTATCCGTTTGACTAGGTAGTGAAAGTAAAAGAAAATGAAGTGAAAGAAAATAAATAAATAAGAAAATATATTTTCTTATAAGTATTTGATTAAGATGAAAATTTTATAAAAAGAAAATAAAAAAATTTAAAAATAAAAATTAGTTACTGTAGAAGGTAAAAAACGAGTCAACATAAGGCAAGAATGGAATTCTTGGGCTGATAGAGGGAAGGCATCCTCGCTAGAGTCAGTCCAGGATAGTTTGCGTTTGGCCTGACAGCTCATGTCCAGACTAAGCCAGGGGAGTTTTAGGACAAAAAAGAGGAGGAAGGAAGCACGCCTAAGAAAGGTACAGACCCAATCAACTCCTAGAAATCCACACCTGGTGGAGCACAATCCATAAGGAAAAAAGGGGCTGATGTGAGGAGTGGGAGAAAGCCCAACAACCCACAACAGCTAGTGGGAGCAAGCTATAAAAATGGAAGCAATCAGTACAATTGAGGTATACAACACTTCTACTTAAACCTCACTAGTATAGTCTTGCACCCTTGTCTAATTTTGTTACTAACTTAGGCATCTGAGGGCCCCAGGCTGCTCCAACCACCCCCTTACCTTTATCTGAGTGTTTTTCAGGTCAAGAACCGAGTTATTTTCACTGTGTCACCGCCGTAACCTAAGTGGTTTGATTTTTACCTATCACAATTTAGCGCCATCTATGGGAATTCTACAGCCAAAAACTTAGCTCTACTTATTGAGATTTTAGATTAGCTATGGCAGTAGAAGACACCAACCTATTTGCTGAGAATGAGCATGATGGGAACCTCTCCCTAAGCCAACGAAGGCGCCCTTTGAATGTCGGAACATCTTAGGAATGACGCAAACAAGAAGAGAGAAACCTGCTTACCATTGAAAACTCAGAGGGCAACCATTAGGTGTAAGAGCTGGCTAGCCGTGATCGAACCATATGCACCATGAACCATCAGCTTAAAGAGCTTGCCAACCAGGTCAGGACTTTAAAGCAAGACCAGAATCAACCGTTGGTGTCTCAAGGACAAAATAAGAGATGCTTGTGCCCCCCAAAGAGGAGATAGTCACAACGATCTAAGGGGAGGACGCGAATTGAGGCAAATCAGAGACCTGCACTGACTCGTAGGACTGGTGAAACCAGTCATGTGGCAAGTAGTCTGCCCTAATCTAAGAGGCACCACCAGATCTCTTCCAAATGAAAAGAATATAAAACAAAGGATTACGCTTATTTAGACGACGTAAAATCCTTTCTGCACAAAAGGGAAGTGGCACGAGGGAAATGACTAAGGAGGTCAGGTCTAGCCTAGAGTTCTGACTTCCCTACAAAAACATGAGGGCATTTATGAACACCCTGAGAGAGGAGAGGGCGACGCAGGATTAGACCAGACAACTCTCTAGATTGGTTGTGGAAATATTAGGGTAGAATAACCCACGGGCAGGCTAGGTCGCAAGGCCGTTAGTGGTAAGATTACCATTCACAAGGCTCCACGGAAGATGAACACACAACGAATCGAAGAAGTTACACAACCAGACCTCAAGATTCGAAGTCCTGTTCAGAAACAGATGGAAGAGATACCTTTTCGAGCAACCGATAGGAGACCAGTCCTGCTAATGTCACCACTCACGAAGAAGATTTCCACGGCAGAACCACGAAAGAAGTTAAGTATCCCAAAGTTTGCATTGTATGATAGAAGATTAGACCCCTTAGACCACCTGCGCCATTATCGCTACGCCATGGTCCTTTGGAATGAGAACGAGACAGTTATGTACTGAATCTTCGTGTAACGCCCCCAAAATAATTATAGGAATCCAACTCCAAACACCAGTACAAAGTGATATTGATACAATAAGAAGCTTTCCTTAATTAGAGATAATATACAAAAGGTGACACATGCGATATACATTCATAAAGAGTTCATCCTGAATCTACAACATGTGTAACGAATAGTGAAAAGTAATGAAGGCTAAATAAATATTCATCTGCCCTAAAGGCTTACATCTTTTCAAGTCACTTTTTGGTTATAACAAAACGAGTCTAATTCAATACAATTAAGCCCTTGGCTATACAAAATAATTACAATAAAAAAGAAGCTCTTGCTCCAAATCTCCCCAAACTACTGTCTTAGCGGAGGCATATCTCCAACACCTGAAAATGGTTTTTCCCAAATAGGGTGAGCCAAAGTCCAGTAGAAACAATCTAACACAATGTATGAATCTTAACAAAGATATAAGTATAATATACATATGCAATGCCTGTAATAAAATCATACATATTCGACAAGATCATAATGTGCCAAGTTTTATGTCTCAATCCATTTTACCTCAACTCATGAGTCAAATTCATTATTATCCAAGCAACCCAACTAAGACTACAATTCAATGGTTCTTCTATCAATACAACCATTACACAAACACTTCAATTTGCCACTTTACGAAAATTTTGTTTGCGGTAATCGGCACCCATGTATGTGCGTGGTTTTCAAGACTTTCATCCTGGACACACAGGCCAACTTAATTCAATGGAGTCCATCCCATTTCTTCTTCCAAACATGGAGTACATCCCCTTTCTCTTCCCAAATATCATACATATATAATGTATTAAAACACAATCACATTCAATGACAACAGTTAAAAGATTAGTTTCTATTTACCTAATCCTCATGCAACTTCTATAATAATCATAGCTATCCTCCACTGATAGCCCAAAATAGATATTTCTAAACAGATATACAATTCCCAAGACAGATAAATTATCCAAATTTCCATAGGTAAGAGGTAATACATATCAAACTCCACCATTTATATAAACATTCATCCAATTTCAACACCAATTTCATTATTTATACAAAATAATCATTTCAAACATGTTAGGGAAAAACTCCATTTTCTCTCCAAATCCAACCCATGTGTCAAAATCAACAAATTTAACACAACATATCCTCATATCTATACCCATAACCATTTTTCAACACCTTTATTTGAAAATCCCTCTTTTGATTTTAAATCAAAACCCTAGGTTTGTCTAAAATCCTTCAAAACACAACATTATTTACACAATCAATAGATAACTAAGTTAAAAATCATAGGAGAGCGTAGAAAGTCCCTACCTCAAGCTTAGAAGACCAAAGTAACAATGGAGAAACTTCAAAGACGTTGAAACCAAATCTTGTTCGGACCAAAATGGAGCTCTTGAGATGCTCTAACTTCTTAACAAAGAGAGTGGGGTGGAAGAACCATTAAATCTAGGAGAAAAAGTCGAGAGAGAGTGAGTTTTAGAGGGAGGAGCTCTAGATCTAGGGTTTGAGAGAGAAAGTTATGAAAAAGTGATGTAAAAAGTGATCTTCTTGGACTGATTTATGTGTAGTCCGTTCGAGTGCAAGAAGTGATACTCGAGCGTCAAACACAATAAGTTGTTCCGCTCGAGTGCAAGAAACGACCATTGAGCGTAGGATGCACACTCCCAGTAGTTTTACAGACAACAGGCCAACGCTCGAGCACAAGAAAGGCCGCTCAAGCTGAACCCGCTTGAGCACAGAAAGAATTGCTTGACCGTAGAATACACTCTCCCAGTAGTTTTGCAGACCTGCAAAAGTACTGAAAATTTGCAAAGCTCGCTTGAGCGCAAGAAGTGCCGCTCGAGCGGAGGGCAAAAATCTAGGCAACAAAAGTTTGGAAACTAAGTAACTAACCTGTTCCAAACTCAACCACAACAACCTAATAGCCAAATTTAAAGAAATACAAGGGAAACAAGATATGATCAATAGTACAACACTATGAAACCCGAGTCCAGAATACAATAAGGGTCGGGTCAAAATCAGAATTGCTATACTTCGCTTCCAGTCTAGGTAGGACAACCTACGCTTGGTATGACAAGCTCTAAGTAGGATCCATTGGCAGTTGGAAACAACTGGCAGATAAGTTTATTGAACAGTTCATAGCAAACAGTAAAAAGGCAAAGAGACTGGACACACTCATGGCACTAAAGAAGATAGAGGATTAGGCCATTAAGCAGTATGCCTAACTTTACTAAAAAACTTTTCATGAGATAGAGGAGGACTACTTAGACAAGGTGGCAATCTCAACTTTCAGGCAAGGACTCCAACTAGAGGACAAGATATGGCAGTCATTCACTAAGACCCCGCCTAAAATTGTCATGGACCTGCAGCTCAGGATCGATCGGTACAGTAAGCTTGAAGAAGACTAGAAGTTCGTAGGATAGGACAGCACGCAAACCAACACACAAAAGACCAGTGCTCCGGACCATTAAAAAGAAGGACACATATTATGTAATTCAAACAGTGTTTAGGCTTCCGATTCGGCAAATACTTTTAGAGATTAAAAATAAGTCTTGGTTCAAATAGCCAGCCAAAATGAAGGAGATTCGAAGGTATGAAACTAGAGGGCGAAGTGTGCTCACTATAATGACGTAGGGTACATAACAGAATATTGCTTTTTCATTCAAGTGATACCTCGACGAGATGGTAGCCGCTGGACATCTGAATGAATTCCTAGGAGAGTAGCAACGAAATGGGCAGAAAAATCAACAAGAAGGGAATGATGTAACAGTAGAGTATCTAAGGAGAATGATCCATGTCATCCATGGAGTAGCAGAGTATCCAAGGCGAATGATCCATGTCATCCATGGAGTCGTACACCCAGATAGAGTAGCACAGGTAAGGGAAGAGATGCAAACCGCAGTGCATCTTAAGGAGGTTTACAAAGCAGAGTATTTCTTGGGAAAAAAAAGGCCAAGGATCGAGGCCAGCCCCAAAGGCCTAGTCATTTCCTTTTCTGAAAAGACATATAAGGACTGGTCTAACCCCACTCAGATGCTTTGATTATTAAACTGGACATGGATGGATTTGGAGTAGAGAGATACTGGTTGATGAAGGCAACGCAGTTGAGATTATGTATTACAAATTATACCAGAGCCTGGGCCTTAAGGATCAGAATCTCAATAAGGTGTACTTGCTACTATTGGGCTTCAACTCTAACCTGGTTTGGCCGGTTGGAGAGGTCACACTACCAGTCAGGGCAGGATCAGTGTGCCTTGAAGTACGTTTTTCTGGTCGTGGATGTGTCCTCACCATACAATGCCATTATGGGTAGACCGTGGCTGCACCAGCTTGAGGCAGTTCTCCCCACACTTCACTAAGCTTTGAAATTTTCTAATAAGGGTGAAATCGGTGCGGTTTGGCCGATTTTTTTTTCTTCCAATTTTTGGGTTGAACCAATTTATTCGGTTTTATAATTATGTGAACCGAATAGATCGAGGTACACATATAAATTGCACCAAACTGGCCTATGCGGTTTGGGGATTTGACAAATATATATAATGATCTAGAAAAGATGACATATATATAATACAGTCAAGTGATTCACAAACACACATACATATATATATATATATATATATATGAGAGTATACACCATGAAAAATCAAATAGCAAAGAGATATTGATCATGATTAAAATCTAATGTTGAAAGTTGAAACCAAATGGGGTTTTCAAAAGGGTTCCAAAAATTAGGGCTTTCAAAATCAAAATTAGGGTTCTCAAAATCAAAAGTTAGGATTTGAAATTTACCTTAGTTTTGTGTCGAAATCGTTACACCAAAAACAGAGTGAAAGAGGAGTGAACAAGTCTATACAAGATAAAGGGTTTTATAGCATCCTTGAAATTTACGTTAGCTCTGTTCCTTCGGAAGGACGAAGATTTGAGAATCAGAGGGAGAGACGAGTGGGTTTCAAGTCGAATGGCGGTACAGATTCAGAGAATTGGGTGAAGAAGGAAGAGGAAAGGATGAAGGAAGGTATTGCTGGTGGTTGTGCTTTTGATTTAGCGGTTTTTGATTTGGCAACAAATGAAGGTGCACATTTAGAAGCATAGAGCAAAAACATGGAAGAGGGAACTGGATTAAGAGAAACCTAAGGGATTGAATCAGTGAGTGAGAGAGAGAGAGAGAGAGAGAGAGAGAGAGAGAGAGAGAGATAGAAGATGAATCAGTAGAGAGAGATGAGAGAGATTGCATGTTTACCTAGGGAAGACAAAAAGGTGTTTTTAACTTTTCATTGTGGGAATAGTTCGAAAAAACTTTTCACTGTGGGAAGACCAAAAGTTGTGTCATATTATATTGAGTGAGCTCTAGGATTAAAACATGTAGACAGGTAAGATGGGAGTTTATTTCGGTGTGGTTCGATATAAAATTAATCAAAACTTGGACTGAAACCAAAAACTGAAAATCTAAAAATTCATATCGATCGACCGAATTAGAGAGAAACAAACAGACCACAAACCGGCGGTTCAGTTCTGTGTGGTCGGTCGGTTCGGTTTTAGCGGTTGTTCTTTCACCCCTATTTCCTAATAAGGAGGGAAGCATTGAAACCATTCGAAGATACCAAATGTCTGCATGACGCTGTTTAATGCTCGCCTTGGGGCAAAAATAAGTTAAGCTGTATGCTCAGTCGAACTTTTGGACTCAAAAGTTCTGGGGGATATTGCAAAGGATCCAGAAGAGCGCATGATAGAAGAACTCCATAAAATTCAAATATCATCGACGATCCAAAAAATTACTTCCTGCTCGGATCTTCTCTACCTGAGTAGGATAAAAAACTCCTTTTTAAGTTTTTAATGGATAATCTTGAGGTCTTTGCATGGACACCCTATGAGATGCTAGTAGGGGACCTCAATATTATCAGTCAATGTCTCAATGTCGATCCTGCATGCAAACCAGTAATTCAAAAAAGTAAAAGGTCTCATGTAGATCACGTTGAAGCAATAGTCGAGGAAGTTGAAAGACTCCTGGATGCAAAGCCCATAAAAAAAAAGTTCATTACCCCACTTGGCTGTCTGGCACCGTCGTACTTAAGAAAAAGAATGAAAAGTGGAGGGTATGTGTAGACTTCACAAGCCTTAACAATGCCTGCCCTAAAGACTGCTTTCCCTTACCAAGGATAGACTAATTGGTGGATGACACCTCTGGACGCGGCAGAATGAGTTTTCTAGACGCTTATAGAGGTTATCACCAAATAGCAATGAATGAGCCAGACCAAAAAAAACTGCTTTTATAACTCCACAAGGGTTGTATTGGTATAGGGTGATGCCTTTTGGGCTCAAAAATGCTAGAGCCACTTACCAACAGCTAGTTACCACCGTGTTTTTTGACCAGATAGGAAAAACCATGGAAATTTATATTGATGATATGGTTGTCAAAAGCAGGCTGGAAACTGACCATTTAAAAGACCTAGAGACCACATTTAATATCCTCAAAACTTACAAATTGAAGTTAAATGTTGCAAAATGTGCTTTTGGTGTTGAGTTAGGAAAATTTTTGGGCTATTTGGTGACAAGAAGGGGGATCGAAGCAGACCCTCAGCAAGTGAAAGCCATCCTCAATTTATAGCCCCCTCGCAAGTTCAAATAAATGCAGAAGTTAACAGGAATGGTAGCGGCACTTTACCATTTCACAAGCCGCTCCTCAGACAAATGTAAACCCTTCTTTCAGTTCCTCAAGAAAGGAGAAGGAGTGGATTGGAATAAACAGTGCGATTAAATGCTAGAGAAATTAAAACAGTACCTCCTTTCACCTCCCTGCTCTCAACCCCACAATAGGGTGAAAGATTGTATTTGTATTTAGCAGTGTCAGGGCACGCGGTAAGCTCAGTCCTGGTCAGAAATGTGGAAACCCAGTTGCCGGTCTACTACATCAGCAAAACTCTAAACAGCACAGAGACAAGGTATTTGCCCTTGGAAAAATTAGCCCTGGCGTTAATGACTGCCGCCAAGAAGCTTGTACACTACTTTCAAGGTCACCCTATTACAGTGCTAACCCAACATCCTTTGCAAAGCTTTTTTCACAAAGTTGATTTTTCTAGGCACATCGTTGAGTGGGCCGTGGAGTTGGGGGAATTTGACGTCACTTTTCAGCCCAAAACTGCCATCAAAGCCCAAGTCTTGGTTGACTTCGTTGCAGAATTCTCAACTGAACAACCTCAACAGAGTTCTAATGTTGATGTGCCACTAGCTGCAAAACTAGGAGGGCAACAGGGTGCGATCCAGCAAACGTAAAAGCTGGAATTGACATTATCGTAGTAGTCCAGTACAACAAAAACTAGACAACAAGCTCAATCAGGACAGTGTAATGATTCAACATGGATGCTGTATGTCGGTGATATGGACAATTGGAAACTCTTCATGGATAGTGTATCGAACTTGAAAGGAGTAGGCGCTAGTGTGGCCTTGCTCTCCTCGGAAGGCATTCTCCACGAAAAAGCAATCTGTCTAGGGTTCAAAGCTTCGAATAATGAAGCAGAATATGAGGCCCTGCTCGCAGGATTACGGGTTGCAAAACTCCTCAACATTGAAGACCACACAGTACACTTTGATTCTCAGCTAGTGGTTAACCAACTCACTGGAGAATATGTTGCCAGGGACGAAAGGATGCAAGCTTATTTAAACAAAATCTAAGACATGGTAAAATCTTTTCGGAAATTAAGGATTGTCCAAATAGGTAGGGACTAGAACTCCTATGCAGACGCTCTGGCCACCCTTGCTTTCAAGAGTGGAAAAAATAGAGGCCAAAACCATTGGATTTGAATTCTTACCTCAGTCCAGTATTTCACCAAAA
Organism: Camellia japonica; assembly: GCA_030407325.1. Classification (NCBI taxonomy): domain Eukaryota; kingdom Viridiplantae; phylum Streptophyta; class Magnoliopsida; order Ericales; family Theaceae; genus Camellia; species Camellia japonica. The sequence continues at coordinate 43,373,876 of JAPPVO010000010.1, read as the reverse complement.
GTAGAGCAAGACATACAACCAATCTTGTGCACTAGTCATAGTTCAAGCTAAATAGATCCAATCATCAAGTACATCAGAGATGGAGTACTCCTAGAACATAGGAAGAAGCCAATAAAGCCAAGAAAAAAGTGCCCAGATTTTGGATCTCAGAAAAAGGTGTCCTGTACAGAAAATCCTTTACGAGGCGATAGCTATTTTGCGTCGACCTAGCCCTTATTGATTACATCCTATATGAGCTACATGTAGGAATCTGTGGTCTCTAGCAGAATGTGCGATCATTTAGGGCTATTGGTGGCTGTTCATGCATAAGGATGGCCAGGCGTATGTCAAAATATGCGACAAGTGCCATCATTTTTCTTCTCTGATTCACCAGCCAGTAGCAGACCTTCACCCACTAACTAGCCCTTGGCCCTTTGCACAGTGGGGCATAGATTTGATCGGCCCACTTCCAAAGGGCAGATGAGGTAAAAAAATTTTGTTGGTAGCAACGGACTATTTCACTAAATGGTGGAGGTTGAGCCACTGATCACAATCAAAGACAAGGATATTAAGAACTTCGCTTGGCGCATCATCATAACCAGGTTTGGTATCCCACATGTATTCATTTTTTATAATGGCACGCAATTCGATTGTGCCCTCTTCAAAAACTACTACTCAGAACTAGGGATAAAAAACTTCTTCTCAACCCCCTATTATCCTCAAAGTAATGGACAGGCAGATACCTCCAACAAGACTGTGCTGGATAGAATAAAGAAGTGCTTAGAATGGCTGAAAGGAAGATGGGTTGATGAACTACCCAATGTTCTCTAGGCTTATCGTATAACACTTAGAAGGGAAACATGCAAGACACTCTATGCCTTGGCCTTTGGAACTGAAGCCGTTATCCCATTGGAAGTTGGATTGCCCATAATGTGATCATAAATTTATGAAAAGTTACAGAATAAACAAGTGTTGGCACATAGTCTGGATTTAATTAAAGAAAGGAGAGCAACAACCTTGGTCAGGTTGGCGAATTACCAAAAGCAGCTCTCAAAAGGGTACAACAAAAAGGTTCACCTTAGGGAATTCCAACCAGGAGATCTGGTCCTGCAAAGAGTTCTGGGTAGTTAGAAGAATCCAATTGATGGACAGTTGGGACCTAGCTAGAAAGGCCCATACAAGGTCGTTTCAGTAGGTGGAAATGGAGCTTATCATTGGGAGGATATGGATGGCAAGGCTGTACCTCATCCTTGGAACACTGTAAACCTTAGGATTTATTTTCAATAAGTATTATTTCAGAAACAGCTTGTAAATAAACAATTTCTATGAGATTTTTTTGTTGGTTCTTTGCTTAAGTATAATTTGCAACAATTGCTTGAGCACAAGAACAAGCGGCAATCTAGCACATGATACAATCCTGTCCTGGATCGCAGCAATGTTCTTGTATGTACACAAATCGTTCAAGACACTTTTGGATGGTCATTCTCCAAGCAACACGTCTATTCAAGAGTATAGGAAGGATTCTGGGTCAAAAAATTAGAACAATCCTGCTTAGGATTGAGGCCCTTGGGACTAATAAAAAAAATTTAGCCCAGGAAAAGGTGACTTCCCTTATCAGGAATGTAGCTTGGTTTCTGAACCAGAAAGGTAGGCAAATCCTGTTAAGAATTATGATTCCTTATACTAGAAGGGAATTTTTACAAAAAATTTCCTACATCCAAGAAAGCACTCCCTCTTGTCTATGGGGGTAGTTGAAAATGTTAGTCAAAATTTTAGTCAGAATGTTAGACAAAATTTTACTTGGTCAAGCGTTTCCAAAATTTTCACAACATTACAATTCTCCTTCAAATTTAGCACTCTACTAATTTTCTATAGCTTGGTTGCCTTTATTGTCAAAACTATCTAAGCTAGGGGGCAAACAGGGTGCCTTATACATCCATCTCAGCCCAGAAATATTTTTTCATCAGCCTAAAAATATTGTTTCAGAAAAGTACTTAACACTTAGATAAAAATCAAACACAAAAACCTTCTGTTTGCAAAGAGTTGCGATTACATCAAAAAAACTGGACCATACAAGAGTTTCTAGGCCACAGTCCACAGTAAAAAAAAAATACAGAAAACAAAAGCAAAAGACAAGTTTTTTTAATCCTTTATCACAGTAAGGGTAGCACCAACTTCAGCAGATCTAGAAGAAACAGTTCCAACATCCCCACATTCATCAGGGGTAGGAGTTTCTGTGCAAGAAGAGTAGATAGAGCATTAAAAGAAGTCTTTTCTTGAGGCTTAGGGAGAGGAAGTTCAACCTCATCAGTAGGAGCGCTTGCATTTTGGGCACTTGCATCTAGAACAGTCTCCACTTCCTCTTCCGGATCTTCTCTAAAGCCCTCCTCTTCAGCTTCCTCCACTGGTGGTGAATCTTTCCTCTAGGGTAGAATTGGGTCAGAATATTGGAAAGAATCATGAGTAATCACAGCCTTAGCCAAAGCAACCTTCCAGTCGTTAATAAACAAATCATCCTGAAACTTATAGATTTGTTGCAGATATTTCTCGTTGATATCCTTGCGGTATTTATCTAGCTTCTCATTCTCTTCATTCTTCAACATTTCATTCGCATCAAAAGCAGATGCCAGACTCTCTTGGGACTCTTCCAGTTGAATCTTGGCCAGTTGGACTGCATTTTTAGCAAGATCTTTTTCAGTGGTGAGTTTTAAATTCTGGTTAGACATTGACTTCAGTCTCCTCTCCATATCAACAGCTACCTTTAGAGCACCAGAGGCCTTGACAGATTGGATGTAGGCGTCAGCTTCGTAAGAATCCATCTTGGCCAAACTTTCATGACAAACTTGGATGGCCCATAGAAGAGAAAAATTATCAAACTTAATCACAATGTAAGGAATAGAGAAAGCCTGGGCACAAAAAAAACTTACCTTCACAGCGCTGACTATGCTAGTATGGATCAGAGAAGTATCATCCAAAGGTTAGAGGGAGGCCATATCCTTGGGCAGGGTAAACCCTTTGCTGAGCTAAAAGCCCAATTTAGGAACCTCTATTAAGATGTCATTCTTGGACACATAGTGACTGTTGGAGAGCCACATTTGAGGCATAAACTAGTCTTCAGGAACCTCATAGGACACAGTTTTACAACCCCGTTGTGTCTTGGGGCATTTCGTAGCAGGATCTTCAGGGTCTGTAATAGCAGTTGCAGGAGGGTAAATTGTTTTAATTTCATAGACTCAGGGGTCATGGACTCACCAGCACTGGAACTAGCACTGGCAGTAGGAGCACCGGCAGCGGAAAGCGCGACTCCTACTTCCTGTTTCACCTTCAAGAGTTCAACACCTTTTTACAATTTTATTTTTTCTTGACAGAGGGAAGATTAATGGTGGTTTTCTGCAGTCCTTGAAGAATGCCGTGCAAGGGTAGTAGCCAAATTTGGGAAAAGACTTCTCCTTTTCAGGAAGGTTCCAGATTTTCTCCAATTCCTTCTGACAAATGTTGTATTCACGGAGGTGCTTAACCACGTTAGTGCTGGATTTAGCAGAAAGAGAATGAATAGTTAAAAAACTAGTCAACCATACAAATTCAAAGGAAAAATAAGGAATATAGAACAGAAAGGACTTGTTCTTGCGAAGGTTCTGGGTACAGTCTAGTTATGAGGAGAGCTCTCAAATTCCCAGTTCCTAGAAATTGTCGTAATATCCTTCTCTAGGTCCTTGTTGGTTTTGGGAAGAAGGGTGGTAAGTCTCTTTGAGGCATTTTTTGGCCTCAGATAATACTTAACGTCCTCAGTTGGGGCCTTGGCATTGTAGGCTGTAAGAATGTAAACAGACAGAATCTCCATCTAACCAAGTTAGGTATCCTGGGCACGATTCAACTCAAAAACCCCATTCACAACTTTGTAAATGTTGGCAGAAAGTTGAATTGGGGCAAGAGACCAAGAGCACATGCACTTCTTTAAAAGTGAGTTTAGGGGAAACCTTACTCCTCGCTCAGTAATGGCGACAAGGGGCATAGAAGTGTAGTTTGGGCCACCCTCAAGGTTGTCGGCGTCCTTTCGCAAGCAAACATGGACATCTTTTGGAATGCCAAATCGCTCGTGAAAGGTGGCCAAGGAAAAAGGGAATTCTAGAAGGACGCAATACTTGCCTATAAGACAAGAAAATGAATGAAAATCAAGAAATGAGAGAGAAAGAGGGGGACTTACAGGCAAGAAAAAGGGAGATCTAAACGGAGGATCCCCGGACTAGAAGTGCTATGGCAGAGATCTTTTCTCTTACTTTTCTCTAGAAGGAACTAGCAAGTATTGAAGAAGGAAGGACTCTGATGGGAAATTTATAGTGCCAAAAATAATTTTGAACGGACGTGTTTGTCGCTTCGTATGATAAACGCGACGGTTTGGAACTTATGGCATGAGGCCACATGTCTTGGGGCGGAGGCGGTGCGACAAGCAAAATGACATCACGCTGTTTGAAAGTTGGAATGATAAATACGAAGCCCTAGGATCACGGGCAAAAAACCCTCGCAATGGTAATTAAAACTCTTACTTCTTTTTCAGCCCAAAAAGAAAAAGAAGCCAGAGTTGGGAGGGCAATTGTAGGAGTAAAAAATGAGTCAACATAAGGCAGGACTGAAATTCTTGTGCTGACAACGGGAAGACATCCCCACCAGAGTCAGTCCAGGATAGTTTGAGTCTGGACTGATAGCCCAGGTCCAAATTATGCCAAGGGAGTTTTAGGACAGAAAAGAGGCTGGAGAAGGAAGCATGCCCATGAAGGACATAAACCCAGTCAACCTACATTCCTATATTTTAGGCTCAACCAACTCCTAGAAATCCGTACCTAGTAGAGCACAATCCCTAAGGAAAATGAGCTGACGTGAGAAGTGGAGGGAAGCCTAATAGCCCATAACAGCTAGTGGCAGCAAACTATAAAAGGGGAAGCAATCAACATAATTGAGGTATGCAAACACTTTTACCTGAACCTCACTGGTATAATCCTATACCTTTGTCTAATTCTGTCACTGACTTAGGCATCGGAGGGTCCCTAGGCTGCTCCAACCACCCCCTTACCTTTATTTGAGTGTTTTTCAGGTCAAGAACCAAGTTATCTCTGTCATGTCACTGCCGTAGCCTAAGTGGTTTGATTTTTACTCACCACAATTACAATGCTAATATGAGTTATACAAGAAAATTAGTTTTCTTTTACTTTCCACCACTTTCAAGCTAAACAAATTCATAATTTTTTTTTTCTCTTTCTCTCATTTTCTACCTATTTTATCATATATATATTTCTAGAAAAACCTTCCCACATAAAATGACACGAAAACTACCAGTGTGGGTAGTTTTGTCTCTTATAATTTAATCTTAACCATTAAATGAGTCACCTAGAATTAGTACTCCGATGGTTAAATTAGATTGTGTATAGGAGGAAATGGGTATGATATTTTAGTGACAGAGTTTAGTGGACTAATAGTGCATACCTTTCTTCTTTAACTCACCTTCCTTATATAGCCATTTGGTGTAGATATTAATTACGTGACTTGACATTTTTGTCATCATTACTTGAGTGTCAGAGCCTAGTTTACTACTACACCTTCGGAAAGGGACAATCTGGGCCTACTTACTTCTCGGCACAAGTGCGAGCCGATTTTATCGGTATTTCTTATTTGGCATGCCACTTGGTTGGTGAACGTACTATTCGGCGTTTAGTTCTTGGTGACCCATTGACCCAGATGCATTAATCTTCTTGGCTTACACAACTTTTTACCCCCTCAATTTGTAAAAGAATAATCACATGGATCCGAAATACTATCTAATTGTTAATTAATAAGTGATGTTTCATTTTTTATTTTATGTTACTGGTCTTGTAAAAAATTGCTCCTCAATTTGTCCATAATATAGGTAAACTAATAGGGCTATTGGACAAACCATCATAAGTAGCCAGTGATCTACACGACCGTCGCTATGCTAAGGAAAAACAACAATATTATAAATTTAGAAGTTTTATTTAGAAATTTACTTAGAAATAGTAATCTGTGGTCCAAATTTAATTTATGTATGGACTTCACAAAACAACATTTAAATCTTAACCATTAATGCATATTATGGGATTCTTGGTATGTGTTGGAGCTGAGTAAACTCGACTCCTAATCGGCAAATAAGGCGCACCCAAGCCCCATATTTAACCAAAAGGCTACTAGGCTTTAACAAGACATTGACGAGTAAATGTAGATGGGTGGAAGAGTGTGTTGAGTTAAGAGTACCTAGGCCATGTGTCTAGGCCGAGTAGGTCCGGTAAGTCAGCATGACCTCATTAGGTGGACCCAAGCTGTCCTTTTCTAAAAAGTATAGTAAGGAGATAGGTTCTGATAGGGTGATGATGAAGAGCTAAGCTACAAGAGAAAATATCAAGGAGGATGACTCTATGAAAGAGGGAAAAGGCAGAAGAAAGAGGTATGTTAAAAAAACTTGCACTCTAAGAAACTAAATACTCTTCTTTCGAAAGAAACTAACTTTCTCATTGGATTACTAATTCCGACACCATCGACCGGAGTTCTTCTTCTGTTTTAGGTAGCATCTCAAGGATCCTCCAAGAGCTTGTTTGGATTGAAGGGGTATTCCAAAACCACTCCCCACAATTGGCGCCGTCTGTGGGAATACTCAAACTCATCCATGGTAAACCCAGCTCAAGATCCTCCAATCATTGGAAACGATAATGTCGTTCCTGGAATGATCTTCGGTCTTGAAGAAACTTCTGCATGGAGATCCTTAAACTTTGATGCCATAACCCCTTCTTTACCTTCGATGTTAGTAGAGGATGCCGTGCAAACTTTGATAAACCAAGCAAAGCAAAATGAGCAATGCCTGGAGGATATGGCAGTTGACAATCAGCGCTTATGCCAAGAGCTGGCAAAATCCCAGCAAATGGCACCACGTAATAAACGAGGTCGATAACCAAGAAGGAAAGTGAAGCAGCAACGCTAACCCCAAAGGCGTGATGATAGTAGCAGTACATTAGACTCCTCTTGGGAGGAGCCTAGAAAATGAAACCGAGTTGATGAGTCTAGTTCATCAGATGGAGGAAGTTCTTTGCAAGCATGACGCATGCGGAAAAGGAAAGACGATGATTCTGATTTAGAGGACAAGCATGATCCCATCATATGACGTATAGCAAAGGTTGTCTTGCCTAAGAAGTTTAAGGCACCATCATTTACCCTTTATGATAGCAAATTGGACCTCACCAATCATGTTCGTCATTACAAGCAGGCTATGACTTCGTATGCAGATAATGAGGCTTTTATGTACCAAATTTTCCTAGCAGCCTGGGACCTCTGGCTGTTAGGTGGTATTAGAAGCTTGAACCATCTTCCATTAAAAGTTTCCATAAGCTCCAAAAGTTTTTTTGGGCCAGATTCATTACCAATGAGGTACAACCCAAATAGGCTGATTCTTTATGGTTAATAAAGATTAGAGCAAATGAGACCTTAAATGAGTACTTGGCGCGATATTGGGAATGTTTCAACCTGGTAGATGATAATTGTAACGATTTAATGGCAATCACGACCTTTAAAATGGGATTGAAGTCGGATAACCCACTACGAAGCACTCTGACTCGCAAACCCCCAAAGACGGTATGGGCTTCAATGAAGAAAGTGGAAGAATATTGTAAGGTGGAAGACGATGCATTTTGAGTTCAAGTCGGGCTTCAAGTTACTGAGTCGGCAACTCCAGTTTCGGCACAACTGTTGTTTGCCATTCTTCTGAATAGAACAACATCCCTGAGAAGAAGCTCGGAGCCACGGGGAAGGCTTAGAAGAGATAATCACCTTGATTCACACCGACGTCACGATCAGTATCAATTGTACAACAAACGTCTACTGAGTTCAGATAAGAAATATACGGAGTTATCCGAGCTGATTGGCCAGATCTTGTCGAAAGTTTAATATCGGACATTCTTTAAATGGCCGACTAGGATGTCTGGACCACTAGACATGAGGAGAAGGGACCAAAGATGTGATTATCATAAAGTTCATGGCCATACAACTGACAAGTGCTACGCATTAAGGGATCACCTGAAAGAATTGGTTTGGAAAGGTCACCTAAATGACTACCTCCCAAAGAAGGCTGCCCCGACCAATGCGTTAACCATATAGCCCGAGTCTCTTTCACTCGGCTTAATCCATATGATTGATAGCCTCCTATCTCTAAATAAGGTGAGTACAGTTCAAATGTAGTCAGCATCAGAATCATCTCAGCCCAACTTACAATCCACTGGGCACCCGAAGCAACAACGGATAATGCTGGCCAATGAAATTAGTTTTTCTGATTCCGATCTAGATCGTTTGACTCTACCTTATAACGATGCTTTAGTTATGGAGCTATGGGTGAATAAGTTCGTTGTTGAACGTATCCTGGTCGATCAAGACAATACTCTTGAAATTATATATTACAAGACGTTTCTTAAGTTTGTCTTCAAGGATGAAGATCTTGCACCAGTCGAATACCCTCTTTTGGCTTTAATGCCAACCCATAATACCCCCTGAAAAAGATCGTGCTACCGGTGCGGGCTGGCACTCGGACACTAGATGTAGAGTTTCTAGTAGTAAAGCTTTCCTTTTCCTACAACTTGATTATGGGCCGAACATGGCACCATATAATGAAAGCCGTCCTAAGCACTTACCATAAGCTTCTTTGCTTTCTGACTCAATATGGCATTGAACAAATTTGAGGATTACAAACATTGGTGAAGAATTGTTATATGAAAGCCTTAAAAAAGAGACCAAAAGAGCTCGAGGTCAATTCGATCGAGATTCAGGATCAAGAAGGTCATGACGATGTGGGAAACATTCCAGACAAAAAGGCGATGAAACATTTGGATCAAGTCGTTATACCCAATGACATTGAGAAGTTTTTTTATGATTGGCACTAGCCTCAATGCAACCGAACGACAGGAACTAGTGATCTTTTTACTTAGCAGCATCGATGCGTTTGCCTAGACCTCGTATGATATGCCTTGGGTAGATTCGGAAGTGGCTATTCACTGCCTCAACGTTGATCCCAAGGCCAAGCCAGTTGTGTAGAAAAGCCTTCGCTCGGCCATCGAGCATACCTCCACCGTAATTGAAGAGGTAGATAGATTATTAGAGACTAGGCCAATTTGAGAAGTCGCTTACCCCATTTGGTTGTCCAATACTATTGTGGTGAAGAAGAAAACAAGAACATGGCATGTATGCATCGATTTCACGGATTTAAATAAGGCTTGCCGCAAGGACTGCTTCTCCTTACCCCAAATCGATTAACTGGTGGACACTATAACTCATCATCAATGCATGAGTTTCTTGGATTCATATCGAGGATATCATCAAATCGCTATAGATCTTGCCAATTAGGACAAGATGGCATTTCTCACTCCAAGGGGAACTTATTGCTACAAGGTCATGCATGTTAGGCTGAAAAATGCTAGGATAACTTATTAGAGATTGGTCACGACCATGTTCAAAGATCAAATCGACAAGGCCATGGAGGTCTACATCGATAACATAGTGGTGAAGTCAAAGGAAAAACATACACACTTAGCCAATCTCGCCGTAACTTTTGATGTACTTCAAAAATACAAAATGAGGCTTAAAGCCTCGAAATGCGCATTTGGCATTGGGTCGGGCAAATTCCTTGGCTACATTGACAACCATCGTGGGATAAAAGCTAATCCCAAACAGATTAAGGCTATTATGAACTCAGCTTTGCTAAATTCGTCAAAGAGGTTGAGAGTTAATGGGTATGGCTGCAGTGGTCAATAGATTCATCAATCGATCTTCTGACCAATGTAGGCCATTCTTTTAGACACTTTGGCAGGGAAATCATTTAAATGGACTTCGGAATGTCAGCTGGCCTTAGAAGGACTTAAAACATACCTCAACTCTGTCCATCTTCTATCTACTCCCGTGCCGAGAGACATTCTTATCCTATATTTGGTGGTATCTGGCCACGCTATAAGTGTCGTTCTTCTTCGTCATGAACTCGACAGGAAGAAACCCATTTTTTTATTTAAGCAAATCCATGGTCGATGCGAAGACCCAATATTTACCCTTAGAGAAATTGATTCTAGCCCTTGTGGTGGCCGTTAGGAAGCTAATGCACTATTTTCAAGCCTATACCATTAAGTGTCTTCCATTCCAGCAAGTGTAAATAAGTGTGTTTGGTTTGTTTTTGCTTTGTCTTTCTTTCGCTGAGTCGTTTTTGATTTCCAGTCAGTTGAGGGCTCGGTGTCCAATTCAGAATTCGCTAAGATTCAATCATTCTCAGATTCAAATTCAAAAGAAAATGTTTTCAAGCTCAAAGTGCAAAAGCCATTCACACCATGATGTGCAAAGGAAAAATCAAAACTTCTTTTATTAAACTTCAGGGTGAAGCCTCGATCAACATTACAAAAAGAAAAGAAAAGAAAATTTTGAAACAAAAAAAGGAATTCTGAAGCATTAGTTGTGAGACCCCTAACTTTTGTCCACCTTATTAGGTTCCTAAATTTTGAGTTATTATAATAAAGCCCTTAGTTCGTCGATTGTTCGCAAATTAAACCCTAGAACCGAAAACGCATCATGGATGAACCCATACAAACCCTAATCGACCCTGGAAGCTTAGAAATCATTTCTAACACTCTAATATTAATTATTTAACTCTCAAATTTTAGATTAATCACTCCAAACCTTAACTTCCGGTTTTCACAATTTTCGTTCGGTTATTTACCTTTAAATTCAAAGCAAGATAATACAAACCGAATTATTTTTCCTAACACTAATTTATTAACTCTACACTTCAAATAGATACTATAATTGAGCCCAAGCCCTCACATTTTTATTAAATCACAAATTGAACCCAAACAAGTACCATTATATATTTATATATACACTTGTATCCTAAAATCTTTTTTTTAAAACATTTTATTTTACAAATTCCAATAATTGTACACAAAAAAAAAAGATAAATAAAAATAAAAAATAAAATATAAAACAAATCCATCAATTCAGCATCACATGGCTAGCCATCACCATTGTAGGTGTAATGAATGTACTATGAGACAATTTTCCATGATTTAAGGAAGAAAAATCTTTGACTTGGTACAAACTTTTATATACATGTATATAAGCAACTAGGTTGGTTTGATTAGGAGGAAAACCCTAACTAGATCATATTTAGGAACCTAATTAAGACCTTTAATCCTCCACTATTCCATTGAATTCAAACCAAATCCAAACTATCCAATCCAATTCCAACCAAGGGGCATTTAGGACCTTTTGCACCAAATTCATTATATAAAAAACCCCTCCCCTAGCATTTTACATACAAGAACAACACTTATACACACTATATTTAGTTGAGAGAGAAAAAGGAAGGAGGGTGAGCTTGGTAGAAGAGAGGAGAGGAAGAAAAAGTTTGCTAGCAATTCCAACAACCCTCAAGTAAGCCACAACACAACTCTCTCTTCCATTTTCCTTTTTCAAATACATGTTATTAGAAGTTTAAAATGGTATTTTCAGATGTGTTATAATGGTATTCTTGTGTCAAAAATAAAAGGAGTTGAGCCTTGATTCTACCTTTCTTCTATTTCTCTTAATCGGTATAAGACTACATTTTTTCCTATCAATCTCTCAAAATTTTCAAAAGCACACATTCACCTTAAATTTATGAGTTTAATACATATTATTTAGCATGTTTTCATCACAAGATAAGTGGAAAATTTCGCTTAGCTGACCTCTTTTCTCACCAACTTTCTTTTTCAAGAATTGTGCCAGAAAAATCTGTTTTATAGCCACCTTACGAAAATTATAGAAAAATGTATAAAAATATTATGGACCTCCATTTTATGTCAAAATCTTTCTTAAGGAGTTATCTTTCAAGGAAAATTGGTTTCATTGAAAACGAGTGAGCGGTTTGTGAGAAAATCAGATTTTCGTAACAGTCGATGAATCTGGACAGAGCTGGAGTATTTCTGAAATAACTACAAATCTGGAAAAGCTATTCCATTTCCGAAAAATGTTCTGAAAACTAGATAAAATTCCCTACGAACCGTAGGAAGGCCGGGCTCTGGAAAAATCTGAAATAGCCCTTTTGAGTATAATCTTTAGGTAGTACTAAACCTGGAAATTCTGTTTTCATTAGTGTTTTATGCTCTCGTGTTCATGAATATGCTTATTAATTTATGATAATGTCTCGATATGATATTTCACATGTCATAGGTTTATGTATTTTATTTTAATCCTTCGATGGTGCTCACACTTATGTAAATCTAGAAATTATATTCATGTGCGAATTTATTCCCTTAACTACTTGAATATGCCTAGAGCTACTTGTGCCTATCTTCATATGTGAATCTCATGTGTTGTAACCTTATTTCCTTCTATTTGTACTATTTAGTTGTTCAAACTTGTGTAATAGATGTTGTTTCAAGAGCATGTCCTAACTCTGACTTAAATTATCTAACTCAAATAGGAAACTTAATGGGTGGTAATGGGTTGAAAATTTTTGGACAAGATTACTAAGATATTGATTGGTTGACGGGATGCGTTCACTATTTGGAAGTTAAAATCTTGCGCAAGTGGTTTTCAGAACCCTTGAACGGAGCGGTTGTATTCGGACCTTAGGTATTTGGTGTAAGGAGGGATTTGGGCAAGGCCCATTATTACCGTCTCTTTTGAGGCCTTGCGGTTGGCGCTACGTGGTATATAACCGTTGGTAGGCATCCGAGGTTAGTTCTGTAACAAAGCAGCAAAAGATGGGGCATACCGAATAATCCGCGTCCGAGTCTTGTGGTTGGGAGAACGAAGTCTCTTTGGGGGATTTCTAGATTTCTAACATCTAACCTTGTAATCCTTTATTATTGAATGATTATCATGCTTCATTACTTGCTTGTTATAATTGTGATGGTGTATTGGATTAGGAAAAAGGGATGGGGTGTGTGTGCGTTTACTGGGCATTCAAAGTTCATGGCGTTTCATGCCAGGTATCGAAGAAACATACGAAGCCAACAAAGAGTCAAAGACATTTGAAGACTTAAGTTTTCCTTAGAGAAAGTTTGGAACCATTTTGCTCATTAGTCTAATTGTGCTTTTATTTATTCTTTTTGGATTGTAATAGTAATGGAACTCGTTTTGTAAATTTAAAATTTCAGATTCTGTAATTATTATTTACTTTGTAATCCTATGCCTATCTCTGCGTTGCTTATGAGATCTTGTGTCAATGCCTTTTAAGATCTGTCAAAAGGGTGGTGCGCTACCTAAGAAAGCTGGACTTAGAAGGGAGGCTAATTTGACTCTTTTGGCGATCTGGGATCTTACTCGGTTATTGGCCATAGGACTCATTAGTGTCGTTTCCTAGACTCCTAACCTTAGATAAACCCTGTATTTAATTGATAATATATTCTCTGAAGTTCATGATTTTTGGGGCGTCACATTAGTGCTTCTTCCTAAGTAAAAAAAGGAACAGAGGGGAAAAAAATAATAAAAAAAAGAAAAAAAAGAAAAAGAAATTGAAAAAAAAAGAGAGGGCCATTTTCTCGATTTTCCGGTAGCAGCCCGACTGCGAAGGTTACAAACTGACTTCATTTGTAGACACCTTTGTTAGTTGACTCTACCGTCGGTTACCTCACTTCATCATTACTCTCGGGAAGCCCTTAAAGACTCTGCATCGGCATTGGCAAAGCTTCCGAAAGAAATTACTCCCCGCCAGCCATCAAAGGTGGAGTACGAAGGAATCCAAATCAGGATGCAGAGGTCGCCTTCCATTTCAACTCTTTGTTTTGCTTCTTCAGTGCGCTAATCTTAGCTCGAGCATCTTTGTACATACTCTGGAGCAGAGAGAGTTAGACATTTAATCGGTGCACCTCACTTGTCCTGTTCTGCAGCCGGTGGGACAAATTGGAGACTGCGGTCACCGTCTCCACACAGGACTTCAAGGTGAAGTGGTTGGCATCAATATTAGACTACACTACTATTATTTGCTTGACTGACAGTGCAAGATAATTGAGAACAGGGATAGGGGCACTCTACCGAGGCTCAGAGGAGCTGGCCTTAGCATTGTTAATTGGGAGAGTGTTAAGGTTTGGAAAGAGAGTGAGGGGATGGTGAGAAGAAGCCATGTCAGAGGGAGTATGACGTTGAAGGGAGATATTGCAGAGTAATGGCATGGGGTGGTTTGTAGCTCTCTGCTTTGCCCCTCGCAAGCTGTGTTTAAGAAGAAGAACAAAGGGAAAAAAGAGGCCAAAGAAGAGTGGATTGCTGAGGCAATCTTTGACAAACGGGGGTCATCCAGCTGCTGTCGGTCAAGCGTGTTGTGATTGTTGAAATCACGCGCTTGACATGACGCTCGAAGAAGACGAACGGGGCAGAGAGAGACGGACCAGAAATAGGAGAGAGAGGGGTCAGTATATGTGTATATATGTATTTGTATATATTCTATATGTATATGTATATATATAATGTATTTGTATATATTTTGTCTGTGTATCTATATCCATATATCTGTATCCGTATGCCTATGTCCATATACGTGTATGTATATATTATGTCCATATATATAGCTCGTATATCTGTATGTATATGTATATATGTATGTATCCGTATATGTACATATTTTGTATTTTTTTTTGTATCTGTATATATGTATATATGGTATATATAGGAAATTAAAACGAGGAAATTTTTAGAAAAGCAAAAGAAAAAAAAAAATCTTCAGGAAAAAACAAAAGAAAAAAAAAATCATGTTCATCTATTTTGTATCCATCATGTTGTTGTTGTGCATCCATCACATGGCATATTATTTGTCTTACATTGCATGTTTGTGCTTTTGCATTCACCATCACATTTGCATTGTCTATTATATTTGTCATGCATGGTTACAATCCATTCACATCACTTCAAACTTTTTGATTACAACTTTTCTCCTTTATCCGGTTGAATCCATCGTCTTATTTCATATCGAGGTATGGTCTAGGTCTCATATATTGGTTAAGACCCCTTTCTCCCTTACCCGTTGAAACCATCGCCCTATTTCGTATTGAGGTACGGTCTAGATCTCATATATTGGTTAAGACCCCTTTCTCCTTTACCCGGTTGAAATCGTCGCCCTATTTCGTATTGAGGTATGGTCTAGGTCTCGTATATTGGTTAAGACCTTGTTCTCTTTTACACAATTGAAACCATCACCCCATTTCATATTAAGGTATAGTCTAGGTCTTGTATATTGGTTAAGACCCATTTCATTTCTCTTTTACCCAATTGAAATCAATCCTCTATTTTATATTAAGGTGCGGTATAGGTGTTGTTGTTTGATTAAAAACCTGTTTTCACCTCCCGTGTGAGTGTGTTTGGATTGTACCCCTTTGTTTGCTTCATTTGCATGACGCTTGCCTCACCACCTACTGCGTTGCATTGGATAAGTCATAAAAAAAAAAAAAACAAAACAAAACAAAAAACAAAAGATAAAAAAAAAAATGAATTTCAATTGCATTACCATATCATTTGCATGGTTACAACTACCACTGTTGCATCACTTGGTTATAATCTATTCACATCAACATTTGATTACAACTTTTTTCATCAGCTACTACTAGCCCCTTTTTAGGTTGTAGGTTAAAACTATTCACCGGTTACATTTCATTCTCTTCTGTGAATGTGTTTGGATTGTATCCCTTGTTATGCTTCATATTACATGTTGTATTGTATTTCAAAACAAAAATGGTTTCATGAATTGTGTAAATCCAGCTTTCAAATTGTATTTCAATTGCATGTCATTTGCATTTCGCCCCTGACCTACGCTGATTTGATTCCTTGCAAAGGGATACATAGGCAACCTTCGGGTTTAACCAACCTACATTGCATCTTGTTTTTTTCCCCAAGTCTTACTGCCATGTCAAATGAGTCGTCTTTGGGCTTTGACATTCACTCACGTCAAGAAAATGACTTCGAGTTCTATCAAAGAGAGGCAACTGTAAACACCCCATTTTGACTGACACTAAGACTTGGGTACTTTCTTTTGATTACTTGATGATGAAAACCAGAATGTGTTTCTTACACAATTCTAGTAAGAAAGATGGAATTTGTGCCTCATTTCCAAACCTAAGCTTGTTTTGGCCAAGTCTTCAAATTCCGTTCGAAACTCTCTTTCGAAACTTTCTTTCCGCGCTATGTTCTGAATATTTTTGTAGTGTTTTGAGGCTCACTTTTAAACTTCAAAATGAAACATTTTCTTAGGAAATTGAGCAAAGAACAATGTGGAAATAGGAGGAAAGGACAAGAATTCTATCAAAAAGTCTTGTTTTATGCAAAGAGTCAGGTCTAGCCATTGTTTTGGCTGGCCGCCCAAATCGTCTTTTGGCTAGGCAAGCCAAGGTTTTGGCCAGCCGCCCAAGATATTGGTCGGCCGACTAATTTGCACAGAAGCAGGGCAGTTTTGGCAAAATTCTTGATGAAAGCGTGTGGGTCATGCCCATTTCAGATCTTTTATGTTAGATTCATGCACGAGGTGTATCTAGGCCCCCTCCATTATCATCCTTTGGCCCCTTTCTCAAAAGAGAGGTTGTCAGCTTCCTTAAAGGTGGCGCCATTTTCAATCCTCCTTGTCACCCAATTATCCTTGTCTCCTACTTTTTCCTTGACTTAGCAACCTTCCCTGATTACTTATAGAGATGGAGAGGTTCAGAATGGATAATAGAATGTAAGGAAGATAATTGAATTAAGAGAGAAAAGTGAGAGTTAGAGAGAAAAAATATACTATCTTTCAACATATCAAACCAAGCCGATAAATTCAGTGAGTGTGATATTCTTGAGCCTTAATCCAAAAAAGAGTGAGTGTTGTTCAAAAGAGAGAAAAACAGAGAGTTGTAACTCTCCTCCCCCCTTCCCTCCCCACAAATATTGTTAAATAGCCCCTAAACACCATTCCAACTAGAATTTCAAAATTTTAGATTGATAATTGAGAACACACTTCCTAACTTAAGGGTGATCAAAAGGAAGTTTGGAAATCAAATCCTTTCATTGGAAGGTAAATTTTGCACACTTTTTATTTTTTTTGTATTTCTTACATTTTCTTTCTTCCATTGCTTTTCTTACTTCAATTTCATATTATAAACCTATTGTAAGCTAACTAGAAATGGTTAGTGAGCCACTTGCATATTTTCCATTTGTTTTTCTGGTTTCTAAAACAAAACAGAGTTTTAGCCTAGCCTTAAATTGGTCGTCCGGCCACCTTTTTGGCTTGCCAGCTAACTTTTTGGCCGACTAGCCAGTATTCTCCAGGACATAACCTAGTAGCCTCCTGCAATGAGTAAAACAGTTTCCAACGGTCTTCGAGGCCCTTTGCAGCTTCTGTTTTAATTGTTTTAGTTTAATTAGAGAGTGATTGTGAGGATTTAATTTTTGTTGTAATATTTTTCCTCTCCCCCTTATTTGGATGTGTGATATTTCAAAGCGATATAATAATTCCCTATCCCTGCTTCTTTCTATCCCGTTCTTTCATTTGTTTTCCATATTTTATAAATATGTAATATATCATGCTTGTCATCATATCCATGCCTTTCATCCATGTTTTATACCTTAAGATTCGGCTAAATTTGTTGTGTGCTACCTCATGTTTTGAGATGATTCACATGTCATATATTAGAAGCTAAATCTGTAGTGGCATTTCATGAGTGAATTGCATTAGGAGCTTGTATATAGGATCATGCATGTTTACTTATTTTGTTTTTGTGCCTATTTGTGGGACGCCAGTAAATGTATAATTTTTTGTGTTTTAGTATCCTGTCTGTGTGTGATTTTCTTACTATATTTAGCATTGTACCATGTGACTATGTGCTTATTTGATATGACTCTATGTATGCCAGTGAGTGAAGGTTGTATTATTTAATTTGGAATAAAATTGATTTTCATGATTGCATTATTCAAAACATTTTCAAGATATTGAAATCAAGTTGTTCCAAAATGGACGACATGGTCTATATTTGTTTGCTTTGCATAGTAAATTTTAGGATTTGTTATTAATAACTAGAATATGAACACATAACGCAAATAAAATTCATATCATGGCTTAGTAGAGGCCAATCTTTTGATCGGGTGAGAGGGGGTGCTCAATTAATGACCTTCCCACTTCATACCTAGCCAAGCATCTTTGGTTACGATGAACAGTGGCCTTGGCATGACTCACGGGTTTCCTAATTTTCCCAAAACATTAGGCGGCGACTCTAAGATTTGATAACGCAGTCCATTTTTGGCAAAGGTTTTTGCAATAAAATGGATTTTCTATAAAAGTTGCTAAATCTTGACTCTCATCTACATTTCCATTTTAGTATCATTAATCACCAAAACTGAAAAAATATGAAAAATAAACAACAAAAATATGAAAAACCAAAAAATTGGAAAACATATTTAAAAAATGAAACTAACGAGAGTGGTTCTTATTTAAAATTCTAACATCATATCTTGGTTATTAAAGTACCATGTAAAATATTACAGTTCAGAAAATCTAATTTAAACAAAAAGAAAGTGTATAAAGATAACATGTGAATTTTTGAGAAGCAGCACAACTCTCTGTTTTAAAAATGTATACGCTTTCCTCTGCCTAGTTTTGAACGGGATGCATACAATTTTAAGATTGAACCAAAATTATGTATATCGGTATAGAAATAGGGGTTATTAATGGGACGGAAATAGGGGTTATTAATGGGACGAGCATGGTTTAGCCAGCCTGCAACTATTGTGTCCACGTCTCACATTTTTTAGTAGACTTATATTATTAAGTTCTACACATTTATTTTTTCTTTTTTAATAATTCATATGATCAAATTAATTAATATTATTAAAACAATAAAATTAAAGTATAAATTCAACAAATCAACAAATTATGAAAATGACAATGTTATATGTAAAAAGTTGAGAGTTAGGAAGATATCACTAGTTACTGTCAAATTCAATTTTAACAATTTGTGTTTTGTGTAATTTTTTTTAAATACAATTTATAAGGATAATATGTGTTGTCAAATTTATTTATTATTTTTTTAAATGAAACAACATTGATTTTAATGTATTAAAATTGAATTTAATAGTGTATTTTTCTAGATTTACCTATGCGGGCTTGTACGGGCCGGGTTCATAGGCGGACTCGGGCTTCAAACATTTGTCCAAAGCCCTAAATCATCTTCTATGGGATAGGACGAGATGGGCAGTCAAGCGGGTTGGGGTGAGCCATGGGACGGATTGGGTAATACTGGGTTTTTTGCCTGCGGCCCAATTGATGATCCTGTAACATGTCCAGGAGGTACCCGCACGCGTTAAATAGTTTAGACCTTTGATTTCTTTGATCCAGTCTCACGAGTACAATAT
Organism: Camellia japonica; assembly: GCA_030407325.1. NCBI lineage: Eukaryota > Viridiplantae > Streptophyta > Magnoliopsida > Ericales > Theaceae > Camellia > Camellia japonica. The sequence continues at coordinate 43,354,532 of JAPPVO010000010.1, read as the reverse complement.
GAAACATAGATGAGAGTCTAAATTTTGCAACTTCATAGAAAATCCATTTTGTTACAAAATTATTGCCACAAATGAACTGCATCACCAGATTTTAGAGTCGCTACCTAATCTTTTGGAAAAATTAGGAAACCCATGACTCGTGCCAAGGCCACTGTTCATTATAACCAAAGTTATCTTGGTTCAGAATCTCAGGTATGGGAGGGGAAGGTCATTAATTGAGCATCCCTGCTCACCCAATCAAAAAATCGGCCTTTAATGACCATAATATGAATTTTGTTTACTTTATATGTTCATATTCCAATTATTAATAATCCTATTTACTACGTGAAGCAAACAAGTATAGACTATATCATTCATTTTGGAACAATTTGACTTCATGTATTTGGAAAGAGTTTTGAAGATGTACAACTCAGAGAAATTAAGTCAAGCATGAAATTCAACATCATTCCAAATTAAGCAACACAACCTCTATCCGCCGACATTCATAGAGTTATATGAAATAAAGCAACTAGTCACATGGTAAAATGCTAAACATAGTAAGGAAAACACACACAAGTGGGGTGCTAAAGCATAAAAACTTACATTTTTACTAACGTCTTGCGAACAACTATAAAACAAAGGGAGCAAAATATGCATGATCTTATATACAAAATCCTAATGCAATTCACACATGAAATGCAACTAATGATTCGGTTTCTAAGATATGATATGTGAATAATCTCAAGAACATGAGGTTGCACACATATCACATATGAATTAAATCCACAAATACAAACTTAGCCGAATCAAGATGCATGAAACATATAAAGCATGGATATAATGAAAAACAAAATATGGTGTATATTCACAAAGGAAAGCAAGTAAAAGAACGGGATAGAAAGAAGCGGGGCGGGGAATTATTATAACACTTTGAACAAATTATTACAAACCAAATTAGAGAGGGAGTAGGAGAATATTACAACAAAAATAAAAGAAACCTCACAAAACATTCAAAATAAAAATAAACAAAATAAGCTTCACACGACTTGGAAACCACCGGTCAACATCGAAAGACTACGTCGTCTTGTCCAAAAGAAGCTAACCGGCCGGCCAAATAGGCTGGCCGGCCAAGTAGGCCTACCAAAACCTGTCTTGTTGCAAAACTAAGAAAGGGAACAAACAAGAAATATGTAGATGACTTAACTAACCACTTCCGGTTAGCTCACAACAAAACTAATATGAAATCAAAGAAAGAAAACAAATATAAGATAGAAAGTTACAAGAAAATGAAGGAATTGAAACTTAATTACTTTACAACAAAACAATATGAAACAAAAGTGAGAAAATGAATTTGAAATAGAAATGAAAGAATTGAAAATTCACCTTCCAAAGAAAGAGTGAACTCTTGATTTCCAAACTTCCTTTTGATTACTCTCAAGTTTGCGTGAATTATGTTCTTAATCCTCAATTGAAGAGCTTAGTGTAGACTCCCCATTTTTGACCGACCTTAAGACTCAGACGTCATCGATTGAGCGCTCGGTGATCGTGCATGTCGTGCTCATTTCGAGGTTTCGGAGTTTTGGCTTGGAGCCTTGCCTCCGGGCCTTTGAACTCTTTGTGCTTTGGCTCGGTTTGTGGACTGAACCTTGTTTCTCTTCCCTGGAGGGAGGGAGAGGTCTTGTAGACCACCTCTTCGTGGTCGTAGACCACTTTTCGCGCTTGGAGACCAGTTTCCGATTTTCAGAGCTTTCGGTCGTGCGCCTTGACTCGGGACCGCTTAACATTCTCCGTTTGGCGTGGTTTTTGAACCATACCTTGTTGCCTCTGCCTAGAGGCACACTGTGGTCTGGGAGACCACTTTTGGTGCCGGTAGACTAGTTTTCGAGGCTTCCCGCTACGCACTTTGCCTCATGAACTTTCGTCTTGCATCCTTTTTGGTTTGTTTTTGGTACAAACCTTGTTTTCCTTGTTTGGAAGGTGGTACAAGGGTGGGAGACCAGTTGTTCCCCTTGGAGACCACTTTTCCTCTTGCCAGCCAGTTTTCTGGTTGGCCAACTGGTCTCTTTGGCCTTTGGGCCATCTTTTCTGGTCAGCCACCACATCACTGCATTGTTTTCATGCTCTAGACTCTCTCCCACCATGGCCGACCAGTTGTCTTCTTGGGAGACCACTTGTGGTGGTCGGCCGACCACTTCAAGTAGCTGGCCGACCACCTCAAGTGGTCGGCTGCTTTTTGTCACCTTTTTGGAGATATTTTTAGCCAGCTGGCACAGCTAGAAGGCACCAGAACCATCCTCCATACACGTGTATGGAGGGATGGCCTTGGACCCTTAGCTTCCTCAAGAAGCTTACACTTTTGTTCTCTATAAGAGAGAACCTCCTCCTCCCTCCTCTAGGTTCAGAAAAATTGTGCTGGAGCTATAGATACACACTTGTCTCTATTCTTCCTTGTTTGCTCTTGTTTTGTGCCTAAAAGTGTAGTTTTATCATACTATTGCACACAAACACACACTCAAACACCATCCTTTAGTTGCTGAGGTGCTTAGGAGCTGGTTTTGGTGTTGTTGGATTGGTTTGAGCTTGGAAAACCTGCTGGAGTTGCAGCTTTGAAGGTGTTCATCAAGGGTGAGCTTCTAACCCTTAAAACCCCTTGTTTTGCTTAAGCTTTTAGACCTATTTGCATGCTTATTTAAGCTTAACTCTTAACTACAAAAAGTTCTATTTTTGTATGCTTAAAATGTTTGTTTAAGGTCACTTTTGTGTTGGAGGTGGTCTACCCCCTCTTAGGCCTTGTTAGGCCTTGTTTTGAGCCATCCCTTTTGGCTCTTGTTCTAGCCTTTGCATGACCTTTCTACCACTGAAATCCAGAGGATTTTCAGTAGTGGAAAGGTGGTTTTAGGGTCCCAAATAGGAGAGGGTCATCCCCTGTCCTTGTGTTTTGAATACTTGCTTCATATGCCTCATGTTTGAGCATGTTTGTTAAGCTTATGTTGGCCATATCTTAGCATGTATTTAGGCTTATTTCAGCATGGCATACCACTATTTTTACTTGGTTTTGTCATCCTTTGCATGCCTTATACACTTGTAGTGTAAATCTCATAAACTAGTCTTGTATGCTTCATGAAGTAGCATGTCATTCTAGCTTATTTTGAGTCCATTTCAGCATGTTTTTAGTGTTGTTTTGCCATGCCTTAGGTCTGTTTTGGTTTGGTTTGATGGCCCTATGCATGCTCCATGCACTTGTAGTGCAATTCCATGAACTAGCCTAATGTGTATCATGCTTTAACATGTCATTCTAGCATGTTTTTGGCTTAACTTAAAGAAGCTTTTGTCCATGTTTTAGCATGCTTAAGCTCTGATTTGTGTTGTTTTGGTCATGCATGCCATGCTTTGTATAGCTATAGTGCATTCTAGCTTGTTAGCTTTGTGTATCAAGTCCACTAACATGCATTGCTTGGCTTATTTGAATGATTTGGCATCATTTGTTATGTGATTTCAGTTCATGTTTCATGTTCATGCATTCACATTTGTCACTTATTCAATGCGTTGGAGGGTTTGCCCTTTATGCCTTAACATGAACCATTGTGTATGCCTTCATGCCTAAGCTTGCGAGCTATCATTTCAGTGTGTTTTTGGGGTTATTTTACCATGATATAACTCTGATTTTTGTTGGCGAAGCCATCTCATGCTTGGTCTTGATAGGTGTAGTGTAATCCACCTTATTTGCCTCGCATATTCCATGCCTTATGCCCTTCATGCTAGCATATTTTGGCTTCCTTCCATATATGTTTTAGTATCATTTTGACATGTTCTAGGACTGTTTTGGGTTGCCCTTGCCATATGCTTCATGTTTTGCATAGCTATAGTGCAAATGCCTATGCTAGTTTCAAGTTTTGGGTACCATAGCATGCTTCATTTGTGTTGTGTACATGATTTGGCATCATTTACCATGACATTTTAGAGCATGTAGCATTTCCATGTTCCCACTTCATTCACTCTTTAAGTGCCTTTGAGTGTTATGCATTGTTGCCTAGTTTGTGGCCTAGCATGTATGCCATCTTGCTTAGGTCCTTGGGCCCCCATCTCAGCATGTTTTGGTCTTTGTTTAGGCCTAATTAAGCTCTGTCCATGGTTGGTTCATGCATTTGTGCCATGTTTTGCATGCCTCCTTTATAATCCTCTTTACTAGCCTTATGCTTTAAGGACCCTAGCATGCCATACTTGTGTTGTTTGAATGATTTGGCATCATTTCTTACCATATTTCAGAGCTTATAGTGTTGTTACACTTCCATGTTTATAACTTCTTGAGCACTCTTGAGAGTTGTGCTCTTAGGCCTAGTTAATAGGCCAATGCATGTGCATGCATGCCTTGCATTTTGTGCCTTTATTTTGGTGTCATGGCCACTGATTTGGGCATGATTGAGGTCTGCCCATTTTGGTTTAAGTCCATTGAGCATGTTTGCTTTCACGTTACTTGCATGCTTACATTGTTATGTTGTTGCATGCTTATGTTACCTCGCTTTGTGTATGCCATGTTACATCGCATCGAGCATGTTTGTTTACATGTTCTTAGCATTGAGTATGCCATCCTTTTCATTGCATTGAGTATGCCATGTTGCATTGCATGTTGTTGCATACTTGTCCCTAGCATTGCATGTTTGCATGCTTGAGTTGCATTGCATGTTTGCATGCTTGAGTTGCATGCCATTAGCATTGTGTATGCCATGTTATTTGTTGCATTTTGTTTGGAATAGGTGTTAGTCCAAACACGAGGAACGAGGGACGTTTCATACTTGAAGTGATGAAACGTGCCTCAATTCTCGGTCGCCGACGCTCTTGATCATACATGATAGAGTTCTAGGCTTTATGTGTTTATGTGTGCATTCATTTCATATTGAATTGTGCAACTTCACCTCTCGGCCATGATTAGTGGCCCGAGGGTCGAGAACCGCACTCCCTTGAGCTTTTGAAATGATAGGAAGGGTGGTTGTGCACACATATCTTGCAAATACATTGCCATGCCCTTTCTTGCTCTCTGTTGCAGCAAAGTGGAGGAATGCAGCAACAACTGGTCGGCCAGCTAGAAAAACTGGCTGGCCGACCACTTTTTCTGGTTTTCAACAAAGAAAAGTGGTCGGCAGGTGGCCTCCCACATCAACAACTGGTCGGCCACCCTCCCACAGGTTCCCATGGTGGAGTTGAAGCTTTCTGGAGCCTGGTGCAAAGTTCTGAGGACAATTGCAAACAGAGGTAAGTTGGGGCATCATGATGGATTTCTGAACGAGGCGACCGAGCATGCATGCGCTCTTCTCCCTCTGAGGACCTTACTTTACTGTTTTACTTAGCTAATTTGCTTAGCTAGTTTATGCTTTGGCTCTGTGCCTAAAGTAGTTAATGCGTTTAGCTGCTTATTTGTTTTGTAATAATTAATTAGTTTGTTAGTTAATTAGTTGGCTTGTAATAATTAGTTTAATTAGCTTAGATTAGCTAGTTAGCTTCTTATTTAGACCCTCCGTCGAGAGGGCCAATTGTTGTAATAAGCGTGTGTGTATGTGATGCATGTCTTCCAACCCCTATTTCTTTCTCCCTTTTACTTAACCGCTTACGATGGTTAGTTTTAGGGCATATTTTGTTTAGCATACCTTATGCTTGCATGCGTGCATTCATTCATCTGTCTTGCATGCACCGGGCTCAGCGCATCATACTAACTGCATTGTATTTCAAATTCCAAGTTGAATACGTGTATCAAATTGTCGCATTCATATGCCAGTCTAGAATAGCCGAGCCTATTTTAGCTGCATTTTTGCATGTGTTGCATTAGCCATCTTAATATGAACTCGGATCATGCATGATTTCTAACTAGTTCTCTGTTTTGGCTCGGAGTACACTGTGAGTGTTTATGCTTTAGCATACTGTTTGTGTGTTAATGTTGTCATGAAAGCATGCTTGCCATGAGGCTAACTGCTTATTTGATATAACTGCCTGAATGCCTGTGGGTGAAGGTTGGATTGCTTGAATTGGAACAATTCATCAAATCCCCGATTTAGCCTACTTGCGAGTAGCAAACTTCAAATCATTTTCACAAACGAACATGCAATGTTTTGTTTCAACTTAGGCGATCTAGTCTATACTTGTATGCTGTGCGCATCACATAGTAATTCTAGGTTAATAACCGGAATAAGAACACATGTGTTTTCAAAAACAACATATCATGCTTAGTACAGGCCGATCTTTGATCGGGCGAGCGGGGGTGCTCATTGCATGACCTTCCCCTCTCGTACCCAAGTTCTCGAGCCGAGGCAACTTTGGTGATGACGGACACGTGGCCTTAGGCACGAGTCAGGGTTTCCTAAATTCCTCCAAAATAAAATATTTAGGTGGCGACTCTGTATCTGGCAAAGCAGTCCATGTTTGACACTTCTTTATAAAAATCAGTTTTCCAAAACGATTTTCCGGATTTGGACTCTTTGGTGATTTATTGGTCTCACATTGCACTTTGTGAGATTAGATTCAGAACCGTGATGTGAGTCCGAATTGAAGTAGCTAGAGAACAAAATAGAATTCGCGCCCTCGCAGCGCGGAGCCCGGGGAGTTCTCGGGGCGGGTCTACACTTAGAATTTGAGTTAGAACAATGGTTTTGAACAAGTATATGATCACTCTTTACTCTCTTTCAACTTAGCAAGACTACTCTCTCTTTGATCAAGACTTTAGGACTTAGTTCTTAAGTGGTTTTTCCAAAGGAAGATGAGATGTATGAAGGCTTGGTAACTTCATTATTTTGGCAAGACCACTTTCTCGTTTTCAAGGCTTTCTTTTCTCTCAAATTCTAACTCAAATTTAGCATTATCTCTATACTTCTCTTCTTTTTATTTCCTCTAAACTCAAGACTAGAGCTCTCATTATATATACAATGCAAGTGGGCAATGGTGGAAGACAAAGTGGAGCATTTAGAGAAGATAATAGAGCAAATAGGGCACTAATAAAGCTAATGGGAGACAATGTATAATGGAGGTGAATGGTGAGTGGTGATGGTGGTGTGTGATTAGGAAAGTGGATGGTAAGTGGGGATGGTAGGGTGCGATTATGAAAGTGGATGGAGAATGGGGATTGATGAGGTATGATTAGAAAAGTGGATAGTGAGTGGGAATTGGGGGGGTATAATTATGAAAGTGGATCGAGAGTGGGGATTGATGGGGTATGATTAGGAAAGTGGATAGTGAGTAGGAATTGATAGGGTATGATTATGAAAGTGGATGGTGAGTGGGGATGGTGGGGTGTGATTATGAAAGTGGATGGAGAGTGGGGATTGATGGGATATGATTAGGAAAGTGGATAGTGAGTGGAAATTGATAAGGTGTGATTATGAAAATGGATGGTGTGGGGATAGTGGGGTATGATTATGAAAGTGGATAGTGAGTGGGGATGGTGAGGTGTGATTATGAAAAATGAATGGTGAGTGGGATGGTGGGGTGTGATTATGAAAGTAGATGGAGAGTGGCGATTGATGGGGGTATGATTAGGAAAATGGATAGCGGGTGGGAATTGATGGGGTATGATTATGAAAGTAGACGGTGAGTGGGGATGGTGGGGTATGATTATGAAAGTGGATAGTGAGTGTGGATTGATGGGGTATGATTATGAAAGTGGATGGAGAGTGGTGATTGATGTGTCGAAAATTTGGTAGTGGAGATTTGAAGAGACAAGATTCTTTTGGTAGTGGAGATTGATGAGTTTTGGATGAAAAATAATTTGGCTAAAAAATGTGTGAATGTTGGGATTAAAGTTCAAATTCTATCTCTCTTACTGTAGATTCTGTGAGAAACACATTCTGATTTTCATCATCGGGTGATCAAAAGAAAGCACCCAAGTCTTAGGGCCGATCAAAATGGGATGTCTATAGTTGCCCCTCTTTGATAGAGCTCAAAGTTATTTGATGACGTGAGTGAATGTCAAAGCCCGAAGGCAACCTTTTTGACACGGCCGTAAGACTTGGGCAAACAAACAAGATGCAATGCAAGTGGTTGAACCTAAAGGTTGCCTACGTATCCCATTGCAAGGAATCAAACCAGTGTAGTTCAGGGGTAGAATGCAAATGACATGCTCGACACACAACTTGCAAGTTGGACTCACACACTTCGCGTCGTCGGTTGTATTGGAAATGCATGATTATGCAATGTGATGCAATGTCATGGAGTGATGATAAAGATATGAAGATAGTAACATATAAGACAAGTCTCATGCAAATGATATAAAGCATAACAGAGGGTGCAATGCATATAAATGTGCCACAACACAAATAATAGAGAGAGTGCATCGCATACAAATGTGGCATATCATTGCATTAAATGTGCCATAACTCAGTTAATAGAAAAAAGGTGAACTCAAAATCCAAACACATCTCACGTGAGAGGAGAAATAGTGAACCTGAGATCCCAATGTGTTTCACGTGAGAGGAGAAAATAATGAACTCGAAATCCAAATGCGTTTCACGCAGGAGGAGGTACAGTGGTGTAACCAACAGACGTACCTAACCGTATCTCATACGGTAAAGGGAAAAGGCTTTAATCGAGTAATCTAAAATCCGAACGCATTTCACACGAGAGGAGGAAATGTGGTATAACCAACAGATGTACCTAACTGTATCTCATACAGAGAGGGGAAAGGTTTTAACCGGGTAAACATCTAATCCTAACACGTTCCACGCGAAAGGAGCAAAGGTGGTGTAACCAACAAGCGTATCTAGCCGTATCTCATACGGAGAGGGGGATGATTTTAACCGGGTAAACATCTAATCCTAACACGTTTCACATGAAAAGAGCAAAGGTGGTGTAACCAACAAGCATACCTAACCGTATCTCATACGGAGAGGGGGGAAGGTTTTAACCAGGTAAACATCTAATCCTAACACGTTTCACGTGAAAGGAGCAAATGTGGTGTAACCAACAGGTGTACCTAACCGTATCTCATATGGAAAGGAGGAAGGTTTTAACCAGGTAAATAAAAAATCTTAACACGTTTCACATGAAAGGAGCAACGATGGTGTAACTAATAGGCATTCCTAACTGTATCTCACATAGAGAGGGGGAAGGTTTTAACGCTGTAAACAACAAATCCTAACACGTTTCAAGTTAAAGGAGTAAAGGTGGTGTAGCCAACAAGCGTACCTAACCGTATCTTATACGGAGAGGGGGATATTTTAACCGAGTAAACATCTAATCCTAACACGTTTCATGTGAAAGGAACAAATGTGGTGTAACTAACAAGCGTACCTAACCGTATCTCATACGGAGAGGGGGCAAGTTTTAACCGAGTAAACATCTAATCTTAACACGTTTTACGTGAAAGGAGCAAAGGTGGTGTAACTAACAAGCGTACCTAACCATATCTTATACAGAGAGTGGGTAGGTTTTAACTAGGTAAATAACAAATCCTAGCACATTTCACGTGAAAGGAGCAACGGTGGTGTAACTAACAGGCGTACCTAATTGTATCTCATATGGAGAGGGGGAAGGTTTTAACCGGGTAAACAACAAATCCTAACACGTTTCACGTGAAAGGTGAAAAGGTGGTCTAACCAACAAGCGTACCTAACTGTATCTCATACGGAGAGGGAGAAGGTTTTAACCGGGTAAACATCTAATCCTAACACGTTTCACGTAAAAGGTGAAAATGTGGTCTAACCAACAGGCATACCTAATTGAATCTTATAAGGAAAGGGAAAAGGTTTTAATCGTACCGAAGTGATGCACAAATACTTCAGTATACATACAACATACATTCATGTCTATGCATATACATTATATATATATATATATTAATGTATATATACAGATATACAGATCTACATACATATATACATAACATATACATAAACAGACGTATATACAAATACTTATACGGTATACACACGTATACACAATAGATCTCTTTCTTTCCCCTGTTCTTGCCTCTGTCTCAGCCCCTTCATCTCCATTGAATGTCGCGTCTGGTGTGCGATTTCAACAATTATGGCACTTGGCCAACAACAGCTAAACTACCCTCGATTTTCAACAATTGCCTTGTCAATCCCTTGTTGTCTTCTTCTTCTCTTTCAACTTTTCCTTAAACAGAGACCTGAGAGAGCAGAGTAGAAAGCTGAAAAAACCCCACATTTGTCATTACTTTGCCAATGCTTCCCTTCTGTTGTGGCCTCATCCTGCCGTACTTTTTCCTTCTTCCCAGACCTTAATGATTCCCCAATCGAGATTACTTGCTCTTCTGAGCCTCGACAGAGTGCCTCTGCCCCTGTCCTTGCCCCTGTTCTCAGCTTTCCTGTGCTTTCAGTTGAGCAAATCATGGTAGCGCAGTCTGATATTGAGGCCAATCACTATACACTGAGGTCTTGCGTGGAGACCGTGGCCGTGGTCTCCAATTTGTCCCACCGACTGCAGGGTAGGATGAGTGAAGTGCACTGATTAAACGCCCAACTATCTCTGCTTCAGAGTATGTACAATTATGCTCGAGCAGAGATTAGTGTATTGAAAAAGAAGAACAAAGAGTTGAAACGGATAGGCCGCCTTCATGGCCCAATTTGAAGTACCTTCGTACTCCGTATTTGACGGCCGACGGGGAATAATATCTTTCGGAGGCTTTGTAAATATTGAAGTAGAGCCTTCAAAGGCTTCCAAGGAGTGAAATCGACAAAAGGAAGTGATTGGCGAAACTGAAACATCGGCCTGTAACCCTTGCCGCTGGAAACACTAGTCGCCCGAATAATATCTTTTTTTTTTTTTTTTTTTTTTTTTTTTTGTATTTTCTATTTGAGAGTGGGCACTGACCTTCAACTATTTTTAACATTTTGATCGAGGTTGATCCTTGATATTAATATAACGAGTTTGTTTTGCAAATCTAGATGGCATTAATGGCATAACACGGAGCATAAAAAAAATCATTTTGTTTTGAATTTTGAACTTGAAAATGGTTGCATTTTAATGAATTCTGAATTGAATATTGAGCCTATCATTGACCAAAACACAAAAAACAACTCAATGAAATGAAAATGAAGCAAAAACCATCCCAAACACACCCCTTTTCACTTGCCAGAGCAAAATGAACGCAAAACAGAGCATCACTAGTGGATCACCCGACGGAAAAGCATCACCGACGACAACTACTGTGCATTTTCCAGTGATTGCTTGATTAAGGTGACGAGAACTTGAAATGTAGGTAAAGGACAGAAAACCTGACTCGACTGTGCCCCTAGTTCATCACTTTGCCCTCTTTTTTTTTTTTTTTTTTCCTTTTTGCTAAAGAGATTTTAATCAACATGAGAGGTAAATTAGCACACTTGTTTCATTTTCTGTCTTGAAATCATGTGAGCCAAATTAGGAGCACTGGAATTTTTCTCTTTTTGGTCCAAAGAATGGTCTAGATTTTACAAAATATGAAATAAGTTTTGAGACAATCAGTCGACTTCATTAAAAGTCCACAAAATCTATATTTGTAAATGGCCACTACCCAACCAACATGAAACCAAACCTTGAAATGCACAGCTGAATCTACCTTGCAATTGAACCCGTCATGAAGGACAACTGAACCAGACATGACAAGTTAATTAAACATAGATTGGATTGCCGAGTCGAATAAAGATACACCAATCAAACATGGATAGTATGAGTGAGTTGGAAAATGATTAGGGTTGAACTTCAAGATGAAGCTGCTTGTGTATCCCAAAGATAGAAATCAGACCATACGTAGTTCCGGCTAAGGCTCACTCGGGTATTGATACTCTCCTTTTGTGTTCTAACTTTTGCCAAAGCCGCCCTTTCAGGTTTTCAACCTTTCGAGCTTTTCATTTTTTCATTTTTTTTTCTATTTTTTTCAAATTTTTTTATGCTCTAATTTTTACCTAGGTCGCCCTTCTAGGTTTTCTGTCCAGTGAGCCTTTCAAGGATAGTACTTCTTTAGCTTGTCCATGTTGATTGATTGTGAGAATGACTGCTCCTCCTGACTAGATTAATTTAATGATGTAGGGACCCGTCCAATTGGGTTTGAACTTGCCCCTAAGGTCGTGAATAGGAGCTCGGTTGTCTTTTAGCACTAAGTCTCCTTCCTTCAAATTCCTGGATCTAACCTTTTTGTTGAATGCTCTAGCAATCCTACATTGATAACCTTGAACATGGTGTAACACCTTCAATTTTTGCTCATCAAACAACATTAACTCCTCAAATCGATTCTGTTGCCAATCAGCTTCTGCTATCTGACATTCAAGTCATAATCCTCAACGAAGGTACTTCTAATTTGATTGGCAAAACAACCTCCATTCCATATACCAAAGAGTATGGGGTTGCCCCTGTAGACGTTCAGATTGATGTCCTATATCCCCAAAGTGCAAAAGGCAACTTATCTGGCCAATCTTTATAAGTTTCCACCATTTACGCAGAATGGTCTTGATGTTTTTTTTTTGTAGCTTCAACGGCTCCATTGGTTTGTAGCCTATATGTTGATGACTTGTGAAAAGCCACATTAAACTTCTCAAGTAAAACTACCACTTCTCCTTTGAAATATGAACCATTGTCTGAAATTACTTCGTTTGGCACCCCGTATCTACAGATGATGTTATTCTTGATAAATTTGGCCACATGTGATGCTTTTAACACTGAAAATGACTGTGCTTCAACCCACTTGGTAAAATAATCAATGGTAACCAAGATAAATTAATGCTCGTTTGAACCCTTCGGTGTGATTGCCCCGATGATATCTATGCCCCATACTGAGAAAGGCCATGGCAAAGTCATGTTGTAGAGTTTTGATGATGGGATATTCATGTGAATGGCATATATTTGACATTTGTGTCATCTTTTAACAAAGTCAACACAATCACTCTCCATGGTTAACTAGTAGTATCCTCGCCTAAGGATCTTCAAGCCAACATTATACCGTTCATATGGGTTCCACACTTTCCTCCATGGATGGCCTCCATAATATGCCTTACCTATTCTTTCTTTACACACAGCTTGTGCAGTTCCACCTCTTCTATACAGCATATCCTTGCAAATGATGAATTGAGCAGCCAAACGTCGTATTCCCCTTTTGTTCTTGGCATTTTCCCTTTGTGGATATATATTGCTTTCCAAAAAGTTCCAAATATCAAAGTACTAGGGGTTTTCATCTTGAACCTCTTCTGTTACAACTACCATTTCATATGTGGGCGTATATCTTTATTCTATCATGATTGGGTACATCTTAACCCCAACTGGTATATCTATCATGCAAGCAAGTGTTGCCAATGCATTAGCAAATCGGTTGTTCTCTCTCACTAGATGAGTAAATGCTAGTCTTTCAAACCTCTGGATCAACATGTCCAAGGTCTGATGATAGACTTTCATTGTCTCCTCTTTAACCTTCTAAATCTCCATTGGCTAGAGAGACAACCAGGTTCGAATCTCCAATCACATCCAACCTTATTACCCCTAGTTCTAGAGCTGTTTCCAATCCGATAATGCAGGCCTCATACTCTACTTGGTTATTGGATACTCTGAATTAGAGTTTGAAGGCTAAAGGGATTTGAGAATCAACTAGTGCTATGAGCAACATACCTATCTCGTAGCCAAATTGATTGGAAGCTCCATCAAAGTACTATTTCCAAGTGTCTTCTTCTATCTACCTGACTTCCTCATCTAGAAACGAATAATCCATAGCTTCTTCTTCTTCAATCGGGTGATCAGCCAAAATTCTGCCACGACCCTTCTTTTAACAGATTTACAGGCAACATACTTAAGGTCGAATTTAGAAGGCAAAAGTAACCAATGAGCTAGCCTACCGGTAAGAGTTGGTTTCTCACAGAGATATTTTATAGGCTCTAATCTTGAAACCAGAATTACCAAATGAGCTAATAAGTAGTGTCTCAACTTCCTGGTGGCCCAAACCAAAGCCAAGCAAGCCTTTTCCAAGGGAGTGTAGCAGGTCTCGTAGTCAAGCATCTTCTTGCTCAAGTAATAGATGGCTTTCTCCACTTTCTCATCTAACTCTTGCATAAGCATATATCCCATGGTTGATTCAGTCACTGATAAATACAAAATCAGCTATTTTCCTGGCTCATGTGGCGATAACACATGTGGATTTTACAAATATTGCTTAGCTTGCTCGAAGGAAAACTGACACCAATCATTCCATTGGAACTTCTTTCCTTTCTTCAACAGACCAAATAATGGTTCACAAGTTAAGGTTAATTTAGAAATAAACCTCCTTATGAATTGCACTTTTCTTAGAAAGCCCGCAACACCCTTTTCAGTCGTTGGTGGCGGCATTTCTAAGATGGCCTTAATTTTGGATGGATCAACTTCAATTCTCCGCTATGTGATCAGAAATCCCAACATCTTGCCCGCAGTGACCCTAAAGGTGCATTTCTGTAGATTCAGCCTCAGCTTGTATTTCCTAATTCTCTAAAAAAATTTCTTCAATGCGGTATAATGGCCTTCTCGATCTTTGGACTTGACAATCATGTCATTTACATACACCTCAACTTCCTTATGGATCATATCATGTAGCAATGTGGTGGCAACTCACTGATAAGTGGCCCCGACATTTTTCAAACCAAATGGCATAACCCTATAACAATACATCCCCCATGGTGTAGTAAATGCTCTCTTTTCTCTATCCTCTAGAGCCAAAAGGATCTTATTATACCCCGAAAAACCATCCATGAATGACAGTAAGGCATGCCCTATAGTGAAGTCTACCAATTTATCAGTATGTGGTAAAGGAAAGTCATCTTTTGGACTAGCCTTGTTCAAATCCCGGAAGTCGACACAAACCCCGATTCTACCGTCTTTCTTCAGGACTGGCACCATGTTGGCTAACCAAGTCGGATACTCAGATATAAGCAAGAACCCGACATTGATTTGTTTAGTTACCTCTTTTTTAATTTTCAGTGCCCAATCTGGACAATTTTGCGAAGCTTCTGTTTGACAGGTCAGGCATCCGGGTTAAGAGGAATTCGATGTTGTACAATCTCAGGATCAATTCCGAGCATATCTTTATAGGACCACGCAAAAATATCTTTGAATTCCTTTAATAAAGCAACTAATTGCTCACGTTCCTTCGAAGATAAAGTGGAACCAATCTGGACTAAGCGAGGATCTTTCTCAGTATCCACATTGACAAAAATAATTTCATCAACGAAAGGCTTAGCATGCCTTTCTTCCTCCCAGTTGATTAAGTTTTTCAAAACCTGAGGAATTTCTTCCTCTTCATTTTCATCAAAATTATGAAAATTCTGGTCAATGTTATGAACTATAGGCACAGAGAAGTAAGTAGAACTTACATCATCTTCATTCATAATCTCGGGCTCAACTGTGGCAACAGACTCAAAAGAAAAACAAAAAACAAAAAACAAAAGATGACTCTAACATCTCAGACAAACTCAAATCTGACTCAAAACCAACACGCCCAACAGACTTATACTTAATAACCAATTCAGAATTCTCAATAAAACTTTTCTTAACATGCCAATTTGCTTGGGCGCCATTCACTGCATGTACGATGAAGCTTGAGTAATCAACATGTGCTCCTTCCCCGATCACAGAAATAGTCATATCCCTAAGTTCACTGGTTTAGCACTAGTATCAGACACTTTTAGCAAATCAGCCAGTGTTAGACCTAGAACGTCCTCTGTATTGCTTTTGGAACTAACATCACTGTCTTGACCGATGTCGATGCTTGGATCTGCCTGTTCTTCATCGTTATCAGAAAACTGATGATCAAAGAAGATTTTAAACCTAGGATATCTCTTCTTGTCCTCTTGGTCAATTCATGGCTCCGGAAACCCATAGGAAGGGAGATCCTCTTATTCTCGGATAAAACACCCGTTTAAGGTTCCACAAATTGGCTTATGAACCAACTCAATTTGTTGCTCGGTTCTCTTGGCCTTGATCATCTCCCTGATCTCTTCAATTTTCCTTTTCCAGTCATCAGCCGTAGGTGCATACCCTAGTTCGAATGCATGTGGGTTATGAGGTACTTCACTGGCTGTAGTAATACCTTTCCTGCCACTTTGTCCCAATCCCATCCCAGGAATATGACCTAGTTTACTCATAAAGTAGATTGATTGGGCGTTAACGTACACACCTTCGTCTTTTGCCATGAGTGTTTGAACTAGTTGGGCTTTTACCAAGGTAAAGCCTGAGAGGAACACATCCTCTTCCCTATGTTGTATTTCGAACAATGGTGTTGTGACTTCTAGGGGAGGATGAATGGGTGAATTTCTGAACACAGTGGCAATTCCTTCGTCATATGGGTACTTTACCAATGAATGCAGTGTGGACGATACAATTTTCATCTGATGAAGCCAGGGCCTTCCCAATAGCAAGTTGAATGTTGCAGGAACATCTATGACATGAAATTCAGCCTTGTGCTCAGATGGGCCCACTGTTATTTGTACTTTGATTGTCCCCATCATTTCCCAACTAGTATTATCATAGGCCCGGATCAATTGAGTAGTGGGCATGAAATTTATCAGTTTTAGACCTATCGCATAGGCAGTGCGCGTAGGGAAGGCATTGATGGTTGACCTGGTGTCAATCAGAACAATCGGGACCCATTTCTTTCTGCATTCCAGTGACACATATAGCGGCTTATTGTGTCCTGACCCTTCTGGTGGCAGCTCTTTGTCGGCAAAAGTTATTGTTGGGACTGTTTCACTCGGGGTGATTAGTGACACTAACTGTTCATGAGTTATATTAATTGACAGCTTAGCCTTGCTCAAAGCTAATAACATTGCCTGTCGGTGTTCTCGGAAAGCCATGAGAAGCCCCCAGATAGAAATGCTTGCCTGGATCACTTTCAGTTATTTTGGAACCAGGTCTTCTTCTACCTCTTTATCTTTGCCAGAGGACTCTCCTTGGTCTAGATGTGGAGGCTTGAAGTAGTGCCCACTCCTAGTCAAATGATCAATTTCATCTACATACCAAGTCACATTCGGCACATTGCTTACCCATTCATCATCAGTGTGGGTGAGCTGTAGGTCATTATTATCCCACTATTCGCCTTCGTTGACTTATCTAGCTCTTCTTAAATCATTCCCACAGTATACTCTGAATGGATTTCTGGTTCTTCTTCTTTTCCTCTGAAACTCTTTCCTTTACCACTTTCAACAGGTTTTCCAGAATCAAGTCTCAGTTCATCATATTTTCTCTTAGTTTCTTCATCAGAAACTTCGTCACCGCTTGACCAACCATGACTAGAATTCTTTAGCTCCCACCATCCCATCTATACATTCCTAAGGTCCAATTCTTTAAAGAAATGGAGATTGGCCAAGTCCTCCTCTAGGTTGGCCAAACCATCCAACCCCTGTTCATGTACATCATCTCTGATAACATTGATAGAAAATGAGTCAGGCAGATCAACCTCAGGCTTTAGTTGACCACTGGGAACAATATACCGACTAGGATCATACTCTTTCTCTGATAGTTTGCTAGCCTTAAGCACAAGTATTTCAGTTGTTTCCTTTAACACTATCACCATAGGGCTTTTGGGTTTTGGATGGGTTGGAGGTGCATCCATCATGCATAACTCGATGCTTTCAGGAATATGTACCTCGGGTTTTGGTAAATGGGTGGGTGTGATGTAGATACTGGGGTCAAAAGTAGGCGAAACTGCATGGATACAATTGAGGCGACATGGTGGTGAGGTTTTGTCATGGGGTGGCAATGGGTTGGTTGTGACATTAGGTTTTGGCGGGTGTGGGGAGCTATGATTTTGTTTTCAATGAGATCTTGAATCTCATGACGAAGATAGAAACACTGGTCGGTATCATGTCTAGGCTGTTGGTGAAAGGCACAGTATTTGGCAGGGTCGTGTTTGGCTGGAAGAGGATCTAGAAGAGATCATAGGTTAAAAGGTTTGAGACACCCTATTTCTACCAGGATCTTCATGGCGTTGGTAAGGGACATATGAAGTGTAGTAAATGTTCTGTTTGAGGATTGGGCTAAGTTTGCTATTTGTGGACCGGCATGGGTAAAGGGCTTGGCTATTTTGGTGGTGGCAGTAGTGATTGAGTTGACCTTAGAAGGCTTTACAACTGTGCTACTACTGGTGGTAGCATTAGAACTATGCCCGAAGGTTCTTTGTACAGGTTCTTTGTCATCGACAATGATTCCCTTCTTGATGGCATTTTCTATCTGGACCCCCATTTTATGTAGTTCTTTAAAAGTGAACAGCGAGAGAACTGTCATCTTTTGCAGCATTTTTCTATGCAAATTCCTTACCACCATTCGAATTTGATCTTTCTCTGGTGGTCTAGTAGTCATCATCGCCGCCTTGGCCCTCCATCTGGTGATAATACAAAACTTTCATTTGACTCTTGGTGGGTTGTGTGGACTTGCCTTTTTCCACGCCCCGCCTTTCAAAAAGGGTTGAAAAGAAGGCCTCACAATTCGGACTCCTACGGTTTTGAATCTAGTCTCACAAGTGCAATGTGAAACTGATAAACACCAAAGAGTCCAAATAAGGCAAATCATTTTGGAAAATTGATTTTAGGATCAAGAATGCCAAATTAGACTGCTTTGCCAGATACAGAGTCGCTACCTAAATATTTTATTTTTGGGAAAATTTAGGAAACCCTGACTCGTGCTGAAGGCCACGTGTCCGTCATCACCAAAGTTGCCTCGGCTCGGGAACTTAGGTACGAAGGGGAAAGGTCATAAAATGAGCACCCCTACTCACCCGATCAAAGATCGGCCTCTACTAATCTTGATATGATCTTTTATACACATTATGTGTTCTTGTTTTGGTTATTAAGCTAGCTTTAGTATGTGATGTGCGCAAGTAAGTATAGACTAGTTTGCTCAATTTGGAACAATTCAACTCATGTTTATTTGCAAAAATGGTTTGAATTTGCTATCTCAAATGGGCTTAAAGATGCGGTTTTACCACCAAATATAGTGGGCTTAAAACTTATATTCGTTGAATCGTTCCAATTCAAACAACAAGCCTTCATCCACAGTCATTCATGCAGTTTAGCATTTAAACACATAGCCTCATGGCAAGCGTGCGAAACATGGCAATATGGCAATCACACTCGTGCAAGTATGCTAAAGCGCAAAAACTCACCGTATACTCCGAGCCAAAACAGAAAATAGTTAGAAAAATGCATGATCCTAACTATACAAGATGCCTAATGCAACACATGCAATATGCAATTAATAGGCTCGATTACTAATATGGCATATGAATCGATTTGAACAACATGCGATTAAACACGTATTCAAATAAGATATTGAAATAGCAATGCAGTTTGAATGATGCGCCGAGCCTTGTTGCATGCAAGACAAATGAATTGATGTAAATATGCAAGCATAAGGTATGCTAATTGAAAATTTCCCTAATCTAACCATCAAAAGCAGTTAAATAAGAGGAAGAAAGACGTGCGGTTGGAAGACATACATACATGCACACACACTTATTACAACATTACGCCTTCGCGAAGGAGGGTCCGAATGAACAAGCTAACTAACAAGCTATGCTAATTAAGCTAACTATTACAACACAATTTAATCAACTATTCTAAGCTAATTAAATATTACAAATCAATCTAATTAGCTAAATACTTAACTAATTTAATTACAAAGCAATTGAGCTAATTAATTACAGCATAAAGTAATTAACTAACTATTCTACTTAAATAATTACAACGTTTGCATGAATTAGTTACCACTAATTAACTAAGCAAATTACAACATAATTCATTTTGCTAATGAATCAATTAAAGCAATCAAACACCTTCGATGTGAGCACCAAGGAAGATGGATGGAGGCTGCATGCGCATCGCCTGAAAGCTGCTTTGTCTATCCCAAACTGTCTCTGTTTCACCTTCAGCCACTGCCTCTGTTTCTGCAAAAATTACACTACTGGCCACACACCAAGGACCGGCCATGCATTACTGATGACCGGCCGGGCCTACAGAGGGCCGGCCGTGCATTGATTTGGTGGAAACTCTGTTTCTGTGCTCTAAGGTGAAATCAGTGCAGATAGAGCATTTTCAAGCTCTGTTTGTCCCTCATTCCTTCTCTGTCATAGGAAAGGCTCAAGAGAAGGTTGGGATTGATTCCAAAACCATCAATGAGCAATATGATTGCTTGATGCTTGAATTCAATTTTGGACAAAAGTTAATAAAATGCAAAGAATGAGACCACCCCTCCCTCTTGTCATGGTATGAACTCAAAGAGGGAGGTTGCAACGCTTCAAGAATCATCAAAATGCCTTGAATCAGCATGTGACAACTCTTGACACAAGGAACTTGGCATAACGTTCGGTCAAGTTCAAGCAATTCCAATCATTTTCTTTATGTGTGTTTATCCAAGTTTTAAACCAATTTTATTAGGCCTTTCCATTCATTAGTCCATTTATCCATGGTGATGTTAAAGTCTTCTAAGAAAGAAATAATGTTAAACAAGAGGTTCTTCTAAGACATGAAAGAGAGACTACACCGTTGACGATGAATCTCTAAAGAGATTAAGCCATTAAGCATAGGTCTCCCTTACATGTATTGAATAACCTCAATTGGTTGAAACCATTCTCAAATACAAGTGATAGATGGTTGATTGATTATTTAGAGTGAGATGGAAGTAAACAACACAATACAAGCTATGTATGCAAACTAATAAGACAACAAACACACTAATCAAAGCATGAAACAATTTTAACGGCTTGGATAGCCCTAAAATAGCCCATAATAAGCTAAAAATAGTGCTGAAATTACACTACAAAAGCCAAAAAAAGTAAGAAAAATATGAGAGAATTAAAGCTAGTAAGCAAGCCTAAAAAGGGGTGGCTAACCCCTCCACTTTTTGGACCTCCAAACCACATATTTTAGCCTTTCAAAACTCTAAAAATCAGTGGCCCAAAGTTGAGGAAAAGTTGAGAAAGAAGTGGGAAACACAAAGGCAAAAGCTTAGAGAACAAGGTTCAAAGAGGGGTGGCTAACCCCTCCACCTTTTGATAGCTTTTAGCCACAAGCTTCATCCCACAAAGACAGTCCAAAACAGTCCCAAAACAGCCCAAAAACAGTGGCTAAAAGTAAGGAAAAGAGAGGAAAAGAGTGAGAGAGAAGTAAGGAAGAAGATGCAAAAGTTATACCTTTGAAGGAGAGGAGGCTCTTAGTTAACAAACTTGATTCCAACACCCTCAAGTTTATGAAACTTAGGTTGAAATCTCAGCAAAAAGCTCCAAGAACAAGCTCCGATGGTGTATGTATTGTGTATGTATAGCTAAAAAGAGGTTTGAGAGTCCAAGGAGGAAGGAAGAGGGAGGAGGGTCTCTTTAACTCTTCAAAGCCTTCTGAAAATTTTGCTAACCTTCTAGGTTATGAAGATATGTTGTAAATTCTCTACAAGAAAGCTTCAAATCCAAGTTTTAATGGTTTATGGAGGATGGAAGTTGATTTGGAGAAGAAAAGAGGCTTGAAGGTTCAAGGAGGTTCATCAATGTCAAAGCCTCTTGGAAGGTTTTTCTAACCTTGAATTTTGAATGCAGGAGCTCTACTTATAGAATTTGAGCCAAAAAAAACATAAATATCTTCATACAAAGATATTTGTTCAATTCCCGCCAGCTGTCTGTCTGGCACCACCAAGACCCGGCCAGCCCTACAAAGACACGGCTGGGCCGAAAGTTTTCATCAAGGCCCGACCGGACATCGGTGAAGCCCGGTCAGTTTTACATAGACCCGGTCGGCCCTCAAAATCTGCATTTAGGCTCAATTTCAAATAGGCATAACTCTTTCATCTAGACTCATTTGTAGGTCATTCTTGAGTCTAAATTCAAGCCCCGGAAGTCTACTTTCCAATGAAAGTGGCCTCATAACAAAATTCTAAGTGTGCTAAGAGATATGCCTATTTTAGCGAAGGTTGCTTAGTTTTGGCTTAACCAGATTGATGTCTATCTTCAACCCCAACTAGGTTTCTTCCCTCCCCTCCAATTTTCTTCAACTCCAAACCTATCAATAAGATGTTTTGAAATATTTTTGAAAGAGTTCACCTCCCTTCCATTGATTTCCACTTTGTCCTTGCTCGGTTTACCGAAAAGTGCAATTTTTAACGAAATGCGAGCCTCGAAACATCGTAGAAATATTTTCAAAAATATTTTGAAAGAGAGGATTTTGAGGTCTAAAATAGTTTGGCCAAAATGGGGTGCAAGGTTTGGGATTAGAGCTTGAATCCAAATTTCTTCGCTGAGAATTCAAAAGATTGCACAGTGTAACTTTCATCATCGGGTGTTCGGAATCAAGCGCCCAAGTCTTAACGGTGGTAAAAAATGGGGTATCTACAGGTTGCCTCTAACTCCCGAGTGGTCACATCCCAAGTGGTCACTTCAATCTGAGTGCTATAGGCATGCTAGGCTATAAAGGCCTCAGCTAATTCTTCCCAGCCTTGTTTCACTAAGTCCTCTAACTTGGCATTCCAAATGGCAGCTACACCAGATAAAGTTCTTCCGAACAAGGAAAGTTTTTAAGTCTGAGTCAAGCCCATGGGTTTTAGGACATTTGAGAAGAGGCGAATATGGACAATAAGGTCTCCAGCTCCATCAAACTTGTCAATATGTGGCATTTTAAACTGTTCTGGCAATTTGATAGCTGTTTCCGTATACCCATCTTTGATGTCTGGGATATAGTTGATTCCCTGTGACCTTTTAAACATCTGTTCCAACTTGGCCAATTTCATCACATTCGGATAAACCTCATTCGTTTCTAGGGAAAAGAGTCATCCTGTTGGTTATGGAAGGGGAAAAGGTCCTCCTGATGATTGTGGAAGGGGAAAAAGACCTCCTGATGACTATGCAGGAAGCCTCAAGTCTTCTTGTACATTGGGTTTAGGGAATTCCTCAGTTGGAGAGGGTGGAATTAGATTAGCCACCAGAGGTGTTAAAGTAGCGGATGACCCAAATAGGTGCCGCAATTCAACAAGAGCATCACCATGGGTGGCCACTGTATTGGCCACAACATCCAAACTTCATTGAAGGGCCAACAACATGTCCACTATATTCTCCGAAACTTGAGCCATCACGGATGCCGATAAACTAGTTGGGGATGATCTTGCAGGTAAAGAAGGGGTATTCTGACCAGTTGATGTGGCTTTTGTACTTCTGCTTCATGTACTCAGTGGCAAAGAAACTAACACTGGCTATCCTTGAACCAAATCTATAGTTTTACAAAGTCTACCAACACGAGTCCACAGAACTTGGGGGATATTTGACTGTTCTAAAGCTATGTTGCCCAACTACCTTGCAAAAACATAAAACAGAACCTTCAATCAAAATTCAACAGCATGCCAGCTCAACTAATCATACTAAAAAAGAATTGAACTCAAACCCACAAGCTGAAATGCCTGAACCACTAATACTGAGAAGCCCTGTATAGATCCCATCTATTGCACATAACACATAGTAGGAAAGAGAACAAACAGCCCTATGGGGATTAGGTTTACCCTGTCCTGATTTTGAAATGATCTAGGGCTTCACTATTCAGACAAGCGACATCATACATCCTAGAAATTAGAGAGCATCCTATCCTAATTTTGAAAGGTACTATAGCTCACTATATGTACAAGGTTGGCTCTACTTTAGGAGTTGAAGTCATGGTGACATTACCAAAGAGTCCTTTAGGTCATAACCAATGAAGATCCTAGGAAATCAGAAGAGTCAATATAGTCTCTCTTCGAAGTCTGAGAACGTTAGACAGCAGAGCTACCTTTTTGAAAAATCTCAAAAGGTTATAACACAAGGCCTCTAAAGTAACATAGAGATATGTGTAGTGTCACAACAAGTGTGCCTGTGCTCTCACCAGTATCTGGGCAACATAGGGACTTTAAGTACACCAATGTGTAACATGCCCGCGTGGGACCTTGCTACAGCTCGGACTCTCTTTTTTGTTTGTCGCGGTTCTAAATCTGAACCAAAGAGTCCAACTCTGGCAAATCGTTTTGAAGAAAAACAGATTTTTGAAAAGTAGTGCCAAACATGGACTGCTTTGCCAGATTACAGAGTCGCCACCTAAATATTTTAAAATGGGAAATTTAGGAAACCCTGACTCGGTGCCGAAGGCCACGTGTCCGTCATCACCAAATGTCTCGGCTCGGGAGCTTGGGTACGATCGGGGAAGGTCAGCTATGAGCACCCCCTTTCGCCCGGTCCGAAGACCGGCCTCTACTAACCGTGATATCCAATTTTGAAAACATTATGCGTTCTTATCCCAATTATTAACCTAGAATTACTATGTGATGCGCACGACACAAAAGTATAGACTAGATTGCCTAACTTGGAAATAAACATTGCATATCCGTTTTGTCTCGAAAAACGTGTTAGATTTTGCTACCCACAAGTAGGCTAAAATACGGATTTCAATGAGTTGTTCCAACTCAGACAATCCAACCTCCACCCACAGGCATTCAAACAGTTTATCTCACGTAAGCATTTAGCCGCATGGCAGGCATACTGTCATGTTAACATTCACACGCATGCGACATGCTAAAGCATAAAACTTACATCGTATTCCGCGCCAAAACAATAACCCGGTTAGCAAACATGCATGACCTAGTTCATGTTAAGTGGCCAATGCAACACAGGCATAGATGCAATCTAGAGTAGGCTCGGCTAACCCTAAACATGGTATATGAAATGTGCGAATAGCACGTATTCAATTTGGAATTGAAAATTGCAATGCGGTTTGTATGATGTACCGAGCCCGGTGCATGTAAACAAATGCATGAATGCACGCATGCATTGCATAAGGTATGCTAAAATAGACGTGCCCTAATCTACCATCGTAAGCAGGTAAATAAAAAGGGAAGAAAGAAGTGGGGGTTGGAAGACATACACACACTCACCCACACTTATTACACTTGCGCCCTCACTCGGAGGGACCAAAATAATAATACAGTCCAAAAATAAATGAATAAATATTACAAATTCTAATTACTGAATAAATAAATGTGAAATAAAAGGGGGCCACAGCCCCTCGCCTCGGGATGTGCGAATGATGCATGCTCGATGTCCGCCTTGCCCGAAAAACCTGCGCCGTGCCATTGCTGCTTCTGCTTTCGCTGCCCTGCCTCTCCAAAAATTCCCAAAGTTCCAGAGTACCTTCCTTGCATGCCATTGAATGTCACCAGCTGGAGAGAGAGTTCACCGGCTGTCTATAAATTCCACCGGCCACTTATAAGGTTTATCGGCACAAAAATAGTGCCGGTCGGCACTATTTACTGCCGGCCGGCAGAAAGTTCCTGCAGATGGACAGTTGACAGCAGCAGCAAGACAGCAGTGCATGGCATGGATTTTGGGGCATATGTAAGCATGGTCATGACCTCCTATCATGCTTGGGGACTCAAGGAGGTATGACCCTTGGTTCTAGGGCCATCAATGATGCATTTGATGCATGATAGCCTAAGGAACCAAGGTTGCATGTTTTAATTGAAATGCATGCAACACAAAAGATGAAATCCAAAACCTTATCATGTGTTAGTCAAAGGTCTTGGTGGCTTGAGGATGGAGACAAGTTTCACCACTCAAAGTGTGAACTCCTCTCGATCCTCATGCTTGGCTTGACAATCCCCAAGCCAAACCATGAAATGCAAGTATACAAAAATAGCTCAAATGCAATGCAACCTATCATGTTAAGCATGCAAAGAGCTAAAGTATGCAAGGTACAAATGTCATGCAACATGGACCAATTAAGCATGGAACTAGCATATACTCAAGGCTTCATTGACCAATCATGCAACAACCATGTAATGAGCATGCAATAATGGACTTAAGCCATAGAGGGCAGTCCTCAAACTCCCCTAAAACAGTGGCAAAACATGCCTTAAAACAAGAGCAAGGTGATAAACAAGCATGCAAGCTATGAGGCCTAAGGCTAAGGCACAAAGTGGGGCATTGAACCACCACTTAACAAGACCAAACATGGCACATGTTAGACAACCAAAACAGATTTTCAGCATACAAAATGGCACCCAAACCCCGCATATGGCAGCCCCAAAAATGCCCCAAACATGGAAGCATGCACAATGTTCAATCCTAGACATACAAGAGCACACCCTTATGACATGAAATAGGCTACACATGCATGTATACAAGCATGATTTATGGACTGAAAAATGACCCTAGATGATGCCAAATCACGGGATCAAGACAAGTTAAGCATGCTAGGAGTCAAAACATACAATGCTTACAAGCCTAAAGTACAAAGCAACCATGCTAAACATACCAAGCATGGTCAAAACAGTGGCTCACAGCCCTTTCACATGGCGAAGAGATGCTAGTATCTTCATGGAATCATCCTAAAACGTGTAAGAATCAAGGCCTCAAAACATGGCATACCTTTGAGCATAAAAGAGCATTTTAAAGCAAACATGAGAGGCATGCAAGAGGCCACGGAATCAACCAAAAATAGAGGTTATTCATGACTTAAAACACCCTAAAAAATTCTGAAATGAAGGTAAATACAAACATTCATTCATGCTATGCTATGAGCCAAGAACAAAGGCCAACAAAGGGCCAAGGGGAGAGGGGTGTCCCTCCCCTAAGTGAGACTCGAAAATAACATCCTCACCACTGAAAACCCACTGGTTTTCAGTGGTGAGAAGACCAAGGAACACCAAGCAAGCAAGGCCTCCAAGAAAAGGCACAAAAGGACCAAAACAAAGCCTAAAAGGGTGAGGCTTCACTCAAATGAACAAATGACCTTAATGAATGTTTTTGAGCAAGTAAAAACAAGACTTTTTTATCTTAAACACAAACTCAAAAACACAAAGTAAAGAGGGTAAAAAAAGGTTGCAAGAATGGGGAATATAAAGTGATGTTCTTACCCTTGAAGATCCCTTGAAGAACAAGTGGTGCAGCCACTCTCTAGTGCTCAAAACCAGTCCAAAACCAACACAAATAACCTTCCAAGTCTCTCAAACTCAAGCTAAGGTGTAATGGTGTGTGTAAAGGAGCAAAACTAGGACAAAATCACACTTTTTGGCCTTAGATCACACACACAAGGGGAGGGAGATGATAATATAGATATATGACAGAGATATATGTATCTAAGCTCTGGTTTTTGATTCTCAAGAGCTAACCCTTAGCCAAGAAGACAAGGCTTCCTCTTATAGGCATTGTAAAGCTTGTCAAACAAGCTTGGAAGGAGTGCATCCCCTCCACACACGTGTATGGAGGGGAGCAAAAGCTACAAAGTTGTCTGAAAATATCTCAGAAAGCAAGTGCACAGTAGTCGGCAGGGCAAAATGGTCATTCGCCAAAAAGAGTGCCGACCGGCACAATATAGTGCCGATGGAAAAACTAGCCGGCCGGTGGCCTCTAGCCCCAGCCGGTGGTATGTGGGGGTGTCTCACAAGGCACTCCCTGCCCTTCCAAGGCAAAACAAAAGTGTTTGGTGCAAAACCAGACACAAAACAGTCGAGTTCGGAGGTCCTGAGGCAAGGCGCGCGAGCCGAGAACTCCGGGAACTCCAAACGAACACGAACATGAATAATCACCGAGCGTTCAAGCGGTGACGTCCAAGTCTTGAGGACGGTCAAAAATGGGGTGTCTACAGTTGCCCCTCTTTGACAGAACTCGAAAGTCATAACAATGACGGGAGTGAATGTCAAAGCCCAGAGACGACCCATTTTTGACAAGGCCGAAGATTCAGACAAACATGCAAGACAAGTAAGATATGCGCCCGAAGGCAGGGGCAAAATGCAAAATGATATGCAGGGAGATTTTGAAAATTGGACTTATACGCTGCGCGAAGCCGGTTTTGACAAGTAAAGTGCACAAAATAGTGCGAGTGCGAGTGAGAAGTAATGCGAAATGCGATGAGATGCGCAAAATAGCGCGATGAAATGTAATGCACATGACAGTGCGATGGAGGTGCGCAAGATAGCGTGATGCAGAGTGAATGCACAAAACAATGCTAAGGAGATGCACAAAACAGTGCGAAGCAGGTTGGAATGCACAAGATAGTGCGCTAACAAGATGCACAAAACAGTGCAATGTAAGAGTGAATGCACAAAACAGTGCTATACAGGTGCACAAGAGAGTGCGATGTGGCACAGATGCACAAAACAGTGCGATGCGCAAAATAGCGCGAATGAAACAATGTAATGCACAAAACAGTGCGATGCGCAAGAAAGCGCGAAAGTAAATTGCACAGAACAGTGCGATACGCTAAACAGCGCGAGTGCGATGGAATACACAAGATAGTGCGAGTGAGATATAGCATGTAAGTGCACAAGATAGTGCGAATGAGGCGATGCACAAGATAGTGCGATGGAATGCACAAGACGGTGTGATGCGCAAAATAGCGCGATCGAATGGATGCAAAATGCAAGTAAGGTGCACAAAATAGTGCGATGCGCAAAATAGCGCGAATCATGAATTGCACAAAATAGTGCGATGCGCAAAATAGCGCGAATGAAATGCAATGCACTAACAAGTGCAAATGGGGTGCGCAAGATAGCGCGAGCAAATGTAATGCACAAAATAGTGCGATGCGCAAAATAGCGCGAATGAAATGTAATGTAAAATGTAATGAGATGCACAAAATAGCGCGATGCGCAAAATAGCGCGAATGCAATGTAATGCACAAGACAGTGCGATGGAGGTGCGCAAGATAGCGCGAAGATGTGATGCACAAAACAGTGCGATACGCTAAACAGCGCGAATGATTTGAAATGCACTAGACAGTGCGATACGCTAAAGCAGCGCGAGTGATTTGAAATGCACAAGATAGTGCGATACGCTAGACAGCGCGAGTGAGATACAACCACAAGATGCACATGACAGTGCAAGTGAGATACAAAGTGTAAGTGCACAAGATAGTGCGAGTGAGATAAAATGCACAAGAAAGTGCGATAAAATGCGACTTCTATGCAAGTATGGGGGCATTTTCCATGCAATATTGAAAGCAAGCATATTTTATGCATGAATCATAACGATGCGCGGCACACATGCAACAACAGTGTATATGAAAGTTCATATTCTATGCAATAGAGGAGCATCAAATATGTACTCTGGTGTTTCCGATTTACCTCTCAGAGGGTTTTGCAACACACTCAGCTCGAAAAGGGTACACCCTGTTCATATTGGCAAGAGATAACATCTGCTGCTGCTTTAATTGTCGTTCTGACTTGAAGCAGGCTTACACTTGAGGTAGAGGCGCACTCATACTTCGGTAGCATTGACAAGGCCTGAAGAGGTACATCCGGAGTACAATCACGGAATTTGCTGAAGGTGAAACACACTCAGATGCTTCAATTTTCCCTCTTTTCTTTTGCTTTGTAGTCTGGAACCCATATTGCTTCAGATAGGTCCAGGTTTTACTGTTCTCACATGACCTGGGTTGAACCCTGCGGTTTTATGAAAGAACAAATACTGTTTTGCACAAGTGTGGGGAATGGCACAACACTCTGAGCACACCACAAATCATTTTTGAAATTTGAGAAAATGAGTTTTCGACCGGGTATTGAGCCTACAACTGAACACAGCGAAAAAGACTCAATAACGGAAAACAAAAGGTAACAACCTAAACACAAACACAGACACTTGAAACGACTCAAAACAAGAATTGAGACAAACAAAACGACTGACGCGACGCACAGACGTGTTGCAAAGACAAGAGACTTCTTAGTTTACAAGGAGCCAGTTTTTCTGGGTATTATTTCCCACCCTTTCTTATTTGTGACTCTCACATCACTCGGCCCTCAAGCTCGGTTTTTCTCTCAAAACCCTTTTCTCGCTTTTTCTCTCAACGCACACCTCTCTATTCTTCAATCCCTCATTTTTCATCCCTCCCCTGGGTGGTTGATGGATAGATATGAAGTTGCGAGCTCTTGCCCCTAGCATCCTGCTAGATTTTTGTTCACAACAGTGAGTTTCTCCCACAGAGGGGTTGTGCTACAACTGGGTGTGTAGCAAATCTGCAGCTAACATTGGTTGATGATGCCCTGCTGGGGAGTTTGGACGTGGTTAGATCTGTCCAGATGAGGAAGTGAAAGATCTTGATCCATTCCGGTTTGTGCTTCGCATTTGACTTGATACCTCGCTGCTTGGAGGGTGAGAGAGCTTTCAGCCCTTTGTTGTTGGCTTCAGTTGTGCCCTCTTCTGGCAGGTAGATTGCCCTTCTTGGCGAGTATGTTGAAAATGGGGGAAAGACAGGAAGCCTGACTCAACTGTGCCCATAGTTCATTATTTTGACCATTTTTTGTTTTGGTTTTCTACTAAAACCATTTTGACCAACATGAGAGTTAGATTAACATGCTTGTTCGATTTTCTGATTTGAAATCATGCAAGTCAGGCTATGAGCACTGAAAATTTTCCTTTTTTTTTTGGGTCCAAGAAAAGGTCCAGTTTTGGAAAATATGAAATAATTTTTGAGAGACCAGTCAACCTCAGTAAAAATTCCCAAAAACTGTTTTTGCAAACGGTCACTGCTCAACGAGCGTAGAACCCACTCTCGAGATGCGCAACCTCAGATTCGAAGGAAAATTGCCCCTTGCTTGAGGGGAGCTGCATGGCAACGGAAAGTTGCCCCTTGTTTGAATGGCACCGCGGCGCATTGAATGGCAACGGAAAGTTGCCCCTTGTTTGAATGGCGCCGCAGCACACTGAATGGCAACGAAGAGTTGCCCCTTGTTTGGATGATGCCGCAGTGCATTGAATGGCAACGGAGAGTTGCCCCTTGTTTGAATGGTACTGCAGCGCATTGTAGTCAGCCCTCAGAGCGACGAACACAACCAGACTCTCGGATACAGAGAAGGCGAAGATGATCAGAACCATCGCATGGACACAATCGAATTTGAATTGTTTTACGGCTGGACTTCAGAATGAAGTTGCCTACGTATCCCAAATATGGGAATCAAGCCTTATGTAGTTCGGGGTTAAGGTACACTCGGGTATTTAACCTCTCCTTTTTATGCTCTAACTTTTGCCAAGGCGCCTATTGCAGGTTTTCGACCTTGCGAGCTTTATTCTTCTTTCTTTTCTTTCTTTTTCATTTTTTTCTTCTTTTTTTTTTTTTTTTTTAGGCTCTAACTTTTGCCAAGGCGCCTGATGCGGGTTTTCGACCTTGCGAGCTTCTTTTTCTTTTCTTTTCTTTTCTTTTCTTCTTTCTTTTTCTTTTTTTTGCTTTTGTATATATCTTTTGTTGCTCTAACTTTTGCCTGGGTCGCCCTTCCGGGTTTTCGGCCCAGCGAGCCTCTCAAAGGGTAAAAGTGTAACAGGTCCATGCCAAATGGTTTTGAGATTTTGAAGCCATGAATCCAGGAGAGTGCTGTTTGATTCGCAGAAGGATCCATCTTCGGCTCTTCGAGCACATCGGATTTTTGCCCCTAGTTCGAGGGTGATTCTGATTAGCTTCGCAACCTTCTTCTGACGACATCTGATCCTCTTGATCTGACTTCAGTGCCTCTTGTTCGAGGGCTGCTTCAAATCTGGCCACACAGGCCTCACATCATGATTGACCTTTGAACATTCTGAATCCAAGTTCAAGGTTTGAAAGCAAAGGGGTTGAGTCTCGAGGGCTGAGAGCGATCCTAAGCTGCACAATCTCAAGAGCGATTCCACACAGGTCTTCGCAGGACCGCGCAAAACATTTTTTGAAAGTTTTTTAAGAAAGCGACAAATCGCTCGCGCTGAAGACAGTGTAGGACCAATCTGGATCAAAGCTAGGGTCCTTCTCAGTACTCACACTAACAAGCATGATTTCATTCATTAAGGGCTTAGCACGCCTCTCTTTCTCTCAGTTGATCAAATTTTTGCAAATCCCGAGGAATTCCTTCCTCTTTGTTTTCACCACAGTGTTCAAAAGGTTTTGAAAAACTTAGGTCAATGCAATGATTTCAAGGCACAGAAAAGACAGAGTTCTTATCAAATACTGCTATCTCATTTAGAATTTCTGGCACAACTGGCACACGGCAGAAGCAAACACAAGAGTGTGAAAATCACTGTGTTTCATTCAGATCTTTGGTGTAACTGGCTCCAAGGCAGAAACAGACTCAAAAGAAACTGAAAAGACAAACACAAAACAAAATGGTGATGCCGAGGTAACACCCCGGAATCACCCGACTTTAACAAAACAGGACTGACTCGATACAACAAGACAGACCCAACTGACTCAGTATGAAAGGACTGACTCAATACACAAAGACAAGACTGACCCAATACCCAAGTCAGAAAGCAAAATTAACAGCATTTGTACATTGCTCAAAACAGCGCATGCCGTCCACCACATCTGAAGTAAACTGAACGCCGCCCGCAGGTGGTTCATCTCCTGATCACATTCACATTATCCCCCAAGTTCACCGATCCAGTGCCGATAGACTTTGCTGAGTCGGTGCGGCGATGACCTTGTTGTCAATCAGATCTTGTATTTCGTGGCGAGACGATAACAACTATCAGTGACATGGCCGACTTGTTGATGGAAGGCACAGTACTTGGCTGGATCATGGGAGGGAGGAAGTTTATTTGGCAGTGGCCGCAGCTCCAGGGGTTTCAGGTGCCCCTTTCTAATCAGACCCTCAAGGCCGCTGATAGAGACATGTACAGTGGGGCGAACACCCTCTGGCCCCGAGGTGGGTATTTGTTCGTTTGTGGCTTTTTGCTGGATGCACTGGCAAAGGGATTAACAGGCGCTGACTGGGTTTGCTGATCTCTTCCGAGCACGGGACAGAGCTGAAAGGAACATTCCTGGTACAAAGGCTTTTCGCGCTTGCCCCTTGATTCAGACTGCTCTCATTTTGAGTGGCAAAAGTGTCATCCACAGTTTTTGCAACAAATGCGAGTACTTGCTGTTTGTTCAGCCCTTTGACTTTCAAAGCCTCAATATCCCGCCGAAGATGTTCATGGGGACCAATGCTTGCCCCTACCTTGTTCTTACCACCTGTCTCTACTTTGCCAAGGGATTGGCCTTCTTCCAATGCAGCCTGTCCCAAGGTTGGGGAGCCTTTAGACATGAACTCTCTGGTATGTGATGTGGTTGATGACGGAGCCAAAACTCCAAAGGTTAGATCTGCCACAGTTCTCTGAAGATCTTCGATCATCCTCATCAGCTCAGAAGTAGTGGGCTCACAGGTTTGAGATGATTGGGATTCAGGTGCATCCATCATGCACAAGTCCGTGCTTTCTGGAATGAACACCGCAGGCTTGGGCAGATGGGCTGGGGTGATATATACGCTGGGGTCGTAAGGGACGGCCAGTGTGTGAATTAGATTGAGATGTGGATGAGGTATTTGGTCATTGGGGGCTGAAGGTGGAGCTATCGTTTGGTTGTCAATGAGATTTTGGATCTCATGACGAAGGCGGTAGCAACGGTCGGTGCCATGACCGCGCTGCTGATGGTACATACAGTACTTGGAAGGGTTATGTCTGGCTGGGAGTGGGTTTGGAAGGGGTTGGGGTTCTAGGAGTTCTAGGTGCCCTTCTTCTCGCAGCTTTTTCAAAGCTTGAGAGAGACTCATGTAAAGAGGATGGAATTTTCGGGCTTGGGGCTGAGTTGAAGTGGTTGGTTTTTGGCCATTGAGGAGGGGGTGATAGTGCCTACTTCTGAGCATTTCGCAGCTGTGCTACCATCAGTAGTAGCATTGGGAGTGCGAGCAACATTCTTCTTCAAAGGCTCATTATCTTCTGCAAAGATCCCTTGTTTGATGGCATCCTCGATTTGAACCCCCATTTCATGAAGGGCTGGAAAGGTAAACAGAGGTAGAACGACCATTTTTTGCAGCAACTTGCCATGCAGATTCCGAACAATCATCCTGATCTGATCTTTGTCGGAAGGTTTTGTAGTCATCATTGAGGCCTTTGCTCTCCATCTCGTCACGAACTCTGAGAAACCTTCCTTTGGTCCTTGGCGGGTGACTTCAAGATCACGAGTGGTGACCTCAATCTGTGTGTTGTAGGAGTATTGATCACTGAAGGCCTCAGCCATCTCTTCCCAGTTCTGTTTCACAGAGTTCTCCAATTTCGTATACCAGATTGCGGCTATCCCAGACAGGGTTCGGCCGAATAGTGACAATTTCTGGGCTGTGGTCAAACCCATTGGTCTCAGAATATCAGAAAACAGGTGGAGGTGCACCGTTGGGTCTCCAGAACCATCGAATCGATCAATATGTGGCATCTTGAACTGATCCGGTAATGTCACCATTGAGTCAGTATAACCATCCTCTATATCAGGAATAGAGTGGGCCCCCTGAGACTTTTTAAACAATTTCTCAAGCTTGCTCACTTTCAACGCCGTGGGGTTCGTCTTGAACTCAAAAGGGGAGTCTGGCAGGTTGATGGGTGTTTTAGATAGCTGGGGTAGAACGGGGGCGGAGCCGGCCCCGTTGGAATGTCCGTATCTGCCTGGACATCTGGTGTTTCCCCGGGTGTCTGAACCCCTGGTAGTGGAGGAACTTGTTGTGAAGCAGACGCTCCGGTTTGCTGCTCTAGCCTAGCAATTGTCTCTGCCTGTTGGGCTATGACCACAGCTTGTTGCTTGGCGAATTCTGCTTGATGGACAGCGTCTTGCTGCATGGCTTTCATACTATCCTGGAGTTGGCGCACCATCTCTTCCAGACTCGACATATTGTCCTGGTCTAACTGAGCAACCGGTATATCTGTGCCTGCTGTAAGTTCGGAAATCTCTACCCAACTGCTCAAAGATCACTGATCTGGTAGCTGTGGTACTGGTGGTCTATGTCTGACTAGCCTTCTCTGGCCCTGATTACCCTTGAACTGAGCCTCTGACCTGACAAAGTCTATCAGCACAAATCCAATGTACCCGGGGGATAGTGGAGCCTTCTGAAGCTATAGTTCCAGGACTACCTAGCAAAAGAGAAAACAGACAGCATCTCAGCTCAACTTCACTGGAACGGATATGAGCAAAGCTGAACGACTGTATTCTATTACTGATCACTGTTCCCCGAAATCACTGCCCAAATCTAAATCTGATACCCGCAGATATAACTGGTTCTCAAAAACACTGATACTGGTGCCCTCAGGCCGGATACCCAAACTTGCAAACTGATATATGCATTCCCTGCAGAGATACACTCTAAAAGCACATAACAGGTAGAAGAGAGCCAATACACCCCTATGCTGGGGTAGGGTTTCCCTGTCCTATTTTGTCAGGAGCTAGGGTTTCACTATGCACGCAGCGGTTTCAAACAACCTAAAATCGGGTAAGCAACCTGTCCTAGTTTGGAATGGTCACTATGAATTCCGAATATGCACTAGGTCGAATGGTCAAAAAAGGGTGCCCTGGTAAAACCGGGGTTTGTGTTCCCATACTGGCAGAGCCCGCAACCGGTCAGCCTTATGGTCATGCCTTGACAAGACAAGCCTCCAGCAAACCGCTCAGGAATAGCAGATGGCCAACACGGTGTCCTAGGCGCACCAATGCACATGCAATGCAAAGAGACACATATATGAAATCAAAACAGGATATCACGAGTTCGAGTCAAGCTCTCTAAAAATCCCCAGCAGAGTCGCCAGAAACTGTAACATGCTCGCGTGGGACCTCGCTACAGCTCGGACTCTCTTTTTTGTTTGTCGCGGTTCTAAATCTGAACCAAAGAGTCCAACTCTGGCAAATCGTTTTGAAGAAAAACAGATTTTTGAAAAGTAGTGCCAAACATGGACTGCTTTGCCAGATTACAGAGTCGCCACCTAAATATTTTAAAATGGGAAATTTAGGAAACCCTGACTCGGTGCCGAAGGCCACGTGTCCGTCATCACCAAATGTCTTGGCTCGGGAGCTTGGGTACGATCGGGGAAGGTCAGCTATGAGCACCCCCTTTCGCCCGGTCCGAAGACCGGCCTCTACTAACCGTGATATCCAATTTTGAAAACATTATGCGTTCTTATCCCAATTATTAACCTAGAATTACTATGTGATGCGCACACACAAAAGTATAGACTAGATTGCCTAACTTGGAAATAAACATTGCATATCCGTTTTGTCTCGAAAAACGTGTTAGATTTTGCTACTCGCAAGTAGGCTAAAATACGGATTTCAATGAGTTGTTCCAACTCAGACAATCCAACCTCCACCCACAGGCATTCAAACAGTTTATCTCACATAAGCATTTAGCCGCATGGCAGGCATACTGTCATGTTAACATTCACACGCATGCGATATGCTAAAGCATAAAACTTACATCGTACTCCGTGCCAAAACAATAACCCGGTTAGCAAACATGCATGACCTAGTTCATGTTAAGTGGCTAATGCAACACAGGCATAGATGCAATCTAGAGTAGGCTCGGCTAACCCTAAACATGGCATATGAAATGTGCAAATAGCACGTATTCAATTTGGAATTGAAAATTGCAATGCGGTTTGTATGATGTACCGAGCCCGGTGCATGTAAACAAATGCATGAATGCACGCATGCATTGCATAAGGTATGCTAAAATAGACGTGCCCTAATCTACCATCGTAAGCAGGTAAATAAAAGGGAAGAAAGAAGTGGGGGTTGGAAGACATACACACACTCACCCACACTTATTACATTTGCGCCCTCACTCGGAGGGACCAAAATAATAATACAGTCCAAAAATAAATGAATAAATTATTACAAATTCTAATTACTGAATAAATAAATGTGAAATAAAAGGGGCCTCAGCCCTGCCTGGGATGTGCGAATGATGCATGCTCGATGTCCGACTTGCCCGAAAAACCTGCGCCGTGCCATTGCTGCTTCTGCTTTCGCTGCCCTGCCTCTCCAAAAATTCCCAAAGTTCCAGAGTACCTTCCTTGCATGCCATTGAATGTCACCGGCTGGAGAGAGAGTTCACCGGCTGTCTATAAATTCCACCGGCCACTTATAAGGTTTATCGGCACAAAAATAGTGCCGGTCGGCACTATTTACTGCCGGCCGGCAGAAAGTTCCTGCAGATGGACAGTTGACAGCAGCAGCAAGACAGCAGTGCATGGCATGGATTTTGGGGCATATGTAAGCATGGTCATGACCTCCTATCATGCTTGGGGACTCAAGGAGGTATGACCCTTGGTTCTAGGGCCATCAATGATGCATTTGATGCATGATAGCCTAAGGAACCAAGGTTGCATGTTTTAATTGAAATGCATGCAACACAAAAGATGAAATCCAAAACCTTATCATGTGTTAGTCAAAGGTCTTGGTGGCTTGAGGATGGAGACAAGTTTCACCACTCAAAGTGTGAACTCCTCTCGATCCTCATGCTTGGCTTGACAATCCCCAAGCCAAACCATGAAATGCAAGTATACAAAAATAGCTCAAATGCAATGCAACCTATCATGTTAAGCATGCAAAGAGCTAAAGTATGCAAGGTACAAATGTCATGCAACATGGACCAATTAAGCATGGAACTAGCATATACTCAAGGCTTCATTGACCAATCATGCAACAACCATGTAATGAGCATGCAATAATGGACTTAAGCCATAGAGGGCAGTCCTCAAACTCCCCTAAAACAGTGGCAAAACATGCCTTAAAACAAGAGCAAGGTGATAAACAAGCATGCAAGCTATGAGGCCTAAGGCTAAGGCACAAAGTGGGGCATTGAACCACCACTTAACAAGACCAAACATGGCACATGTTAGACAACCAAAACAGATTTTCAGCATACAAAATGGCACCCAAACCCCGCATATGGCAGCCCCAAAAATGCCCCAAACATGGAAGCATGCACAATGTTCAATCCTAGACATACAAGAGCACACCCTTATGACATGAAATAGGCTACACATGCATGTATACAAGCATGATTTATGGACTGAAAAATGACCCTAGATGATGCCAAATCACGGGATCAAGACAAGTTAAGCATGCTAGGAGTCAAAACATACAATGCTTACAAGCCTAAAGTACAAAGCA
The DNA here is from genome assembly GCA_030407325.1 of Camellia japonica. Lineage (NCBI taxonomy): Eukaryota > Viridiplantae > Streptophyta > Magnoliopsida > Ericales > Theaceae > Camellia > Camellia japonica. The sequence continues at coordinate 43,316,706 of JAPPVO010000010.1, read as the reverse complement.
ACCATGCTAAACATACCAAGCATGGCCAAAACAGTGGCTCACAGCCCTTTCACATGGCGAAGAGATGCTAGTATCTTCATGGAATCATCCTAAAACGTGTAAGAATCAAGGCCTCAAAACATGGCATACCTTTGAGCATAAAAGAGCATTTTAAAGCAAACATGAGAGGCATGCAAGAGGCCACGGAATCAACCAAAAACAGAGGTTATTCATGACTTAAAACACCCTAAAAAATTCTGAAATGAAGGTAAATACAAACATTCATTCATGCTATGCTATGAGCCAAGAACAAAGGCCAACAAAGGGCCAAGGGGAGAGGGGTGTCCCTCCCCTAAGTGAGACTCGAAAATAACATCCTCACCACTGAAAACCCACTGGTTTTCAGTGGTGAGAAGACCAAGGAACACCAAGCAAGCAAGGCCTCCAAGAAAAGGCACAAAAGGACCAAAACAAAGCCTAAAAGGGTGAGGCTTCACTCAAATGAACAAATGACCTTAATGAATGTTTTTGAGCAAGTAAAAACAAGACTTTTTTATCTTAAACACAAACTCAAAAACACAAAGTAAAGAGGGTAAAAAAAGGTTGCAAGAATGGGGAATATAAAGTGATGTTCTTACCCTTGAAGATCCCTTGAAGAACAAGTGGTGCAGCCACTCTCTAGTGCTCAAAACCAGTCCAAAACCAACACAAATAACCTTCCAAGTCTCTCAAACTCAAGCTAAGGTGTAATGGTGTGTGTAAAGGAGCAAAACTAGGACAAAATCACACTTTTTGGCCTTAGATCACACACACAAGGGGAGGGAGATGATAATATAGATATATGACAGAGATATATGTATCTAAGCTCTGGTTTTTGATTCTCAAGAGCTAACCCTTAGCCAAGAAGACAAGGCTTCCTCTTATAGGCATTGTAAAGCTTGTCAAACAAGCTTGGAAGGAGTGCATCCCCTCCACACACGTGTATGGAGGGGAGCAAAAGCTACAAAGTTGTCTGAAAATATCTCAGAAAGCAAGTGCACAGTAGTCGGCAGGGCAAAATGGTCATTTCGCCAAAAAGAGTGCCGACCGGCACAATATAGTGCCGATGGAAAAACTAGCCGGCCGGTGGCCTCTAGCCCCAGCCGGTGGTATGTGGGGGTGTCTCACAAGGCACTCCCTGCCCTTCCAAGGCAAAACAAAAGTGTTTGGTGCAAAACCAGACACAAAACAGTCGAGTTCGGAGGTCCTGAGGCAAGGCGCGCGAGCCGAGAACTCCGGGAACTCCAAACGAACACGAACATGAATAATCACCGAGCGTTCAAGCGGTGACGTCCAAGTCTTGAGGACGGTCAAAAATGGGGTGTCTACACATGCATGCATGCAATACACATATAATTCAAAATAAAAGTCACATCATGGAGTTTGAGTCAAGGTTTCATAACATCCCCAACAGTGTCGCCAGAAACTGTAACATGTCCGGGAGGTACCCGTGCGCATTAAACAGTTTGGACCCTCGATTTATTTGATCTAGTCTCACGGGTGCAATGTCAAACATATATGAGTGTCTAGATTTGACAACTTTATAGAAAATCTATTTTATTACAAAATTATTGCCACAAATGGACTACATCACCAGATTTTAGAGTTGCAACCTAATCTTTTAGGAAAATTAGGAAACCCATGACTCATTCCAAGGCCACTGTTCGTTATAATCAAAGTTGTCTCGGCTCGAAACCTTAAGTATGAGAGGGGAAGGTCATTAATTGAGCATCCCCGCTCACCCGATCAAAAGATCGGCCTTTACTAACCATGATATAAATTTTATTTACTTTATATGTTCATGTTCCAATTATTAATAATCCTATTTACTATGTGAAGCAAACAAGTATAGACTATGTCATTCATTTTAGAACAATTTGACTTCATATATTTGGGAAGAGTTTTGAAAATGTATTACTTAGAGAAATTGAGTCACACATGAAATTCAACATCATTCCAAATTAAGCGACATAACCTCCATCCATCGGCATTCATAGAGTTATATCAAATAAGCAACTAGCCACATGGTAAAATGCTAAATATAGTAAGGAAGACACACAGAAGCGGGATGTTAAAACATAAAAACTTACATTTTTACTGACGTCCCGCGAACAGCTACAAAACAAAGTTAGCGAAATATACATGATCGTATATACAAAATCCTAATGCAATTCACACATGAAACACAACTAAAGATTCGGCCTCTAAAATATGACATGTGAATAATCTCAAGAACATGAGGTAGCGCACATAATCACATAAGAATTGATTAAATCTACAAATGCAAACTTAGCCAAATCAAGATGCATAAAACATGAATACAAAGCATGTATATAATGAAAAACAAAATATAATGTATATTCACAAAACAAAGCAAGTAAAAGAATGGGATAAAAAGAAGTGTGGCGGGGAATTATTACAACACTTTGAACAAATTATTACAAACCAAATTAGAGAGGGAGTACGAGAATATTATAACAAAAATAAAAGAAACCTCACAAAACACTCAAAATAAACATAAACAAAATAAGCTTCACACGCCTTGGAAACCACCGGTCAACATCGGAAGACTACCTAGTCTTGTCCAAAAGAAGCTAATCGGCCGGCCAAATACGCTAGCTGGCCAAGTAGGCCGAGCAAAACCTGTCATGTTGTAAAATCGAGAAAGGGAGCAAACAAGAAATATGTAGGTGGCTTAACTAACCACTTTCGGTTAGCTTACAACAAAAATAATATGAAATCAAAGCAAGAAAACAAATATAAGATAGAAAGTTACAAGAAAATGAAGGAATTGAAACATAATTACTTTACAACAAAACAATATGAAACCAAAGTAAGAAAATGAATTTGCAATAGAAATGAAAGAATTGCAAATTCACCTTCCAAAAAAAGAGTGACCTCTTGATTTCCAAACTTCCTTTTGATTAGCCTCATGTTTGCGTGAATTATGTTCTTAATCCTCAATTGAAAAGCTTGGAATTTGAGCTAGAACAATAGTTTTGAACAAGTGTATGATCACTCTTTACTCTTTTTCAACTTAGCAAGGCTACTCTCTCTTTGATCAAGACTTTAGGACTTGGTTCTTGAGTGGTTTTTGCAGAGGAAGATGAGATGTATAGAGGCTTGGTAACTTCACGATTTTGGAAAGACCACTCTCTTGTTTTCAAGGCTTTCTTTTCTCTCAAATTCTAACTCAAGTTTAGCATTATCTCTATACTTCTCTTCTTTTTATTTCCCCCAAATTCAAGACTAGAGCTCTTATTATATAGGCAATGCTAGTGGGCAATGGTGAAAGACAAAATGGAAGACAAAGTACAAGACAATGTGGAGCATTCAGGGAAGACAATGGAGTTAATGGGGGCACTAATGAAGCTAATGGGAGACAATGTATAATGGAGGTGAATGGTGAGTGGTGATGGTGGTGTGTGATTAGGAAAGTGGATGGTAAGTGGAAATGGTGAGGTGTGATTATGAAAGTGGATGGAGAGTGGGGATTGATGGGGTATGACTAGGAATGTAGATAGTGAGTGGGAATTGATGGGGTATGATTAGGAAAGTGGATAGTAAGTGGGAATTGATGGGGTATGATTATGAAAGTAGATGGTGAGTAGGGATGGTGGGGTGTGATTATGAAAATGGATGGTGAGTGGGGATTGATGGGGTGTGATTATGAAAGTGGATGGTGAGTGGGGATGGTGGGGGTGTGATTATGAAAGTTGATAATGAGTGGAGATGATGGGGTGTGATTATGAAAGTGGACGAGAGTGAGGATTGATAAGGTATGATTAGGAAAGTGGATAGTGAGTGGGAATTGATGGGGTATGATTATGAAAGTAGCTAGTGAGTGGGTATGGTGGGGTGTGATTATGAAAGTGGATAGTGAGTGGGTATGGTGGGGTGTGATTATAAAAGTGGATGGTGAGTGGAGATTGTGGGGTGTGATTATGAAAGTGGATAGTGAGCGGGGATTGATGATGTATGATTATGAAAGTGGATGGTGAGTGGGGATGGTGAGGTGTGATTATAAAAGTGGATGGTGAGTGAGGATGGTGGGGTGTGATTATGAAAGTGGATGGAGAGTAGGGATTGATGGGGTATAATTAGGAAAGTCGATAGTAAGTGGGAATTGATGGGGTATGATTATGAAAGTAGATGGTGAGTGGGGATTGTGGGATGTGATTATTAAAGTGGATAGTGAGTGGGGATTAATGGGGTATGGTTATGAAAGTGGATGGAGAGTGGGGATTGATGTGTAGAAAATTTGGTAATGGAGATTTGAAGAAACAAGATTCTTTTGGTAGTGGAGATTGATGAGTTTTGGATGAAAAATAATTTGGCCAAAAAATGTGTGAAGGTTGGGGTTAAAGCACAAATTCCATCTCTCTTACTGAAGATTTTGTGAGAAACACATTCTGATTGTCATTATTAGATAATCAAAAGAAAGCGCCCAAGTTTTAGGGCCAGTCAAAATGGGGTGTCTACAGATCCCTATATAGAAGCAGACACAAGAAATAAGAAAGGATAATTGTTTTTTATTATTCAATTATCATCAATGTAAAAAATTGGAAGAGTTTTTTTTTTTTTTTTGGATAAGAAAGGAGATGGTTTGTTTATATTTATATACGACACTTGGAAGCAAATATATCGTTTTTGGGTGTTCAACTCTAAAAATAAAGAGATAATTGATTTATATATGATTCTTCATAACTTTTAGAAAATTTAGTAGATTTAAAAAAATAGGGAGATATTTTTTTTTTTTTTTTTTTTTTTCTCTTCATAAGAAGGGAGAGATGATTTGTTTATATTGATATGGGACTCTTTGAAAGAAATATATTATTTTTGAGTGTTCAACTCCAAAAATAAAGAGATAGTTGATTTATGTAGGATTCTTCATGACTGTTAGAAAACATAGTAGATTTGAGAGGGTAAAATTGGAATTTAAGAAAAATAGAAAACATGGTAAGCTCTTCACACTTTTAAAATAGTAGTAGATTTGAAAATTTTAAAATTTAGTAACTTTTGATTTACACTGTAACGCCCCAAAATAAATAGACATTCTACTCCATTACATTTCTAATTAAACATGCAGAAACTTGCCTTTCTATCCGTTTATGCAACATTCATTCTACAGCATGAGTTAGGAGATATGACTGAAATGAAATAAGATTTGTCTTATACAAGTAAATGCCTTAAAGGCAACAAAATTCTAAGGCCTTACCCGGTTACAACAAATGAGTTACTACTTAATACAAAGAAGCCCTTGGCTTAAAATTTACAACAAAATAAACAAAACAGTCTAACGAGCCTCAAGCTCCAATATCTTCCCAAGTCATTGACTTGGCAGAGGCACGCCAGTCCACCTGAAAATGGTTTCTCTCGTAGGGTGAGCATAAAACCCAGTAGAAATAAAATCAATGACATATATGATATTTAACAATGTCATAAGATGAATGCATATGAAATGCCATGATAAAACATGCATTTTTCTCATTTGAAAAAATGCTATGCAAGCATTCCAAAACCACAATTTCCAAGACTTCCTTTAAAAAGAACTCGATGGTAAATACAATGGATAAATCTCCAGGGTTAGTATTCAAGAATAACAGCTATACAAGCTATTTATGCATTTTACTGGGATTATCCGGATGGAATCGGCATCTATTGCGCAAGTTTCTGGTCTTACACTAAGGACACAAAAACCAAATTAATTACCACACCCTCTTACAGGTTTACCATTTATTTACCTTTTCAAATAACACAATACATGTATTCCAAAACAATGTTTTCAAGACATGAAATCTCCAGTTTTCAAATCCATGATATGCACAATGCGATGCATACTTTGTAAACATTTCCAACCCCTAATCCATATGCAATTTCTACAACAATCAATACAACCCTCCACTAGTTGCCAAAATAATTATTTCTTATGCCATTATTAAAAGATGACAGTAACAACAATAATAATAATATCCAAAATGATATCAAAGCCGGAATCCCAATGATTTATACAAAATCTCCATGATTCCCAAAAACAACATTCACACTCCTTACGAGTCTCGTGAATTTCAACAAAAAATATTCAAATTTCCAAAACATACGTTTAGTTTTTTTTAACAATTTCATTCTTTCAAAAAGAGTAATCAGTACTCGAGAATTTCCAAAAGTTCATAGACGTTTACCAACCAAACCCCTTTTCTCAAAATCCTCATAACACAATTCCACACCATTTTTCCAAAACACAAACCATTCTAGTTTTTGACAAAACTTTGGGGATTTCATTCCAAAAAGAAGATTTTCTTGCAAAACCTCATCAATCAACCACCACAACTTGCAATCTCAAACCATAACCGAATATAAGAGTTTTTCCAAAAATTAATGCATTTATACATATATAACCAAAACCTATCCTTTCCGAAAACTTCTAACTAACCAGGATAACGAATAACAAAGCTAAACAACACACACATCGTTAAGAAATCCCGACCTCAACTCCAAAAGAGGAGAAAGCCCAAAAGCTCAAAATTTGACGACGATGAAAACACGAACTTTTCAAATTAAAACGAATCCCTCAACTCTGTCAATCTTAAAGTCTTAGGTACTAGGGTTTAGAAATGGGTAAAAGGAAGTGAAACCAAGGTTTAGAGCTAAAAAAACTCAAAAATGGCGAAACAATCGAGACAGAGAAGAAGATAAGCTCAAACCATATATTTTTAACTTTTTACTGATATTTATAAAGCCACCGGATGGCAGGCCTGAACAACAGGTTGCGGGCGTGGCCTTTACCATCGCGAGCGCGACCAGTACCCTCGCAGGCACACACTTTCCTCCTATACAACAGGCTTGAAGACGTATTTAGTCGCGGCTTGGTCGTGGCCCATTGCAGGTGCGACCACCAAACACATACACCGTAAGCGCAATCAGGAAGACCGCAGCCGCGACCAACCAAATTGGGCAGACTACCCATCGGTTTCAAGGTTCAAAACTAAGGTTCCCGACCACAAAAGAAGCCCAACACAATAAAATACAACCCAAGACAAGTGTTAACCCAAACAAAAGAACAGGAAAGTTTGGGTCTTAACTTGGACCGCTGCATACACTAATCTATACTATCGTATAAGTAACAATAATAGTACAAACCTAGACTAACTATTCAAAAATTAATCAAAATTGTTAACTTGTGGTTCAGATTTATTCTACACGTAGATCTTACACTACACAAATTCAAACATTGTTGTGTGTTTGAGTTTTAAAGTATCAATGTAATTATTTGGGGCAATTACAAAAAAAAAAAAAAAAAAAAAAAAAAAAAAAAAAAAAAAAAAAAAAAAAAAAAAAAAAACACAAACACAAACACAAACACAAACAAACAAACCTAGGGTTTGTGGCTTGTAACAAAATAAACCATGATTTTTTTAATTATTATTCAACTCATTCAAATTTACACGAACAGAAAATCTTACCCTTTTGCAAAAAATAAATAAAGAGCGGGAGAGATATGGGGAATAAAATTCAAATGGTTAAGGGGAAAAAAAAAGAGTAAAAGAATAGGAAGATGCTAAGAAAGTGCTGAAACTTCTTTAGGCGGGAAATTTATTTTTGGTCAAGCAAATCTAACCATTAATCTCATAGATGGGTTGATCTGAACTGTTCTAACCAATTGTGTTAGAAAGACAATTTCAAAAACCATTATATTTTATTATATAGATTTTCTAGCTAATGACCCGTTCCTAAAATCACTCCCAACCCAAACTAATGAAAATTAAATAATCTAATTTAAAGATAATATTCCAATATGAAGTTTAGTGAAATGCTATTCTGTCACTGTTTTTTTCACCATTCTATTTCACTTGTTAAGTATATTGATGCAATCAAAGTCCTGTATATGTGTAGGATACATATTATTCAATAAATAATGGAACTAATCCGGCTACATAGAAAATCACATAAAAAAATGAATAATTTCAGTATAATATTTTGGTAATATATAATAACTCTCTAATATGTAGAGTTATAAAGGTTACAACTTATACAAATTAGCAATATTAACCTTTTAACAATAGTGAAATGTAAAAAATACTACTTTTTAATTTTTTTTTATCAATTTTAAAAGTTAAAATTAGTAAAATCAAAGCATAAAATTTAAGATATTATTCAATAGTAATCAAACCGAAAATGACACTCCTAAATTAAACATTGTTATGCCAACTTAATTAGTGGTACACCTAAACAATAATGTGCACCACATTGAAGCTATGAGAACAAAGTTAAGAACACAATAAAGCCGCTAAGTAAACGTCAAAGATTCAAGTTGTCAACTTATCTCATACTCTTACCACTTGTACGACATCCAAGCCCACTGTGTTCATAGGTAATACATAACACCAAAGCACATTAACAGGCTTATAAAGCAGCAACACTCAAACTATTCTAGTCTATATAATAAAGCACCAAAAGAATAATTTTAATATTCAAAAATTTTAAGAAAATAAACACAAATTAATTTCAACAGCTCAATAATTAATTAATCTAATAAATTAGTATATTTCATCTTGCAATGAAAACAATTAATGAATTCAATAAATGCAAAATAAATGAGAGAGGGACGTGGGTTGCTATTGCATATAGTGCGCAACGACCATTATTGCATGACTTATTAGGCACATTCTAGGACCTATTTCGATAATCCAAACCGTTAACTTTTTAGAGTATATTAAGTAGACCACAACTGCAAAAAAAAAAAAAAAAGTTGATCGGATATCAATAGTTCTTTCATCAAATCATATTTGTATTTATTGGCTTTTGAAGGCTAGAATTGTAATTTGAGCGTACTAGCAAGGATCAATAAATCCTTACAAAGATTAATAAATGCCAACCAATTAGTCAGATGATTGCTTCGAAATTCTTTCAGCCTCAATGAAAAGGACTTTACTGGTGGCTTAGTTTTTAGGAGAAAATTGAGAAGAATAAAAGAAAGAGGGAACAACTAGTGTCAAAAATCAATCTTTCATTATGTAAACAAAAGTTTACAATTGTACCTTCACGCTTTCACAGCTTCGAAAAGGATTACAGCACCAGACTAACTTAGAATTACTCCTAGGAATTTGAAGTGCAGTACAAGAATGTAATGACGGGAATTTAAAGGACTGGAAAATATAAAGTAAATGAACTAGTTTCTGGATCTGGTTCTGGGTCCTTGCATTATCAGCATTCTCCTCTATTTATAGGCTTTGAAGATAATTGTCAGAGTAGGTGATAACTGTCAAAATGATCTCCATGATCACTGAGTGCGATTCTGAACAGTTTGCTTCCACCATTCCACTCTTGTGGTTGGGCTTCCCTCCAAAATTTGAATTTAAACTGTAAGCAACTGTTGTGGCCACGCCACCTTGGGCACCCTGACTGTTCCCATGTCTCGCGGATCCATTACCATTGCTAAAAATTGACATGTGTTTGTTAACGATTAGAGACTTTCACTGATTCCCCAACTTGCCCTTTATGATCCATGTGTTAGGCTGCGATGGGTCTGTACAAAATATATAGCCAACATTACCCCCCGTACTAATATAGCCAATACTTGGTAATATTAGTGGATCCATGAGTTTTGCCCACGTCTTAGGACATGTATGAATTTTATTCTGGAAGTATAACCGTCTCCAAACAATGTTCAAAACACTGAACTTTATTTAATTCTCTCTTATGCATGGAACCTACCTCCACTATCTGTGTAAAGAAAAGGACTGATACATCTCTGATGGCTAAACAAACCCTTTCTTTCATTGATCAAGCATATGAAGAGTTTTTGGACAATGATGATCAATCTCAAAGAAACTCCCACGCATTTATTGGTCATATTTATCCCCTCCATTTATACAAGTTATGAAGGCTTTCACAATATACGAGCCTTTAGACCTAAAATTTGCCCAAATAGACCTTGGAATTTCTTCATCTACTCAAAAACCTTCTACATGGGATGAAGTTGCCTCCTCTTTTACAGGAAATATTGGTTGGAATGCTTGGCCAACACTAACCCAACCTCAAACAATAGAGCGAATTCACCACAGATTTGTTAAATTCGATGACCCTACTGTGATTCCTCCCTCTTTGCACAGCTCTGTGGTATACTCGTATATCCCATTCGACCGTTTTTGTTGCCTCGAAGACAACTTGTTTTCGGCATGGTATACCTTTACCTTACCGACAAAAATAGTGCGAAAGACCCCTCACCCCATTAAAGCTTTGGGAATGAGTCTCTCACTCTTAGCCAAGAAAGCAAAACACTGCTCATCTGATTGGCTAGAGTGTGTAAATGAGCCTCAGTTTCCACCTTCTTTTGGAGGGGACCCAACTAATTGTTTCCTTCCTTTTAATCCTAATTGGATTGAGGAATTAAAACTCACCCTCTTTGAAAGCCAGCATTTCGCCCCCTATTAGGCTCCAGTTTCTTCAACTGCTTATCAGTAGTATAAAGCTCAGACTTTACTTGCTGCCTTTTCTCATTTATCTTTTGAAATCCTTCGAGATGACACCAAGAACCTTTTATGGTCTTGTGACATTGTCTCTCGAAGCATATCCTCAACCCTATGGCCCAAGCAGAGCTTCACACTTTCCTGGATCAGCTCCCCTTGCTGCTTAACTGGCACAAAAATGCTTTGGCTAATAGTGAATCATTGGAGGAGATCTTTGTTGTTCGTATTCAAACCCAGTATGAGGCAGAGAATCATTTTGAAGAGTATGAAGACTTCAAGAACCAGGATTCAAAGTACGGAGAAGTTGCCAATATGGGTGATATGTATGGGACAAGTGAAATGGATAAAGTGGAGAAAGCCTTTAAGTAAACAGAATTTGAGATGAGGGCCTAGCAACTCTTCTACCAAACAAGGACTCATCAATTACATAAATCAAATTTAGATAGGATAAAGTAAAGGTTAGAAAAAGAACATTTGTTTATTGAATTTTGTTAGACAAAGTTTCATGACCTTGTAACTTTGTCCATTCCTTACTTTTATGAAATTGAGAATATAGCCAAATAGGATCTCCTAATGTAAATGCTTATATCAATAAAATTGAGTTTTCATATTCCAATTGCATGGTTAATATGACTTCATCCCTCAATTTTTTCACATAATCTATAAATAGCAGCTTCAAAGTAACCAATCTTATTTTGAAGCCTGGTTCAAGTGTTTTGAAGCATAGAGTTCCTCTTTAAAAGTGATAATATCTTCCTTCGAAGGGCTTTGTCTTAGTAGAAAGTTCAAAAGATACTTTCATATATGAGTAAGTCCTCTGATTTTTAAAATTTTCACACCACTTCATCAACTACTGGCCTCATAGTGCCCACTTACTTCAAAGCCAAACCAAGCAAAAATTGTGCTTCCTTTCATCAAAGAACACTAAAAATACTCCTTCGAAGGAAATTTTCTTTGAGAGAAATCCTATAAAACTCTCTAAGTAGACAAGTCTTAACTCCACTTGAGTTTAAGACATAAACTTTAAAATTTTTAGCAACACACTGCTTTCGAAACCAACTACCTATTTCGAAGCCAAGCTGAACAATTTGAAATATATTTCCCTCTCATAAGGTAACAAGATGTTGTTTTGAAGGAAGCTCTCTTTATTGTGTTTTCAGGACTTTAAAAATAAAGGCCTTAATCACACATAGGTCAAAATAACCAATCAATTAACTTGAGCCTATTTGACCCGCTAGGTTGAATGGGTAGTTTTGGATAGAAAGGTTTAAAGCCCCAATTTCTTGCGCTCTTACCAATTTGCTTGTCCAGTCTTTTCTTTCACTCCCATTGCTGTCAACCTCAACTCCTTACCCTTCTCTTATTCTCTCTCCTCACCCTTCTTTCAATCTCTTACTAATGGCTTCTTCTTCCTTGAAAGTACCAGTTGTTGAGCACTTACGTCCCTCGGTAGCTTTGAGGAGATGTATTACCGACGAGATAGCCAAATACCAGACACTAGAGAGTCAAAGCGCGATTGATGGACGGATCTTCATCCCTCGCTACCATGCTCAAGGGGAGTTCATTCTTGGCCCCATCTTCAACGAAGCTCCTGCTTCACTTCCTTCTTTTTATCTGTGTTTGAAGGATCATTACTTTCTTTACAAATGAAGCCTCAACTGGGGAAATTGGAAGGTTAATCGACCTCACCGTCGCTGGCCCACATTGAAGATAGAGTGAAAAGAGTGGCATGATAGAGTAGTCGGAGCTCAGGAACAAGATTTGGAGGACCTCTGCATTCTTGACGTCCTTCGTCTTTCTAGGTTTGTCATTCCTGAAGACCCTTTTCTTATCCCAGCTGCCTTTTGTTTTTGGAACCCTACAGTCAACTTCTTTCGATTTCGGTGTGGCATGATGGCCCCCACCGTTCTTGACATGTGCCACCTTCTAGGGCTTTCACTTGCTGGTGTCACTTTTGGCCCTCACTACCCAGACCTTAAGGTCTCTTTCTCTATTCCCTCTTATAATTCTTCGTCACCTCTGAGAACAAAAAGAAAGGTCATGTGACTGACTGTGAGTTCTTTTCTTTCATTATTTATTGGCTTTGCAAATTCCTTCTCTGTACTTCCTTTCCAAATTCGTCTCCATTGCCAAGGCTCTGGCTTCAAGGAAAAGAATAGCCCTAGCTCCCTATGTTCTGGGCCATGTATATAGGGTCTGTTCCCAATTCTGTGAGAGGCCTCTAGAGCCTAATCAAGGGGGTCCAATTTGGATCCTCAAACTCTGGTTTTTTACATATTTCACTGACCTCCACTCTCGTAGCCTAAGATTTTTGGTACAAGACCCTACCACTTATGGAGAAAAATACACCAGAGCTTCTTTATATCTATCCAATTTTGTTTATTATTTTTCTTCTTCCATCAATTGCCACTAGCTATTCGGTCTTCTTTTTTCCGGCCCTTCAATGCTACTGTGAGGCCAGCATGGTTGAGGGATTTTTTGGTTGATTCCACCTGCTTCAGGCCTATTCACAAAGACATGCGGGCCTCCATTCTGCTGCCAAGGGAGCTCTTCATTGGCATATTAAACCCTCGAGCTTACAAGTGCATCTCTAAAGCCTACTGCCCTGCCCAATTAGCAAGACAATTTGGGCTTAGCCAAGGGATACCTGTTCCACTCTGCAGCTTCTCCAACTCTGACCTTGATACTAGAGACCTGAACGTACCAAAATCCAGGCTGGATGAAGCAACATCCAAGTTTAGAAGAGATTTCTCCAGCTTCAACTTTATACCTTTCACTGGCTACAACATGGTCATGACTAGGTTCAAGACCTGGTAGGCTGTCAATATGGAGGTGCAACTTGCTATCCCCACCCTAGATTTATTACAAAATTTGGATTCGTCATCCTAGGGTAGGCAAGCCAAATCCAAAAAGGCTGGCATTACTATTGCTATGCCCCACTACAGTCCTTCCACCTAGAACCACCAGGGCTACTGTAAAAAGGGGTATCTATTATGTCATTTCTCTTGTTTTTCCCTTCCTTTCTTTATACTGTTCTTTTACTTAGAGGTCCTTTTATTGTTATAGGGACTTCGCAGGAGCCCTTATCTCAGAGAGCCCAAACTCTGGCCTCACTGAAGGGCAAGAAATAGAAAACAAAGGCCCATATTAAACTCGAGCCTGTGGAGGAGGCTCCTAAAGTCCCCTCAGAAACAGAAGAAGAAGAAGAAGAAGAAGAAGAAGAAGAAGAAGAAAAAGTCCTTTTGAAGAGAAAGAAGATACCACATTCTCCTATTGCCCAACTTCCTACAGTTGCTGTTCATGAAGTAACTGCTAAGGTAGTGGAAAAGGAGCAAGCCAATGAGGTCCTGGTATTTTCAAAGATCTGAGAAGAAGAGGCAACAAAAAATTTTAAAGGAAGAGGTTCTTGTTGTCAAGGCAACACAACAGGAGGTTACAAGGAAGAGCAAAGCTGCTGAATATCACACCCTTCGCAGCTCTCTAACTATCATTACTACAACTGCTAGTAACTCTTCTTACTTTTGTCAACACTTCTAGTTTTGATTTACCCTTCCAGCTTTGTTTTTATACTTACTTTCTTTTGATATGCAGCAGCAGCTAGCCTACCTATATCTTCTTTATTGCCTTCTGCTTCTTCTTCACCAAGCATCAAAGGACCATTCTTGAGCTCTGTAGATTTGAAGAGGGCTCTAAAAGGAAAAGGGAAAGTAGATGTTAATTTTCCAATGAATGTAGAGCCTTTGTAGATGATATTCCCCACCATTGCCTCTACACTCTCTATGGCTTCTTCCTTGATGCCTTTCAAACTTGACTCGCCCCTCATCTTTTCCTCTATTTCTCCTAATCTTGTTGAGTTTCTTAATTGGCCACTGGTGACCATTTCCTCACCTTTGCCTGCTACCATACCTCCTAAAGTCCTAGCTAGCCCTTTACCTTCTGAGAGTACACCTGTTACTTCCCCTTCTAGACCAGCAGTTAGTACCTTTGGGGATGGCACTAGTAGCCTACTAACACTTCCTTCAATGCCCTGCTCCAGCAATTCTTCTTTGCTTGATCTTTGGGAAGTCCTATAAGCCCATAACACATCTAACAATAAGTTATGCCATTATCTAGGATTGTCCTCAACAACCCTATGTGTTCCTTTTTTCAAGAATTTGTTCGATGACTCTGCTTGGCCATTTGCTTGTGCATAACAAGGGGTGGAATTAATAAGACAAATTCCAAACTCTGTTGTGAAAGCTTTTACTAGCTTTCCATCGAACATAGTCCCATTATCCACAATTATGGTCTATGGAATACCAAACCTGTGGATAAACTCCTTGATGAAATCAATTACTTCTGCCTGATCCACAGTTTTATAGGCTTAGCCTCAACCCACTTTGTAAAGTAGTCTGTAGCTAAAAAAATGAAATAGTGTTATTTCAAAGAATGTGGGTAAATTTTCCCTATCATATCCATTGCCCATCCTCTAAATGGCCAAGGCTTTACCATTGTATGTAGATCAATTATTAGAACATGTCTTATCATACCATGCTTTTGGCATGCCTAGCAACCCTTTGCAATTCTATGCAATCTTTAAGGATGGTTGGCCAATAATAAGAGTGCCTTCAAAGCATCATGTCATCTTAACTCCAGGCTGGTGAGCACCACAAATGCCCTCATGCACCTCAGTCATGGCAGTCAATGCTTCCTTTGGTCCCAAACACTCTAATAAAAGACCATATGCCCCTTTTTTTTAAAGAGCATTCTCGTATACTATGTATTGCATAAACTGTAGTTTAAGCTTTCTGCTGGCCTTCGAAGATGGGCCAGTCAAATACTGAATGATTGGATCTCTCCAATCCTGCTTTTCCAAGTCATTCTGATTAGCTTCTACCAATAAGCCTCGTTTGGCTAAAGGTGGTATCAACTTCTAATATGTTGGTTGGCCCATATCTATCTGAATATTACTAGCTTTTCTTTTGAAATTCGATGCTTTCTGGGCTATATTATTAGCCTTGTGATTCATGAATCTTGGGATATAAATTATATCTGCCACTTGGAAATGGAAGAGCAAATGTACAGCAGCAACATAGTATGGTAACATGCTTGCACTTTGACATTTAAAGATCCCTTTTACTTGATTAATTACCAATTGAGAATCTCCAAATATATCAATTGCATGAGTCTGTAAACCAACGAGTATCTCAAGTCCCATAATCAAGGCTTTGATTATTGGAACAAGTAATTTCATCAACTCTGAAACCATGTGTGGTTTCTGCTCCTTGGGGCGATTTAATCACAACACCAATTCCTACCAGGCCATTAGCCTTTGATCCATCGAACCACATTTGCCATGGCTCTAAATCCACTACGTCAAGTTCCATTGTTTCTTGACACTCTGATTGGCATGGATGATCAGTTAAGAAATTGGCCAATACCTGCCCTTTTACTGCCTTTTGGGGAACAAATTCCAATTGGAACTCTAACAAGGCCAAAATCCATTTGCCTATTCTTCCTCTTAATATAGATCTAGATAACATGTGTTTAACCAAATTTGTGGTGGCAATTACCAAGAAAATAGAAGGCAAAATATAAGGCTAAACACAGCTTTTCAACAGCTGAGTATTTACATTCACAAGAGTTTAAAAACATACTAAAGTAATATACTTCTTGCTCCTTGCCTTCTTCATTGTCTTGAGCCAAAAAGAGTCCTAATGATTCTTCAGTTGCAACAATGTATAACTTCAAACGTTTGTCTTTCTTTGGTGGCATCAACACTGGAGGTTTGGCCATATAGGCTTTTATTCCTTCGAAAACAGTTTGATGCTCTGATGTCCACCTAAAATCTTCTTCATTTTTTAACTTCAAAAGAGAAGAAAAAAACTTTAGTGTTCCCAGCAGTGTTAGAAATAAACCTTCAAAGAAAATTAACCTGACTAAGGAACTTTTGCAAGTCTTTTTTACTTGATGAAGGTTTGGCCTCAACGATGGCTTTGGCTTTATTTTGGTCAATTTGTATTCCCTTCTTGTGTACTATATACCCTAAGAAGTTTCCAACTGACACACCAAAAGCACAGTTGAGTGAATTGAGTTTTAGCTGGAATTTCCTCATTCTTTCGAAGGCTGCTGTCAAGTGGACTAGATGCTCTTCTATAGACTTAGATTTTACCACAATATCATTAATGTAGCACTCCAAGTACCCTCGAATGAGATCATGGAAGATGGTGTTCATTGCTCTTTGATATGTTGCTCTAGCATTCTTCAACCCAAATGGCATTAATGTTCCCAGGACATCTGAAAGCTATCTTGTGAACATCCTCCTCTACTATGCATATCTAGTTGTAGCCAAAATGACCATCCATCATTGACAAGATCCTGTGTCTTGCTTAACTGTCTACCAGCAGATCCACTACAGGCATGGGGTACTCATCTTTTGGAGTTACCAAGTTCAAATTTCTAAAATCAATACATACTCTTAATTTGTCATTTTTCTTAATCACAAGCACTATGTTGGACAGCCATTCGACGTACTTGGCTGTTCTGATAAAGTCTTCCTTGAGAAGCCTAGCAATTTCTTCCTTCACCTTTTAAATCACCTCAAGACTCATTTGTCTAGGCTTCTGCTTATATGGTTTAAAACTTGGCTTAATTGGAAGTCTATGCTCCACTAATGACCTATCCAATCTAGGCAAATCATTGTAAGACCAAGCAAAACAATCCTTGTATTTTTTTTTAACAGGGCCAATAACTGGTTCATGGCTATAGGATCCAACCAGGCACTAATAAAGGTAGGCTGTTGTATTGATGCATCCCCTAGATTGATCTCCTCTAACGGATCTTGCATCTAAGTGCTTACCATTGTCTCTTCTTTAGCTTCTGCCAGCTTCGAAACAACCCTCTCATCCTGATCTATCACAGCCTTTCCTGGCTCAGCCTCTTTATTTTCTTCTTCATAGACTAAGTCTGTCCATAGAGCCTCTTCTTCTTGTTTCTCTTGGAATTTGGTCTCAATGTCCAATGCACAATATTTGCTTAGAGCCAATGCTTTAGCCTCCTGTTGCTCACGTTTGCAGTAGCCAATCATCATGGCTTCTCTTCCTTCCTTTTGAACCTTCTGGACTATTGCCTTAATATCCAATGTGAAGAACTTTACCAAAGCCAAAGGTTTGGCTTCTTGATCCTCTTGCCTACAACTTGGCATTGTTGGTATCTTTGATAGTGTAGTCATATTCATCATCTGCACTCTTTTATACCAAGTGTTTCAGGTGTGCCAACTCCTCATCAGCCGTCACGTCAGCTATTCCATCAGGCTTCCTCTGTATGCTCAGTGGAATCGCCCCTTCAGTATACAACTGCACTTCTGCAAAATCTTCATAAGCAACGAAGGGTTGTGGGTCTGCATTTATCTCCTCTATCTCTCGATTATTCAAAGCTATCATCACCTTCTGATGTGAAAAGGAGGACACACATTTGTTAGTGTGGATCTAATCTCTACCAAGCAAGACATTATACTTGGCATTACTATCTATGACAAAAAAGGCAATCATACAATCCCTTGTTTCCACACTCAAATTAATTGGTAATATGCCTTGGGCCATCTACTTGTCTCTAGCAAAACCAGCAATGGTCGTACTTGTTGGGATCAACCTGGGATTCCTTTTACCTAACTTTTTCAATGACGAACGAAGAAGCAAATTTACTGCTACCCCATTATCCACTAGTACCCTGTTCATTTCTATTCCATCGAAGTATGCCTTAATGACCAGAGGTTTAATATGCTGAGTCATTGATGATGTGGGATATTCAAAGGGGTATGATAGATTAACTATGCTTACCTCTTCACTTTCTTCCTCAGTTCCCATAGACCTGGCTACTTCAGACTCCCCCTGAACTATGTTGGCTTTTGAGTCTTCGTTGGAAACTTCTATAGGATCATCCTCCTGCCCCTCTTGCACCTCCTGATTTCTTTCTTCTGTTTGAAGTTCCTGAGGCAACACATATATCGTATTGACTGGTATTAGAGAGAATGAGCCAAACTCCACCACTGGCTATATTTGCTCCCTTTTTGTGTTGGCCTGATCAGATGCCTAGGGTGCATCTTCCATGCTACATTCTGGAACCTCTGAGGTAGCAGGTTCCTTAACAGCAGTCTATTGTTGATATTTCTTGAACACACACACTGACTGTTTAGCCATGAAAGCTTCGAACATATCTTCTTCGGCCAATACCTGTCCTTGGCCTGGTTCAATTTCCTCAGCTGTCTCACTGTCCTCATTACTCTTCATTAAGGCCTTTTCGAGGCCTGCCAAACTTGACTGTTCTTTTGTTTTTATTTCAGTATGAACCTTGGCCAGTTTCTCTCTGTTGGCACTTTTGTTGAGCTTGGGAACAGGCTTCAAACCTTTTTCCATTTGACCTCTTGAATGCACCAAAGAGGTGCCCTTACCAGCTCTCTTAAGATCTCTCTGGTATTGAATGAACCTTCGCTGGATTTTTCGCCTTTGAGATCTAGAGATGATAGGAACCATGTCTAATTCCTTTGTCTTGGGATTTTTTAGTAAAACCCAATTGTTTGGGGCCACCAAAGGAGGCTTAATCATTCTTTCCTTACTTCCAAAGGGCTTCCCCTAGGTTGGTATCATTTTAGGTTTATTCTGTATAACAAACCAATCTGGTACTCCTGGTACCTATGAACCCATTATGCCGACTGTAGGCCCTACTGCTTTTGTCTTCGAAGGCCAATCACTGGCCTTAATTCCCTGTTTTAAACCAAGCTCAGGCTTACTCATAGGCTTACTGGCCATTCTGTAGTAGTTTGGTGGACTGGTTTCATATAATGGCCTCCTACTTTTCAAAAGATTCCCGGTATCCAATGGCCTCTCCAAGGATGGCTGCTAGTTAGGACCCCTTGGATATGCCCTCTTGTTGTGGGCATTGATTGGCCTACGATCCCTCTACACATCTTTGTAATACTGTTTTCTATCAACTGGAAGCCCCTTCAGCCATTTGTAACTCAACCTGCATCTAGGACACATCCGTTGTATAACAGTTGCTTCGAGTGAGTCATCATCTATAAGCTCTTTGTTGGGATCATCCTTTTGGCCTATGAAACTCTGCCCACTTGGGGGTGAAAACTGTGCATTCTTCTAAAAGGCATTTGGACTAGCCACATGCACCTACACGTTGACCCCATCCAACTCTTTTAAAGAAAGACGCTTCTCTACCTTTTGTGTAAGGAAGTCTGGTGTGCCAACATTGGCTGCAGCTTCTTTGATTTCTAGAAAAGGGTTAATGTCAATTCGCATTGCCTTCTCTACCTTTGCTGGGAATTTCAATCTTCCTTTCTGAATCTACTCTTGAATCCTATCTCAAAAAAACAATGCAGTTTTTAGTTAAATGAGACTAAGAATTATGCCATCTACAATACATCTTGCCTTTTATTTCTTCGGAAGCTGGGATCTTAACTTCCTTAGGCAATTTTTAAAAATGTGCTGCTAACCAATGATCAAATATGTCATCTGCTTTTGATATATCGAAAGAATACTTCCTGTGAAGATCTTTCTTTTTAAACTGTTGATCGATAGTGGTATCTTTCTGAATTAATGCTTCACAGATCATAGGTCCTTGTCCTATAGTCTCTGCTGCATCAATTTCAAAATTAAGGTCCTTATAGTAGGTTCTATAAGATGCATTACTTCGTTTATGTTCTTCTTCAAGGAGAGTCTCATATCTAGCAACTTTATAAGTTAGTTCTACTAGGTCTCGAAACTCTGTTGAGTCAAACTTCTTATGAAGCCTAAACTCTAGCCCGCCCATTTTGGGCCAATCTTACAAATTCAGGTTCAGGTAGTACGACCCTACGTTTGTTTCGTGCCCTTTTGAATCTGGCAATGAATTGAGCAGCCTTTTCATCAAGCCTCCGGCTTAACCTTGCCAAGTCTGCCATAGATACTTCAGACTCTGTTTGGAAAAACTAAGAATGAAATACATCTTCCATTTGTTGCCAAGTTTGGATAGAACTAGGTCTAAGGTTTGTATACCATACGAAAGTCTCCCTAGTTAGAGAGTTTAGAAAAAGTCTTAACTTTATGTAATCATTGTTGGTGAATTCACCACATTGACCTGTAAACCTGACAATGTGCTCAACAGTTGACTGGTTTCCATTTCCATAAAAGAGGGCAAAGTCTGGTATCCTAAATCCCCTTGGGAATTCATGTAACCTATCTACCCATTCTAGGTAAGGTTTTCTGTACACAGGAGTTTAGACACCTCGGGCCATGGGTCCACAAATCTCTTTAACAATGTCAGTAATTTGGTCCTTAAAAACCATGTTTTGTGATGGTTGGGCCATTACTGAAGGAACAAACACAGGGTTTGGAGGAACTCCATGTGCTTGAGGCCCTTTTGGTCCATTGAAAGGCACATTTGGAACTAGTTATCTCTGATGTGCTGGTTGATGTTGAGGGTATGGCTACCCTCTTGGGACAGGCATTTGACCTGTGAAAGGTACTGTGAAAAGAACTACATGAGGAGAAACAGGTGTTGTTTCTTTTCCAACCGTAGAAATTCCTTCCAACCCCCCGGGTGTGAATTCGAACATAGGATTAGTAAACACCTGTGTGCTAGACATGGGTTCCAATATAGGATTTGAAAACACTCAAATGCCATTCCCCTGTGTCAGTCCAGACCCACCACTATGTATGGTTTCGCTGGTAGGCATTGGTGCATTTTGACTTGCCAGTAGTCTAGAAGGAGCTTCATAGCATGATTGAGGCACAGATGATGGTCTCTCATGATTATGATTATTAGCTTGACCACTAGTATTTCCATTATTTTACATAGGTTGTTTATCTCGAGCCAATCTATACTGAAGAGAACTCATATCCTCAACTTGCCTTGTGATAGGTGGTTGATGAGAATTCATTCGATCCAAAAAGGATGTTGCCCATCTTTCCATTGTATACATTAATTGTTATCCCATAGCATCGACTAACCCTCCCCATGGATTCATTAGTTGGGTAGAGGAGACAGTTGATGGTCCAGTTTCATGGCCCTATCCAATATTTTGGACATATGTTGTATGCCACGAAGTGTTGGTCTCTTCGACCATTCGTGAAGGATCCGTTGAGGCAGGCACATCTATGGGATGTGATACTATATTATCCTCTGGGTTTTGTATGTCTAAATCTCATTCTACACATTCTTTAAGGCATTCATTTTCTTCTTGTCTCCTATGTCTAGCCATTATAAAGGTCCCATTGGGCGTGCCAAAAATATATGTTAGCTTTTTTGGCTTTCGAAAGTTAGAATTGTAATTCAAGCGTGCTAGCAAGGATCAATAAGTCTTTACAAAGATTAATAAATGCCAACCAATTAGTCAGACGATTAATTCAAAGTTCTTTCAGCCTCAATGAAGAGGACTTTACTGGTGGTTTAGTTTTTAGGAGAAAATTAAGAAGAATAAAAGAAAAAGGGAACAAAGAGTGTCAGAAACTAATCTTTCATTAAGTAAACAGGTACTTTTATGCTTTCACAACTTCGAAACTTAGAATTACTCCTAGGAATTTGAAGTGCAGTACAGGAATGTAAAGATTGGAATTTAAAGGACTGGAAAATATAAAGTAAATGAACTGATTTCTAGATCTGGTTCTGGGTCCTTGAATTATTAGGATTCTCCTCTATTTATAGGCTCTGAAGATAACCGTTGAAGTGGCTTATAACCGTAGAAGTAGGTGATAACTGTCGAAATGATCTCCATGATCACTGAGTGTGATTTTGAACAGTTTGCTTCCACTATTTCACTCTTGTGGTTGGGTTTCCCTCCCAAATTTGAATTTAAATTGTAAGCAACCGTTTTGGCCACGTCACCGTAGACACCCTGACTGTTCCCATGTCTCGTAGATCCATTGCCATTGCTACAAATTAACACGTGTCTGTTGACGATTGGAGACTTTCACTGATTCCCCAACTTGGCCTTTATGATCCACGTGTTAGGTTGCGATAGGTCTGTACAAAATATATAGCCAACCGTATCTAAAAATGTGAATGATAAGTGTAATTTGAAATGTAAAACTAAGTACAAATGTCTTTTGATGAAAGGGTTTTTGATGTTTGATTAACTTGTTTTTTGGCAAATATATTATACTTGATATACTCTAAAAAGTGAATAATTTGGATCATTAAAATAGATTCCGAAATGAGCCCAATAAACCATGCTCCAAGAGGAAGAGATATGAGGAGTGAATGATGAGAGGAAGGCGCTTGAGACAGAAAATTTATTTTAATCCAAATAAATTTAATCGTCAATTACATAGATGAGTTTATCGTAACCGTTTTAACTAATTGTATCTTTAACACATTTTTAAAACCCAATCTATTTTATTATATAGATATACTGATTTGTAATGGACAGATTGATAATGTCTATGCCCTGTTTGGTAGGACTTATTTCCAGCTTATTTAAGCTATTTTGATGTGTTTGGTTCAGCTTAACAATACAGCTTATAGCTTTTTGTAAGTCAAAAATCAACTTATTCTTTGAGTGGGGGAGGAGAAACTTAATTTATAAGTCAAAAATCAGCTTATGTTTACAGTTATAAGCTATAAGCTGTTAGGCTGTAAGTTATAATCACTTTCTCACAATTTTACCAAACGGAGCCTATACCGAGTTGTTTTCATAGTGGCTCCCGCAATGATTTGAGGAGGCTGAAGGGATTATTGGATCTCCAAGAGGAAAACAGGAAGGTGCTGAAGAGGTGAATCTTAAAAAGGAATTGGTAAAGAAAGAGAAAAGCGTCAATTTTTTAATAGATGAGGATCAGTTGTCTGCTGCTTTTCTCAAAGTAGATGTGGTGTTTCGGGTCTTAAATCTGATTTATTTATATTAATTTGTTAATTGATACCAGTTACTTAGTACTTGTATTGTTTCCCCACTCATGATAATAATATATTTGCATTCAACCTTTAATTATTATAAAATGTAAAATTTGGTGTGATTATTCACATTTTTTTAAAATTCACATTTTTCTTATTCGTACTTTTTTTTTTTTTTAAAAAAAAAAATCACACTTTGCTTGGTTTGGGTTTTTTAAAAATATTTTTCAGAAAATTATATTTTCTTGTTTTCCGTATTTTTTTATTTTTACTAAATTTTTTTGATATTTTAAGTAATTTTTTTTAATTTTGAGACGCACCTAATATAAATACACTTAAAAAGTATAATTTTCGTGAAATTTTTTTTAAAAAAATTCACTAAATACAAAAAATAAAAAAAAAAAAAATGAAAATTTAGTATGTTTTTCGTATTTTTATGTATTTATTAATTTTTTGAAATATTTTTTCACAAATATTTTACTTTTTAGATACATCTAAATAAGGTGCATCTAAAAAAATTAAGAAAATATCTAAAATTTTAAAAATATTCACTAAAAATAAAAAACTCAATTTTCAAAAAACTGATACAAAAATTATCAACTTTACACTTCGAAAATAAGAAAATCGCTTACAATTTTTTTTATTAAAAAAATGGGACAGAAAGAACTTGCCTTACTGTGAAAATTTATGGTGGAAATTGTGGAATATCAAATGTGTGTAAATATTCACACTTTCAATTAATAAAATTAGTGTGAGTTTTTTAAAAGAAACAAAAATTATATTTCAAAGGAAAATCATGAATTTAAATTTCTTATCTCATTAAATCCTTCATTTTTTTTTATTTTTTATTTTTTTTTGAGAAGGACATAAATATATATAAAACAGAGTAAATACAATTAACCATTACCCCATATCACCTTTGGCTTCCAGGTGTGCAGTAGCAACAAAAGATCTAGGAACCTTAATTAAACACATAATATCCCAAGTAATCTCATGAGATCCATTAAGCTGTTGAACTAGCTCTTGACAATCAGTAAGCACTGTAAGAGCTTTGCGAGCACACTATTTGACAACATCCCAGCAAGCTCGAGCTTCAGAGACAAGGGTAGATGAGGCGAAGAATGAGTACTGTTGCTTGATGAGAACCTGCCCTTGGTGATCCACCCCAACCCATGCCGCTCTACCTCAAAGACAATGCTTGTTCCATGCCCCATCAATAAGAAATCTATCAAAATAAAAATGAGGAGACCAGAGATAAGAATTAGTATTTAAAGATTTCCTTTCCAGAATGAAGGAGTCAATTAGCATGAATACTTCCCCAGGATCAGTGTTTATATGCTGAAAGGCAACTCTGTTGTGACATAACCAAATACCCCACAAAATCTTAATAGCCTCAATAACAGCCAATTCATCAGGAGCCTGTGTAAACCAACCAACCAACCAATCCTTAACTGACTGAGGTGTGCCCCTCTCAAAATCTAATCCTAATTGAGACCCTCTCCAAACATATTTTGAAATTGGACATTGAAAACACAGATGTTCTAAAGATTCCTCTTCTTGCTAACATCTTGGACAAACTTTGGACAAATTCACCCCTCTGCTTCTCAATGCATGTAAGCCGAACAGGTAAGATTCTATGCATTAATTTCCAAATGAAGAGACTCCACTTCGTTGACACAGCACAAAGTTCCTCCGAATAGTCACGTTGCATGCCAAGACTGTTGTCTGCTATAAAGAAATAGCCAGACTTGACTGTATACCGTCCAGTTTTAGAAATTTTCCATACAACCTGATCAGAGGACTCCGTTTGGGGAATAGGCATAAGGAGAATACGCTCAGCCAAATTTTGGAGAAAAAGAAACTGAATCAAATCCTTTCTCCATTCATTAGTAACGAAATTGATCAAGTGATGCACTCGAAAGGACAAGAAAAACCTACCCACCCCATGACCTATAAGACTATTCCTAACAGTTGGAATCCACTCATCTTCAAGAGGATCAATCAAGTGTCCATTTCCAACACTCCAGAAAAGACCTTTTTTAAGTAATTCCCTTTCCCACAAAATACTCCTCCAACCCCAAGAACATCTAGATGAAGGTTGAACATCAAGAAAGTTAGCCCTCCTATAATACTTGGATAACAATACTCAGCTTAGCAATGATTCCGGCTCTGTCAACAATCTCCATGCCACCTTAGCCAAAAGGTCCTAATTAAAAACCTCGGATCCCTTAAGCCCAACCCACCCACCGACTTTGGTACACATAAACTAAGCCAATTCTTCCAATACATCTCGCTCCCATCTTCATCCTTCCAAAGAAATCTACCAATCACACTTCGAACTTGTTTGATACAATAACCCGGAGCTTTAAAGACCGAGAGTAAATACATGGGTATAGAAAGTAAAGAGTGTTTAGCTAAAACACATCGACCCGCAAAAGATAGTTGTGACAACCTTGACCTCCGTATTATTTTTACATATTGTTTTGTTGAGCATAATTACATGATTATGTGCTTAATTGATGCTTATCTGTTTGTTTGTGAATTATCTTTTTAAATATCGACTTAGAATTTGAAATTGAAGGCCCAAACGGATTCAGAAACCAAAATTTACTAACCCAATAGGCTAGCTGGAATATTTAGAACTTTATGGTAAGTTTAACTAAAATTTGATTCATATCGAAATAATTAGAATAAATTAATTACGATTGATTAACTTAAGCCCCATTTGATTAGTCTTAATCCCAATTGATTAGTTAAGCCTAATCCATATATATATATATATATATGTTAATCATGTTTAAGACTTCATTTCAACAATTCTTTTGAGCTAAAATGTGAGTTAGAGAGAGAGAGAGCTCAACACTTGTAGAGAGAGAAGAAGAATTCAAGGGAATTCAAGAAAGTTTGAAGAGATTTAGCTAATCTAAGGCCAAATTCAAGCTCTAGGTAAGATCTTTACCCTTAATTCATAAGAACAATCCATGTAGGAAGATGAATTCACCAAGTTGTAGGACCATTTGCAAGAATTTGAAAGAAAAGAGATACAATCACCATGAATGTATTGAGTTTGAGTGAATTGTGTACATGCATGCATAATTCTTCATCTTTGAACTTGGTTTTCTACAAATTCATACATGCATGGGACTTACACATGTTAATTCTTAAGGTTCTTCATGGTTTTGCACTCAACATCTCATATACACATGTTTTGTAAAGAAAAGAGTTGAGTTTGCTACATATGGTAAGAACGTGGTGTTTTGAACTTTGTTTTGAAGAATTGAAAAAGAATTTGAGATCATGGCTTCATAATTTTCAACAATTCATGTTTTATAAAGAGTTTCTAAGCTTTTGAGACCAACCATGCAAGCCTTGAACTTGAAAGAAATGTTTTTGAACTTCAAACACAAATCTCGAAAACCAAGAATTTGCCCAGTTTGCTCAAGCAAAGGATCCTTGGCTCGAGCGAACATCACAGGCATCCAGTACTATTACAAAAATTTGGTTGGTAGCTCGAGCGACCAAGTGTGCACTTGAGAGAACTCACCTTTGTTCAACACTTGGCTCGAGCGACCATCGAGCGCACATTTTGAGCATCCAGTACTTTTGCAAATAGGCCACGTCGCTTGAGAGACAAAAGGTGCGCTCGAGCGAAGACCCTGTTTTTAACAAATTTTGACTAACACTTACAAGTGCATATTTGCATCCTCATGTCCTTTTAGGCATTCTTTTGCATCATTTGAACATCCTTAATTATGGGATAAGCTAGAAACACATGTAAGAGCATCCACATCAACTTCAACAAATCTTGAGCCAAATTATAACCTAAAATCTGCTTTTGTTATTTTAGCTAGTCACCTTTTTAGTACTCACTGCATCAATCTCTCTATTTTAACTCAATCTTATTAAAATATTAATTTCTCATTGTATTTGTTATTCTTTATTTTTTTTATTAAATTGATGAGATGCCACCCAAACAATTCTTAAAAAATGCCAAAAAAAGAATTGTGGTTGACCGATTGACCGGCCGGTCAACCAGCTAGGCTAATTTTGGGCATTTTCCTTCTACTACAAGCACTTACAGGACATCTGGTAGGATATCCAGGAGGACATTCAGGTGGACGACCGATTTAAAGATTTTGGCCCAGTTTTGCTCCAGAAAATATAATAAAAAATCATGTAGCTAATGAACAATGGCTCAACAAAGTTGTTGAGGTACTGTAGCAAATTTAACAAAAAGTTAATTTAGAAAAAAATTGTTGAGACTGATGGAAAACAAATTTGATGCCGATGCTCTCTACAATAGCTTCAAAGCTATTGTAGAGAGTCTGATGCGGATGCTCTAAGATAATCAAATTAAGATATGTTATCTGTTTCGAACATGAGCTTCAATGTGTATCTGTGTTATGTGTATTGTGTAGGTGGACGTACAAGGCCTAGTATCGATTTAACTCACTGTGAGTAATGTATAAAGCTATGTTTGAAATATATTTTGGAAATTGTTGAAGATTAGTATTGTGAATTCTATTTTGTTATCTATAAATTAATGTCCCTTTTTAAATTGTAATCGCGGCATCCATTAGCGAGGCCCTCGCCCGAGAGAAACAATACCGTGGCCCATTGATTAATGAGCCCTTTCCTGGGGGAAATAATACCATGGCCCATTGATTAATATGCCTTCGCTCGGGGGAAACAATATTGCAGCCCATTGAGTAATAGGCCCTCACCTAGGGAAACAATACCATGGCCCATTGGATTAATTAAAACACAGAGATCTCTGATGTTAGACCTTAATGGTCCGCATTGAATTATGAAATATTCAATGACCTATCATGGTCCCATTGGATACCTTTCTGGCCCTATTGGCTTCGACACATTGTCTCTTTGATACCTTATTGGATGTACCATGTAAATTGAATGATTGATTATTGCTATTACAAAGAAGAGATTGATATGATTGTATTCTATTTATTTGCTTATTGACATGAATTGTTTTGAAAATGGAAGATATATTTGTAACATGCTGGACTTCATTCATATAAAACCTTTATACTGATATTACTCACTGGGCTTCAGCTCACCCCTCTCCCTTATATAAATGTTTGTGAGCAAGCGGGACATCAAGTTTAAGGCCGCCTCGGTGTCTACCCTTGTGATTGCAACTTGTATGGATGATGTTGGATGAGAAGTTTAACTTTGGGTTATTGTATAAGTTGTATGGAGTTTAGGGTTAGTTTAGGGTTTTTAATATTTATGATTTCGACATGTATGCATTGCTCAATGGTCTGTTCTTATATTATACTATTGCTTCCGCTAAGCTCCATTCTTACATTAAGATTGATTTTGTCATTGAGGCCAAAGGTAATCCGGGATTACTGGCCGATCATGACTTAAACCTATAGGGACAGGTTTAGGTCATGACAATAGTAGTCCCCGTTACCAACCTTGCAACTTAGACTTGAATCTAGAGAAAATATTATTAAAAAGATCCGCTTTGCATCTTGCAAAATTCAATGAAGAACCCAAATACACTCCAGGTTTATCGACAATTTTTATAGTCAAGGTCTCTCTTATGAATACCCTATCCTTCCACAACATATTAGGACTAACAAACAGTTCCGATTTGAAAAAATTTATCTTAAGTCCCAATTAACAACCAAAAGCCTCCAAAAACCATTTTAAAACCCAAACCTCCTCTATCACAAAAGGCATAAAAATTAGACAATCATCCATAAAGAGTAAATAAGAGACCGAAGGGCTATTACGACTAAGGGCAATGCCTCCACACACCTGTTGCCCTTCCAGATTTAGAAACCTTGCAGAAATGGCTTGCATAACCAACAAAAATAAATATGGAGAAAGAGGATCTCCTTGGCGCAATCCACATTGTGGTTGAAACCAATCAGAATGATTAGAATTAAGCAAAACAGAGAAGGATACAATGGAGATACACTAAGAAATTAAGTTATCCAACCAGTACTAATTCCCATAATGCCCATCACCTTTAACAAAAAATCCCAACTCACATGGTCGTAAGCTTTATTCATGTCCAACTTAAGTGCAAAATACAAATTTTGCCCCCCATATTTTTCTTACAAATAAACTCCACCAACTCATGGGCTGCAAGAATATTATCAGAAATTAATTTACCCCCAACAAAAGCATTTTAATAAGGCGAAATCAAGTGAGGTAAAGCTGTATATAATCTATTAGAAAGCACCTTTGTAATAATTTGATAAAGCACGTTACAAAGACTTATCAGTCTAAAATAATTGACCGTCTGAGGAGTAGTGGTTTTAGGGATCAATACCAGAAAGGTTTGATTCAATTTTGCAGCCATAATACCTGAATTAAGAACCGAAAGTACCAACCCTCAAACAGACCTATCCACCACACCCCAATTACATTGATAAAACGCAACTATCATACCATCAGGCCCTGGAGCTTTCAAACCCCCTATAGAGAATACAGCTGCATCAATCTCCTTTTCCAAAAAAGGCGCATCCAAACAAGTTTTTTGCTCAAGACTTAATCTATCGTTAATAACATTCAAGAAATCAAAATAATGGGGGAAATAAAAAAAAAAAAGAAAAAGAAAAAAAGATTGAGTACCTTCGCCATCAGATTGAAATAGCTTCCGAAAATGTTGCACAAAAACATTTTGGATCTTCGCTTGGTGTGATGTAAAAAACCTATTCTGTCGTGCCCCGGATTTATAAGGTCCAACCCACATGAATAAACTACTCATTGATAAACAAAGACAATAATACTAATAAAGAAAAGTAGCAACTCTCATGCAGATAGATATAATAAAATCACACAATACATATGTTTATTCGGTTTCATATACCCTACATTCACAACTAAGTGGAATAGATGCTCTTTAACTAAAACATATGAAGATGTTATATACAAAATTGAAATGCCCCAAAGGCTTACATCACAAACAAAGGTGTAACCTTTACACAAATGGCACTCGGCCTATTAAATTAACAAAAATGGCCCAAGGCCTACAGATAAGGGAGCAATTCCATTCAACTCTAACACATACCCAGCGGCTAACATCTACATCCACAAACAACGCCATACACCTAAAAAATATTTTTAGCTGCGTAGGGTGAGCACAAAATCTAGTAGAGAATATTTCAAAAACTAAATATGCTCTACTAGCATAAATGATCATGATACAGTACATATATACAATATGCCCAATGCATTTTCAAAATCCATCTGATTTCTCAACAAAAATCCTTTTGTTCCAATCATCAAAACCATTCGTTTATTCAAAACGTTTTTTGAGTTCAAAACATCTATTTGAATAAAATCCATTTCCAAAACAAATTCAGTATATCACAATACCAACCAGCAAATACATTGCTAAACCAAATGCAAATACATCACTAAACAACAACAAATACACTGCTAAACAGTTTGAAAACATCCTTTTCAAAACCAAAAACAATAATAAATAAAATGGATAAATCTCTAGGGCTAATGTTCATAATAGTAACTATACAAGTCACTATGCCATTTTACCAGGATTATCCGGATGGAATCGGCACCTACTACGCGAGTTTCCGATCTTACATTGAGGACACGCAGGCCAACTTAATTCTGCTCTAATACCCCCTTACTATTTTACAACTTTATTAACTCCTTTTCCAATAACACAATATATGTGATCCAAAATATTGTTTCAAAAATTACACAAATGTTTTTAAAACAGCACCTCAAAACATAATATGAGAATTCTTAAAACAATCTTTCCAAAACATATGGTTTTGAGTTCCAAAATTCATGACATGCTTCATAATATGAATGATTTTAGAAATATTTCAGTTCGCCTAGTTCATATGCAACTTCTAACACATGGCAATGCTATCTTCCATCGATAGCTAAAATAGTTATCGCTAATGCAATAATTAAAAGATAACAATACAAATATATAATCCAATAATTTCAAAACCCGAATATTTCTCAACAACCCAAGATTTTTCAAAAGAGTAATAATACTCGTTGTTTCCAAAATCCTGCAACCATTTCCTTTCCATCTCTTCCCAACCAAACCATTTTCCAAAATCAACCCAACTCCCCAAAACAGTATCATTTAGGGCTTTTCACAAATTGGGGCTTTTCTATTTTTAGAAATCCACATGCAATTTTGTATACCGAAAATAGATTTAGTAGAAAAATCAACCAAACAACCCCCAATTTCGAACAAACCCTCAACCCCTAATCACAATTTTAAAATCAACCAAATAACCACAAATCTATAAATTAAAATACGTCACAAATACACTACCGAACTCATATCGAGTTTAAGGAATAGACCTTACCTTTTGAAACGAAGAGGAGACAAGCCGGAAAAACTGTCGACGATGTAAAGATGATCCGTTCAGATTAAAATAAAGTTCCCCCCGGGCTCTACATTTTGGTATATGGAACTAGGGGTAGAAAGTGGGTAGAAATAGATGAATGCCAAGCTTAAAAGCTTAAAGTGGGTCAACAATGGCGAGAGGAGGAGAGAAGAGAGAGAGAGAGAAAGAGAGAGAGAGAGAGAAAAAAGATCTGAAAAAGTGAGGTTTTCAACGCACTGACGGGTTATATAATCCCACCATCGCGGGCGTGACCACAAGCTCGCGGCCATGGACGCCTAAGAAAACTGGTCGTGGGTGTGACCATGCCCTTTGCAGCCCTACATCGCTGCCCATCACCAGCCATACACTCACCCCCCCTCCCCCCCCCCCCAACCAATGGACCTGAAGGCCAAAATGGTCATAACCTAGTCGCGGTCCACTCACGAGCGCGATCTCTAACCCAACACCTTGTAGGCGCGACCACACCCAGACTTCTTGGGCTGTTGCCTAGTAGCCAACCCGAGGCACGCCAACTATCAAAACTACCGAGAATGGTCCACGTCAGTCGGGATAACCCCATGTCCCAACCAAAAATGAAAATGGGTTAGGTTAAACTGACCCCGGGCCACTACACATCCTCCTTCCGCAAAAATACCACTTGTTTTTTGCTTGTTTTGAATGAAGCCATCAAATGAAAAAATCTCGTATTTCTATCACCTAGTTGAAACCAAGTATGTTTCACCCTTTGCGCCCAGTATATTTCTTATTTTTCCAATAATAAATCCAACTCCAACCTCAACCTTTGATCCTCAAAGCCCTTCAATGCCAAATTTGGAGCTGATTGCACCTCTAATAATTTTTTCTTCACCTTCTCAATTTTAGATGCCAAACTACATTTTGAAATAGAGTTCTAATTTTTCAAATGTTTCAAAGGTCAATCTTTGATACTGAAAAACCCCGTTCACACAAGAACCAACTTGAGGTAAAGCCCATACATTTTGCACAATCTAAGTGGTTGCCTCATCCATTAGCCAAGAGGCTTCGAAACGTGCATCTCTCTATTTTGCATTCATACATGGCATAGTATCAAGCAAAATAGGCCCATGATCTAATCTCTGAATAGGAAAAACCAATAAAGAAGCATCCTAAATTGTGTCATCCACTCTAACGAAGCCATAGCTCAATCCAATCTTTCATAAGTGACCTCTTGACTAACTCTATTATTTGTCCATATAAAACTAACTCCCGAGGAAGGAATATCAATAAGCCCCAAGTAACCCATAAATTCAGCTAACGATGCATCCCTAGGTGTAGCATGCCCAAGGGGTACCCGTGCGTGTTAAATAGTTCAGGCCCTCGATTTTTTTGATCTAATCTCACGAGTGCAATGTGAAACATATATGAGAGTCTAGATTTACCAACTTCTATAGAAAATCCGTTTTATGACAAAATCTTTGCCAAAAATGGACTGCATCACCAGATCTTAGAGTCGCCACCTAATGTT
The DNA here is from genome assembly GCA_030407325.1 of Camellia japonica. Lineage (NCBI taxonomy): Eukaryota > Viridiplantae > Streptophyta > Magnoliopsida > Ericales > Theaceae > Camellia > Camellia japonica. The sequence goes on along the minus strand of JAPPVO010000010.1, from coordinate 43,283,506 downwards.
TTGAGAAAATTAGAAAACCCGTGACTCGTGCCAAGGCCACTATTGGTCGTAACCAAAGATGTTTGGCTCGAAACCTTAGGTATGAGAGGAGAAGGTCATTAATTGAGCACCCACGCTTACCAGATCAAAGATCAGCCTCTACTAAACCTTAATACGAGTGTTATTTCCTTTATATGTTCATATTACAATTATTAAATAAATCCTACAATTTACTATGTAAAGCATACAAATATAAACTATGTCATTCATTTTGGAACAATTTAATTTCATGTGTTTAAAAGAATTTTGAAGATGTACAACCCAAAGAAATTGAGTTTACAAACATGAAAAATCAACATCATTTCAAATTAAGCAACACAACCTCTATCCACCGGCATTCATACAGTTATGTCAAGTAAACAAGTAGCCTCATAGTAAGATGATAAACCTCGTAAAAAAAAAACACACAAAAACAGGATGCTAAAGTATGAAAACTTACATAGTTACCGGAGTCCTACGAACAGTTACAAAACAAAGGGAAATATGCATGATCTTATACATAAAATCCTAATACAATTCACTCATGAAATGCAACTAAAGATTCGGCTTCTAATATGTGACATATGAATTATCTCAAGACATGAGGTAGCGCACAAAATTACATAGGAATTAATTAAATCCACAAATGCAAACTTAGCCGAATCAAGATGCATGAAACATAGATGTAAAGCATGGATTTGATGAAAAAAAAAAATATGATACTTATGCATAAATAAGGAAAACAAGTAAAAGAATGGGATAGAGAGAAGAGGGCGGAGAATTATTACAATACTTGAAAGAATAATTATAAACCAAATTAGAGAGGGGGGAGGAAAATATTACAACAAAATAAAAAGCTCACAAAACACTCAATTAAAAAAAAATACAAAAAAAAAAAAAAATAGAAGCTTCATGTGTATTGAGGATTGCTGGAAACTAGTATGCTCAACACCGGAAGACTACTCCGTTTTGTCCAAAAGAAGCTGGCCAACCAATTAGGCCTAGCAAAACCTATGTTGTTGCAAAACCGAGAAAAGGCACAAACAAGGAATATGTAGGTGGCTAAACTAACCACTTCCACTTAAATTACAACAAAACTAATACGAAACTAAAGTAAGAAAACAAGTATAAGATAGAAAGTGCAAGAAAATGAGCAAGAGATAGAAAATGCAAGAAAATGAAAGAATTGAAAACTAACCGCTTCCGATTAGGTTATAACAAAACAATACAAAACGAAAGCAAGAAAATGAATTTGAAATAGAAATGAAAGAATTGAAAATTCACCTTCTAAAGAAAGAGTGAACTTCTTGATTTCCAAACTTTTTCTTGATCACACTCAAGGTTACGAATTATGATCTTATTCCTTAATTCAAGGGCTTGGAATTTGAGCTTAGAATGATGATTTTGGACCAGTGTATAATCACTCTTTAATCTTCTTTAATTTAGCTAGATTACTCTCTCTTTGATCAATGCTCTAGAATTTGGTTCTTAAGTAGTTTTTGCAAGGGAATATGAGATGTATAAAGGCTTGGTAACTTCACTAATTTGGCAAAACAACTCTCTTGTTTTCAAGACTTTCTTTTCTCTCAAATTCTAATTCAAATTTAGAATTCTCTCTACACTTCTCTTCAAATTCATCTCCTCTAACTCAAGACTAGAGCTCTCATTATATAGGCAATGGAAGTGGAGCAATGGTGGAAGACAAAGTAGAAGACAAAGTGGAGGAGTAATGGGGCATTACGGAAGATAATGGAACTAATGGAGCACCGAAATGAAGCATTATCCTCAATGGATCAAGCACTAGTCAATAGAGGTTGAGTATATATGCATTTGGTGCAAAAATGGGTCAAAAATGGGATAGTGGGATGCCCTACACGCACTAAACAAGAATTCAGCCGAAACTACACTGTTTCTAGGAAAAATTAGCCGGCTGGCCAGCTACTATTCATGCACTATTCGTTGAATTTTTTTTTTTTAGAAAACAGAGCTTTTCAGCAAAATTATTTGAACTATGTGTAAAAGGAATATTTTGAAAAAATAGAGTTTTGAACGGGTCTAAAACACTTGGCCAAGACAAGATTGAGGTTAGAAATAAAGCTTGAATTCCATCTTTCTTACTGAGGATTTTGTGAGATAGCACATTCTTATTTTCATCATCGGGTGATCAAAAGAAAGTGATCAAGTCTTAGGGCCAGTCAAAATAGGGTGTCTACAGTTGCCCCTCTTTGACAGAACTCGAAGTCATTTCATGATGTGAGTGAATGTTAAAGCTAGAAGACAACCCTTTTAACAAGACCATAAGACTTGGACAAACGAACAAGATGCAGATGCAGTTGCAGTTGCTTGAACCAGCTGTTGACGTATCCTTTTGCAAGAAATCAGACCAACGTAGTTCAGGGACAAGATGCAAATGATATGATATGCTCAAAATACAACTTGAAAGTTGGCCTTACACGCTTCACGAAGCCAATTGTTTTTTCTTTTTTTAAATATTCATGATTATGTAATGCAATGCAACATGTAATATGTGAGGCAAGCCTCATACAAATGATATGAAGCATTACAAGGGATACAATCCAAGCACACTCACATGAGAAGAGAAAAGAGAGTTTTAATCAACAAGCGAGACCCAAATCGTACCTCAATACAAAATAGGGGATTGATTTCAACCCGGTAAAAGAGAAATGGGTCTTAACCACCATGCGAGACCTAGACCATACCTCAATACAAAATAGGGGATGGGTTTTAACCGGGTAAAGGAGAAATGGGTCTTAACCAACAAGCGAAATCTATACCGTACTTCAATACGAAATAGGGGAGTGGTTTCAACAAGGTAAAGGAGAAAATGATCTTAACCAACATGCGAGACCTAGACTTTACCTCAATATGAAATAGGGGATGGATTTCTACCGATGGATAGTTTTAACCAACAACCCAAGAAAAAAGAGGTATTAACTGATGGTGGTTTTAACTTATAGCCCAAAAAAAGGAAGGTATTAATCGATGGTGGTTTTAACCAACAACCCGAGAAAGGGATAGTATCGTCATCAGAGGCTAGTATTAATCGAGTGGTTATAACCATCAACCCAAAAGAGGGGCCAATAGTAACTAATGAAAAAAAGGTTTTAATCAAATGTCGATGTGAATGAACTATGATAAATACACAGCAAACGAATACACAAAAATGATTTTTTTTTTTTTTTTTTTTCTTCTTGCATTTTTTTTTTTTTTTTGGATTTTTGAAAATTTTCTTTTTGAATTTTTTTTTTCCTTTGGTTTCTTTTTTTTTTTTAAATTTTTTATTTTTTTTTTGAAATTCCTTTTTCTTGATTTTTTGAAAATTTTCTTTTTGAATTTTTTGATTTTTATACATATACATATACAAATACAAATAATATACAAACTACTTACCACGTACATACACACCAACAAAATATATACATACAAACTATATATATATGGATACATATATATATATATAAATACACGGACACATACGAACATACAGATACATACGTATATACAGATACATATACATACGAACACATACACATACAGATATATATACGATATACATATATACAAATTATATACATATCTCTCTTCTTCTCCGTTTTGTTTCTCTCTCTCTCGCTATCTGCCCCATTCGTCTTCGTCGAACGCCGTGTCTGGCATGTGATTTCAACAATCACGACGCGTCTAACCAACAACAGTTGAATCGGCCTCGCTTGTCAAAGATTGCCTCGGCAATCTCTCTTCTCTTGGCCTCTTCTTCTTCTCCATTTTCTTCTTAAACTGAGGCCTATAAGAGAGACGGAGCAGAAAGCTACGAACTCTCTCTGCCATTTCTCTCTTTAGCGGCATTACTCTCTTCTATCATGGCCTCATCCCGCCGTACTCTTTCCCTCTTCTCAGACCTTAACGACTCTAAGCCTCAACAGAGTGCCCCTACCCCTGTTCTCCGCTTCCCTGCGCTGTCAATCGAGCAACTAATGGCAGCGCAGTCTGACATTGATGCCAACCATTACACACTAAAGTCCTGTGTAGAGACCATGATCGCAATCTCCAATTTGTCCCACCGACTGCAGGGTAGGACAAGTGAAATGCATTGGTTAAACACCCAACACTCCTTGCTCCAACATATGTACAAGGATGCTTGAGTAAAGATTAGCGCATTGAAAAAGCATAACAAAAAGCTAAAACGACAGGCCACCTCTGTGCCTCAATTCGGAGTTCCTTCGTACTCCGCATTTGACGGCCGGCAAGAAGTAATTACTTTTGGAAACTCTGCCAATGTCGAGGTAGAGTCTTTAAAGGCTTCTCGAGAGTGAAGATGTGGCGAGGCAATTGACTGTAGAGTCGAACGACAAAGTTGTCTTGCAAATGAAGTTGGTTATCTTTGCCGCCGGGCTATTGTCAAAAACCGAGAAAAAAAATCCCTCTCTGTTTTTTGTATTTTCAGCTGTTTTCTTTTTGTTCTTTTTTCTTTTGTTTTCATTTCTAGTTTTTGCCTTAGGAAAGAGCACCAATGCTTCAGATGTTTTGTTTGTTGTTTTTAAAACTTTCTTGTTTTCTTGTTTTCACCCTGAAGTTTAATAAAAAGAGTTTATTTCGCAAATCCAAATGACACAACACCTAACCATGAAAACATTTTGTTTTGAATTAAAATTGAAATTGAAATTGAAATTGAGAATGGTTACATTTCATTGAACTCTGAACTGAGTGTCGAGCCTATAACTGACCAAAATACAAAATATGACTCAATGAAAGAAAAACCAAGCAGAAACAATCTAAACAGGCCAATTGACAGTTGCTAGAATAGAAATGACACAAAATTTCAACGTGGGCGCAATTAGAGACACCAGAGCGCGGCGAACGAGGGTGCGATTTAGAATATCACGAGCGCGATACTGTAGACACCCCATTTTGACCGGCCCTAAGACTTGGGCATTTTATTTTGACCACCCTCACCAAAAACAAAAAATCAAATTGAAATGTTAAATTCCAAACCTCACCCATTTTGGCCATCACTAGTTTGTAGTGTTTTATAATGTGTGTGTACATATTAAATTAGGTGTGTGCATCTCTTTTAAGTGTGTTTTATAATTGATAACTATTTTTAAAACAAAATAATAATAATAATAAAAGAAAATTGAAAAAAGAAGAAAATAATAAATAAAAAAAAAAGAAAGAAAATAAAAAATAGTCAAAATGACGGGTTGGTTTTTTTTGAATGGAAGATTAGATAAAATAATTTGTGGTGGGGGACAATTGATAATAAAACAAAAAAAGAGATTGTGTGGTGGAGTGGTTGAATTCGGTGGGTCAAAAAAAACAAGCTAAAAGAAAGAAAAAAGGGAAGTGGTGGAAGAAGCTTTTTGGGGGGTGGTGAGCCATGTAAATAATAATGTTTAGAGTGGGTGGGGAGGAATAATGTAAGAAAGCATATTGGAGCAGGTGAGAATTTGGAGAAAAAGAAAAAAGGAGGAGGACATGCACATGGGAGGGCTCGGCCTCTCTCTCTAAAAAATCAGTGAACACACAGCTGGAGGGGGGATATATTGATACATTGACAGAACCTCAGGGAGGATAGGGAGACACACACCAAAACCCAACTCTCTCTCTCTTATCTCTCTCTCGGGTTTCATTTTTGGAGGAGGAAGGAGACACCCAACAGAAAAACACAGCTCACGGGTTAGAGAGGGGTGAAGGAGAGGTGAAGGAGAGAAAGGTGAGAGAGGAGGGGGATGATCACCAACCTCACATGCACACACTGTCACCCTCTCTCACACACACACGGTTTTGAGAGATGACCCATTTTTGTTTACACAGATACACATGACAAACCCAAACCCATGGCACTTCACACACACAGCACAATCGGAGCTACACTGATACACACGGACAGAATACACGGATGAGAGAGGAGGGGAGGACATCCACCTGCACACCATGCACACACCACACCATAGCCATACACTGCATAACAGACCCGAACTCTCTGCTCTCTCTCTTAGCTTTTCTTGAGCATACTTGATGATCTACACACACAGCACGGGAGGGAAGAAGGATACATGGTTTAGAGAGGGAGGAGAAAAACATACGGGCTTGGGGGAGAGGAGGAAGAGAGAGCTACACAGATTTCGAGAGGGAGCTCACGGGGAGAAGAGACACACAGCAACACCATCATTAACACACAACACAGCAACACCACCGTGGCCACCCATCACCAACCCACCTCTCCCATGCATGACAACCTCTCTCTCTCTTCACCAAGTCCACCCGTGGGCTTTGAGAAATTCTGGGTGGGTTTTGTGGGCTTTGAGAAATTCTGGGTGAGTTTTGTGGAATTCTGAGAACATTGGTGAAGTGGGCCTTGGCATTATATTATTTCGTGGGTTTCCTGTTGTTGGCCCAAGGTTGATTATGATTTTTCAGCCGGGCTCATTGAATTTTAGATAGATTTCATATTCCTATAAATTTGGTGAGCCCATAAATTTCTATTTAGCCATGATGCAGCGGACCATTTATAGTCGATCTCCTCATGTTGATTGATGGTGAGTCTCATATGATTCTATATGAGGTGGTGCTCGAGTCATCTCTCCCAAGAAGTAGATGGTGCCAGTGGGTTACTGAGTTGAAGTTGTTTATTTTATTTTTATTTTGAGTGTTTTGTGAGGTTTTATTTTATTTTATTATTTCTCCCTCCTCCTTTATTCGGATCTGTAATAATTCAAGTATTGTAATAATTCCCCCACCCCGCTTCTTTCTATCCCGTTCTTTTATCGCTTTCCCTAACTGTGTGTATGTATATACCTGACATGCCATGCATATCCATGCTTTACATTTATGTCTCATGCATTAAGATTCGGCTATATTTACATGTGTGGATTTAATCAATTCTTCTGTGATTCTATGCGCTACCCCATGTTTTCGAGATGATTCACATGCCATATTTTAGAAGCCGAATCTTTAGTTGCATCTCATGAGTGAATTGCATTAGGATTCTGTATATAAGATCATGCATATTTTACTAACTTTTGTTTTGTAGCTGTTTGAGGGACGTCGATATCTTTGTGAGTTTTTTATGCTTTAGCATCCCATTTGCGTGTGATTTTCTTATTATGTTTAGCATCCTACCATGCGGCTATTTGCTTAAGTGATAAACTGTATGAATGCCTGTGGATGAAGGCTTGTTGTTTGAATTGGAATAATTCGATAAATGTACGTTTTAAGCCCACTTTGTAGTGGCAAATTCACAAACTCTAAGCCCACTTGAGGTGGCAAATTCAAACCCTTTTCGGAAAACAAACATGAAGTTGAATTGTTCCAATTTGAGCAAACTAGTTTATACTTGTATGCTTCACATAGTAAATTTTAGGATTTACTAAAATAATCAGAACATGAACATATAAAGAAAATAAAAGTCATATCATGGTTTAGTAGAGGCCGATCTTTTGATCGGGTGAGCGGGGGTGCTCATTATTGACCTTCCCCTCTCATACCTAAGGTTCCGAGCCAAGCATCCTTGGTTACGACGAACAGTGGCCTTGGCACCGAGTCATGGGTTTCCTAATTTCCCAAAATATTAGGTGGCGACTCTGAGATCTGATGACGCAGTCCATTTTTGACAAAATTGCAATAAAATGGATTTTCAATAAAAGTTGCCAAATCTGGACTCTCATCTACATTTCACATTGCACTCGTGAGACTTGAGATCAAAGAGATCTCGGGAGTCCGAACTGTTTAACGCGCGCGGGTACCCTCCCTGGCATGTTACAGATACATTGCCGGAGATAACTATTATGCACTTTCTAGCGAGTGATTGACAATGCAGACTTTCGAAAATACAGGAGAAAGACAGAAAACGTAACTCGATTATGCCTTTAGTTCATCGCTTTGACTATTTTTTTAGTTTTCTACTAAAAAGATTTTGATTAACATGAGAGTTAAATTAGCATTCTTGTTCCACTCTCTATTTTGAAATCATGTAAGTCAACTGTAAACACTGAAATTTTTTCCTTCTTTGTCCAAATAACGATCTAAGTTTTGCAAAAAAATAGAATAATTTTCGAGACAATCAGTCAACTTCATTAAAAATCCTCAAAACCTGTTTTCTCAAATGGTCACTACCCAACCAACATGAAATGAACCCTTGAGATACACTAAATCTGTCTTGCTACTGAACCCGTCATGAAAGAGAAATAGAACAGCTGAATCAAACGAGATGAGCCAATCAAATATAGTTAGGATAGCCAAGTCGAATAAAGATATACCAATCAAACATGGACGAGATAAGTGATTTGATAAATGATTAGGACCGAACTTCAAGATGAAGTTGCCTAAGTATCCCAAAGATAGGAATCAGGCCATACGTAGTTCACGAGGTAAGGCTCACTCGAGTATTAACACTCTCCTTTTGTACTCTAATTTTTGCTAAAACCACCCTTCTAGGTTTTCAACCTTGCGAACTTTTTCATTTTTTCATTTTTCGATTTCTTTTTTTCATCTTCTTTTTTCATGCTCTAACTTTTGTCTGGGTCGCCCTTCCGGGTTTTGACCCAATGAGCCTCTCAAGGATAGTATTTCTTCAGCTTGTCCATGTTGATTGGTTGTGAGAACTCCAAACCATCCAAATCCATGAGAATGACTGCTCCCCCTGACCAGATTGACTTGATGATACAGAGACTCGTCTAATTGGGCCTAAACTTTTTCCTAAGGTCGTGGATAGGAGCTCGGTTATCCTTCAGCACTAAGTCCCCTCTCTTAGATTTTGGGATTTGACTTTATTTTTGGTTTCCATTGGCTTGAGAATGATCCAATTTGAATCTCTGATCATATCCAATCTTATTGCCCCCTAGTTCAAGGGCTGCTTCCAATTCAACTATGTAAGTCTCATAATTTGGTTAATTATTTGAACACTCTGAATCAAGGTTTGAAAGCTATGGGGGTCGGGCCTCAGGTCGAGAGAGATCTATATTGTATAATCTTAAGATCAATTTCAGGTATGTCTTCATAGGACCACGCAAAAATATTTTTTTAAAATCTTTTAATAAAGTGACTAAGCGCTCATGCTCTTTGGAAGACAATGTACAACCAATTTGGACCAAGCTAGGATCCTTGTCAGTATCCATATTAACAAAAATGATCTCATTCATCAAGGCCTTAACACACCTCTCTTCCTCTTAGTCGAACAAATTTTGCAAATCCTGAGGAATTTGTTCCTTATCGTTTTTATTAGAGTTTTGGAAAAAGTTTTCGAAATTTTAAGTCAATGTAATGAACTAAAGGCGCAGAGAAATAGGCAGAATTTATGGCAGTTTTATTCACAAGAAACTTTGACTTAGTGATGACAATAGGCTCAAAAGAAAATGACAAAGAAGACATAGATAGGACAGAGATATCTAGGTTAGCACTCTCGAAATCAATAGATTTAAACTCACATTAAACTCAGATTTAACATTCAATTCAGAATTCAGAATAAAAACCATTCTCAATAGTTAAAGTGCAGGCCATCAACCACATCTAGAATGAAATTTGTGCAATTCAAAGGTGGTCCATCCCCAATCCCAGAAATGATCACAATATCTCCTGAGTTTACTGGTCCCCGTACTAGTTTCAAGATCTATCACAGATTTAGCCAGTGTCAGACCCAAAATTTCTCCCGTGCTTCTTTGCTGCATGATCAGTCCATGGCTCGAGAAAACCATAAAGAGAGAAGTGTATGCCTGTAAGAATATCTTCCATAACATCCAATTCTGGCTCCAAAGCATCTGCCACCAAAGGGTTTTGGGGTTTTGGTTGGGATTGAGGTGCATATATCATGAATAAATCAATGCTCTCTAGAATAAACACCTCGGGCTTGGGCAAATGGGAAGGTGTGATGTATATGCTGGGATTGAAAGTGGTGGAAATGTATGGATAAGGTTGAGCTGGGAAGGTGGTTGGGCTTGGTCATGGGGTGGCAATAGGTTGGAGGTGGCTTTGGCTCTTTGGGGTTGAGGTGAAGCTATGGCTTTACTGTCGATGAGATCTTGAATCACATGTCATAAGCAAAAACAACGATCAGTCTCATGACCAGGTTATTGGTGAAAGGCACAATATTTATTGGGGTCATGTCTGGCAGGTAGAATATCAGGGAGAGGTCGGTGATCAAGGAGCTTTAGGTGCCCCTTTTTAAGAGGATTTCCATGGCATGAGTTGGAGACATGTGGAGTGGATGGAATGATTTATTTGGGGGTCGAATTGACTTGGCTATTTTTGGACTAGTTGTTTTGGCAGTGGTGGCAATGACTGTGTTGACTTCTGAAGGCATAGCATTGGCAATTGTGCTATTATGTAGAGTAGCGTTGGAATTGCGAGTAAATGTCTTTCTCACGGGCTCATTTCCTTCTATAATGATTCCCCGTTTGATAGCATCCTCAATTTGAACCCCAATCTCATGTAGGTCCTTGAAGTTGAAAAGTAGAATAACTATTATCTTCTGCAATAATCTTTCATGCAAACTTTGGACAACCATACGGACTTGGTCTTTCTCCAGAGGCCTGTTTGCCATCATGGCTGCCTTGGCCCTCCACATGGTGATAAATGCCATGAAGCTCTCGTTAGGCTCTTGTCTAGTTCTTGAGTGGTTACTTTGATTTGTGTATTATAGGAGTATTGTGTGACAAATGTTCAGCTAACTCCTCATAATTTTTCTTGACCGAATCATCTAACTTGACGTACCAAGTAGCAGCCACTCCTGATATGGTTCTTTCGAACAAAGAAAGCTATTGAGCCCGAGATAAGCCTATGGTCTTCAGAATGTCTGAGAAGAGGCGGATATGAACCATAGGGTCACCAGCCCCATCAAATCTATCTATGAGTGGCATTTTGAACCGCTCAGGCAACCTCACTGTTGTTTCCGTAAACCCATCCTCGATGTCTAGAACAAAGTTGATCCCTTGTGATGTTCAGAACATTTTCTCTAATTTGGATATTTTCAGCATAATTGGGTTAACTTCATCAATACTCGTGAGGAAAAGTCCTCTCATTGGCTGTGTAGGAACTCTAAGATATTGTTGCAGCTTAGGTTCATGGAGTTCCCAACTGGCAGAACTATTGGAGATGGATGAGATATAGATGCCCCAGATGGGTGTTGTAACTCGGCAAGAGCCTCATTGTTGGTGAAAACTTTGGTGGTAAAAGCACTCATACTTTGTTGAAGGGACAAAAACAGGTTTACAATGTCTACCAGAGGTTGGTCATCTATCACCATTGGAGGTGGATCCATCACAGATTCTAGAACTTCCAAAGAGAGAGGTATTGACAGTGAGAAACTAACACTAGCTATCCTTGAACCAAATCTGTCTACCAGCATGAGCCCACAAAACTTGGGGGATATTAGACCGTTTTGAATCTATAGTGCTACGACTTCCTAGGAAAAACAAAAATAGGACCTCTAATCAGAATTCTAGGAGCACTTCGGCCCAATTCGCACAACTGACCACTGTATACACCACCGAAAAACTAAACCCAACCTCACAAACTGAAATGCCTGAACCACTCATTCGAATTTGAGAACCCCTAAATAGATCCCATACACTGCATATAACACATAATAGGAAAGAGACCCCTATGGGAATAAGGTTACCTTGTCCTAGTTTTGAAATGATTTAGACCTTTACTATTCAAACAAGCGGTATCGTACATCCTAGAAATGGAAAAGCATCTTATCCTAATTTTGGAAGGTACTATAGTTCATTATATGTACAAGGTCGGCTCTACTCTAGGGGTTGAAGTCAAGGTAACGTTACCAAAGAGTCCTTTGGTCATAACCAATGAAATTTAGAAAGTCAGAAGAGTCAATATAACCTCTCTTTGAAGTCTGAGAACCTTAGATAGCAGAGCTACCTTTTTGACAGATCTCAAAAGGTTATAACACAAGGGCTCAAAAGTAACGTAGAGATATGTATAGTGTCACAAAAGTTTGCCTGTGCTCCTACCAGTATTTGGGCAACACAGGGACTTTAAGTGCACCAATGCATGCAATGCAATAAACATATAATTAAAATTAAAAGTCATATCATGGAGTTCGAGTCAAGGTTTCATAAAATCCCCAGCAGAGTCGTCAAAAACTGTAACATACCCGAGGGCTGCCTGTGCACATTAAACAGTTCGAATCCTCAATTTCTTTGATTTTGGTGTCACGAGTGCAATGTGAAACATAGATGAGAGTCTAGATTTGAGAATTTTTATAGAAATTCTCAAATCTGTTTTATTACGAAATCTTTGCCAAAAATGGATTGCATCACCAGATCTTAGCGTTGTCACCTAATATTTTAGAAAAATTAGGAAGCTCGTGACTTGTGCCAAGGCCACTATTCGTCGTAACCAAAGATGCTTGGCTCGGAACCTTAGGTATGAGAGGGGAAGGTCATTAATTGAGCACTCCCGCTCACTCGATCAAAGATCGGCCTCTACTAACCATGATATGAGTTTTATTTCCTTTAGATGTTCATATTCCAATTATTAAATAAATCCTACAATTTACTATGTGAAGCATACAAATATAGATTATGTCATTCATTTTGGAACAATTTGATTTTATATGTTTTGAAAGAATTTTGAAGATGTACAACCCAAAGAAATTGAGTTTACAAATATGAAAAATCAATATCATTCCAAATTAAGCAACACAATCTCCATCCACTGGCATTCATACAATTATATCAAGTAAGCAAGTAGCCTCATGGTAGATTCTAAACCTAGTAAAACAAAACACACAAAAGCGAAATGTTAAAGTATAAAAACTTACATATTTACTAATGTTTCGCAAACAGCTACAAAACAAAGTTAGTGAAATATGCATGATCTTATATATAAAATTCTAATGCAATTCATTCATGAAATGCAACTAAAGATTCGGTTTCTAATATATGACATGTGAATCATCTCAGGACAAGAGGTAGCGCACAAAATCACATAGGAATTGATTAAATCCACAAATGCAAACTTAGCCAAATCAAGATGCATGAAACATGGATGTAAAGCATGGATTTGATGGGGGAAAAAATATGATACATATGCACAAATAAGGAAAGAATGTAAAAGAATGGGACAGAAAGAAGCGGAGCGGGAAATTATTACAACAGTTGAAAGAATAATTATAAACCAAATTAGAGAAAGAGGAGGAAAATATTACAATAAAATAAAACCTCACAAAACACTCAAATAAAATAAATATAAATAAATAAATAAATAGAAGTTTCTTGTGTTTTGAGGATTGCTAGAAACTAGTATGTTCAACGCCTGAAGACTACTCTGTTTCGTCCAAAAGAAGTTGGCTAGCCAACAAGACCTAGCAAAACCTATTTTGTTGCAAAACCGAGAAAGGGAACAAATAAGGAATATGTAGGTGGCTTAACTAACCCCTCTGGTTAGATTACAACAAAACTAATATGGAACTAAAGTAAGAAAACAAGTATAAGATAGAAAGTGCAAGAAAATGCGTACGAGATAGAAAAGCAAGAAAATGAAAGAATTGAAAACTAACTGCTTCAGGTTAGGTTACAACAAAACAATATGAAACAAAAGTAAGAAAATGAATTTGAAATAGAAATGAAAGAATTAAAAATTCACCTTCTAACGAAAGCGTGGACTTCTTGATTTCCAAACTTTCTCTTGATCACGCTCAAAGTCATGAATTATGATCTTAATCCTCAATTCAAAAGCTTGGAATTTGAGCTTTAGAATGATGGTTTTGGACAAGTGTATGATCACTCTTTAATCTTCTTCAATTTGGCAAGACTGCTCGCTCTTTGATCAAAACTCTAGAATTTGGTTATTAAGTAATTTTTGCAAGGGAAGATGAGATGTATAGAGGCTTGGTAACTTCACTAATTTGGCAAAACAACTCTCTTATTTTCAAGGCTTTCTTTTCTCTCAAATTCTAACTCAAATTTGGCATTCTCTCTACACTTCTCTTCTAATTCATCCCTTCTAACTTAAGACTAGAGCTCTCATTATATAGGCAATGCAAGTGGAGCAACAGTAGAAGACAAAGTGGAGGAGTAATGGGGGCATTAAGAAAGATAATGGAACTAATGGATCACCAAAATGGAGCATTATCCTCAATGGATCAAGCACTAGTCGGTGGAGGCTGAGTATACATGCATTTGGTGCAAAAATGGGTCAAAAAATGGGATAGTGGGATGCCCCACACGCTCTAAACAAGAATTTTGCCAAAACTGCACTGTTTTCGGGAAAAGTTGGCCGGCCAACCAATTTCTTAGCTAGCCGACCAACTTTTTGGCCGACCGGCTACTATTCATGCCAGCCGGCACTATTCACTACATTTTTTTTTTTTTTTTTTTTTGTGGAAAACAGAGTTTTTCAGCAGAATTATTTAAACTATGCGTAAAAGAAATACTTTGAAAAAAGAGAGTTTTAAATAGGTCTAAAACACTTGGCCAAGACACGATTGAGGTTAGAAATAAAGTTCAAATTCCATCTTTCTTACTAAGGATTTTGTGAGATAGCACATTCTTATTTTCATTATCGAGTGATCAAAAGAAAGCAACCAAGTCTTAGGGCCGGTCATGTAGCTTGACTTTTCGTGCCCCCTTTCGGAAGACGAATAAGTCCTACAGTATCAGACTCCCGCAGTTCTGAATCTAATCTCACAAGTGCAATGTGAAATAGATAATCACCAAAGAGTCCAAATCTAGCAAATCTTTTGGAAAATCAATTTTGAATCAAAATGCCAAAAATGGATTACTTTGGCAGATATAGAGTCGCCACCTAAATGTTTTTTAGGAAATTTAGGAAACCCATAACTCGTGCCAAAGGTCACATATTCGTCATCACCAAGATTGTCTCGGCTCGGAAACTTAGGTACAAGAGAGGAAGGTCATGAATTGAGCACTCCCACTCGCCCAATCAAAGATCGGCCTCTACTAATCATGATATGAATCTTATCTACATTATATGCTCTTATTCCGATTATTAGACTAATTTACTATGTGATGCGCACACAAGTATAGACTAATTTGTAAAAATTGGAACACTTTGATTCATGTTTGTTTTGAAAATTGTTTCGAATATGTACCACTTGAAAAAGTGATGGCATAATGAACATTTACTCAAATTATACCAATTTAAGAAATTAGCCTTCATCCACAGACATTCAAGCAATTTATCACTTAAGCACTTAGCCTCATGGTGAACATGCTTTGATATGGCAACACTAACACATGCAATATGCTAAAGCAAATAAAAGCTCACTTAGTAGGCAAGCCAAACAAAGCAAAATAATTAGAAAAATGCATGTTCCTAACTAATGCGATATGATTAATACAACACATGCGATATGCAATCTAAATAGGCTCGGCTACTTAGCATTGCATGTTAATCAATTTGATAGCATGCGGTAAAGCATGTATTCAAAGAAGTGTTAAACTAACAAGGCAAGTTAGCGTGATGAACCGAGCCTCAATGGATGTAAGACAAATGGATGCAAACATGAGAGATGCTAAACAAAACTTGATGCCCTAAACTAACCATCATAAGCAAGTAAATAAAAAGGAGAAAGACGTGGGGTTGGAAGACATATACATTATTACAATTGCGCCCTCACGTAGGAGAGTCTGAGTAAACTAATTAGCTAGGCTAATTACTACGAATTAACTAACTATTATAAAACGAATAAAATAATTAACTAAACTAGCTAATTAGTTATTATAACAAATTAAATAGTCTATGTAACTAGCTAATTAATGACACTAATTAACTGTTTAGCAAATTAGAACTAACTAATGAATTACAAATTAACTAATTACAACATGAATACAATATAAGAGAAGTATTAAGCTAACTACTCTAACTACTCCGCCTCAGGAAACGATGAATGCTTATGCATGCGTAGATTTCCACCCGAAAAAGCCATTGTTCTGCTGCCAGATGCCTCTGTTGCACAGTAGAACAATTGCACTGTTTTTCACCTCAGAATCAGCTCTATTTTGCTAAAAAAAAGTACACCGCTTGGTTTTGCAAACGTGGCCAGCAGGCTAGAAGTGGTGGCCTGCCGGCCACAAATGATGGTCTGCCATCCCCAAATAGTGGCCTGCCGGTCACTAATGCCTGGTTCTTCCTACTGCAACAAAGAGCAAACAGAGCAAGCATAGGGTATTCTCATGGGTTGTTTGCACAACTTATCCTCTTTATCATCAAACAGCTCAAAGGAGTGGTAAACTTGATTCACAAACCATCAATCGATGTAATTTCATTGCATGATGGCCTATGAATCAAAGGGTGCAAGTTTAACAAATGCAACAAAATAAGACTCTCAAACCCCCTCCCTATCATGGATTGATCAAGGGAAGTGGTTAACAATGACTCTTGAACCGTTTTCATCACTAACAAGTATGAAACGATTCAAGACTCAAGGATTCAATTAACGTCCGATTAAACCCTAACCAAGTTATTATCTTGCATCATTTTTAGTCCCCAATTTTATTACTCCATTTTAATTACCAACCATTCCTTAGTCATTTAAGTCCAAAGATGAATTTTAAGTCCACTAATGGAAAGAAGCATCAAACCAAGAGTTGTTTTAGGCATGAGAGAAGTGTCATGCCATTGGTAATGAACCCCCAAAAAGATTAAACCATTAAGCACAAAGCCTCAATCTCAAGCTTAAACAAACAAGTGGCTTGAAACAACTTTCAAAACAAAGCAAAAGCCAAGAAAGGAGGGAGGTTGCAGAGGTGATTAAAGGTGAAAACAAGCATGGAAAACCATAAACAAATGCTATCAACTCAAATAGGTTGGTGGCTAAGGCCTAAACCACCAAACCTATGAGGACAATTACACTACAAGCATACAATACAAAGCTCACATGCAACAAGCAGCTAAAAATAATCCTAAAACAGTGCTAAATTAGTCCTAAAACATGCTTGAATTAAGACAAAAATAGCTAGAACAATAAGCTAAAACATGAAGCATGTTAGGCTAGTAAGCAAGACACAAGGAGAGGAGGCTAACCCATCAAATTTTGGACTTAAAAACAACATTTTAGCCACTGAACTAACTCTGAAAATCAGTTTTTAAAAGCTTTAAAAAAAAAATAGTGTAAAGGTAGGAAACATAAGGGTAAAAGCTAGAGAAGCAAGGTGGAAAGAGATGTGAACCACCCTTCCACCCTTTAAGGCCTTAAACCACAAGTTTCAGCCCAAAATTACAGAGCTTACACAGCCCAAAAAACAGTAGAAAAACAGTAGGAAAATAGTAAGAAAAATAAAAAACAAAACCAAGAAAACAAATTAAGCCTTATACATCTTGAAGAGGAGAGCACTTCCAAGCAACAATTTAACACAAACACACTCTCAAGAACTCAAAAAGGGCTCAAAAGTACCTCAGCTCAAAGATGGTAAGGTTTGGCTTAGAGCATATAGGCAAAGGTTCAAGAAATTTGCAAGAGATAGAGAATTGTAAAGAGAGAGAAAATAATTTGCTCCAAAATTTTCTAACCTTCAAAGCAAAATGGGAGGTCCTCTATATATAGATAAATATCAAACTCCTTCAGAAATATCAATACGTACACGTGTAAGCAAGTGCATGCATATGTGATAACAGCTGGCACAACTGGCAGAAAATATCTGCAAAACACACTTGTGGCCGGCAACCAAGATCAGTGGCTGACAACCGAAGGTGGTGGCTAGCAGGTTCCAAGGGTTTTCAGGCATGAAGAATTAGGGTTATGATCCAAAGCAAAGCAAGAGGTGTGTAGGGTTTGAAAGCTCAAAGTTGTGGCATTCTGCTGAGGACTTCCAAGCACTAAACAAGTATATACATTCATCATTGGGTATGCAAGTGGTGACGTCCAAGTCATAAGGACAATAAAAAATGGGGTGTCTACACTGGAATTGTTGACTTCATCTTGTTTTGTCATTCAAACGAATACAATACTTGATTAAAATCACCTATAATGACAAAAGGCCGATAACGGTGGACCACAAACTTGGAAACACAATCCCATGCTTCCTTCCTATAGCTACTTTTGGATGTCCATACAACAACAAAAGAACCCAAGCATCCAAATAGGTTCTTGGATTTCCAGAGCTATAAATCGTTCACAATGTTTTAACACCTTAACTTGTTGAGTATTATCCCAAGCAGCCCAAAGACCACCACTTTGACCAACACTATCAACTCATGTCCAATACTTGAAACCTCAAGTTAAATCCAACACTTTCAACTTTTCTACCTTCATCTCAGTCTCAACCAAAAATAGTAAATTTGGCCTATGCAATTGGATCAAGGACCGAGCTATACGAACTGTCAAGGGTTGACCCATCCCTCAATAGTTCCAACTTAGAACCTTCATGGTGTCCGCGGAGGTTGTTGATGGACAACCTCCGTGGAAAACCCATTGAATTGCACACTCGATTCAGTTAGCAAAAAATCCAACAAACGAGCTGCCGCGGATTCCGCAAAAAAGTGATCAAAGACCTCATCTGAAACTGGAATCCTAGACAAGTAGATTTCAAGTTCACCATCTAACCCATCAACGCCCACTGATTAAGAGCTAGAATTCGACAACAGAACCTTCATAAGCAGCACACCTTCAACCACGTTCAATTCAGAAAATTTCCTTTTGCGCCACCTTGAAGTGTGCTATAATACAACTTGTTAATATTACATGATATTACACTCCCCTCAAACTCGAACAAATGAGAGGTCAAGAACCGAGAGTTTGCCCACCACGAATTCATGCTGAGCACGGGTGTGAGACTTGGTAAACAAATCTGCAATCTGAAGGCCTTACTCATTTAAGGCGAAATAAAGGGCTGTCTTTTAATCCAAGCACTTCTAGCGAGTAAAGCGCCCTTTTTTTTTTATATAAGGGTAAAGCCACTTTCATTTATTATTGGTACACTCATTAACGATAGGGTTGGTTACAATCTGAATAGTGTCGTTATTGTCACTATAAAGAGGCGCTGATCACAAAGACCATAATCCTTCACATCGATTTCCTCTGGCCTTAACAAGGGATTTGTAAAGATAACGCTTCCATTGCCAACTGTAAACGTCATTTACAAGCCCGCCCCTTAACATGCACTGGAGAGTCCTTCCTCTTCGTTATTTTCTGACGAATCTGCTGTCCCAAACGACCAACTGAAGCAGTTAGATGTTGTCAGCGACCATTTAGGGGAAACGGCAACCCAAAAATCCTCAATTTACTTCTTCTATGCACCTACACACTCTGTCGGGTCTTGATCACATCACGACGTGTTTGGAGCCGAGAGCTAGACAATGAAGACACAAAAGAGCCCACAATCAGTAAAATCAACGGAGACGAAGACCCTAAAGAATTCAGAGTAGAAAGAAGTAGACAACGCCGTGATGATCCAGCTCCATTATCCATAGACCCGCGCCTACTTGGTGCATTGTAGAAGATTCATCATCAGAGCTGTCTTCTGCCTCTGAACCTAGAGTAGTACACAACGCCTTACGTTTAACCCGATCCCCTACGCATCCACTACAGTCAGAGCCCCTAGTTTGGCAATTACAGCGCACTTCATTGGGCTCTTGAATCACAATGGCTTGTTGAGGCCTATGTCTTCTGGTCCTCCTAAGATTGTGAGGACCCAACCCCAACCAACCTCGGCCCATTAACATTGGCCTAGTGGGGGGCATTCGCCTCATCTAAAGCCCAAGGAACAAGTGCGTTAATGAGACCCACAAACTGCTCCAAACAGGACTTCCAACTACTATCTTCATAGTCAAAGGTGGAATTAATACCTTCCAAAGAAACAATTGTAAATTTGCCAGACGATTCGACGTCGTTATTAACTAGACTACCTGCATTAACTCCCATACCAGCCAAAAAATCAGCCCATTTACGCCAAATAATTTTCTAGCTCACCAACTGTTTGAACCTCTACATCTCTATCTTGCGAGGAAAGCAATCCATGCAGACCCGATTGCTAGAACCAACATTGCATCCACCGGACTTAAAGGCCTTAACGGACCCTCCATCTAAATGCCACATCCCCTGTGCAGTTGTTCCACTATTGCCACAACCATTAAACCGCGTTCCCAACTTGCATCATATTGTGCAACAAAATCATCAAGATTTACCGTTTCCATAGAAACTACCATATCATCGTATTCCGGCAGAGTTTCCGATACCAGTCCACCCGTATTGGGCACAGTACCAAAAGTGGAAGCATTTCCCCGACCTGTTCGTGTATCTATAGTGGAAGTACGCCATTTAGGATGGCGACCGAAAGCAAAAAGATGCAATGTATACATTAGCTTTGAAGGATTCGAGATTACTGAAGGTCCCAACGGGGGATCGATACCTGCAATAGTTCGAGTAATCGCCTCACTAGCATCTTCAAAATTGACAAAACACTGAGTGAAAGTATGGTCAGGGGCCAACCACAAGTACGACAAAACTTATACACCCGTTCATACTGGCATTCAATCCAGCTAGATTGCCCATCTTGGCATCGCAAGAAAAATTCACTTATCATCGACTTACCAGTGTAAACCCATACATGAATACGCAAAAAACGAATATTCAGAGGGGTTACTGTATCCAAATCTACACCAATAAATTCCCCTATCGCGCGACCCAACCACCAACCTGCTACTTTAGTAAAACATTCCAGTGGAAGCCTAAACAAACGTACCCAACAAGCAAACTTGACGATGATTGATGCTCCAAAATCAGACTATGGTGCTAGCGTTCCAACACCAAAAGCCCACCTTGGATTGCATACAAACCTTCCTTCTACAGCCGCTCCAAATCCTCCACATTTTGAAAATAAAACACATAAAAAATCCAATGCCGACCCACCACCAAAACCTTTCCTTGAGTACGCCAGTTTTGATCAATGAAATGTTGCAAAAGAATAAGAAACCTCTGCAAATCCTTCATCATGGAGATAACAAAATTCATCTTGTTTTAGAGCTATACTTAAGAATAAGATTTTTGTCTTTTGCATAATTTAAGGACATTTTGGATTAGGACTTAATATGGTACTATGAAATTTTTTATTTTTTATTTTTTACATTTCAAATATGTGAAATTTCACACTATCAAAAATTAAATATTTAAAAAAATTCCATTAAAAAACACTGTAAAATTTTAAAAACATTTGCAAAAAAAAATGTGAAATTTCAAGTGTAACTGCTTGTGGGAGCCAGAAAAAAATATATATATCAACTTATTGGGATTAACCCAAACAAGGCCCACAATGGGTCTAACCCAAACAAATATCAGGCCCCCCCATCCATATAAAGAGGGGGGACATCCCAGAGAAGAGGTAAATGATCTCTTTGCCCCACACAGCACACAAACACTTTATTTTCTTCATCTTCTTTCTCAAATTTCGGTGGCTAACTTTATCATCGGACTGTCTCTGGCCAGCAACCCCAATTGGGTGGCGCCGACTATGTTTATCCTTGCAGATGACGGTAGCCAAGCTCATCTCTTCATTGGAGCTCATCAACATCCATGTGAAAGGATTTTTTGGGTCTTACAATTGGAGCCGTCTGTGAGAAGATCAACGAAGAAGATGATAAATACACGCCGTTTGCTTTTGCTCTCATCTACTGCAAGTTTATTTATATTTTAATGTGATTTGCATCAGTATAATTACAGCTTTACTTTTCCTTGCTTTTTCATGTCAAGCTTGCTTTCCATTTCAAGCACTCTATGTGCTATGGATTTTATAACCAGATACAGAGAAAGAAATTGAAAGGGCCATTACGTTGTTTTCTCTCTCTCACAGTTGACTCATTTTTGTAGTCTTTGCATATAAATTTATGGAAAATATCTCGTAACTCAAATTTTGTGGCTCAAAAGTGGCTCAAATGGCCAAAATGACGTCGTTTGGCCATTTTTATGTTGTTCTGTACTCAAAACCACGTCGTTTTGGCCATTTAAGCCACTTTTGAGCCACAAAATTTGAGCTACGTAACATTGTCGTAAATTTATTTATTAACTTGATCCATGTGGCAACCTTTTGTTTTAGATGCTCATTTTAGTTTGTCAAGAAATATTGCAGCAACCATTTTGGCAACTCGGCAATAAACTTCAGCAACCAAAGAAGTCAGCGAGCCAATTGCCTACTTGCCAATTGGCAACCAAAAAAGTCAGCAAGCCAATTGCCGACTTGTCGATCAAGAGGCCGATTGGTACTAAGTATAATCGTTAATCCGTATTACAAGTATAATATTATTAGCATGGAGTCTGTTCTGCCAAACATTGCATTTTTAGCAATAGTGACATGCAAATACAGCAATTGCTTATGGGGCCGAACAACCTAATAGCAGCGTTGCATGCCCCTTCTCAACACCTAGCACCAATAAAGTGTTAGTCGGCTCCTTATTGAGTTGCCGATCAATTTCTTCACAACCATATCTCTTGAAAATAAATAAATAATATTAATAGTTTGCCGACCTAAAAATTAATCACCATATTTGCATGCATTTATATGTCTGTCACATACAAGTCATCATGACCTGTTTGGCTTAAGAACTAAATGTTATAGTGAGCCTCTGGCTGGATCTCCACTTCTATGTCTTGGTATATCTTAATTAGATTAAACTTTATTATTTGGCACCATAGTAAAGGACGACTTCAAGAGTTACATTATTTTTATCTAATTTCAACTTGTTGTTTATCACAATTATTAATTGAATATGTTTTCCTTAACATCAACAGAACTTATTCTTAGAACTTGGGCAATTATTATTGTAGTATAATTTAAAAGACCTCCTAGCACTCGGGCATTTCTCTCATCTAACAGGTGCACTCAACAAAGCCAGAAGTTACCAAGCATTACCACCCAGACTCTCGGCAAAGACAAAACTACAAGAACAAGCCAACCAAATACTCCAATAAGAACGAGCCAAAATAAATTGCCAACCATTGTCAGCCAAGTTCTTAGCAAATCCAAATCCGAAAGGGTGCCGATACACTGCGAAGCTAAGAAAAATCGCCGACCAAAAGATCGGCACAATCACCGCCCCAAGTGTTGCTGACCAATTTCTCGGCAAAGTCACATTATATATGAAATGGACACCGATGTTTTGACACTAGTTACTCAGCACACCACTCAAGTCCCTCAATTTTCCATAGACACAGCTGGGTTCACTCATAGGTTTTTCTGCAAAGGTTGTTAGGCAATCCACCAAGGCTATACGGCAACCCAACATGGCTGATTCGGGAGCTTTACATTTATATCCGACGTTCGATCCAACTCATAGCAAATTGCTCGGCACAACTACAGAGTTATTCAGCCGAACTATGACCCCGAGCTCCATTCTTTGGCAATGAAAAATGGCCTCGATTATGCGTCGCCGAGTGCATAGCCAACAACGCGGACCCCCAAGCTCTTTTGCCATATACATTCCCCTATCCAACACATTCTTCCAACGACTACATTTGTGCCGAGCACAAAGCTCAAGTGCATTTACCATTATTAATTCATCAACATTATTAGGCTTCGGCAATTTATTCGGCAGCACATTATACCACAACATTGCTCAACTCTGCAATTTGGCTTTTCATTCCGTATATTATCAACTCAGCTTCGGCGATATTATTCAGCTTCGGAAGCTTTATTCGATGCGTATATTATATCCATTGCATACACAATCTTGCTTGGCACTAATATCTCGACAAAATACTAGCATCTCGGCTTGCCGAAATCCACATCTGAAAATACTAATGGATTCGTGTCAATTCAAGGAGTCCAAACTCACCAACCCGAGGAGCCAAGAACTAACCAAAGGTCACCGGTAGATGTAAAACGGACAAAATTTTCAAAATTGTCTAAATCAAGTTCTGACCATACCAGCGTGAAGTCCCCATTGAGACGAGTCCAACGCCACAAACTGCATCAAAATCAGAGCTAAAACAAAGCCATACAGCCCAATCAAGTTTGCGTAGAAAGTGAACTGGTTCGCTGGAGAAGACAACCAGCCAACCAATAGAGGAATTATCCTGTGCTTCGTGGTTGAATTACTCCCTGCTGATCTGAGCTCTCAATTCTATTTTGGCTACAACTACACCATCAGAAGTCCGATTATAGCGATCCCATAGTCATGTCCAACTATTTGGACCCTTCTGAACACATCCGTACGGTCCAATTCTGCAAATTCTGAGTTGCATATCAAGCTCAATACATTGGCCAATCGAGAACATTAAATGCAAAATCAATGGTCACATCATACCCGATCGGCATGCACTTTCAGTAGCAGGATCTTGGGGCTTGGAAATAATCCTCTGTCTTCCCCGATCATTCATTTCGTTACCTTGGTCATTTATTGCCAACTAGGACATCTTAGTCAATTTTTCGCTTTCCAATTGGGGCACATCAGCCAATCATCATCTCGGCACCTCTGATATGCACGTATACTCGGCCAACTAGGTACATACAGTACAATGAAATTTACTTGAGTTACAAACTCCTACTCCTTTTCACACCGCTTCAAGCAAGTGCCAGTTTTGGGGCAATACATTACACACTTGGCAGCCAACCGTTAGCACTTGGCAGTCAAAGTTCGCATATTTTTGCGCGTCGTCATTTTACCAAAGTTGAATCTTCCCCGCAACATAGAGCAATGTGGCAAGTCCAATTTGCATTCCTTCTGACTAACATCTATCATTCGAAAGCAATGGAGCAAGTCTACATTGGACTAAACACAAACCGAACAATGCTAATTGGCCCAAATTTTACTCGGCAATTTAATAGTTGGCCCAATATCTACTTGGCAATTCCTTACAAGCAGACCAATATTATTGGTAATTAACACGTCTTTCTCATTCGGTACAGGCCATCACTGACAGGATGCATTATTCAAAATCCTTGCAATATTAGCACTTGATTGCCACTTAAAATCAGCAAAAGTCTCCGAGTATAGCGTAATATTTGCACTCGGCATGGAGCGCCATCAGCAAAGGCCTACACCCATGCCCGGGGGTTAGAATACCACGGCCTACACCTATGCATGGAGGTTAGAATACCACGGCCTACACCTATGCCCGGAGGTTAGAATACCGCAGCCTACACCCTCACCCGGGGGTTATAATATCGCAGGTCTACACCTTCGCCCGAGGGTAATAATATTGTCGTCCATTTTTTGGCTAATATGTCTACTTTATTTAATCTATATTATTTGGTTCAGGAAATCATTTCCGTGCTCAGCACATAGAAATATCTCTAGCTCGGCACGAAAGTTCATATCTTGAAGTGCTCTTCACACTCGGCAATATACTATACCCTCGCCCGAGGGTCATAATACCACGGCCTACGACCCTTGCCCGAGGGTAACAAAATCGTGGCTCATCGTTATGATTTGTTTGGAACTCATGTGATATAATTTCGTACTATGATCACCATCATTTATGTACATATATTTGTACATGCATTCATACAGTCATCCATTCATTTATCAAAAGACCTAACATATATTTGAACAGGGTAACTCGGCAAGAAAAACTCTCATTCCTTCTACTGCAGACGATGAAAGTTTTAGGGAAATTGTGGGAGCTAGAAAAAAATATATATATCAGCTTATTGGGACTAACCCAAACAAGGCCCACAATGGGTCTAACCCAAACAAATATCAGGCCCCTCCATCTATATAAAGAGATGGGGCATCCCAGAGAAGAGGTAGATGATCTCTCTGCCCCACACAGCACACAAACACTTTATTTCCTTCATCTTCTTTTTCTAATTCTAGTGGCTAACTTCATCATCAGAGTGTCTCCAGTCAGCAACCCCGGTTGGGTGACGCCGACTATGTTTATACTTGCAGATGACAGTAGCCAAGCTCATCTCTTCGTTGGAGCTCATCAATATCCATGTGAAAGGATTTTCCGGATCTCATACTAGTTGAGTCTAAACCTGATTTGTATTTTCTTTTCAGTACCTGTTTGATAACTGTCTTAGTATATTTGTGGATCTGGGTCTTGGTTGAAATTGGATTGGTATGAGGTTTCAAAACAGTTCATTATACTGTTATTATTATTGTAGTTGTTGCGTTGTGGACTAGTCTATTTAAAGTCGTTAGATCATATTACATTACTTTTGCATTTGACTTCATGAGACCCCTGCTCGACAATTTTTTGAATTTTAACTATTTTTGTTTTTAGGTTTTAAATTTAGGAAAATTTATGGACACATCCCGTTATAGGTTTCTACAAGAGTTCTAATCCATAAAAAGTTGGCTTGTTAGTTGAGGTCCTTAAGCTTTCAAATTCTGTAAGGATAAGAAAAATTATGATATAATTGTCAAAAATAACCTTTCAACCTAGACTAAGAAAAAAAAAAATCATGTAGCCCACTAAGTAACTCGAGAATGAGTTGAGTATCTATATCCTATGTTTTCCATCACTCAAGTAACATAGGCAAATAAAACTATAGCACAAGTAAAAATACTCTCACCACAGACAAAGAAAAAGAATGCATTTGAGACAATTTCAATTAAACAAAAATGCTTCCATTCAAAATGAAGATATGGTATGAAACCCAACCGACCTTGTACAGCCTCAAACTTCGAGCTTTAGTCAATGTCCACCACTGCTAAAAACATCTACACCACTGAGCCATGACATTCACAAGCTACCAGGTTGTACATACATCAAGTGAAAAACTCGTCCTGCCCTACAACTGCACACGATGTCCGGTTGGGCAGCGCTTACTAGCCATACATTTTGCATTTTCTGAATGAAATCTCTTGCTTACGGAGAACCACTCTCTCGGCTCATCAACAGTCTCTCGGTTCTTCTCTGACAAAGTTTTTTCGTTGCCACAATCCTCCTTACAGAGAACCACTTCAGCACACTGAATAGCTTCGTCCATCTCATCTGAGCAAAAGCAGCAGAACGAGCCAATAGAAAGCCATTGACAGCATTGCACAGATCAGACTGCGAGGCCAAATCCGAATTTTGAGACCGAAGAGGACAATCAGCATCAAAATACTGCAGGTGTTCATCGTCATCAAAAACTTGGGTTATGGATTCAGTTTCACAGATTAGGGAGTTCGCGAAAGGTTGGTCATGGTCGTATGTAAGATCCATACTGTCAATGTTATGCATGCCAAAATCATCCAAGCTATTCACACCCGCCATAGAATAAATGGATGGTATGATATCAGGAGAACATGCACTTGCTTGTGGATAATCGAACCCGCCAATCTTATTTCCACCAGAAGTCTCCACCATGGTTGAATCGGAGTAGAGAACGTTATTGAACAAGCACGATGAAGCGTTCATGAGAGAGGCCTCATCTTCAAAACAGACTACATGCTCCCACTGCTTAAATGCAGCGATTACCAAGTTATTGGTTTCGGCCTGGATAAAGAGAGAAAAGAAGCATATAAAAAAATTAGAATAAATCGGGAAAAAAAATAATACAAAGAGTAATGAAAAGAGGAAAGAAAATGCCTTTTCAGTCTCGGAGAGCTTATCAACATGAGTATATTGGCATTCTGAAAGTAGTCCCATAACTTGTCCCACAACATTGAAAACCACACCAGTTTTTGGCTCAGATTGAGGAGGACAGTAGAAGTACAACCTAGAATCGAGTGTGCATGTCCGAGCATGGTCTATGGTAAGTTCCCACATTTTAGCAGACATACCCGTGCCAAGGATCTTACAAAAATGCAAAAGAAACAAATGTTATTAGAAATTCACGTTTCAACGTAGAGTGAAATAGTTTATCTTTTTGTAGACATGAACTTATTAAAACCGAGGTTCCTTCTAAAGCACTAATTTGAACTACTTTTCCTTCTTATGCGTGGAAACGGGGTTTCCACTAAAGCAACCTCAAAAAACTTGAATTTGTAACTTTGAATTTTCCGACAAACAAATTTCATTATCAAGCTTCAATGCTATTAATAATTGCCAAAGGTTAATTTAATTGCAACAGAATAAAAAAGGGAAATGACAGAATGTATTACATTTCTAAGCCTCATAGGATCTAAATAGAGCAGAGTCAAAAAATCCTTCACAGTGTTGACTTTCTCCCTACTCAAACGCTTGTGGAAAGCTCCGTCTTTGCCAATTTTTTCCAGCCGCCATACTTCATCAAGCAGAGATGGGGGATGATGCTTCTTGTACACTGAAAAAAGAAAAACTTGAGTTACAGTTATGTCCATTTTGTCAACTCACACACATTGACAATTTACTCCCAAGTGGTCTCAACTAAACAGAGTTAAGACAGTTATTTTTTTGGTATCACATTGTAGTGTAAGCCACCAAAAGCTATTATAAATTGGCTGATACATGTATCAGAAAAAAACTAATACCACTGACAAAGAAAATAAATAAATAAATAAAGTACTTACATTCTCCACGGTGATCCCTGACAATAAAGGATTCAGTCATTGCTTCGCTTACTCTGATTCCATCAAAATTATCCACTACTCTTGCTCCCAGCCTAAATTTACGGCTCCTTGTCCAGCTTGAATTATCTGTAAACGAAATCTCCCCAACAAAACCAATTCCTTCTTTCAGATTTAAAAATGCATCCCCAGTTAGGAGGGGTTTCTTCCCTTCCCTTTCTCTAACAATGTTATTCTTAAACTCTTCAAGTGTCCAATTGCCGCCTTCATCACCATCGAAATCTCCTTCAAGAACTACTATTTCCACCTTTGCTGAGGATTCAGGGCCACAGTAAACAACTTGCCCGGTAAGAGAATCAATTAAGGCCACTTTTATGGTGTGACAATCTTCTCCTTCAATACGAGTTCCCGTAAATACAGGAAGAGAGATTTTGGGCAGGAACTGTAATTGTAAGCTTCTTGATTCAGAAGTTCGTATCTCTTTCCCACAATTCCTAAACAAGAAGAGGAATGATGCATCAAAAAGACAGTGACAAAGGTAATCAACTTAGCTACCTTATGAAGCATATTGTAGCAGCTAACAACTCACCGCTTTATGCTGGTCACATACTTTCTTAGAGCTAATTCAACTTCTTCTTTTACCTGTCAACCCACATCAACACAAGTGATTTATAAATAATCAATCAACTGTATCATGTCATCCAATAGAAAACAAGGTAAGACACACACACAGAGATCACAGGGTGCAGGATAAAAAATGTTGCTGCTCATATAATACTAGTTGTGTCAACATGTAAACTTGACATAATGATGGCCCAATACTAAGCATACAATCAATGACTCCAAGCATACTTGACCAATTTTTTGGGGGATATTGGCAATCCAACAAATAGCATATGGGTTTGTATTATGGTTCTTTTAGTGCTCTTTTCTTTTAACTTAGTTTGTGTGACACTTGTAGTTGTATGGCAATGCAACATTTTCAGTCCTGGAGCATTTGTCAGAAAGCAAACAAAACTCCTCACAATTCAGTAGTTACCTGCCCTGATGAACTGCTGAATTCTCATAACATGTAAACAGAAAGCAATACTAGGATAGGAACCTTCTCTAACACTTCTTGACAAATCCCACATTCTCATTCAAATACAATTCTTTGACAAAATAATTTCCTCATGAAAATAAGGATTATAAACTAAAATTTTCCCTAGAAAGAAAGATGCTGAACAGAATTCTTCAAAATCCAGTGGTTCCCAAATCAAAAAGCATTTTGGCATAATACCGAGTAGGAAGCACATACACATCTAAGAAGGTGGCATGTTTGTGTCTAACACATGTCAGAAACCGACACTCGTAGGACACATGTCCAACCAAGTCCTATTATTTTCTTTTAAAAAAAGAATTTCAAATCCGGACATTTGAGAGGCACACATGTTTATTGTTTAGACATACATGAAACATATTACAAGTTTGAACAAAATAACTTAGGATCTAATATAAAAGAAAACAATGTAGATTAAAAACACTTCCCCCTCTGTTTTGTGTTTTATTCTTGAATCATTACACCCCACCTTGTCTTGGGTATGCACAATTATGAATGAATATAACCTAAATGTACAAAGAAAATAAATGAAACTTGAAGATATGAATGCTATGAGTAACATTTGCAAGGAAATGTGGTGAGAATGCTACCATTCACATGGCCAAAGCCGCACTAAAAGTGCAGGAAATCTAAAAATTTTGTTAGAGGAATGAACTATAGAGATCTCTATCCAAAGTGTTTACCAAGGATAGATACAGACACAGAATGGTTACTTATAAAAAGCCATCCAGTAGGTGAGGAAGCTTCCCAAATCAAATTTGCACAAAGACTGCTCCATTTGAGGTAAGAGATGAGAGATGAGAGATCACTGAAGTGCACTGGAGAATATCATTTTTACATGTTTATTAAGAATTTCAGTGTTACGTAAACCAAATACTATACAATACTGGTTGGTTGTGACAGAAATAAAATAAGAAAAAAGTCAAACCATAAAAACAAATCCTTTGAGCTAAATTTTTGAATAAGAACAAAACCGACAAAGAAACTTATTGGACTTCACTATTGTGAATAAACAACAAACAATTTGAGATTATGCACTTACAACTCTACGAATCAAGGGCTCCAGAACTGGCTCCATACAACGCTGGACTCTGTGCAAGCTCATCATCTCCATTACCACACTAAAAATAACAAACAAACTGTCAGAAAACCAAGAAAATAAAATTCTTGTTTTCACACTAGTTACTAATTGAAGACACACACACCCACTACCACAAAAAAACACAACATTTTTTACAAGTTTAAAAAGTAATGTCAAGGCAATTGAGAATACAGTAGATAACAACTTTTCAATAAATATGGCACACTCAACTGCACAGTTCTCTAACCACATAAACCTTGAACTCTTTAATGCCAACATATTTCTATTCAATATTTCAACATCAACAGTTACCTGAAACCCAAATAACTGAGAACTACTTTATTCCATTTCTCTCCCCTTCTTTCTCCATAAATTCAGAAAGCCAGTTGGACCCTTTCAATAAAAAAGCAACCAAGTACTAAAATGGGGTTTGAGGAGGATAATAAGATGTAAGCAGTCTTACCCTATTTCTGTAGAGAGACTAAAAAATGTAGAGAGACTAAAAAGGTTGTTTGGGGTGCACTGCAAAAGTGCACTTTTTTTTTTTTTTTTTAATCTTTTTATCTTTTTTCGGTCATATTAACATCTCTCTATTTTTCTACACATTTTTTCAAAAAATTTAAAAATATACTTATTTAAATGACATCCCAAACAACCCTTAATTTCGTGACTCGAATCTGCATACTAAAGGCAAGCTTTACCATTAAACTCTTCCATTAGCTAAAATTAAAATGTCTAGCTTATTTTTGTCCTTTTTTGAACTATTTCAATTTTGATCTATATATATTTTGACTTTTTTAGACCAGACGAATCTAAAAATTTAAAAAGTTGAATCAATTTTGAGAAACAATCATTAAAAATAAAAATAAATTAAATTATATATAATATACTTACAAAAATTGGCTTAGTTTTGTCTTTTCTCATCTATTAAAAAAAAATCAAAATTTTAAAATTTTTAGCATTGTCTAGTTGAGAGTTGAGACAATCTAAAAATAAAGAAATTTAACATACCCTTTTTTTTATATTATTTTTATTTACGCCTCTTAAAACTTCCTCAACCAGGCTTGGAAAGATCAGCAGAGCAAGTAAAAGTATCAAGCATCAGTAGCATAAAAGAATGTTTTGTTTTCCTTGTCATTTAATATGTTTGCTCGCCGTAATTATCACCAAAAAATATGGTCAAATATTAAAAAGAACAAATGCTCGATTAATCAGTAAATTAAAGGAAAATTTACCCATAAGTCTTAGTTTTTGAAACGTTGAACCATTTAGTCCTAAAAGTTTTCTTATGCTCCATTTAGTCCTATTTTTACATCACCATGATGTAAATGATGTAAATGATCTGATGTTTCATTCTATAATTTCAAAATTTATTGAAATCTGATGAACATTAAATGTTTTTCATCCTATATTTTCAAACATTATTGAAATTTGATGAACATTAGATGTTTGAAATCTAATGTTTGTAACATGACTCTGATGTTATTAACATTGTATCTGATGTTATTAACATTGTAATGGGACCTTTCAGTCTATAAGAAAACTTTTAGGACTAAACAGTGCATAAGTTATTAATTTAGGATTTATTGGTGCATCCCCTAAATAAAATTATTTTATAAATTTTTTAACCAAACTAAGGGGCAATTCTGTTTCCACATACTAATTCCTCTCAGTACACACATTTAATGAATACCTTCTCAATATAAATATTATAAAAATATAAATTCTCAATACACATCTCTATGTTCTAATATTACCCTCATTTTCAATTTTAAAACCTTAAGGTCATGTTTGGTTTCGATTTTTAAATCATTTTTTTTTTGAAATTTTTTTGAGAAAAATATAAATTAATTTGATAAAAATAAATACCAAAAAAAATTTCCCCTAAAAAGATAAAATCATATTAAAATAAGAAGTTTTATTTATTTTTTTTTTAAAACATATTCTAAAATTAAATCAAACGGAACTTAATTTTTTTTTTTTCATTCATCTACTCCTCCTTTACTGTTGTTACCGCCACTTTCAACCGTCCATCGCCACTGCCACTGCCACTGCCGCTGCGGCCGCCACTTCTATCTCATCCCTCTCCATCCTAGACCTCCACAATCAATCTTGAGTGATTCGCAGCGGGAGATTTGTTAGTGTATGGTTCATGACGGAAAAAATCACAAGTGGAGAGGAAAAGCGGTGATGGGAGAGGATGGCAGATGATAGTGGTGGCGTGGCGATAGAAGATGACTCTGGTGTTTTAGAATTAGGGTTTAGATAGAAGAAGAAGATAGTATTATGGTATTTTTATTGTAAGATGAAATTATATTATTGAAATTTTTTCCAGGCCTTTTTTGACTAAAATAGTCAAAATAATAATAATAATAAACCAAAATATTCAATCTTATCCATTAATCAAAAAAAAAAAATTTCTCACAGACATTTCTTCAATTAAAAAAAAATCCACAAATCATTAAACATAACCTTTTTTTTTTAATCTCATAAAATAGTCACAAATCATTAAACATAATTTTTTTTTTTTTTAATCTCATAAAATAGTTAAAAAGACTAACTAAAATAGTCAAAGGCCCAAAAAAATAACAAAATACCCCCCCAAAAAAACAAAAAATCTAATCTCATTTACTGGAGAATTTAAGGGCAACAAAATTTCAAGTGGGCAAAGCAAATTTATCAAAAGTTTCAGTATATACAAATCACATCCAATCCAATTTTTACTCAAAAATTTTTCTATAAACAAAAACATGTGTGTATGAAAAAAAAAAGAAAAAAAAAAGAGAGAAATCAGTAGAAGAGAGGAGAGGAGAGGAGAGAGGAGAGTCTAACTTTCGGAGAGAAGGAAGCTTTCGACGCTTTTCGTCGGAACTTGTGGCCTCCGATCGAGCCTTGCCGTCGTCTTGCTGTCGCTTCTGCGACATTTCTGATACACAACACTACGCGGCGGTGCTGACGGTGGCGGTAGCGGCGGTGGTGGTGATCATGTAGTAGTAATAGTTGTTGAGGAGGCAAAGGAACCAACATGCGGTGTCCAATATAGAGAACAAGATGGAAAGAAACTACTAGTATGGAGAGACAGAGATATATACTATCCGAGTCTCTATATATAATAGTAATAAATGGTAATTAATGAGTAGGCTCCAAAATAAATAATAAAGAATAATGTAGTATGTATCAATTAATCTAAATATTAGTAAATTAATAGATGATGCAGTATTATTTGTATAGTTTTAGATATTTATAATTTGTATAATAAATATAGTCAATAATAATATTATAACACTAATTAGTATACTAATTTATATATTAATTGATGCGTATAACATCACCAAATAATAAATAATAAATTTTAAAAAAAATTTAATATACACCCTTTAAAAAATGGTATATTATATACCTACTTAATTATGTCATTTTTTTTCTTTTATTTAATTATGACATTAGCCTCTTTTGTAAAGAGATTAAATGCAGTTTTTTTTTTTTTTTTTTTGCTTTTAATCTCTTTTAATCACACCACTTCTTTAATTTCTCACACATTTTTTTTAAAAAAAAATATTTTTTAAAAAAATTAAAAAATTAATTTTTAACCTACTTTCCAAAATAACCTATTATTTTAATTATGACTGTTGAATTTTTTAGTATGACATTTTTTTCTTTTTTTTTTTAATTACAACTTAAAAAATTGAAATTATGTCAATTGACGGTTGTGCCTTCCACACAGCAGTCACTATTATAGAGCTATATGAGCCAATTTCGGAATTCGTTTTAATAATCCGAATCGTTCACTTTTTATAACATATCAAGTAAAATATATTGTTAAAAACTCAAACTGATCGGATATCATTAACTATTTCATCGAATTGTATTTGTATCTAAAAATAAATGACAAATGTGATTTTAATTACAAGATTGAATATAAATGTGAGTTGATGACAAGATTAACGATATTCGATCAACTTGAGTATATTCTACTCTTTATATTTTTAAAATAAATAGTTCAAATTATCAAATCAGTCCCAAAATGGGTGCATATGACTATAAAACAATAACATAGTCACCCTATTTCCATTTCCTCTAAAAGGATGTTTTGGAAAGATAGTTAAAAGTTAATTTTTGATTTTTAATTCAATTTTTTGGCTTTTTAGAAATTTATTTAGAAAGTTCCTAAAACACTATTTTTTAACTTTTTTAATTAATATTTGTTTATACTGTTGCATCATATTCAAATTATCAAAATATCCCACCCAAAAGATTTTGTCCTAACTCACAAATGTAAATATAAAAAAGAAAAATGCTTGGGAGCACTAATTAGTGCTCCCACTAATTAGGTGGCAGTGGGTCCCGCCAGGAATGATGTGATGTTTTGGTTTTGAAGTTATATTTTTTTTTTTCTATTTTTTTAATGCATTAGTGCTATTAGTGGTGGTGTTTTTAGTGGGATGAATCATTGTTGTATAAAAAATATAATGGTAATTTCACAGGTATTTTTTAATTACCTTTCCAAATAATTTTAATGCTAAAAAACCTAACTTTTAGCTTTTTTTTAACAAGTTGTAAAAAGCAGCTTTTATTTTTTTTCTTAAATGGCACAAAGTGTCGTTCCTATCACCGAAAAACGCGATTTGGCTATCTGCGAATAAAACGTGATTTGGCTGCGTCTGCAACATGAATGTTTTTTTCACCAACAATGCTATATACCTCTAAAAGTAGAGCTCTAAAAGAGCTCTAATGAGTTGGCATGTCCAAAAAAAAAAAAAATTTCAAGCTAAAATATCACATCAGGCTGGACCCCACACACTTCCATGTCATTAGTGCATGGTTTAGAGCTCTTATTTTAGAGCTCTCAAGCATTTTTCTTTTTTCACAGGAGGTGATGATGATGAGTTTTTACACTCCATTTGAATCTAAAGATGAAAGAAGAAGATAAATTATTAGTGTGTTCGTTAATAGATTTGGGTAAAAGAAAATACGTATGAAATATATATATATAATATAATTATATTTTATTTATATTTTATCTTTCTTTTTGCTTTTTATTTTTAAGGATTATTGTGAAAAATAATTTATAAATTGAGCTTTTTGACTTATTACAAATAAACGTGTATACAGTAGAAAAATAATGTGACATAAATAAGTTAATAAGATGACTTATAAGCTTATTCCCAAGCAAAGCCTGTTGTCATTTGGTTAGAACTTTTTTAATTGGCTTTTTTGAGTTAGGACTTTTTTAACTTGAGACTAAAAAATTTGTTTGGATTGAATTTTTTATTTTTTGACTTTTGTAAAAGAAAAAAATAAAATGATTATAATTTGAATGTGACATTTTATCTTATTGATATATTTAACATATTTTATCTTTTGTGCTTATTTAATTAAAAAAAAAAACTTTAGTCAAATGAAGTCTAAAATCCGTCTCTAAACTTATTAATCAAAGACCCAGTTTGGTAGTGCTGTGGAAAAGTGATTATAAATTATAACTTAACAGATTATGATTTATAACTGTAAACATAAGATGTTAACCTGTTTGGTACAGCTCTGGGATTATGGATTTAAGCAGCAGAATAGTGTTTGATTAATAAGCTGTAAAATAGCTTTTGACTGTATAATTGTCCTTTCTACCCTTATATGATATAAAAATGATTATTTTGTCATTTTTTTCAGTTTTAATTTTCATTAATAAAAGTTAATATAATTAGTATTAATTAGTATCAATTAATATAAAAATTGATACATTTACTAAAAATGAATGGAAGTATTATTGTCACAATTGTTTTCCATTATAAATTAATTAGTATTAATTAATTGCTTAATTAGTATCAATTAATACTAAAATTATTAATTAGTATCAATTAATGGCTTAATTAGTCTCAATTAATACTAAAATTATTAATTAGTATAAATTAATATTAATACTTAATTTTTATTAGTATCAATTAATATTAATAATCAACAATTGTTATTAATTAGTATCAATTAATAATTAATTCATTACAAAAGTATACAATATTAATTTATTAATAATTAATACCAATTAATATTGATTTTTTTAGTTAATATTGATTTTTTTCTTTTTCTTCGGAAATATACAATTTTTTATTTTTTAATTAATATAAAAATATACAATATGAATTTATTAATAATTAATACCAATTAATTTTTCAATTAATATTGATTTTTTTCTTTTTCTTTAGAAATATACAATTTTTTATTTTTTAATTAATATTAATATTTGAGTATTGACGAGAGCATTTAAGTAATTTTAGCCCCCCACACCAGCTGCACGCTTAAGTCAAAAATTTAAGCACCCCCTGACCAGCTTTTGAGATAAGTTGAGAAATAGCTTGATTTAAGCTATAAGCTGGTTAACTTAAATTGCACAAAACACAATATTTTAGCTTAAATTAAACTAAAAGCTGAAATAAAGCCTCGTTTAGGAAGTGACCGGTTTAGTCAAAAAGCCAAAAAGTTAATAAAAAATCAAAAAACCAACAACCCATACCAAAAAGTCAAAGATTCTCTTTTCTCTCTACTTTTTGCACATTTTTTTCGTAAAAACACTACTAAAAATAGAGCCTTTTGAGTCGGTTTTTTTGAGTCGGCAAATTTTACCGTCACAAAAGGTAGTCTTTTTGAGACGGCACAGAATTACCGACGCAAATACCAAACCTTTAGAGTCGGCACCGTTGGCCAACACAAAAAATTAATATTTGATAGCATTATTTGAGTCGGTTGAATTTACCGACTCAAAAGATAGACTTTTTGCGTCGGCATATACCTTTTGCGTCGGCAAATTTGTGCCGACGCAAAAAATTATATCTTTTTGTGTCGGCAACAGATGCCGTAGCAAAAAAAATATTTTATAACCAAGATATATATATTTACTTGATTATATTTAATAAATATATTATATTTAATACTCATTTCGATATTAAAAATAATAGTTAAATTAAAAGAGAATTAGTAATATAAAACTAAAAGTGATTCTAATTATTTTATTTTATTTTTATTTGGATAATAAAAATATGTAGAAATAGAATTATACAAAATTTATTTAAAAGATTAAATATAAATATGTTGTGATTGGATTAAGAAGAAAATACATAAATTAATTATGTAGAGTATTAGTATTTCTTTAATATTATTATTTTTAATTATTCATAAATAGTGTATATAGGCATAAAAAATTTAAATTAAATATTAATATTTTGATAATAAATAATTTAATATTAAATAAAAAATTAAATATAAATTAATATTAAGACATCAATCAGATCGATAAAAAATAAAAATAAAAATAAAAAAATAAATTTAATTTGTGCGATACATGTAATTAAGCACATTCTGCTTTATTTATTTGTATATCAAGATAATTTTTTCGAATATCATAATAATGAAATTATAATTATATGTATATATATTTATAGATATACTTATATTAATATTGAGTGTATATACTATAAATAATAAATATCTCAATTAATATTTGAAAGAGGTAGAGTGGTGAAGTGGATTTAGTGCGGTGACTTTGGGTCCGGTCAAAGCTTGCAAATGGCGTGGGTTCAAAACTTCGTAGGCGCCTCAATAAGAAAATTATGGGTTAAATTTCTGAAAACATTGAACCACTTTTTGAGTCGGCAATCTGCCGTCTCAAAAATTAAAACTTTTTGCGTCGCAGATTGCCGACTCAAAAACATTTGCGACCCCACCATTTTCGACCCTTGAGTTGCCGTCGAAACGCCGTCGCAAAAACGTTTTTGCGTCGGCAAATATGCTATTTGCGACGGCACTCTGCCGACTCAAAAGGCCCTGTTTTTAGTAGTGAAAGCCAAAAAGTCATCACAAACATACTAGTTTTTTTTACATCACATTTTAGCCAAAAAGCCAAAAAGTTACTAAAAAAGTATGTTCTCAAACGAGGCCTAAGTAGCTTATAAGCTCTACCAAACAGGCCTGAAACAACCTTACAGTTCTCACTTTAAAAAGAAAAGAAATCAATGTGTTTAGTTTGAATTTTCTAGATAAGTTTTTTAAAAATTGAATTTTTTGATTTTCGTGTTTTTTTGTTTTTAGTGAATATTTTTAAAATTTTAAACATTTTTTTTTTACTTTTTTTAAATGCATCTTACTTAGATGTATTTAAAAAGTAAAAAATTTGTGAAAAAATATTTTAAAAAATTAATAAATACATAAAAATACGAAAAATATATTGAATTCTTGTATTTTTTCGTATTTTTAGTATTTAGTGAATTTTTAAAAGATTTTTTTACAATTTTTTACTTTTTAAGTGTATTTATGTTAGGTGTGTCTAAAACTTAAAAAAAAAGGTTTAAAATATTTAAAAAATTCAGTAAAAACAAAAAAATACAGAAAATAAGAAAGTAGAATTTTCTGAAAAGTATTTTTGAAAAAATGAAACCAAGCAAGCTGAATAATTTTACTTTTTTAACTTTTCATTCAGACGTATTGTAATTAAAAAATGATATATATATTTTCTTTTCTTTTCTTTTTATTTAGATGATAGTTTAGGTATTATAATTTTTAATAAGAAATAACACTTAAGTTTGGTATAATTTGTATATCTCACCATTAAGGAGTTGTTTGAAAATTTCTTAATTAGTGCATTTTTAAAATTTTTGATGAAAAAATATATAAAAATTAAAAATTAAAAAATAATATGACTCAAATAAATACACTTATCAAATAAAAATACTTATTTAGGCTTAGGCCAAGTTTGGGAACTCCCAAAAAAGTTAAAAAGTCAAAAAGTTACTCAAAAAATTAAAAAGTTATCACTATTTACCAAAAGTCAAAAATTACGGCTGCACAACTCCCAATCCTAATTTTCCTCTACACACTAATTTTTACAATTTTTTATTACACATTTTTCCATAAAAAGTCAAAAAGTTAACCCAAACATCCATATTTTTTCCCTCAACTTTTTAGTCTAAAAAGACAAAAAGTGCACTTATTTAGGACACTCCAAAAAATCCCTTAGTTTGGCATGTCCTAAATAATACAAAAAGTCAAAAAGTCACTATCCTATTTAAGTCACATCATCTTATTTAAATCACATCACCTCTCTAACACATCACATCAAACCCAACTCAAACCCGACCCATATAAGTCAAGAAGTCAAAAAGTACACTTTTTTAGAACATCCCAAACCAACTTAATACATTCTCAAACAACCTCTAAACATTCAGCAGGTGTTTTTTTTCATCAATCCCCATAAATATATTTAGAGAGAGAGAGACAGGTAGATAGAGGGAGGCGGAGTGGAAGAGGTTGTCGGGTGCGATGACGGAAGAGGAGAAGTCCGCATGCTCTAAACTATTCGCCCCAACTCCCAGCTGGAGTTCGAGTCCAGATCGAATTTAAAAAAATTAAATTCAAACTTCTTATCTAAAATTTTAAAATCTTGAAATTGACTACAATTAATTAAATTATATAAACAAATTAAATTTCAGATTAAAAAAAAAAAGGTTGATAACTAGTCTTTGATAAAAATCAATTGAAAGTTGAAAGCTAAAAATTAAAGCTTTTTTTGGTGATTGATGAAATGTGTTTGATAAAAATCAAGTATTGAATTAAAACGGATTGTTTAATAAACATCAAATTTATTATTTATTATTTTTAATTTGTAACTTTTAATCTTTATATTGTAATTGTAATGACAATGGTAGTGAAAATAAGAAAATTGTGATTGTGATGATGGTGGAGGGATAATGTGGTGGAGGTAAAATGGGTTGGCGTAATGATGACGATGATTGTAGTAGTGGAATAATAGTAATAGTTATGACAACGGTGACAATGGGTATCAAGATGAAAGGTAGTTGTAATGGTGGTGCAGAGGCGGTCACAATGACAATGGGGCGATTGTGGTGGTAATATAGTAATAGTAGTGAAATAATAGTAAATACCTATATAACAATGACAATAGTAACAGAAGTTGTCATAGTGATAGTGATGGTGGTAGAGAGGGGTGGCGACAATAGAAGCAATGGTGGTGGTGGTGGTAGTGGTGGCGGCAGCGATGGCAATAGTAAGGATAGAGGGATGGTGGCAGTAGCAATGACTATAGTAGTGGCGTGATGGTGGCAGTGGT
Organism: Camellia japonica; assembly: GCA_030407325.1. Classification (NCBI taxonomy): domain Eukaryota; kingdom Viridiplantae; phylum Streptophyta; class Magnoliopsida; order Ericales; family Theaceae; genus Camellia; species Camellia japonica. The sequence continues at coordinate 43,242,853 of JAPPVO010000010.1, read as the reverse complement.
AATAGTGGTCATGGTAGTGGTGGGGTGATAGTGGTGGCAATAGTTACAATAGTGGTGTGGTGATAGTAGCTGTGGTGTCAATGGTAAAAGTGATGGCGTGGTGGTGTGATGGTGATAGTGACGATGGTGGAAGTGATGAAATTATAACTATGTCACATATTTGTAAGTATTTATAAATTTAGTTAGAATTAATTAGTTGTTATCCCTTCATTTTATTTTATTTTATTTAAAAATTTTTAGCTTACTTTTTAAGAATCAATTAAATTTTTAAGTGATATTAATTATGGTTGTCAAATGGACTTAATTGATTTTCACTTAATAAATTCAATTTCATGTGATGAATTAGGTTTTCAAACACCACCAATTTATTACTTAAAATTGAATCAAATAAGTAAAAATGAAATAAGTTGATTTGATAATTAAAAATTTTATCACTTAACTAATGAAGAAAAATTAAGTAATTACTACCTTACTTAATTTGCTAAATATATGAGATTTTATTATTATTTTCTTGTATATTATTTTTGCCATCAAACATTTCCATGTCAAAATTTCAACATTACTGTCACAACTACAATCACAATATAACTACCACCCTTTATTACTAAATTATCCATTACTGATTTCAGAAAAATAATTTTAATAGATTCAAGCCTAATATTAAACTCACAATAATATTAATATTATATTCTCATTTGGTCCAGACACCCGATTATAAATATAAAAAAAGAAATACATATAGTGTCCCAACTTAATTATAACAATCAAACTTATTACTTTTATATTGATTTTTAAGAGATAACTGAATTAGTGTCACAACATAAATAGTGTGAAGAATTGCTGTAATACCAATTCAACCTATTAATTATTTGAGCAATTAAAATAACATATATATGATAATTTTTATTCCAAACTGAGGGGGTTCAATTTAACCCTCTAATTTCTACATTGGGTTGCCCATGAAAATACCACCACCCGTCCTCCTACACCACCCCACCTCCTTCACTACACCCCACCATCATCCCTATATCTCAACCAATCTTTTATCTACCATTGACAACACCACCACACCACGGCCACAATGTCACCATAATATATAAATTTAAAAAATTAATAATAATAAATTTTAGATTTTTTGTATCTACTCATTTAATTTAGTGCTTAAATTTTTATTAAATAACATTTTAATTTAAAAAATTCAGCATTCAATTTTTAAGATTTTATTTGTAGTTTTTAATTTTCAATTTTATTAAACAGCACCTAAAAATCAAACTTAAATTATGATAAGATAAGAAAAAAAAGGTTATAAGAAAAATATAAAAATTTAATTATCTATCTATACTTACTATTATTAAGTGAATGCCACGTGACAGATTTTTCTATCCTAACATGAAAAGTTATACAAAGAGGTGGTGCACAAGGTTTGAACCAAAGACTTTAAGTTTTATTAAAAACACTCTTACCACTTAGGTATTGTTTGTTTGGAAGGATTGGATGGTGGGATAGGATTAGAGAGTGGGATATGATTTATATCCGTTATTTGGTTTTCCAATTTTGCTCCGGACTATTAGTCCAAAATGTGTTGGACTATTGTGTTCCATGGGGGAGGGGGACACAAATGGGGAGATAAGGGAGATACGAGATTAGGTTGTAAAATTACCATTTTGACCATCTATTATTGAATTATGTATTATATTGAGCAAAATTTAATAAAATTTAAATGTCTCAATTTAAAAATAAAATAATTTTATTTAATTTTTATCGATGTTTTATGTATTTAATTTTTTAAAATAAATTTTTATAGATGTTTTATTGATGTTTTATTTTAAAATTTTGTTTATATTTTATTTAATTTCATTATTTAAATTTAATAGACGTTTTTATTTAATTTCATTATTTAATTACTATTATTTTTTAAATAAATTTATTTAAAATTTTAATTAAAAAATAACATATATTTTTATTGATATTTTTTTATTTAATTTACTTAATTTTTTTAAAAAAATTATTTAATTGTGTAAAAAATAAAATAAAATAATTTTTTATTTAATCTAGCTAAAAATAATTAAAATATTAAAAATATGTTTAATATTGTTATTACTTAGTAAATAATTAAAAATGGTAAAATAGTCATTTGAGCATTTATTATTCTCCATAATATCCTAAACAAACTTAGAATTTATATCCTATCCAACCAAATAATCATTTCCTGATATCTAATCTATAACTAAACAAATATGGGATATATATCCTATTCAACCAAATAATCCGAGGACTATGAATCCCACGATTCCAATCTCCCTTATCCAGTCTATGTCCAAACAAACACACCCTTAGGCAACGCACATATTATAATAATAATTTTTTTATTATTTATGTTTATCATTATTTATTTGAATTACACGCATCACATGTGTCACCCATTAATAATAGATAACTCAACCCATAGGTCCATTTTCCAGATCTTTTGGACTATTAATCTCAAACTTAAATCTTTTGGAGACACAAGGACAACAACAATGTAAAAAACTATCTTACCCATGTTCAATTTTCACATCTGTCCAAATGTCATTTATAAGTCCCAATCATTACCATTACCGCCAGCAACTTGTTGGCACTGGCAACTTTTCGGTGGTGGTGTGGGAGGGTATAACAACGCTAGCGTGAAAATGGAAAGAAAAATTCTTCAAAATAATAATTTGTTATTTCCAACAAAATTTCTTCCTATTATGTCCACACCAACAAAACAAATCAATCATTGAATCTAATGCTATAAACACCTATAGAAATAAATTTTTCACCAAATTTCTCATTATATTATTGGTAAATTTTATTAATTAAATTTACAAAAACAATAATCATAAATAAAAATAAAATAATTAATATATTGTCAAAAAATTAATTTATATATTCTTATGTTTACGAACCTGTTCGAGCTGAGTTTGTATGTATTCGAACTTGCTTTCATTACTCTATGAGATTAAACATTTGATTTGAACTTGTTAATCCAGGAAATGAGTTGAACTCGAGTTATGAATAACTTAGTTTGTTTGCAATTCTAGAGGAAGAACAAAAATTATATGTATTTAAAAAAAGAATTTATTTATTTATTTATTTATTTTTTGACATCCCTAGTCAATAAATTTTATTACTTCAAGAAAAACTAAAAAAATTTGCTAATTTAAAGACACTAACCTTCATTATATCACTCGCCACCATTTCCCACCTTTGGCCAACCACAATGATTTTCCAGTGACCGTACTAGTGGCCATTGATTTGTTTTTGGCAAACTAAAATTCCACTATAATTTATTGTGTGAAATTTCATTGTTTTAAGACATTCAAAACAGTGAAATTTTATTCCTAGCACAGTGAAAATTCAAAATTTTTTTGTGATAGTGAAATTTCATTGTGTTAAGATAGTAGAATTTCATTGTGTTCCGATATGTTTGAATTGTGATAGAGAGGCTCAAACCATGAGCTAAATCATTCATAACGGTTCTTGAACCAGAACTAGAGCATTTCATCATAAAACTGGACTAGATCGTACAAATCAATTTTGATTGGATCAATTGGTTAATTCCAACAATTTTATCATACACTTCTTTGACAACAGAGATTAGGCACAACATCTATTAGTTCAATACAACATTTAAATGTGGCTAATTTAGTATTACTCTTCTTTTGAGTAGGAGATTATTGGATGCCATTTTAGAATCAATTTAACTGGATCGTCAATGATTGATTTGGATTTTGAGGGGATATAATTCAATTTTGAGTTTAAAAATGACCAATTCAACAAAGTTGGTTCGGTTCTAGGTTGTTAACACTGTCTTTTACATATTATGTACAAGTTTTCATATAATTGGTTAGAACTATTTATTTGGTTGAACTGTTACACTTAATCATGCAATCATTTTTTTTATAACCTTTTTTTTTTTTTTTTCAATTGTGTTTTGTAATTATAGTTTGTAGATTTTTAGATTATGGTGAAACTGCAATTCCTAACCCTGGTTTATTCGGATTGATTGGTTTGGTTCGGTACCAATAGATAATTGGTTCAATTATTTGGTGGAGGGAACAACCTAATTATAATTTAGGTCAGATATTTTTGTGAGCTGTAATTAATCAAGGTGCAAACAAAATGGTCATAATTAGATAAATTTGGGCTTGATTGTAAGATAAATTAATCGAGGTGCAAATAAATTATTAGCCAAATTACATAAATGGTCATAATAGGTTTACTAGCTAATAAATTAATCGAGGTGCAAATAAATTATGTCTAAAATCATAACTAAACACTAGCTAATGCACCGTTCATTTTGGTGAAAATAATTTTGGAAAAACGTTTTTCATATATATATTTTTTTGGCTTAACAGAAAACATATTTCATAATCAACATAAAACAACCTGATTTAAATATTTTCATTTTTAACAAGTAAAATATGTTTTCCAAACGATTTCAAACGTTTTTTTTTTTGTATTTTTACTAATATCATCTCAGTGCCACCACCATCATTACCCACAACCAACACCTCTAACACATCATCACCATCACCATCGCTGCTATTGCAACAACCACCTAACCACCACCTCCGTTGTAGCCTCCACCACCAATACTTTGTCAATATATTGGTTAAACATTTCCTCATACCTACCAGTAAAAGCGTAATGTGGATTGTTATATTCCATTTTATTAATAGTTTTAGCTCTGATAAATGAAATTCGTAACTTAAAAAATAAAAAATTACTTTCTCGATAAGCTTCACATCCATTGTTTCATTACTAAATTATACATATGCATGCGTATATAAAAGAACCGTCCAAAGTATACCTAACAATTTAGGATTACATAAGAATAAGCATTAGAAGAATAGGTTAATTAACATTTAAAAAATGATGTTTATCACCTTCTATATCCATGGTTGTAAACCTAGCTATAATTTAAAAAAGAATAATGGCTTCAAATTGTCACCACTCCTTTATCAACATGTAATGTCGGCCAATTATTCAATACAGTATATGACATGCCACACAATTATTCACGATCATTCATTTGTATGAGTGTGAATCACATTGTAGTCTTGTCACAAATTGTACTCAATAATTTGTGTGAATATGAATCTTTGCAGTATAGTAGCACGCTATCAACATGTAATATCGACCAGTTATTCAATACAGTGTATGAGACAGTATACGTTAATTATTTATGACCATTCATTTGTATGGGTGCAAATGACATTATAGCGTTTGTCGTACACTACACTCAATAATTCGTGCAAATATGAAGGACTTTACAGTATTGTCGCAAATTATACTGAATGCTCATTTGGCAATATAAAAAATAAGTTGCCTGTTGATTTATATTTGGATTATATCATCTCCTTATTTTTTACACGTTTTTTTTATAATAAACAAAAATATCAAACTTGTAAATCAAAGTAATCCTAAATAATATTTTAGTACTTGAATAATTTATTTTTATTTTTATTTATTTATTTTTATTATTATTATTATTATTTTTTTGGTACAACATGATTGAACAAATCATGGCATATAAGATTAAAGAGATATGATTTGGAGGGTCAGTGTCCCTTCCTTGTTTCGAAAGCATTATTGGCACAACAAGACGCAATTATTATACCTATAAAATCACAACCTTTACGAAAAGAGACAAATGATCTTAGCTTCTTAGAAACTTCCTTAGAAAACTTCACAAGGACATGACATTAGAATGATTTGCAACATTACATACATAAAAATAAATAAATACATAAATATAGGAAAATTACATACTAATGTACATCTTTAAAAAAAAGGATTAGGATCCCCTCTTGGATTGGAGGACGCTATTTAAGTTCGAGAGGTGATTATGAATTTTGTTTTGATAATTTAAATTGTTTATTTTATTGAGTATTTTGTCTATTTTATTCACATAAAAATTAGGTCAATCTGATAACTGTAATTTGTTTAATTTATTGCGTTTATCACTAAAAAACTATATGATTTATTTTTAAAAGCACAATTGTTGTCTATTTTTTTAGTGAAAAATTGAACAAATTAGAATTATCAAATCGACCTAATTTTTTTTATGGATGAAATACATAAAGTGCCCAATAAAATGAATGGTTCGAATTATCAAAACGAGACCCGTAATGAACCTCATTGGCCTAAACATCGCCCTCAAATCCAAAATCTGGACTAAAGGGGATCCTATATTATATGCTTTATTTTTAACCTTTGCAGTCTTTGATTATAATCAATTCTCATATTAGTTATAACTTTATTGGGAAGTGAGATTTTAGCCCAATTTAAGCTAAAATTCACAAAAAGACAAAATAAATTAAAATAACTAATAAGACAAAATGTCACATCAAATCCATAATCATTTCACTTTTTTTTCTCACAAACATCACATTCAATTACAAGAAAAAACCAATTATCTTCCCAAATACAAAAATTTTAGCCTACTAAAATAGCTAAAAACTAAAATAGTCTACTAAATTAACAACTTCCCAAACACCCACAATGATTCATGATGATATTAGTTATGATTTAGTTTTAACCTATTATGATTATTATTTTGATTATGACTAAAGAGGTATCTAATTATGCCTAAAGAGGTATCTAATTATGCTTCAGGTAGTGTTTGATTATGACACATTATGATATTAGTTTTAACTCAATTATGGCGTATTGTAATTGTAAAGAGATTTTTAATTATGTTTCAAAGGTATTTTGGTTATAATCTATTAAATTATGATAGAAAATGATTTAGTTATAACATTTCGTTGTATGAGTGTGTATTATAGTATTACCAAAATAAAAAAAGAAAATAAAAAAATTGCTTTTAAAAAAATGACATTGATTTTTGTCAAATTTTTGCACTTTAAACCCTAAAAGGGACAACAATCAATGTGTTTGGTTTCAATTTTTTAAAAATTGAGTTTTTTTTTTCGTGATTTTTTGTTTTTAGTGACTATTTTTAAATTTTAAGTAATTTTTTTTTTAGATGCATCTTACTTAGATGTATGTAAAAAGTAAAATATTTGTGAAAAATATTTAAAAAATTAATAAATACACAAAAATACTAAAAATATATTGAATTTTCATATTTTGTTTTTTTGTATTTAGTAAATTTTTAAAATATTTTTTTCATAAAAAATTATACTTTTTAAAATATCTATGTTAGGTGTGTCTATAAAAAAAATTTAAAAAAATTGCTTAAAATATTTTAAAAATCCTGTGAAAACAAAAAAGTTTGAAAAAATAAAAAAGTAAAATTTTCTGATAAGTGAATTTTAAAAACCAAAACTAAGCAGAAGTGTCATTGCACAAAACTCTCTTTTCTTTTATCACAGAAGTTAATGGCCCTGTTTGGTAGAGCTGTGAGAAAGTGCTTATAGCTTATGCGTAAACAGCTTATAGCTTATAACTATGAACATAAGCTGATTTCTGACTTATAAATTAAGCATCTCCTGCCCCACTCAAAGAATAAGCTAATTTCTGACTTCCAAAAAACTATAAGCTATAAGCTATAAGTTATAAGCTAAACCAAACACATCAAAATAGCTTAAATTAACCTGAAAGCTGAAATAAACAGCTTTTAAGCTGCACCAAACAGGCACAATATTGGGTTGGGCTTGTTTTCACTCCAATAAATATTAGAAAGGTCTGAACTACTTGTTTTGTGAAAAATAGACAACTGGTATAATTTTTAAAATAATCTGCCTAATTTATTTATTTTTTTAAATCAAAATTATATAATTTTTATTATCAAATTAATATATATTTTTATATATAATCTACATATAAAATTTTGAAATTTAACAAATCATATCATTGAAATGAGCTATATGGTGGGACCATAGATCCAATCCTTTAAGAAGAGTGAAGAAAAGTTGCATTATACAAAGAAAAACACAATCAACAAATTTGTAATCATATATTTACCGAGACATATTAAAAACTTATAACTTAAATCTTATTATATGAAAAAAAGTTATGAAAAATTTACCTATAAATCTCATTTTAAGGAATGATAATCTATTTAGTCCTAAAGGTTTTCTTATAGATCAAGTAATCCCATTAATTTTGAAAAGATAGATTTAATATATTATTTGAAAATTGGATTTATGGTTATATCCTTATTTCTATTATGTTTCTTTATCTTTTTTTCTTTTGTGCTAGAAAGGTAAGGTACACAATCAATGAGAATCAAATTTGGGATAAATTTTTATATGATAATCTTTTTTATTCGGAAAACATTTTAAAATGAGTATAAAAATGACTTGAAATATGAGATTTTTCAAATATTTCAAAAGAATGTGAGATTATCAAACATTTTAAAAGGAGTACAAAAATTCATTAATAATCTTTGGACAAATATATAATTTCAAATTGTAACATTCCAATGTAACAATCAAACGTAACACTGCAATTAATGTAACGCTCCCCAAAAAAATTCTTAGTGTATTTTTCCTAAACATAGCACACTCCAAACTAACTTCTTAGTTGTAACACTTTAATGTAACATATAAAAAAACTGTTTAGTGTACTTTTTCCAAACGTAACACTCTAATGTAATACACAAAAAACTCTTTAGTGTACTTTTTATAAATGTAGCACTCTAAAAAAACTCCTTAATATATTTTTCTCAAACGTAATACTCAAAAAAATAAAAAAATATATGAAATTCTTCAAACCATTCCAAAAGGATGAGTGATTATTCAAACCATTCCAAAAGCAGTACAAATTTTTTTTAGTAAATTTGGATAAATGTGTAATTTTAAACTGTGAGTTTTACATTTGAAAAAAGTACATTAAAGAGTTTTAGTATTTTTGTGTGTGTTACATTGGAGTATTACGTTTGAGATTACATTAATTTGAGTGTTATGTTTGGAAAAATTATATTAAGGAGTTTTTTTTTTTTTTTTAATGTTATGTTGTTACATTTGAAAAAAGTATACCAAAGTGTTTTTCAATGTGTTACATTGGAATGTTATGTTATTTGAGTGTCATTTTAAAGTGTTATGTTTTTATTCGTAATGTGGGATATGTTCCAAAAGGAGAGAAAATCCAAAACTTCTATAGTGCAGATTGCTCAAATGTGTAATTTTACATTTGGAGAAACTCACTTTCATTCTTGAAAAATTAAACCCAAACATGTAAGTGATTATCCTTTTATGTAATTTCCACTTTAATAGGACCTTTGAGTTTATAAGAACAAAAAGAAAAAAGAAAAAAAAAGGATTAAATAGTTTACGATATTACATTCTAAAATTTATTAATATTTTACTCAAATTTATTTGGTGATCGTATAATGATACTTCATACCATTTAATGTATGATATTTATCGAATTGTCTCTCAAAATGTAACGTAAAAATAATAAATTTTACTGTTTCAACTAATAAAACACAAGTTAGAGCACAACTTGATACTTGTCCCAAAATTATCATGTAATGTTTTTTTCTTACATCATTATTAAGCATGTGACAGATAAAAAATTCACACACATCATATTACATCATTATAAGTTATATATAGGATAAATTACAGCAAACCCCCCTAAATTATAACTAATTTATATTTTGCTTCCTGAATTTCAAAATTAAACAGTTAATCCTCATAAAATATTATCTTGTTATAGTTAACCATTTTTGTTAAGATTCTATTAAAAATTTACATAAATTCGATAATGCGTAAAGCATTTGACATATTTATTAAAATTTTAAGGTAATAATACCCTTATTTAATGATCTCATTTGTACTTTCCAATTAAGACAAAGGAGACAAAGTGAACACGAAATCATTAGATGAGTATTATTATCCTAAAATAATCAATAACTGATATTATTATCATAAAAATTTAACAAATGTGTCATGTGCTTTAAATATGATTTGATTTTTCATAAATTTTTAATAAAATCCTAACAAAATGAATTAATTCGTTTGACAAGATGGTTTGTGGCTAAAATAGTCACAAAAGACAAAATAGGCAATTTTAGTCATAACAAACAAAACATCACATCCAACCCATAATCATTATACTCTTCTCTCACAAAAAAAGTCAACAAAGTCAAAAAGCCAAAAAACTTTTCCCAAACTAGTTTTTTAGCCCAGGCTAAGGCCAAGTTTAGGAAGTTGCCAAAAAGCTAAAAAGTCAAAAAATTACTCAAAAAGTTAAAAAGTTATCACTATTCACCAAAAGTCAAAAATTACGGCTGCACAATTTCCAATCCTAATTTTCCTCTACACACTAATTTATATAATTTTTTAATACACATTTTTCTATAAAAAGTCAAAAAGTTAACCCAAACAACCAAATTTTTTTCCTCAACTTTTTAGTCTAAAAAGACAAAAAGTGCACTTATTTAGGATACTCCAAACAACCCCTAAGATAGCCAAAAAAGCTAAAAAGCCAACCCACTTCCCAAACCAACCCTAACTATAATAAGATAATATTTGAGGAGATTAATTGTTAAATTTTAAAATTCATAAGAATTATCCTATATTTTAAGAATGGTAAATTACACTTTGCCTTCTTTATATTTGATCATTTTCCCACTTTGGTCTTGAAAATTTATTTATTTTTTCACTTTGACCCTTCATATTTCAAGTTTTTCTCAATTTACTCCTAAAGATAATTTTTGTTAAAAATTAAACAAAAAATGACATATTACAGTCACATGACATAAAAATATTTTGTTATATGTAACTCATACATCTGACATAAATTTAAACTTTAATATAATAATATATTTATTATGTTATGTGACAATTATTTTGGTATTTTTTGTCTAATTTTAAACAAAAGTTAATTTTATGAGTGAATTGAGAAAAACTTGAAACATAAAGAGTCAAAATGAAATAAATAAATAAATTTTAAAGGGCAAAATGAGAAAGTGACCAAACATAAACGAAGCAAAGTGTAATATACCCTTTTAAGAATCTTAAACATTTTATCATGCATATATATATATATATATATAACAATTAGGGATGTGTGCAGTGTGATTTAGGCGGTTTGAGAGTAAAATTATAAGCTAAATAGTAAATTGACGGATTGACAAATAATCGAATCGCGATTTGGGCAGTTTGGGACGGATTGACGAATTGAAAAATATTCTTAATCAATTATCAAGTATTTGCATAATATATAATACTAATTTACATAATATTTGTTTGTATATATAACACAAACTAATTTTACATAATATTTTTCATATATATAACACAAATTAATTTTCCATAATATTTTTCATATATATAACTATTAATTTATAACAAATTTCACATCTTAAATATTTTCCACTCATTTTTACTTTAATATTTGGATAAACTATAAATATATCTCCTGAGATTTGCTTAAAATACAAATTACCTTTGTGATTTTGTAAATTACATCTTCCCTTTGAAGTTTCTAATTTCATAATAAAAAGTTCATTTATTAATAAATTATAAAATTAATTAATAATTTTTAATATGTCAAAAATTTATTTCAATTAATTTTATTATTGTATAAGAGAGTAATTAGAAATTTTATTTTTTTAATTGATTCTGTTAAATAAAATTTTTTGACAAAAGGATATTTATAATTTTTAAAATCATAAGAGACAATCTATCTTTTAAACAAATCTCAAAAAATATATTTATAATTTATTCTTGATATTTCATTAGAGATTAATATATATATATATATTAATTATAATGGAATAAAATAATTTCAAAAATAAATTATAAAATTTAAAATGTAATACAATTAATTAATAGAACGATACAAATTAATATATATCAATATTATTTTACCGGAATTGTACAATATTTTACGCAATGTAACTACAGTAAAAGAGAAGTCGGGGCTTTTACACCCCATGAATGATATGATATGGTATGATATTGTATGGTAGCGGGCCCACAGGCCGAGGAAACATCTTCGTCATTTCTGGGCATTGGGGCTGTGGGTCCACCCCTCCTGGCATGCATCACGAGTGTGGTTTTATGGTCACGAGCATGACCCTCACCTCTTCGGCTTCTTGGTCCACTTCATGAGGGGGGATTTTATTTAAACCCAAAATATGTGTCCAATATAAATTTATAAATTCTAATTCTTATTATATTTTAATATAAATTTATTATTAAGGACAATACATATTAAATCTTAAAATAAAATATATATTTTTTTCTTATAGTACATTCTAATTAGTTATTTCTATTCAGATCTCTATATTTTCTTCCCGAAGAGATCAAAGTTATTTCTTCTTCTTCTTCTTCTTTTTCTTCTTCTTCATCCTTCCTCTAAAACTCCAATCCACCCTATCAAAACTCACTATCATCATCAACATCATTTTTTTTTTATTATTTTGAAACCCTAAACCCTAAAAGAAAATTTGAATAAAATCAAATAATGGATGAGAGTAATAATCAAAATAATTTTTTGAAGCAACCCATGAAAAAAAGAGATGTATTCATATAAAAAGATTTCACAATTTTTGTAAAGTGCCATCAATTATTTTCTATATCATTTTTTTGACTAAAAATTAAAATTTCTACAGAAATTGGATGTAAATAAAAAATAATAATGGTGCTCTACAAAAAATTATTTTGGAAGTAATTAGAAATTGGGTTTCATGGTACTTAAAATTTTCATGGTGCGTAAAATTTCTACAGAAATTGGGTGTAAATAAAAAATAATGACGGTACCCTACAAAAAATTATTTTGGAGTATTTAGAAATTTTAATTTTTAGTCAAAAAAATGATATATGAATACTTATCTCCTTTTTTATAGGTTGTTTCAAAAAATTATTTTGATTATTACTCTCATCTATTATTTTATTTTGTTCAAACTTTTTTTTTAGGATTTAGGGTTTCAAAATAATAAAAAATAATGATGTTGATGACGATGGTGAGTTTTGATAGGATGGATTGAAGTTTTAGAGTGAGGATAAAGAAGAAGAAGAAGAAACAACTTTGATCTTTGGAAAAGAAGATACAGAGATTTAAATAGAAATAATTAATTAGGATATACCATGAAAAAGAAAAAAAATTTATTTCAAAGTTTAATATGTGTTATCCTTATTAATAAATTCATATTAAAATATAATAAGAATTAAAATTTGTAAATTTAAATCGAACGTACTAAGACATATTTTGAGTTCAAATGAAATCCCCCCTTCATGAGAGGCGTGGTCCATTCATTGTAAGGTGGTCCAATTCATGACTGCGTTAAGGTTTACATATATATATATATATAATATTTTTTTAAATATATTTCTCAACTTAATTTAGTTTTGAATTTTGAATTTTTTTTTGTATTTTAGTATCTTTGGTAAAAAATTTTTTTTTAAAATTTCATAATTTTGTTTTTTCAGTTTTTTGATGCTTCTAAATTATGAACATCTAAAAACAAAATATTTGTGATCGAATTTTTTAAAAATTCATTAAATATAAAAAAAATTAGTACATTTTTGTATTTCTTTTTTTATTAAAATAATTTAAATTTTTCAATAAAAATTGTACTTTTTAGATATATCTAAGAATTAAAAAAATTTGATTAGAATATGACAAAATTCACTAAATATAATAAAATGAAAAAATAAAATAAAAAACTCAAAAAATTTAAATCTATATATTTGAAAACTTAAAACCGAATGGAGATAATTTTGAATCTATTTTCTAAATTTAAGTTGTTTTGTTTAGACAACTTCAAGTTTGAAGTTGTGTTTTTAAATCACATATACGTTTGGTTTCAATTTTTTAAATTCAATTTTTTATTTTTCGTATTTTTTTTTATTTTTAATGAATTTTTTAATATTTTAAGTAAATTTTTTTATTTTATTTTTTAGATGCACCTAATCTACATATACCTAAAAACTAAAATATTTGTAAAAGAATATTTTTAAAAAATCAATAAATATAAAAAAATATGAAAATGTACTGAATTTTCTTTTTCTTTTACATTTTTATATTTTTGTTATTTAGTGAATTTTTTAAAGATTTTTTTTCACAACTATTATATTATTTAATTGTATTTATATTAAGTGTATCTAAAAGTAAAAAATTTACTTAAAATATTAAAAAAAATTCACTAAAAACCAAAAAATATAACAAAAAATTTAATTTTCAAAAAATTCAATTTAGGAATTAGAACCAAACAAAGTGTTATTAAAAACATGCTTATTGTAGACTTTTTTGGAGTTTGTATTTTGAAAACAAAACTTCAAATTTGAAATTTGAAATTATATTTTCAGAAGATAACTTATTAAAATAATTTGAATTTGAGAATCAAATTCAAAACAATCTACTATGTGCCGTTTTGGGAAGAAGCCAAAAACGCAAGCGTTTTGTTGATTTAAAGAAAAAGTTGGGCAGCCAAAAACGCAATTTGTTGCATTTGGGATGTGACAAAAATGTTGTCTTATGAAATTACCTAAATACCCTCCATGTTAACAAATTACCTAAAATTCCAAAGTTTGGCAAGGGTATTTTGGTCATTTTATTTTGATTTGATGCCATAAATAAATATTAACCCAAAAAGTCAAAAGCCAGCTTTTTACTAACTTCCCAAATCACTTTCTAAAAAAGGTTGGTAAAAAATAAAAAGTCAACTTTTTACCAACTTCCCAAATCATTTTCTAAAAAAGCTTGGTAAAAAGTCAAAAGCTAACTTTTTATCAACTTTCCAAAACACCACCATATAGTAGAAAAGTAATTTTAAAAGAACTCTTTGTGTTAGGCCAAGCCTTGCTTTCAACTTGGCCATGATCAAGTGACCGTTATTGTGTGACCTTTCGGTCAATTCAACCTAATTTTGGTGCTTGAATCAATTTTTGAATTTTTTTAATCAAATTTAATTTTAAATTTGAATAAAAAACTTGATTTGATATGAAATATTTTAATCTTTTCAACAAAATTTCCATCAAAATATTTTGTAGGAATTCTCTTATTATCCCAAATTTTCTTTCCATTAAATTTGATAAAAAATAATTATCTCCAATACTTCATCTTTTTAAATTTTCATCAAATTTAAATTTGATGAAAGATTTTATGAGTTCTCATTTTGATGGAAAAAATGACTATCGCTTGATTTGATAAATATTTGACGAAAGGATTGGAGATAATTTTTGAACACTTTTATATCAAATTTAAATTTAATAAAAAAATATAAAAATTTGAACTTTTTTAGCATGATTTTTTTAGTCTCGTTTGGTTTGACTTTTTTGACTTTGATAAGAAAAAAAATGTAATAATTATGGTTTAGAAGTGATAGTTTGCATTATTGATGTATACAGCTGATTTTATCTTTTTGTATTTTTTAAGCCAAAAATCAAATGCCAAACAAAGCTTTAGCATTTTATTTTAGAGAGGGAGAAGAACAATTCAATAGAAAAGTTTCATACAAAAGTATAATTAGTAAATTAATAAAAAATAAACATTAGTATATACAATAAATTATGATAATAATAAGAAAAAAACCACAAATAAATTATATGTACATTCAGTAATATATTTGTAGGTTAAAGCTTTTCTTAAAAACCATATATATACATCAAAACACGAACAGCGAAATATCATTTTATATTTAATGTACGAGACTCACTTTATTAATCCCGTTGTAAAGTCTTTGCACCATACTATATAAAAACTTTTTAAATAATGTCATCACGCGGTAATCATTTTTCCCCCAAAATCAAAGGTGGCCAATAGGGGGAAAAGGGTTCACTGCTGTGCTCAAAGCACAGCAGTGACTGTGGTGCCTCCGTTTGAGGTGTATTATGATCTTATTTTTATGATCCAAACTGTTATTTTGTAGGATTTATTGAGTACTTCATGCCTACCAAAAATCATATTAATCGGAGATCAACAACTATATGATCGATAACCAAAAAAAATAAATAATAAGTTTTTCTTTTGAGAAATAGCATAAACAATATGCACTTCGATCATATAGTTATTAATATCCGATTAATATGATTTTTGATAGGCATGAAGTACTCAACAAACCCTACAATGTGAACGGTTTAGATCATAAAAATAAGACCATAATACACCTCAAACGGATGCACCACAGTCACTGCTGTGCTTTGAGCACAGCAGGGACCCTTGTTCCCCAATAGGGATATAAGAGAAATTGAAAAAATTAATTAAATTGATTGAATTAGATCAAATCGACTATATTTGTTCTTCTATTTTTTTTTTTTTTTTTTTTCCAACAAGAATTGGTTTGTACAATTTTTAAATTTGATTTTTTTTATTATTTTCAATTCAATATTAGTTCAAGCACTTTATACATCAAATTAAATTGAAATCGACTGTCTCAACATATATTATATTTAATATGTATAATCCAATAATATAATGATATTAATAAGTATAATAAATTATTAACTTTAATTAATTAATCTTATTATCTTTATAACCTAAGTTTGTCAACTCTTATTATATATGATTTTAACTGTTACTCATTATTCTTAAAATCTTCATATTTTTTTTGTTTTTATTTTTATTAATTTAGGAATTGAAAAGTATTAATTAAATGGATGGATTGAATATGTTTTAAATGGTGGACAAATAACTAATTTAATATTTGTATATAGATTGGTGATTATATTTAAAAGTAACTCAAGTTCGAAAGGTCCTAAACTGATTAAACCATACCGAACCAAACCGTTTCAATCAGTTCAATTCGGTGCGGTTTAATGAAAAAAACGATCTGTGTTAGAGCATCCCCACCAGAACCCTTAAACCCTTTCCTTACCTATTTTAAGGAGTAAATGGCTCCCTATACACCTGCATCAGCTCCCCTAAATAATTCTCTAAATTAGTTTTTGCTACAGTAGCTCCCTATTTGTAGGAAGTCACTGTGGCTCTTATATATATATATATATATATTTGCTTTGCTTTGCTTTGTTTTGGGACTACAGTACACATTTATGATTTTTATTTTTTTTTAAATTTATAATTAAAAATTATATTTTAATAAAATAAAGAAAAATAGGGAGTTTGTTAATAGAATAGAGATAGAATAGAGAGTCAGTTGGGAGAAGTAAATGAAAAAGTGATTCCTAAAATAAGGAATGAATTTTTTAATAATATTTAAGGATAAAATTTAGGTAAATTGGTGAGGATGCTCTCAATGTTTAAAATGATAAAACTGACATTATGAATTCAGTAATTTTTTTTATCTAAATACCAATCGTACCAAACCGTTTATATCCTAGTAGCTAAAGAGAAATGTTTTTTATTATAATATATGACAATAAGTCATGTGCAAAATAATATACAGTATGTTTAGTTTCAGTTTTCTAAATTCAGTTTTTTGAAAATTAATTTTTTATTTTTCGTATTTTTTTGTTTTTAGTGAATATTTTTAAAAATTCAAGTAATTTTTTTACTTTTTTAAATGTACCTTACTTAGATGTATTTAAATAGTAAAATATTTATAAAAAAATATTTTAAAAAACTAATAAATTCACAAAAATACTAAAAATGTACTAAATTTTCGTATTTTTTTAAAAATATTTTTTGGTACTTAGTGAATTTTTTTAAAAAAATTTCACAAATATTATACTTTTTAAATATATTTATGTTAAGTGTGTTTAAAAATTTTAAAAAATTATTTAAAATATTAAAAAAATTTATTAAAAATATTAAAATACGAAAAATAGAAAAGTAAAATTTTTTAAAAACTTTTTTTTAAAAACCAAAACTAAACAACCTGATATACATGCTTTTTAAAAATTAAGTGTAGCCCTGGCACCCCCCTTGGTTTGCCCATGCCTCTCTCTCACGTATGAGAAGTTGGTGGTTCAACTCTCACAAAAATTTAAAAAAAAATAAAAAATAAAAAATAAAAAATAAAAATAATAATAATAATAAGAAGAAGAAGAAGAAGAAGAAGAAAAAGAAGAAGATGACAGCATTTCTATAACTTAAGTTGGTATGATTTTCCAAATTATATAAAGGAAAATGTTATGGCAAATAAATTATCAAATTTTTTATTAAATTTCTTATATGGGTGTGGGACCCACACAAATTACATAATGATGACTTATGATGCTACTTATATAAAAAGGCATTTTAATCTTTTTGTTTAAGCTATTAAATGATGCATTTTAATTCACAAATTATATAAAGTTATATATTTATTTTTAATTATTAAGAGAGTAAATTGTACATAAAATAAATCACATCACTATGTTTGTTATCAATGTATTAATATAAGACTTAAAAGGTACGAGTAATTCTATGTCCACACACTAATTCCCTCAGGACACACACTTAACGAATTTCTTCAAAATCACATTTTTATCTTTTAATTAAATTATCATTTAGGAGAAATTTTTATCTTTTTCTATTTTCCCAATACACATCCGAACATATAGGATTTGGTTGGATGTCAACCTTCGAACGGATCTAGGGTTTGTAAATGTTGGGCTCATGGCAATAAAAAGATTTGTGGAGGTTGGGATCGTGGCGGAGAAGGCCGTAGAGGTTAGGGTTTTGAAGAAATGGTAGGTAACAAGGGTATATTAGGGTGATTTAGGATAAAGTGGGGATGGGCTAAGAGCAGCGGTGGCAATGGAGGGCTAAGAGTAGTGGTGGTAGTGGCGGCGGCGGCAATGGCAACGGTAGCGGCGACATTCCAAGTTTTGCAGAAGAAGAAGAATAGGTGGATGAAAAATAAATTAGGATTTTGAAAATAAAAGATAAGGGCATTGTTAAAATGAAGAGATGTATATTGGGAACATTTTTATTTTTTATGTGTGCTCTGAGAAATTATTCATCATGTGCCCAAAGAGAATTTAGTGTGGAAATAGAATTACCCAAAAGGTATGGGTAATTCTATTTCCACCTCACAAATTCTCTTAGTATACACCATTTATTCAGTAGACTCCAAACACAATTTTGATTTTCTTATTTTTGCTCAATGTACACCATCAATTTTAAAAAATTCCAAAAATATCCCCATCTTCCTTAACCCAACCTATCCCAACTCTTAACCCTAACCCTAACATCTCCCTACTGTCGGCGTTGTCCCTGCAAACCCCTTTTCGTCTCTCTCCAGTCGAGGTCATCCCCTTCCCATCTTTCACTCCCAGCTCCTCCGCAATTCCTTACTCCACGGATCCCCCACTGCAGCCGCCCTCAACCCTTACCCCATTGCCCTTCCTTTCCTATCTGTTTCCACTCCTAGCCTTTTCTTTTTCTTCTACTCTTCAAACCCTAGATTTGGAAACCTAAATCAATCTCTCTCTCTCTCTCTCTCTCTCTCTCTCTCTCTCTCTCTCTCTGGATTGAAAGGTTGAGGAGTTGGGTCGCACTGTGGAATGGATTTGGAGGATGGGTTGCGATGGAAGGTTGTAGCATCAGCGGTGGAGCGAGTTGCAGTTGTGGCTGGGGGTTGCGGTGCCGGAACTGGAGAAGAAGAAGAAGAAAAAGAAGAAGAGAACGAGATGGTAGTGCTCGCAGAGTGATGGGTTGTCGGGGATGATCGTTGAAGTGATGAAAGTGACGGTTGAGTCGGTTGGAAAGGAGACGACAACGGCAGAGGTGTGACGGGGCTGGGAAGGTGACGACAGCAATGGTCTGGTTCACCGGCGGCTGGAGAGGAAAGAGGTGGTTGGTGTGTAGTAGATTTAGGGTTTTGTCCTAAATGGTAATTTACTTAGGGATAAAATTGTGATTTTGAAAAAATTTATTAAGTGTGTGGAGTAAAGAAACTTGGTGCATGAAAATAGAATTTTCCAAAAGAAATGCCCATTAAACAAATAAATTAATTATTAAACTACCCAGATTTGCCACCTTCCATTATTGAACAAACAAACCTTAAACAGTTGACTTGCACAGTCCTAATGGCACTATCTAACTTCAAATAAACAAACCTTAAAGAGTTGACATGCAGAGTCCTAATGGCAGTATCTAAGTTCAAATAGAAATCAAGTTGGTGTGGTGCTTGATTATTAAACTACCCAAATTCGCCCCCTTCCATTATTGAACAAACAAACCTTAAAACGGTTGACTTGCACAGTCCTAATGGCAATATCTAACTTCAAATAAACAAACCTTAAAGAGTTGACTTGCACAGTCCTAATGGCAATATCTAACTTCAAATAGAAATCAGGTTGGTGTGGTGCAAGTTGTTTATCATTATAGAAAAAATAGATAAATTACACTTACTTTTCATGAAATTTCTGACAATTACGGAGATCTCCCATCTAATTTTCATAATTACGCTAACTTCCCTTATTTTTGAAACTATTATCAAGTTCCCCCACTGTTATTCTCTGATAAGTTATTTAACAGAATTTATTGATGCCATAGGTTATAATACTAAAAATGACAAAATTTTTTATTAGTTACTTTATCTATTCATATGAGAAATTTTGCTCACCTCTCCTAAAGATTTGCATATATATTATGAAAGACCCATACAAATTTTAGCATTATTTAATAAAATTATTAAATTTCATATAATATTAAATATAACCCTTAATTATTAAGACATTATTAAATCATTCAATGGGAAAAAAAAAACTTAATTTTCATTATAAAATACTTAAAAATAAACAATATCTCTAAAATTAATAGTAGAGAAAATCTTAATAATTTAATATAAGACTTATTCCACACTATATACATAATGTAAAATTTATCATTTTAAGTAATGCATATTTTTATTTTTAAAGTTGAAATTGTGGAAGGTGAAATCATCTTCACAGGAAAAGCGAAATGATGTATCCCTTCCTTGATCTCTACAAAAAGAAACCAAATGTCAGTGATCACCCCCAACTCGGGTAAGTCGGGAGGACCTTCTGACGATAAAGTTAGTATTCTCATCAACCATTATAGGAAATATGTATTGATTGTCTCAAATGGGTTTCTTGAGTTACCTCTGGCTCTTTTTCGTGTTTTACTTGCTTATCCTTTTATAATTATTTGGTTTAAATCTTGTTTGTCCATTCATCTTTTAATCAAACGGTTCTACCTTTGTCAGATACTACTTGAGCCAATTGCCAACTTGCTTTTATCTTCGATCGATCGTTGAATCTAACACTATTAGATGACTAAGATCACGTCAGGTGCTAATGGCCAATTTACATGTTATTACATCTGTGAGATGGAGTTTGATTGGACAACTTTCCTTTTTATTAGGCTTAGCTTATATCCCTGTACTTCCTGGCATGTGCTTTTATCCGTTGGATTGAGGTTTGATCCAATAGTTCTCCTTATTTTGTAGATCCTTCTTTTAGAATGATATCTTTGTGCTTAGCTATCTCTCATGTGCCCAAGTTTGGTTCTGATTTAAGTTGTTCTCTATTATGGGCTCAATGTGCTATTTTCGGTCTTTTCTCCTCTTCAAACCATATTAAGTGGATTGGGCTTGGGCTCATAATTTGCATTATTTATTAATTTATATGTAAAAAAAATTATTACTTTATCTTTTCACAATCATATATTATTTTCAAATTTTAATTTTTATTTTTGAGTCATTAAATTTCTAATTGATGCATATTTAAAAAAAAAAATACAAGTTAATATTTCTTGCATGATTAAAAAAAGGGAGATTTATTTATAAATCCCATTTAGGAGACTTATAGCACAATAAATCTATAAAGTTTTCTAATGTTCCATCAAGTCTCATATATTTAAACTTATATTCCAATAGATCATTTTTCCCATATTAGAATTATTATGTGGACTATTTTACCTTTATAGACTTTTATTATAATATATATATATAATACCATATATCTAGAAGAAAAAATATCAATTATTAGATATATTTTATTTGTGGTATATATAAAATATGAAAAATGGTTTAGACCACTAATTTAACACCACCAATGAGGTGGTACCATGTGGACCCTATCACTGATATGATAGTTTGGCTTTGTTGTTGTTGTTGTTGTTTTTTTTTTTTTTTTTTTTTTTGCACTGCCAGCTTATTAGAGCTTGCATTAGTGCTATCATTTTAGTGGTCTGTATCACCACTGATAAAATATTATAGAATATGAAAGATTATTATTCTTAATATTTTCTTTGCCTCAATGTGAGTGATTTACTTAATTAAGGATCTTCTTTCACCATTATTTTACATTAAGGTACTACCATGGAAGAACATATGAAGAGAAAGTTAGTTGTAGACAGATAACAGAAATGATGATGAACTCGCAACAGAGATGACGGTAAATTGGCTATGAACAATCATTTTTTTTTTGTCACTGTTACACATAAACCATAGTCTCTTCGTCGATTTGTGTAGCCACCGGTATTATATATTTTATTCATTAGTATTATACCGGCATTGATTATTACAGATTTTTCTAAAAAGGTGCGTCAATATATATGAACTATTTGATACTTTTTATATATTGTTTGATGATTTTTGTATATTATTTGTTACTATGCTTGTCATTTGAACAATCATTTTTTGTTACCATTAAACAATCAGAATAGTCTTTTTTTTTTTCTTTCAATTTTGTTTCATACTTCATGTTGCAGTGTAAATGTTCACATTGATATAAATTTAGTTTTTTTGAGGCTAGTTGTATGTTAATTATAAATTGTGAACATTCACATTGTATTTTTGTATGAGTTTTTTTAAAAAAAAATTTGAAAGTTAGTTGTATGTTTGTTATTTGTTACTATACTTGTTGGTTGAACAATCATTTTTGTTACTATTGAACAATCGAAATAGTCGATTTTTACTTTTTTCGCTTTTGTTTTATGTTTTTACGTTGTACTGTAAATGTTCACATTGGTATGAGTTTATTTTTTTTAAGGCTACTTGTATGTTAATTGTAAATTGTGAATATTCATATTGTATTTTGGTATGAGTTTTATTTTTTCGAAAGTTAATTATATGCTTTTTGTTTTTGTTACTATACTTGTTGGTTGAGAAATTATTTTTGTTACCATTGAACAATTGAAATAGTCGATTTTCACTTTTTTTCAATTTTGTTTTATATTTTCACGTTGCAATGTAAATATTCACATTGATATGAGTATTTTTTTTTTTAAAGTTGTATGTTAAATTGTAAACTGTAAATATTCACACTGTATTTTGGTATGAGTTTTGTTTTTTTGAAGGTTACCTGTATGTTTGTTATTTATTATAAATATTCACATTGTACTTTAGTATATGTTTTGTTTTTTCAAAAGTTAGTTGTATGTTTGTTATTTACTACGAATATTCACATTATATTTTGATTTTCGTTCAGATTTTTTGTTACGTTATTTTTAAAATTTTCACATTATAAAAAAGTTGAAAATTCATAATTTGAAATTTTCTCCGTGGAATGAGAGAGAGATTTTCTCCTTAGAATGAGGGAGAAATTTTCTCTTTAGAATGAGAGAGATTTTCAACTACTGTTATTTTTTATTGGGTATTAGTTTCAAAATGGAAACATGTGCAAAAAATTAGAAGAATGATTTGGTCATATTACATTAAACATGACTTAGTGGAATACTCAAAAAGAATATGGGTTAGATGGAATAAAACACTTAAAAAGTGGATTTATCAAAAAATGATCATTAAAAAATTAAAAAATAAATATAGAAATAAAAAAATTTAATCGCCTCACAATAAATTAAAATTAGTTGATATGGAATGAAGGATCAAGAAATCATTTGAGAATAATAAACAATTCAAACAATTTATCATTTCTTACACCTAAAATTAAAATTAATCTTTACTTGAATAGGGAAATTATTTGAGAATAATAAAATACTTAATTAATTTGTTATGTCACGCCCCGAAATAAGTAACATATAACCCAACTCGTAACGGTAAGTCAATTGATCAATAATCTGTCCATTCATTTTATCTTTGATCATTACAAAAGAGTGACATTCAATATATATTCACAAATCCTACATTTTGAATCTATAGCATATGGCATAGATACAAGAGTAGAAAGGAAATCAAAAATTACATAAGGAAACGCCCTAATGGCTTACAACTTTTCAAGACAATACTTGGTTACAACAAAATAAGTTTAAACTCAACACAAAATAAAGCCCGAGGCTTAAACAAATAATTGCATCAAAACAAAACCAAAATGAAGCCTTAAATCTCCATGTCCTCCCAAGTTATGTGTCACGCCCCAAAATTTGGACAATTAAATATTAAATTAGAATTAAATCCCAATCAATATTCCATCATCCAAATCCTAAGGGTGAAACAAAATTTAAATATTTTCGTCTCAATCTGGTTTAAGTAAATTTCAATACTCAAAAAAAATTACAAGGGATAAAAAAACAATTAACAAAATGTCAACCAAACCATCCATCATAAATTCATAACTTTCTAATACCTCCAACATTAAAGTAGCAACAACTAGTCAAAATAACTTAAATAATGTAAAGTAAGAAAATAACCCACAATGCCAAATTATTAAAATAATAAGGTCAATAATAAATAAATAAATAACTAAACTAATATCAACCTTAAACTCAAGAAAACAAAAGAAGTCTGAGAGACATGTCCTACAACCATAGTTATTTCTCATCACCACCGTAGTCCCAACTAATCTTGCAAAAGAAGCTCGGTTGCACTCAAACAGAATGCACCCGAGTGCCAAAAGACAAAACGGATCAGTATACATATTGATATGAGTACAAGATTTGACACCCACATGTCCACCAAACATAAACAAAAGTACATTTAATTCTTGTTATGGAATAAGACAAATAGTTCCACCCGTATCGAGATGAAGAGGTAGTTTTCCGAGATACGGTGGCATTTATTTTCTTGCCCGTACACAACTAAATATAAATTGAGTATAAAAAAAAATAAAAATAAAATAATATGGTGGGCCAGTCCTACATAAAAAGTTAGTAAGACCCACCATTCTGCAAAAAATAAAGTTAATATAATTTAATCATAAGCAAATTGCTGAACAAGTATAAAAAAAATGCACGGTTTCATACTTAAATCGCTCAAGCGGACTATGCGTATATCAGTTCGTAACAGCCACTTTTTATATCACTTTTTCATCTTTTTCTCTCTCTAAAACATTTCAAAACCCTAGATCTTGAGCTTTTCTCTCTAGAACTCACATTTTCTTTACATTTTTACCTAGATTCGTTGGTTTCTCTATCCCTAATGTCTTGGGAAAAAGGTAGAGCATCTCAAGGGCTCCATTTTGATTCGAACAAAAGTTGGTCTCGGCGTCTTTGAAAATTTCTTATTGCTTTGCTGGTCTTCTAAACTTGAGGTAGGTACTTTCTACACTCTTCTATGATTTTTAGCTTAGTTATTTGTTGATTGTGTAAACAATGTTGTGATTTAGAAGATTTTAGACAAACCTAGGGTTTTGGTTTAAAATCTAAAGAGGGGTTTTCAAATGAAGGTATTGAGAATGATTATGGATGTAGATATGAGGATGTGTTATGTTAAATTTGTTGATTTTGGCACATGGATTAGATTTGGAAGAAAATGGAGTTTTGGTTTAAAATGTTTCAAATAATTATTTTATATAAATAATAGAATTGGTATGGGGAATGTGAAATTAGATAGATATTTATATAAAGGGTGGAGTTGGATACTTGTTATCTCTTACCTATGGAAATTTGAATAGTTTATATGTTTTGGAGATTGTATATCTGTTTAGAAATATCTGTTTTAGGCTATCGGTGGATGATAGCTATAATTGTTGTAGAAATTGCATGAGAATCAGGTGAATTGAAACTAATCTCTTATTTGTTATCATTGAATATGACTGTGTTTTAATATATTGTATATGTATGATGTTTGGGAAGAGAAAGGGGATGCACTCTATGTTTGGGAGAAGAAAAATGACGGAATCCATTGAATTAAGTTAGCCTATCTATCTAGCGTGAGTCCCGAAAACTGCGCGTATACATGGGTGCCAATTTCTGCGGACGAAATTTTCATAAAATGGCAAACTTGAAGTGTTTATGTAATGATTGTATTGGTTAGAGAACCACTGAGTTGTAGCCTCAGTTGGGTTGTCTGGATAACAATGGACTTGACTCATGGACTGAGGTGAAATGAATTAAGATAAAATGGCATGAAACATGAAACTTGGCACATTATGATTTGTAACAATACGAATGATTTTATCACGGGCGTTATATATACACCGCATACTTATATCTTTGTTAAGATTCATATATTGTGCTAGATTGTCTCTACTAGGTTTTGGCTCACCCTACTTGGAAAACCATTTTCAGGTGTTGGTGATGTGCCTTTGCCAAGGACTTAGCTTGAAAGAACTGTGGAGCTAAAAGCTCACTTTTGTTCATTATGTATTTACCTTTTTGTACAAGCCTAGGGCTTTATTTGTATTGAGCTTCTGACTCATTTTGTTGTAACCAAGCATGATTTTGGAAAGATGTAAGACATTAGGGCATATGAATATCTGTTTAGCTTCCATTCTTTATTTCGTCTTGTAACACATGCTGTAGAATCAGGATAAACGATTTATGAATGTATATCGCATATGTCACCTTTTATACATTAACTCTAATGAATGAAAGCTTCGTACTTTATATATCACTTTGTACTAGTGTTTGGAGTTGGAATATTTTGATTATTTTGAAGGCGTTACACAATCCATCATCTTCATGCAAATAAATAAAAATAAATAAATAATAACAACAAAATAAATATAAATAAAGGAAAGTGGGTTTTGCACTCCGATTATTTTTTGAAGATCAAAGAAATACTTGAAGAATTAATAAAGCCACCAAAACAAAACCCTAACCATTTCTTCCTTTTTTTCCACCTCTCTCCCGCCGTCTCAATTACTTTGCTGATCCTTTTTGTGTTGTTTTTTTCTTTTTCTTTTTTCTTTTTTAAGCAACACTCTTATAACCTAATTTACTATATAACCTAATTTCCTATTATCACCCTAGCACCTTTGATATATATATATATATATATAATATACATAAATAAATATTCAGATTTAATTAAATATCACATCATGAATTAAGTTGGCCCGTGTGTCCTGGGTGAAAGTCCTGAAAACTGCGCGTATACATGGGTGCTGATTCTTGCGGACGAAATTTTTGTAAAATGACAAATTGAAGTGTTTGTGTAATGGTTGTATTGATTAGAGAACAACTGAGTTGTAGTCTTAGTTGGGTTGTTTGGATAACAATGAATTTGACTCATGAGTTGAGTTGACTTAAAATGGACTGAGATATAGAATTTGGCATATTATGATCTTGCAGAATACAAATGATATTATTACAGGCATTGCACATGCACATTATACTTATATATTTGTTAAGATTCTTATATTGTGTTAGGTTGTTTCTACTGGGCTTTGGCTCACTCTACTTGGGAAAAACCATTTTCAGGTGTAGGTAATATGCCTTCACCAAGGACTTAGCTTGGGAGGATTGTGGAGCTGAAGGCTCGCTTTTGTTTATTTTGTATTTATTTCTTTTCAAGCCTAGGGCTTTATTTGTATTGAGCTCATGACTCACTGTGTTGTACCAACCACGGTCTTGGAAAGATGTAAGCCATTAGGGTATATGAATATCTGTTTAGCTTTCATTCTTTATTTACGTCTTGTAACACATGCTGTAGATTCAGGATAAATGATTTATGAATATATAACGCATGTGTCACCTTTTGTATATTATCTCTAATTACTACTATTTGGAGTTGAATTATTGTAATTATTTTGGGGGAGTTACATACTAGTTGAGCCAATTGCCAACTAGCTTTTATCTTTAATCGTTGAATCTAACACTACTGGACAACTAAGATCGCGTCAGGTGCTAATGGCCAACTTACATGTTATTACATCTGTGAGATGGAGTTTGATTGGACAACTTTCCTTTTTATTAGGCCTAGCCTATATCCCTATACTTCCTAACACGTTCTTTTATCCGTTGGATTGAGGTTGATCCAATAGTTCTCCTTATTTTGTAGATCCTCCTTTTAGAATGATATCTTTGTGCTTAGCTGTCTTTCACGTGCCCAAGTTTGGTTCTGATTTAAGTTGTTCTCTGTTACGGGCTCAAGGTGCTATTTTGGGTCTTTCACGTGCCCAAGTTTGGTTCTGATTTAAGTTGTTCTCTATTATGGGTTCAATGTGCTATTTTCGGTCTTTTCTCCTATTTAGACCAGATTAAGTGGATTGGGCTTGGGCTCATATTTTTTCCCTCCATTGAAATAAATGGATTTATTTATTTATTGGCAATTTGCATTATCTTTTAATTCATACGTAAAAAAATTATTACTTTATCTTTTCTCAATCATATATTATTTTCAAATTTTAATTTTTATCTTTGAGTCATTAAATTTATAATCGATGCATATTTAAAAAAAAACACAAGTAATATTTCTTGCATGATTAAAAAAAGGGAGTTTTATTTATAAATCCCATTTAATAGACTTATAGCCCAATAAATCCATAAAGTTTTCTAATGTTCCATCAAATCCCATATATTTAAACTTATATTCCAATAGGTTCTTTTTCCCATAGTAGAATTATTATGTGGACTATTTTACCTTTATAGACTTTTATTATATATATATATATATAATACCATATATCTAGGAGAGAGAATATCAATTATTAGATATATTTTATTTGTGGTATACATAAAATATTATAGAATATGGAAGATTATTATTTTTAATATTTTCTTTGCCTCAATGTGAGTGATTCACTTAATCAAGGATCGTCCTTCATCATTATTTTACATTAAGGTATTGCCATGGAAGAACATTTGGAAGAGAAAGTTAGTTGTAGACAGATATTAGAGATAATGATGGACTCGCAATAGAGATGATGGTAAATCAGCGATAAACAATTATTTTTTTTTTGTCACTGTTACATATAAACCGTAGTCTCTTCGTCGATTTGTGTAGCTATTGGCATATTTTATTCATCAGTATTATACTGGCGTTGATTATTACAGATTTTTCTAAAAAGGTGCATCAATAATATGAACTATTTGATATTTTTTATATATTGTCTGATGATTTTTGTATATTATTTGTTACTATGCTTGTTGTTTGAACAATCATTTTTTATTGCCATTAAACAATCGAAATAGCCTTTTTTTTTCTTTCAATTTTGTTTCATATTTTTATGTTGCAGTGTAAATGTTCACAATGATATAAATTTAATTTTTTTAAGGCTAGTTGTATGTTAATTGTAAATTGTGAACATTTACATTGTATTTTTGTATGAGTTTTTTTTTTAAAAAACAATTCGAAAGTTAGTTGTATGTTGGTTATTTTTGTTACTATACTTGTTGGTAATCATTTTTGTTACTATTGAACAATCAAAATAGTCGATTTTCACTTTTTTCAATTTTGTTTTATATTTTCACGTTGTAGTGTAAATGTTCACATTGGTATGAGTTTATTTTTTTAAAGGCTACTTGTATGTGAATTGTTAATTGTGAATATTTATATTGTATTTTGGTATGAGTTTTGTTTTTTCAAAAGTTAATTGTATGTTGTTATTTGCTGTAAATATTCACATTATATTTTGATTTTCGTTTAGATTTTTTGTTATGTTATTTTTAAAATTTTCACATTATAAAAAAGTTGAAAATTCATAATCTGAGATTTTCTCTGTGAAATAAGAAAGAGATTTTCTCCTTAGAATGAGAGAGAAATTTTCTCTTTAGAATGAGGGAGAGATTTTCAACTACTGTTATTTTTTATAGTGTATCAATTTCAAAATGAAAATACGTGCAAAAAATTGGAAGAATGATTTGGTCATATTACATTAAACATGATTGGGTTAGATAGAATAAAACACTTAGAAAGTGGATTTATCAAAAAATGACCCTTAAAAAATTAAAAAATAAATATAGAAGTAAAAAAATTTAATCGCCTCACAATAAATTAAAATTAGTTAATAGGGAATGAATGATCAAGAAATCATTTAAGAATAATAAATAATAAATAATTCAAACAATTTATCATTTCTCACACCTAAAATTAAAATTAATCTTTACTTGAATAGAGAAATTATTTGAAAATAATAAAATACTTAATTAATTTGTTATGTCATGCCCTAAAATAGGTAACATATAACCCAACTCATAACAGTGAGGCAATTGATCAATAATCTGATATCTTCCATTATTTTATCTTTGATCATTATAAAAGGGTGACATATGCAATACATATTCACAAATCCTAAATTCTGAATCTATAATATATGGCATAGATACAAGAATGGAAAGGAAATTAAAAATCATATAAGGAAATGCCCTAATGGTTTACAACTTTCCAAGACGGTATTTGGTTACAACAAAATGGGTTTAAACTCAACACAAAATAAAGCCCGAGGCTTAAACAAATAATTACATTAAAACAAAACCAAAAAGAAGCCGTAAGCTTTGAGTCCTCCTAAGTTATGTGTCACGCTCCAAAATTTGGATAATTAAATATTAAATTAGTACTAAATCCTAATCAATATTTCATCATTCAAATCCTAAGGGTGAAACAAAATTTACATATTTTCGTCTCAATCTGGTTTAAATAAATTTCAATACTAAAAAAAAATTACAAGGGATTAAAAAAAAGAAAAAAAAAATTAACAAAACGTCAACCAAACCATTCATCATAAATTCATAACTATCCAATACCTCTAACATTAAAGTAGCAACAATTAATCAAAATAACTTAAACAATATAAAGTAAGAAAATAACCCACAATGCCTAATTATCAAAATACTAAGGTCAAAAATAAATAAATAAATAACTAAACTAATATCAACCCTAAATTCAAGAAAACGAAAGAAGTCTGAGAGACATGTCCTAACCATAGTTATTTCTCGTTATCACCGTAGTCCCAACTAATCTTGTAAAGGAAGCTCAGCTGTGCTCAAACAGAGCGCACTCGAGATGTCAAGAGACAAAATGGGTCAGTATACAAGTACACTAGTATGAGTACAAGATTTGACACCCACGTGTCCATCAAACACAAACAAAGTATATTTAATTTTTGTTACGGGACATGACAAGTAGTTTCACCCACACCTAGACGTAGGAGTAGTTTCACGAGATACGGTTGTATTTAGTTTTTTTCCCCTACACAACTAAATATAAATTGAGTATAAAAAATAAAATAAAATAAAATAATATGGTGGGTCAGTCTTCCATAAAAAGTTAATAAGACCCACCATTCTACAAAAAATAAAGTTAGCATAATTTAATCATAAGTAAATTACTAAAGAAGTATAAACAAATGTACCGTTTCATGCTTAAATTATTCGAATTGACCAAAACGCAAAGAACAAAAGTTGTATAGAATTAAATTTCCTATAAGGTATTGCGAAAGGATTTAGTAGAAACTGAACAGGTTGAAAGAAAAACTTGATAGAAGAGCCTAGACGGAATTCGATTGAAAAACCTGAAGCTGAAAACAAAAAGAAATTGCCCTAAAATGATTTTTTTTCTGAAACGTTCAAAACACGAAAAATGTTCAAAATAACTTTTTACTTCCGTTTACGTGAAATCAATGAAAATGAACTCGTGTGTGGGTTAAAACAGCATCTAAAGTCTGCATTGATGAAATAAATAAAAACTATTGTAAGCAAGATCATTCGATTACAAGTTCTAATTGATCTTTTTAGTAAAAAGTTAAAATACAAAAGTTGTCTAGAATTACATATACATGCATTTGCCCAAATTTCTTAATTTATCGAGGTCGTTTACTATCTTTCAAGATGTACAAATCAATACAATTCAAACTATACCAATAAGTTCATATTTAATTATTTGTACCTTAACTCCACTAGTTCGACTCTTCACTTTCGGCTTACATATATATCCCATGTGCCTCCCGTATACCTAACATTACTCCGAAGCCAAACTTGGACAGGGATATTGTCCCGATTTTGACCCACATTTCCTAAACGGTTAGCATATACGTGCGTAAATCAAAACGCTCGTCTACTCCTGAGAACGAGGCAATAATATATATACACAACCCCTCATCTACTCATGAGAACAAACATAACAATGTTGAGCCTAAGGCATTCAAATAAATCTCATAATTCTCAATTTTTTTATACACTTTTCCTCACCAACACTCAAATAAACCAACAATTCATGGAGTCATGGTGGAGTATTCGGAATTTATCTATGGATTCCTAATTTATTTTAATTTCCTATATCCATGAGTGTGATTACATCTATAAAATAAATATATATAAAAACCTTAAATCTTGCATACACAACTAACGAAAATAATTAAAATCAATCCATCATTTTCATGCAAATACAATATCAAACCAACATCAAATAAATAAAAATAAATAAATAATAACAACAAAATAAACATAAATCAAGGAAAGTGGGTTTTGCACACACAATTATTTTTTTAAAGATCAAAGAAATATTTAGAGAATTAATGAAACTATCAAAACAAAACTCTAACCCCCACTCTCTCTCAATTACTTTGTTGATCCTTTTTGTGTTCTGTTTTTTTTATTTTTTTATTTTTTTTATTTTTTTATTTATTTTTTAAGAAACACTCTTATAACCTAATTTACTATATAACCTAATTTCCTATTATCACCCTAAAACCTTTGATATATATATATATATATAAGATGAATATATGTAATACTTTATATATATATATATATAAAATATGTATACATAAATAAATATTCAAATTAATTGTATATAAATAAATATCACATTAAATTCTCATATATCCACGCAATTAATAAACCTAAAAATAAAACAAAGTAATAATAATAATAAATAATAACTTAAGAAAAATTAGGGCCGCTACAATATACACACCTCAAAAAAATCTCGTCTCGAGATTCGATAAGAGAGAGTACTAAACAAAAAGCTCTGGGTGCATACATCAAACTTTCTCTTCCAATTCCCAAGTGATATTGTAGACGTCCCCGAACGTCCCGGGAAAATCCCGTTTTGTTCATTGGGCTCACTATAGTTCGGACTCGATGTCGCGGTTCTGAATCTAATCTCGCAAAGTGCAATGCAAGATCGATAAATCACCAAAGAGTCCAAATCCGGCAAATCGTTTTGAAAAACTGATTTTAAAAAGAAGTGCCAAACATGGACTGCTTTGCCAGACACAGAGTCGCCACCTAAATTTTTTATTTTGGGGGAATTTAGGAAACCTTGACTCGTGCCTAAGGCCACGTGTCCGTCATCACCAAAGTTGTCTCGGCTCGGGAACTTGGGTACGATTGGGGAAGGTCATTTCATGAGCACCCCCGCTCGCCCGATCAAAGATCGGTCACTACTAAGCATGATATCTTGTTTTTGAAAACACATGTGCTCTTATTCCGGTTATTAACCTAGAATTACTATGTGATGCGCACAGCATATAAGTATAGACTAGATTGCCTAAGTTGGAACAAAGCATCGCATATCCGTTTGTTTTGAAAATGGATCGAAGTTTGCTACTCACAAGTAGGCTAAAACACGGGTTTTGACCAATTATTCCAATTCAAGCAACCCAACCTTCACCCACAGGCATTCAGGTAGTTATATCACATAAGCAGTTAGCCTCATGGCAAACATGCTATCATGGCAGTCACTCACACACATGCAAGGATGCTAAAGCATAAACACTTACCGAGTATTTCGAGCCAAAGAAAGAAGCTAATTAGAAAACATGCCTGAATCCTAACTATGCTGAGATGCCTAATGCAACACATGCAAGAATGCAACTAAGATAGGCTCGACTATTCTAAGATGGCATATGAGATGCTACAGGTAACATGTATTCAACTTGGAATTGAAATACAATGCAGTTAGTATGATGCGCCGAGCCCGGTGTATGCAAAACAGATGAATGGATGCAAACATGCGAGCATAAGGATGCTAATTGAAACGTGCCCTAAGACTAACCATCATAAGCTGGTAAATAAAAGGAAGAAAGACGTGGGGTTGGAAGACATGCATCACACACACGCACACTTATTACAGCATTGCCCTCTTTCGGAGGGTCCGAATAAATAATACAAAATCGAATTAACTAATTATTACACAACACTAGCTAATTAACAAAATAACTAAACTAGCATGCAAACTATGTAAAATGGGCTGCCTCAGCTCTGCTTTGAATGATAAAGGATGCATGCATGCTCGAGTCGCCTTGCGCGGAAATCCATCGCGATGCCCCGGCTCGCCTTTGTTTGCAATTGATTTCAGAAACTTGCACAAAGCTCTAAGGAGATGGAACTCTACCCTGGGAATCTAGGGGGAGGCTGCCGACCAGCTATAGGCATTGGAGACCACCTACCGACCACCCTTGGTGGTGAAAACCAGAAAAGGTGGTCGGCCTGCCAGAAAACCTAGTCGGCCGACCAGTTTCTTCTCCTGGTTTCTGCATTTTCTGCAACAAAGGCAAGAGAGAGAAAGTAAGGTATTTGCAACACATGTGTGCACAACCACTCTCCCCATCATTGCATAAGCTCTAGGGAGTGTAGTCCTTGATCCTCGGGCCACCAATCATGC
Organism: Camellia japonica; assembly: GCA_030407325.1. NCBI lineage: Eukaryota > Viridiplantae > Streptophyta > Magnoliopsida > Ericales > Theaceae > Camellia > Camellia japonica. The sequence goes on along the minus strand of JAPPVO010000010.1, from coordinate 43,208,391 downwards.
ATCTCGATGCATGATGGCCGAGGAGTCGGATTGCACGACTCAATGTGAAATGAATGCACATATAAACACATAAATGCCTCAACTCCATCATGTGTTAGTCAAGAGTGTCGGCGACCGAGAATCGAGGCACGTTTCATCACTTGGAGTATGAAACGTCCCTCGTTTCCCGTGTTTGGACTAACTCTTATTCCAAACACCATGCAACAAGTAGAACGGCATGCACAATGCGACCTCAAGCATGCAATCCTAAGGCGATGCAACCAAGTCATGCAAACATGCAAAGGATGACGTGCAAACATGCAACTAGCATACACAATGCTATGGACTAATCAAGGGCATACTCAATGCACGTGGATTATATGGCATGCATACACAATGCACTAACATACGCAATGTTATGAACGAGGCACACGCAATGCAATGATTGAACATGCGATAACATGGACTATATGGCATACACAATGCAAGATAGACTTAAACCAAGATGGATGGACCTCAGCCGCACCCAAATCAGTGGCCAAACATGATGAAAACAAGGCAATGACACACACACAAGCATGCACAATACAAGGGATCAAAGCCTAAGGTACGAGATACAACTCTACAAAAGCATTGAAATGATGAAATATTGCATACAATGGCACAAGTTTCAGCTTTGAAATAACATGCAACATGGTCCCGAATCACGCAAACAACTCACATAATGCATATTGGAAGGCTCAAATACCGAAACTAGTGAAGTGCATTACACTAGAGGTATGCAAAACAATGCCCAAATGACCAAACCAACCCCAAACAGTCCCTATGCAGGCCCAAAACAGTAGCAAAATGGACTAAGATGATGGTTTGAAAGGTACAAAAATGAAGCTTATGCAATGGTCCATAAATGAGGCATACAAGCACAACTCTCAAACGCATTTAAAGAGTGGAAAACATGGGAACATGGCACAAGTATAGGCTCTAAAATAACATGCTCAATGATGCCAAGACATGGAAACACCTCAAGTTAAGCATGCAAGGGGGTCCAAAACTCAAGGCTAGGCAAGGATATTACACTACAAGTATGCATGGAAAGCATCATTCGACCAAGGGGCCTCAAAATAGAGCTAAGGCAGCCCAAAATATGAACAAAATCAGTTTGAAGTATGGCCAAAATATGCTAGAATCAATGGCCAAAACAACATGCAATGTAAGCTAGTGAGCATGGTTTACACTACAAGCATGTGAAGCATCCAAGAGGCCACTAAACCAGCCAAAGAAAGAGCTATGATATGCCAAAGAATGACCAAAAATCCACTGAAACATGACCAATACATGCAAGAATGACATGCCCCTTTGATAAGCTATGAAGAGGATTATTCTACACATGCAAGAGGCAAACATAAGGTGACCAAACCAGCCCTAGATAGAGTCTAGGCAGGTTCTAAAAGTCACTAAAAATGGCCTGAACCAAGGCTAGGAAGTATGAAAATATAGGCTCCTTGGAAAGGCCAAATATGCAAACAAACAAGGCCAAAAGAGAGAGGGTCACCCCTCTCTGATTTTGGCCCTCAAAATAGCATGCCAACCACTGAAAATCCACTAGATTTTAGTGGCTAAAATGCCAAGCAAAGGTCAACACAAAGGCCTTAAGGCATGGCTAAAAACAAGACTAAATGAAGCATGCAAGAGGGTAGATGACCTCCAATAGGAAAATGGACTTAAACAAACATGAATAATGCTTAAAAATAAAGCTTTTTCCAGTTGACAACAAACCTCAAATAAGCATGCAAATGAGGCTAAGAGAAGGATCAAAATAATGCTTAAAAAGGGAGAAAATGAGTTACCCTTGAAGCTCAACAAAGACAGCAACTTCTGGACCAAAAACCCAGCTCATTAACCTCTAAAAATGACCTCCAAGAACCTTGGGTTGATGGTGGAAGTGTTAGGCTATGAGGTGTGGTGCAAAAGGCTAAGAATAACACACTCTTTAGGGCCAAAATGTAGAGATATAGAGAGAGATATGTCTTTTGCCTTAGACAAAAATCTGAACCCTCTATAAGGAGAGGGAGAGCCTTCTTTTATAGAGGTTTCAAGCCAAAGCTTCTCAAAGAAGCTAAAAACGAAGGCTCAAGATCCTCCATACACGTATATGGAGGATGCAGTCTGTGCCTTCCAGCTGGCACAGCTGGCAAGCACTCACAGAGACAAAACTGGAGGGAGCAGGCCGACCAGTTAAGGTGGTCGGCCGACCACTTCCCCTGGTCGGCCGACCAGGGCAAGTGGTCTCCCAAAAAAAAGGTGGTTGGCAGCTCCATTTGGTGGTCTCCCAACTGAATGCAAGCTAGTGGTATGGTGGGAGACCCGCAAATGTGGCTCAAAAATCAAGGAGATTAGTTTCCCGACAAGAAAACTGGCTGGCGGAGAGAGAAGTGGTCTCCAAGAGAAAAGGTGGTCTCCCACCCTTGTACCACCTTCCAAACAATAAAAACAAGGTTCATGCCAAAAATGAACCAACACCGATGCAAAACGAGGGTTCGGGGGGCAAAACGCGCGGCCGGGTGCCCCGAAAACAGGCTGTTAAGCACCAAAAGTGGCGTGCGACCACAAAGGTGGTCTCCCGGGCCGCAGTGTCCCTCTAGACAGAGGAAACAAGGTGTGTGCCAAAAACCGTGCCAAACGGAGAATGTTAAGCGGTCCTGAACTGAGGCGCGCGGCCGACGGCTCCAAAAACCGGAAACTGGTCTCCAAACGGGAATAGTGGCCTGCGACCACGAAAAGTAGCCTACGGCCACTGAGAGATGGTCTGCAAGACCTCTCCCTCCCTCTGGGAAGAGAAAGCAAGACCTGGTCCGCAAACCGAGGCAAAGCATAAAAGGGTCCTAAGGTCCGGGGGGAAGGACCTCAGTCGAAACTCCGAAACCTCAGAACGAGCACAACATGCGCAATCACCGAGTGCTCAATCGATGACGTCTGAATCTTAAGGTCGGTCAAAAATGGGGTGTCTACAGTTGCCCCTCTTTGACAGAACTCGAAAGTCATAAGTGACGGGAGTGAATGTCAAAGCCTAGAGACGACCCATTTTTGACAAGGCCGAAGACTTAGACAAACAGGCGAGATAAACAAAGAGATGTGCCCGCAGGCAGGGGCAAAATGCAAAGGGGTATGCACAAAGCCGAACATAACTTATGATCATGCAAAGCACGCTGTAATGAAGCAAATATACACAATAAATGCAATAGTTTAAGCGAATGTTATGCAAAGCAAGTAAACATGAGCCAAACCACATCTCATGCAGAAAGGATGTAAGAAAATTATACAATTCTCACTGCGTCTCACGCGAAGAAGGCTAAAAGCGACTACCAAGAACACCCAGAGTCTCAAACGAAACAACTCTCAACGTATCAAACGCAAAAGGAGAAAACAAACAAATGGACACCGGAACGCATCTGAGTGCTCGAAACTGAAGACGTCCTAACGCACCACATACGAGAGGAGAAAAGGTATGAATGAACACCGGAACTCATCCGAGTGTTCGAAACCGAAGATGTCCTAACGCACTGCATGCGAGAGGAAAAAAGGTATGAGTGAACACCGGAACTCATCTGAGTGTTCGAAACCGAAGATGTCCTAACGCACCGCATGCGAGAGGAGAAAAGGTATGAATGAACACCGGAACTCATCAGAGTGTTCGAAACCGAAGATGTCCTAACGCACCGCATGCAAGAGGAGAAAAGGTATGAATGAACACCAGAACTCATCCAAGTGTTCGAAACCGAAGATGTCCTAACGCACCGCATGCGAGAGGAAAAAAGGTATGAATGAACACCGGAACTCAACCGAGTGTTCGAAACCGAAGATGTCCTAACGCACCGCATGCGAGAGGAGAAAAGGTATGAATGAACACCGGAACTCATCCAAGTGTTCTAAACCGAAGATGTCTTAACGCACCGCATGCGAGAGGAGAAAAGGTATGAATGAACACCAGAACTCATCCGAGTGTTTGAAACCGAAGATGTCCTAACGCACCGCATGCAAGAGGAGAAAAGGTATGAATGAACACCGGAACTCATCCGAGTGTTCGAAACCGAAGATGTCCTAACGCACCGCATGCGAGAGGAGAAAAGGTATGTTCAAACTGAACCGGAACTTCTCTTGAATGAACCGTACATACAATATCATGCCTGTAAAAGAAAGGAACTTAATAGGTACAATAAGTTAGCAACATATGTTCAGAGCTATATCAAACGCGGACACGTATGGTGCCGATGGTGAAGTGTATAACGATGCAAGTGAAACGTGCGCGACGATGCATGCAAAGCATGGAGGCATGATAATACCCATGAAAAGTGCACAACAATGCAAGTGGTGTGCATAACAATGCAAGATAAGTACAACTTCAAAAGCATGCTTGAAACAAAATGCTGAGTAAAGAAGTGCAAGCTTCGAAGAGAGCAACTCAAACGCGACCTCCGATTTACCTCTCGGAGGGGTCGCAACGTACTCAAAAAGGATACACCTTGCTCTTGGCAAGTAACAACGAGCCATACGTCGAAGACTTGAATTGAAGTTCTGGCGGAGGCATTTCGCGCCGAAAAGTGCACTTTTCTTGTACTTTCTCGAGATCCGGGGACTCCAATCATCACCAAAATTCACAGGGAGAACAAAGGGACCTGGGAGACCACCGACCACCTACTAGTGCCACCGACCAGTTTTTGCCCAGGGGGTGGTCGGCCTGCCAAAAAACCTGGTCGGCCGACCATTTTACCAAAACTGGGGCAGTTTGGTCTTTTTAGGCTCGGATCTTTAAATCCATTTGTCCAAAACACTTTTGCTCACATCCCCTAGGCCGAAATCAGTTCCTCTTCCTTCCTAGACCACTTTCTTGCTCAGATTTGTGCTTTATACGCGCTTTCCAACCCCCCACGCGAAGTTGTTTCGCGAAAACTTTCAGTTCTCTTCACTTTGAACCGATTAAAATTTGATTTCGGTGTTTGTTTCTCTATTTTCACCACTTAAGGTATGTTTATCTCGAAATTTAGCACATTTTCTTGGGAGTTGACTTTTGTTGACTTTTTCCTTCCCCGAGAGTTGACTTTTGTTGACTTTTTCCAATTTTGGCTCATTTCGCTCATTTTTGCTCATTTTTGCAGATTTCTTCAGATGGCAGATCATTTTCATCATGGTGGAGGTCCTCCACATGCCGGGGATGAGCCAGACATCATGTCACTGCCTCTGAGAGTTCGGCCTTTCGACCCCGAGAGGTATCATCCTTAGGAGCACGTCCTACCTCCGACCACTTTCTATCACTTCACTGACTTTGATCGACGAGCACCCGCGGATCTGCTACTACGGGAGCCAGAGTCTCATCTCTCCCATCAGGCACGAGAGGTACGTACTTCACTTTTACATTTTCTGCAATGTATTCTGCATTTCCTGCACATTCTATGCTTTCGCTATGTATTTTTTATCTGCTCGTTCTGAACACATTCACACACCATACTTCTACTTATTCGGCACGCAGCTCACAACACAGTATTTTGTTAAGTTGGCACACAGCTTGTTCTGAACACACGGTTCATTCTTATCACACAGTTTGTCTCGGGCACACAGCTTGTTTCTCGGGCACACGGCTCACTTTTTCGGGCACACGGCTCGCTTCTCGGGCACACGGCTTGTTTTTCGGCACACAGCTCGTTTTTTGGGCACACAGCTCGTACTGAACACACAGTCCATTTACTTCATTTGCACACAGCTCATATTGAACATACAGTCCATTTACTTCATTTACACGCAGCTCATTCATCTCATTCTGAAAACCGAATACATCTGTTAATTCTGAATGCAGGTATCTTCTCGTTCTACGCGAGGTTATGGCTCGATTGTCGCTAGGGAGTGGTATGCGGAGCTCCTAGATACCGTTCGCGATATCGTGGACGATGCAGGATTTGGACCCTTCTACGCGGGGCTATCACGTTACCCGGCGAGCAGGACCTTGATGGGGGCACTTGTGGAGAGATGGTGGGACACCACCAACTCGTTCCACTTTTCAGCTACCGGGGATCTGACGATGACCCCATTTGACTTTGCCATGCTGACTGTCCTTGATGTGGCCGGCTGACCGGTTCCCTATGACGCAAATATGGGCGAGTGGGAGACGGCTTGGATTTATTTACTGGGAGTCTGCCTGCCGATCGACAGATCATCGGGTAGAGTTAGATACACCTGGTTTCCCATGCAGTACAGGGGGACTATGCCCGAGACTGTCGAGGAGATAGAGCAGTATGCTCAGGGGTTTTTGATGTTCCTCCTCGGGACCACTTTGTTCTCCGACAGGGGGAACACAGTTGGACTTTATCTGCTCAATGCTTTAGTAGACATATCCCAGGTCAGCCAGTATGATTGGGGCGGCGCCGGGCTCGCTACCCTTTACTGTTATATGAGTACGACCTCCCGCGGGTGGGGGAACATAGTCGGTGGCTACTGGAGAGCCTGGGAGGTACTTTCTGTCCTCTTGATTTACACTACTGCTTTTCATTATCTGTACACTGCACACACGACACACTTTTCATTCTATACTTTACATTCTGCACTCTGCATTCTGTATTCTCTGTATACATTCTGTATTCTGACGGCCACTGTCTTGTTTTTCACAGCTGTGGGTTTATGCATACTTCCCGACGCTAGCCCCAGAGCTGGAGGTGGAGGCACCTCTGGAGATCCCCTACTCTAGCAGATTCGAGGGTAGGTGTCGGCCGAGGGCTCGGGAGACTCTGCCCTACCTTCGGCAGTTCTTTGACACGGTGCGGGCGACCAGGTAATCTAGAATTCTCAGTTCTTCAGGTTTTCAGCCTTGGTTCATCTTGCATATTTATGTCCTCTAATCAGTTTATGCACTCGTTATCCGCAGATCACTTGGCAGCCCTGGGCATCTTTGGGAGGAGATATCCGTTTCCGATTCCCTGGGGCATGGGCCTCTTCTCTATACAGGATTTTACTTGAGGGGCCAGTTGGGAGGGCCTGGTTTCTGGGGGATCGCTTCATGCGCCAGACGATGGGCGTCCCCGATCAGGGTATCCCCTCAGCACCTCCAGAGGACATGCGGTCCACTGAGGGACTCACTCCCGAGGAGGTCGATGTCGCTATGTTGGGTACTGACGTAGTTCTGTTGCTGGAGGAGGGAGAGTACGCGACCTACCGCCATACGTACCTGATGCCCCCATTGACAGGTATCCGTACTCCCACGAGGAGGGCTGCTGGTGCATCACCGTCGAGTCGAGTCCGGGCTGCAGATATGCCTTCGACTAGCAGGGCCGGTACATTGAGAGGTGAGGCTGGACAGATTCCCTCGATTCCCCTGACTTACCAGCACGCTGGGTGGCCGAATCTTCCGACCGAGTTGACAGGTTGGCGGTATGGGACATCCTACCCGATTCCATTGGAGCCCCCATTGCCTGATCATCGATACGTTAGTGACCTTGACTCACCACCGGTATGCTTTACAGTTTTTGATTTACCACCCAGATATTTAGACATTCATTCATTCACTGATGACTTGCACTTACATCTGCAGCCTCCCAGAGAGTACATGGATAGGATGCTCGGAGTGGTGGCCTCGCTCGAGGGCATGGTTCTGCAGAGGAAGACACAGCTATTCATCGCCGGCGTCTCGGTATTTTTCAATTTCCTTGCATTTATCATACTTCTGATGACATGCTGAATTTGACTATTTCATTGCGTTGGTTGACTGCATGTGTAGAGCACATCTGACACACGCCACATTCATATACTGTATCTGCATACATCCACTCTATGTAGCTTTCTTGTCTCTGCATCTGATATACATATTGGCTAATGTATTCAAATTGCCCTTTTTTTTTCAGATGCCACCGCTACAGGCTGAGTCGCCCGGGCCTTCTCGAGGAGCTGGGAGAGGGGGGTCGACTCGCAGCCGAGGCAGGCGTAGGGCGTCTATCAGAGATGATGAGGAGTCCAGCGAGGAGGAGGAGTCTGCGCATCCTCAGTCAGAGACATCTGCAGGCAGAGAGGAGGACTCTGGCTCCGATTCTGAGAGTGGAGGTGATGACGACGAGGGTTCCGAGGACGGCAGCTCCGATTCGGATGATGGAGCTGGTGGAGGTGGTGCAGGGACTTCTCAGCCAAAGAGGACGAAGAGGGCCTCCTATTCTTGAGCTTGAGAGCACTGATGCAGATGTTCCTGCTTTATTTTCCTTTTTTACTAGTAGTTGTAGCACATTAGCTTTAGGCAGTTTTATTTTCTTTAAAACTTGTACCCTTGCTGTAAAATATTGTAACAAAAGAAGCTATGATGGAATGAAACAACTTTTGTTCAAAAGGTGTTGTATTTTGTTTTCTTAGCATCGTATCGCATCACTTTGCACAAAAATGAGATTGAATGGAAATTGAGCATTGTGTATTGCCAAGTCAGGTAGTGAACCAACATAACAAACTAAACAACTTAACTTACTAAGAAACAACAAAACATTAGCAAGTTTACAACTCGATAAGCAAAACACGACAATGTTGATTAAACAAAGAGTAACAACTCGATGCACAAAACTCGACAACTCGATAAGCAAACTTAACAACTCGATAAACAAAACTTAACAACTCGATAAGCAAAACTTAACAACTCGATAAGCAAAACTCAACAACAACTCGATAAGCAAACGCGTTTATGACAAACCGGGCGACGGAATGCATCCGAAATAGAGGTAAACACGGACCTTCAACACTCCCAACGCATGGAAAGGCTAGGAGCTCTCTTCTAGAGGCTAGGAAAAGGCCAAAACCCAATTTTCCTCTATGGCCGACCACCAAAGAAGGCTGGCCGACCAGCTTTCTGCCTTGGAGACCAGTTGTGTGGTCGGCCGACCAGAAAAACTGGCTGGCCGACCAGAAAAAGTGGTCGGCCGACCAGTTGGCCCGGCGACCTCTAGATTTTTGACACGTGTCCTCCAAACAGTGCCTTATCCTCCATAAAAGTTCCAGCTTCGTGGTTCTTTCATTTCATCTCAGTTTTGCATCAAAATGGAGGCATTTCTCATCCAAAATCTCACAGCTTGGATTGCTACGTTAGACGGCTCGAAAAAGTTGAACTTCCGGGGCTTCGGCATAAATGCACTATTCACGCTGAGTCGCACTCCGCTGCATCTTCCATTCCTCCATGCCGCGGCAAGGTTTTGGAATCTGGTAACACATGTCTTTAGTTTTGGCAGGCAAGAGATGTGTCCTACCTTCGAAGACTTCCAAGCTTTGATGGAATCCGAGCATAATGAAGAGATTTTGCCCCAGCTTCGCTTCGGCCACGCCCAAGCTTTAGGACAAATGTGTGGGCTCACTATGCACGACGCTCGATCTTTGATCCGTGACGGAGAATTGGACATCCTCAGCCTGATTCATCGTTTTTCCGATGCCGGTGACCGCGGTGATCACCACTGGCAAGGTTTTCGGCGACATGCCCTTTGCTTGTGCATGCTATCTCACTTTTTGCTTGCCCCAGGCTTCAGCGGGTCTAGCATTCGTCTGATCGAAGTTGCTCAAGGCTTGAAAGATGGAAAGAGCTGCATTGCCATGGCATTGGCCGAGACATTGATGGGCTTGGATGCTTTCCATCGCCGAGAGCCGACCAGATTCGCGGGGAGTCCACTGCTGCTGCAGGTAATGTTTCCCACCCTATCTCGCATGTGTGTTGCTCGCATCACTTGGCCCTCAGGCTCGGTTTTTCTCACAAAACCCGTTTCTCACTTTTCTCTCAACATACACCTCTCTATTTTTTAATCTCTCATTTTTTATCCCTCCCAGGTGTGGTTGATGGACAAATTGCAGGTTGTGGACTCTTGCCTAGCATACTCAGCTCACGGCTACTTCTTCCGACGTCGCCTAGTCGATGCCCTTGATGAGGGATGGTGGTTCGACTGGATGTGCAATTTGTCCGCAGACCGCATTGCTTGGCGCTGTGCTTGGCTCAATCTACCGGCAATGAGCTATAGCATGTCCCGGCAGCCCGGGATTCAGTTGATTGGCCTGACACATTGCGTGTTCTACTTTCCTTTCCGGTTCCAGCGCCAGTTTGGCCATGATCAGATTTGCCTGGCAGAGGGGATAGAATACCCAGCTGCATTTCCGGTCTGAGGCGCGCAGCTTGCTCGGTATGCCATAGCATGGAGGACTAGAGAGCTCCTGGCCCCCGCTCCCACTTTCAGTTGCACTTTGTCTGACGAGTGCGTAGATTGGCTCAATGAAGAGGCACATGTTGGGCCCAGCTTGGCATCAGAGGCTTCGACCAGCTCTGGAGGGGCGCAGGAACACCTGACTTATCTATGCCCCGGATTTATTGCTTTATCAGTACTCTCAAGTTTTCTTTATGAGTGTAATAAAAAGCAACTTCAATTTGTATTCAAGAGTAGGAGAACTCTGTATTGAAATCAATGAAATTGAAGGTTGTGGGTACTGAAAATTTTTCGTTTGGTCCAAAAATGGTCTAAGTCGTAAAAAGATTAATTTGAGCAAAATCAACTTTTATTAAAACTTTTCAAAACCATTTTCGATATGGATCAGAACTGGACACGCCTGAGATCTGTCACTGAGATGCACAACCCCGGATCCCAGCAACTGGAAAGTTGCCCCTAGTCTGAATAGCACTGCACCGGAGATCACAACCGAAGCTCTTGAATGCTGAATAGACAAAGATGACCGAGATGATCAAATGGACAAAGTTGATCGGGGAAAAGTTTATGGCTGGACTTCAGGATGAAGTTGCCTACGTATCCCAAAGATGGGAATCAAGCCTTACGTAGTTTGGCTCAGGTTCACTCGTGTATTAACCCTCACCTTTTGCGCTTTAACTTTTGCCAAGGCCACCCTTTGCGGGTTTTCAACCTTGCGAGCTCAGTTTTTGTAATTTCAAATTTTTCATGCTCTAACTTTTGCCTAGGTCGCCCTTTCGGCCTAGCGAGCCTCTCAAGGGTAATATTTCTTCAACTTGTCCATGTTGATTGGCTGTGAGAACTCTATGCCATCTAGGTCCATCAGAACGACAGCTCCACCTGACCAGATAGACTTGATGATGTAAGGACCAGTCCAATTGGGTCTGAACTTGCCCCTAGGGTCATGGATGGGAGCTCGGTTGTCTTTGAGCACCAAATCTCCTTCTTTGAGATTCCTGGACTTAACCCTCTTGTTAAAAGCCCTGGCAATTCGTCGTTGATAACCTTGAACATGGTACAGTGCTTTCAGCCTTCGCTCGTCAAAGAGCATGAGTTCTTCAAACCTGCTCTGCTGCCAATCTGCCTCAGCTATTTGGCACTCAGCCAGTACTCGTAATGACGGAACCTCAATTTCGATAGGTAGAACGGCCTCCATCCCATAAACTAATGAATACGGAGTCGCCCCAGTAGAAGTTCTAATTGAAGTCCGGTAGCCCCACAGAGCAAATGGCAACTTATCTGGCCAGTCCCGGTAGGTTTCCACCATCTTCTGCAAAACGTGTTTAATGTTCTTGTTGGCGGCCTCAACTGCTCCGTTGGTCTGCGGCCGATATGTGGATGACTTATGAAAAGCCACGTTGTATTTTTCCAACAAGTCAATCACTTCCTTCTTGAAGTGGGAACCGTTATCTGAAATGATCTCGTTCGGGACCCCGTAGCGACAGATGATGTTGTTTCTGATGAACTTCGCAACATGTGAAGCCTTCAACACCGCATAAGATTGGGCCTCAACCCACTTTGTAAATAGTCTATCGCGACCAGAATGAACTCATGCCCATTAGACCCCTTCGGAGTGACAGCCTGATCACATCGATTCCCCAAACTGAAAATGGCCATGGCGAAGTCATATTGTATAGCTTTGACGGCGGGATGTTCATGCGGTTTGCATGGATCTGACATTTGTGGCATTGCCGAACAGAGCCGATACAATCCTCCTCCATGGTGGACCAGTAGTAACCTTGCCTGAGAATCTTTTGAGCTAGCATCACCCTACTCATGTGCGCTCCACACTCTCCTCCATGGATGGCCTCCATCAGGCTCTTCGATTCTTCGGCGTCGACACACAGTTTATGCATTCCCAGATGACCTCTCTTGTATAGTTTACCCCCACAGATGATAAACTGAGCAGCCATTCTTCTGATTGCCCTTTTATCCTTGGCATTTGCCCCTGGTGGATACGCTTCTTTCTCCAAGAAGTTCCAGACATCGTAATACCAGGGGTTCTATCTTGAACCTCTTCTATGGCAGCAATCGACTTAAGGCCGGCGCAAACTTCTGGTCAATGATGATCGGACGCATCCGGACTCCAAAAGGGATGTCTATCATGGAAGATAGAGTTGCTAGTGCATCTGCGAACCTGTTGTTCTCTCTTAACAGATGAGCGAAGTTCAGCTTCTCAAACCGAGGAATCAACAAGTCCAAGGTCTGATGATAGATTCTCATCTTTTCTTCTTTGACTTTCCAGTCTCTTTTAGCTTGAGATACAACCAGGTTCGAGTCCCCGATGACGTCCAACCGTTTTGCCCCTAGTTCTAGGGCGGCTTCTAAACCAGCAATGCATGCTTCATACTCTGCTTCGTTGTTCGAGACCTTGAACCAGAGTTTAAATGCTAGAGGGATACGGGACTTGTCGGGTGCTATCAGCAACACCCCTATCCCATACCCGTACTGGTTTGACGCTCCGTCAAAATACATTGTCCAAAACTTATCGTCGATATGCAAAATAGCCTCATCTGGGAATAAGTATTCGACTGCTTCATCCCCTTCAACTGGGTGATCGGCTAGGAACTCTGCTACTGCTCTCCCCTTTACTGACTTGCGAGTCACATACTTCAGATTGAATTCGGAAAGCAGAAGCAACCAACGGGCTAGCCTACCCGTAAGTGCTGGTTTCTCGAAGAGATATTTGATGGGATCTAATCTTGAAACCAACATTACAGAGTGAGCTAACAGGTAGTGCCGCACTTCCTGGTAGCCCATACCAAGGCCAAACAAGCCTTCTCGAGTAGAGTGTAGCGGGTCTCGTAACCCAACATCTTCTTGCTCAGGTAGTAGATAGCTCTCTCCACCTTGTCCTCAGACTCCTGCGCAAGCATGCAGCCCATCGTAGTTTCAGTTACTGAAAGGTACAAAATCAACGGTTTCCCTGGCTCAGGCGGTGACAACACGGGTGGGTTCTGTAAGTATTGCTTGATCTGTTCAAAAGCAGCTTGGCATCGGCCGTCCCATTGGAATTTCTTTCCTTTCTTCAGGAGACCAAAGAGTGGTTCACAAGTCAAGGTTAATTTTGCAATAAACAGTCTTATGAATTGCACTTTACCCAGAAAGCCTTGCACCTCCTTTTCAGTCCTTGGTGGTGGCATTTCTAAGATGGCCTTGATTTTGGAAGGGTCGACTTCGATACCTCTCTGTGTAATCAAGAACCCCAGCATTTTCCCTGCTGTAACACCAAATACACTTCTGAGGATTCAGCTGCAACCGAAATTCTCTGATCCTTGGAAGAACTTTTGCAAGGCGGTGTAGTGGCCCTCTCTTTCTTTGGACTTGACAATCATGTCGTCCACGTACACCTCAACCTCTTTGTGGATCATGTCATGTAATATCGTGGTCGCGGCCCGTTGATATGTAGCTCCAGCATTCTTCAATCCAAATGGCATCACTCTGTAATAGTAGGTCCCCCACGGGGTGGTGAAAGCAGTCTTCTCCCGGTCTTCGGGTGCCATTACAATCTGGTTGTAGCCCGAAAAGCCATCCATGAACGAAAGCAAAGCATGCCCCGCTGTAAAGTCCACTAACTCGTCGATATGCAGTAAAGGAAAGTCTTCCTTCGGACTGGCTCTGTTCAAATCCCTGAAATCCACGCATACCCGGATCCTACCATCCTTCTTTGGCACCAGAACGATGTTGGCCAACCAAGTTGGGTACTCAGATACCAGTAGGAACCCTGCGTTAATTTGCTTGGTGACCTCTTCTTTAATTTTGAGAGCCCAGTTCGGGTGGATCCTTCTAAGTTTCTGTTTGACGGGTCGGGTCTCTGGGTCAAGAGGGATCCGGTGCTGTACAATCTCAGGATCGATTCCAGGCATATCTTCGTAGGACCACGCGAAAACATCTTTGAAATCTTTTAATAAAGCGACTAAGCGCTCGCACTCCTCCGAAGACAACGTGGACCCGATCTGGACCAGCCGCGGGTCCTTCTCAATACCCACATTAACTGTAGTGATTTCATCAACCAAGGGTTTAACAAATCTCTTCTGCTCTTGATCAATTAGACGTTGTAAAACCGGAGGAATTTCTTCCTCGTTGTTTTCATCAAAATTTTGAAAGTCCTGATTAATACAATAAATCAAAGGCACAGAAAAGTACTCAGAAACCACAGCCATTCCATTCTCATTAAGCACATCCAAATCGTCCGATTCCTCTGTTACAGCAGACTCAAAAGAGAAAGAAAAAGACGACCTAAACAGGACTCTGGTATCCGGGTTGTCACCTCCAGGAATGCCGGACTCAGACTCAGCCGAGCTGGAACCTGATTCCGACTCCACAGACTTGGTGGAATCAGATTCCGGCTCACTACCTGACCTGGCGCTGCTTGATAAAAATCCTTCCTCGTACTGCCAGATGAGAGAGGGTGCGATGGATGCATCCAAAATGCTTGACGGTGGGCTCGCAGCCGTTTCATTCCCAATCATGGACATCGAGAAGTTATCCCCCAAGCACTTCTGTACGATCGGAGGATCTGAGAGTAGACAAGCTAGTGCTACCCCCATTTCGATTTTGGCGTTCTCAGAATCCACTTTCTTGCACTGCTCAACCTCAGCTGATGGGTCTGTCTGCTCTTCGGCAACATCATCCCCGGATAACTGTAGGTCAAAGAAGATCTCAAACCCCGGTAGGCGCCTCCTCTTGGCATTCAGCCATGGCTTTGGGAAGCCACAAAATGGAAAGTCCTCCCCCTCCCGGACGAAGCGTCCGTTCAGGGTATCCTGGATGGATCGGTGCATCAACTCAAAAGGCTTCCCCGCCTGCTTCGCTCTGGCTCTCCCAGCTATCTCCTTACCTTTCCTCACCCAATCCTCTTTGGTGGGCAGATAACCCAAGCCAAAGGTATGCGGGTTGTGAGGCACTTCGGCCGATACTACAATGCCTTTCCGGCCACTCTTCCCCAATCCCATACCGGGGATGTGTTGGAGCTTGTTCATGAGGTACACTGATTGTGCGCTGACATATAACCCCTCATCAACAGCTAAGATGTCTTGTACGACCCGGGCCTCAGCTAGAGTAAACCCTGATAGGAACACATCCTCTGTGCCGTGCTTGATTTCCAAAACTGGTGTAGACACTTCTGGCGGCGGATGGATTGACGAATTCCCAAAAACAATAGCCACCCCCTTCCCGTGGGGGTATTTCAACATCTGGTGCAAGTGGAAGAGACTGCCTTCACTTGGTGCAGCCACGGCCGCTCTAGCAGTAAATTGAAGGTTGCGGGAACGTCCAGGACATGAAAGTCAATCTCGTGTTGTCCCGGACCAACCTGAGTCTAAATTTTCACGGTCCCCATCACCTCTCTGCTCGTGTTATCATATGCCCTTATCACCTGGGCTGTTGGCACGAAGTCCGCGGGCTTCAACCAGATTGCATATGCCGTCCTTGATGGGCACACGTTAATAGCGAATCCCGTGTCGACAAGAACCACCGGTATCCATTTGCTTCTACATTCCACAGAGATGTAGAGTGGTTTGTTATGACTTGCGCCCTCAGGCAGCAGTTCTTTGTCAGAAAAGGTCAACGTCAGGGAACCTCCTCTCGGAAACACCAATCCCACTAGCTGTTCAGGCGTGGTGTTTATTGAGAGTTTGGCCTTGTCCATTGCCGATAGAACAGCTTGTCTATGAACACGTGAAGCCATAAGCAGTCCCCAGATGGAGATGTCTGCTTGTATCTTTTTCAACTGTTTCAGCACGACCTCCTCTTCAAGTAGCTTCTCTTTCTGCTTTTCCGCCTCCTTGTCCTTCCCGGATGCCTCTGGCTGATCTAGGTGTGGGGGCTTGAAATACCGCCCACTCCTAGTCATATGATCAACTTCGCCAATGTACCAGGTATCGTCTGGCTGGTTACTCCCCCAATCCTCATCTGTGTGGGCAAGACATAGGTTATCGTCTTCCAACCACATTCCTTCGGCAGCCGACAGACACCGGTCCGACTCCGTTACAACTGTCTTCATTCCTGCAGCACCTCCTTCCGTCCATGTGCTCACATCATGCTCTGTTCCTGTGCACACAGCACGTTCAGTCCCCACGGGGGCCTTGGCTTTTCTGGCTCTCTCAGAGTCTTCGATCCCTTCCCTTTCCAACTGCGTCAATGCAGCATGCTGTTCAATATGTCCTGTATTCAAAATGCCCAAATCTCGAGAGAAATTCTTGGCACCGACGCTCTCCGGCGATGCATTCTGATCCCCGGCCCTTCCGGCCACAATTGATGTCCTTGCCCCTAACGGGCCCTTTTCCAGCTGAGATTCTTCAACAATATCTGGTTGGTCGTTAAGCCACCCTGTAACCTCTGCTGACCCATCAAAATCAAACCAGTTGACTGTCATGTCTCCTGGATCTTGTTCGTTAAAAAACTGAAGGTTAGCAATGCCTCCTTCCAGAGCTGTTAAGTCATCTATCCCCTGGTCAAGTCCTCTCCCCCGTATTACATAAAGTTCTGCCCCTACTGGTAATTCTAGATTCGGCCTACCCTGACCTGCTGATGCAATGTAGCCACTCGGATCATATACTTCCTCAGCACAACTCCCAATTTCCCCAGATTCTGAATCAACAACCCCATTTTCCTCCGAAATCATCCTTGTTCCATCTTCGATGATCACCACCATTGGTTTAGGTTGGGTTCAGGAGATGTCCAACATGCACAAGTCAGTGCTGTCCGGAATGAACACCTCCGGCTTGGGTAGGTGAGAAGGGGTGATATATATGCTAGGGTCGTATGACACGACCCCAGTTTGGATTGAGTTGATGCATTTGGGAGGTGGAGCTTGGTTGTGTGATGGGAGAGGGTTGGTTGTGACATTGGGTTTCTCTGGAGGCACAATCAACCTGTTGTCAACGAGATTGTGAATCTCATGACGCAATCTAAAGCAATGGTCAGTGTCATGACCATGTTGCTGGTGAAAGGCGCAATATTTGGTTAGGTTATGGGAGGGGGTGGCAGTGGCCGTGGCTCCAGGGGCTTCAAGTGCCCTTTCCTGGTTAAAACCCCCAGAGCTTTGGACAGGGGCATAAATAACGGAGTGAAGGTTCTTTGGCCTCGAGGTTGGTGTTTGGTTGTTTGCGAGCTACTTCTAGACGCACTGAAGAATGGTGTAGCCGCAAGGGTTCTTGGGGGAGTGGTGGTGACCATGCTTACTTCTGAAGCTCTGGCAGTTGCGGCATTGCTTATGCCTGTATTGGTGTTACGGTTGAAGGTTCTCCTGGGTTGCTCTCTGTCTTGGTCAATCAGACCCTGTTTCATAGCATCCTCAATTTGTACCCCCATCTCATGTAAATATGAAAAGGTGGGGAAAGGGAGAACAATCATTTTCTGCATAAGCTTGGGCTGGAGATTGCGTACAATCATCCAAATCTGATCTTTGTCAGTGGGCCTAGTGGTCATCATTGAGGCCTTGGCCCTCCACCGGGTTACGAAGTCAGAAAAACTCTCCTTAGGCTCCTGCCTAGTCGTCTCGAGATCATGGGTTGTGATCTCGATTTGTGTATTATAGGAGTACTGAGCGACAAAAGCCTCGGCCATCTCATCCCAATTCCTCTTAACATCGTCTTCTAGTTTTGCGTACCAGATGGCCGCCACACCCGACAAGGTCCGACCAAATAAAGAAAGCTTCTGTAGTCTGGTGAGGCCCATCAGCCTTAATATGTCTGAAAACAGCCGTAAGTGCACCATGGGATCCCCGGGCCCATCAAAGCAGTCAATATGTGGCATCTTAAATCTGTCTAGCAGCGTCACGGCTGCGTCGGTATACCCATCATCGATGTCCGGGATGGACTTCACACCCTGAGATTTCTTGAATAGCTTTTCAAGCTTGCTCACTTTTAATGCCGTGGGGTCCACCTCGAATTCGAAGGGAGAATCTGGTTGATTGATAGGAGTGGGTGCCTTGGATAGTTGAGGTAGAATCGGGGGTGGAGCCGGCCCTGTTGGGATGTCTGTATCCTCCTGGACATTCTGGACATTCGCCGTCTCCCCAGGTATTGAAACTCTTGGTGGGGGAGGAGCTTGGTGTGAAGCTGATGCTCCGGCTTGCTGCTGTAGCTGGGTAATTAGCTCTGCCTGTTGGGCCATGACGACGGCCTGCTGTTTGGCAAATTCTGCTTGACGAGCAGCGTCCTCCTGTATGGTTCTCATGCTCTCCTGGAGCTGACGCATCATTTCTTCAATTCCTGCCATACTGCCCTGATCTATCTAAACTACCGGTATGTCTATCTCTGGAGTAGCCTTGGGAATCCCAACCTGACTGTTCAAAGACCACTGATCTGGCAATCTCGGTACCGATACACTGCGTCTTCTCGATCTCCGCCTGACAACCGGGGTAAGGAATAGAACACTGGTTGTCCGTCTACCAGATCTTCAAATCGATGGAGTCGACAACCTCTAGTCCAGAATGCTTGGGGAATATCTGCTTGGTCGGAAGCAATTGTGCTAAACTACCTAGCAAAAAGATAAATAAAGCATAATAAGGAAATAAACAACCAGAAATGGACAGCATAACGGTTTAAATAAACACAACACACAATCGGCATGATAACACACAGTTGGCACGTGTAAGCTGAATATACTGTTCTCAAATACTGGTCATTGTTTCCCAAATCACTGCCCCAAATTTGAATCTGATACCCGCGGATATACTGATTCTCAAAACACTGGTGCCCGCAGGCCTAATGCCCAAACTTGCAAACTGATACATGCATTCCTGTAAAGACACACTCTAAAAGCACATAGCAAACAAGTGAGAGCCAAAACACCCTTATGGAGGGGTAGGGTTTCCTTGTCCTATTTTGTTAGGAGCTAGGGTTTCACTACGCAGGCAGTGGTTTCAAACAACCTACAATCGGGTAAGCAACCTGTCCTAGTTTGGAATGGTCACTATGGATTCCGATATGCACTAGGTCGAATGGTCAAAAAGGGTGCCCTGGTAAAAACCGGGGTTTCTGTTCCCATCGTGGCAGAGCCCGTAACCGGTCAGCCTTATGGCACACTTCTTAAAGCGAGCCTCCAGCAAATCGTTCAGGAATAGCAGATGGCAAACACGGTGTCCTAGGCGGACCAATGCAAATGCAATGCAAAGAGACACATAAGTGTAATCAAAACAAGATATCATGAGTTCGAGTCAAGTTCTCTAAACTCCCCAGCAGAGTCGCCAGAAACTGTAGACGTCCCCGAACGTCCCGGGAAAATCCCATTTTGTTCATTGGGCTCACTACAGTTCGGACTCGATGTCGTGGTTCTGAATCTAATCTCGCAAGGTGCAATGCAAGATCGATAAATCACCAAAGAGTCCAAATCCGGCTAATCATTTTGAAAAACTGATTTTAGAAAGAAGTGCCAAACATGGACTGTTTTGCCAGATACAGAGTCGCCACCTAAATATTTTATTTTGGGGGAATTTAGGAAACCCTGACTCGTGCCTAAGGCCACGTGTTTGTCATCACCAAAGTTGCCTCGGCTCGGGAACTTAGGTACGATTGGGGAAGGTCATTTCATGAGCACCCCCGCTTGCCCGATCAAAGATCGGCCACTACTAAGCATGATATCTTGTTTTTGAAAACACATGTGCTCTTATTCCGGTTATTAACCTAGAATTACTATGTGATGCGCACAGTATACAAGAATAGACTAGATTGCCTAAGTTGGAACAAAGCATCGCATATCCGTTTGTTTTGAAAATGGATTAGTTTGTTACTCGCAAGTAGGCTAAAACACGGGTTTTGATGAATTATTCCAATTCAAGCAACCCAACCTTCACCCACAGGCATTCAGGCAGTTATATCACATAAGCAGTTAGCCTCATGGCAAGCATGCTATCATGCTAGTCACTCGCACACATGCAAGGATGCTAAAGCATAAACACTTACCGAGTACTCCGAGCCAAAGAAATAAGCTAATCAGAAAACATGCATGAATTCTAACTATGCTGAGATGCCTAATGCAACACATGGAAGAATGCAACTAAGATAGGCTCGGCTATTCTAAGATGGCATATGAGATGCTACAGGTAACATGTATTCAAATTGGAATTGAAATACGATGCAGTTAGTATGATGCGCTGAGCTCGGTGCATGCAAAATAGATAAATGGATGCAAACATGCGAGCATAAGGATGCTAATTGAAACGTGCCCTAAGACTAACCATAATAAGCTGGTAAATAAAAGGGAGAAAGACGTGGGGTTGGAAGACATACATCACACACACACACACACTTATTACAACATTGCCCTCTCTCGGAGGGTCCGAATAAATAATACAGAATCGAATTAACTAATTATTACACAACACTAGCTAATTAACAAAATAACTAAACTAGCATGCAAACTATGTAAAATAGGCTGCCTCAGCTCTGCTTTGAATGATAAAGGATGCATGTATGCTCGAGTCGCCTTACGCGGAAATCCATCGCGATGCCCCGGCTCGTCTTTGTTTGCAATTGATTTCAGAAACTTTCACAAAGCTCTAAGGAGATGAAACTCTAGCCTGGGAATCTAGGGGGAGGCTGCCGACCAGCTATAGGCATTGGAGACCACCTACCAACCACCCTTGGTGGTGAAAACCAGAAAAGGTGGTCGGCCTGCCAGAAAACCTGGTCGGCCGACCAGTTTCTTCTCCTAGTTTCTGCATTTTCTACAACAAAGGCAAGAGAGAGAGAAAGCAAGGTATTTGCAACACATGTGTGCACGACCACTCTCCCCATCATTGCATAAGCTCTAGGGAGTGTAGTCCTTGATCCTCGGGCCACCAATCATGCATCTCGATGCATGATGGCCGAGGAGTCGGATTGCACGACCCAATGTGAAATGAATGCACATATAAACACATAAATGCCTAAACTCCATCATGTGTTAGTCAAGAGTGTCGGCGACCGAGAATCGAGGCACATTTCATCACTTGCAGTATGAAACGTCCCTCGTTTCTCGTGTTTGGACTAACTCCTATTCCAAACACCATGCAACAAGTAGAACGGCATGCACAATGCGACCTCAAGCATGAAATCCTAAGGCGATGCAACCAAGTCATGCAAACATGCAAAGGATGACGTGCAAACATGTAACTAGCATACTGTAGACGCGCCCGTGGGCTCCACTCTACAGTTCGGACTCCCTTTTTGTGTGTTGCGGTTCGTAGTCTGAACCAAAGAGTCCACCTCTGGCAAATCGTTTTGAGAAAAACAGATTTTTGAAAAAGTAGTGCCAAACATGGACTGCTTTGCCAGATTACAGAGTCGCCACCTAAATATTTTTAAAATGGGGAATTTAGGAAACCCTGACTCGGTGCGAAGGCCACGTGTCCGTCATCACCAAATGTCTTGGCTCGGAGCTTGGGTACGATGGGGGAAGGTCAGCTATGAGCACCCCCTTTCGCCCGGTCCGAAGACCGGCCTCTACTAACCGTGATATCCGATTTTGAAAACATTACATGCTCTTAAACCGGTTATTAGCCTAGATTTACTACGTTATGCGCACAGCAAACAAGTATAGACTAGGTTGCCTAATTTGGGAATAATCACTGCATATCCGTTTGTTTTGAAAGCGCTTTGGGTTTTGCTACTCGCAAGTAGACTAAAATACGGATTTCAATGAGTTTTCCAACTCGAGCAACCCAACCTCCACCCACAGGCATTCAAACAGTTTATCTCACATAAGCACTTAGCCGCATGGTAAGCATACTGTCATGGCAACATTCACACGCATGTGGTATGC
This sequence comes from Camellia japonica, assembly GCA_030407325.1. Taxonomy (NCBI): domain Eukaryota; kingdom Viridiplantae; phylum Streptophyta; class Magnoliopsida; order Ericales; family Theaceae; genus Camellia; species Camellia japonica. The sequence goes on along the minus strand of JAPPVO010000010.1, from coordinate 43,186,435 downwards.
TAAAGCGTAAATACTTACATCGTACTCCGTGCCAAAACAGTAAACTAGTTAGCAAACATGCATGTCCTAGTTCATATTAAGTGGCTAATGCAACACATACAGCATGTAATTAGGATAGGCTCGGCTAACCCTAAAAATGGCATGTGAAGTGCACTTTATTTGATGCACGTATTCAATTTAGAATTGGAAGCACGATGCAGTTTGTATGATGTACCGAGCCCTATGCATGTAAACAAATGCATGGATGCACGCATGCATTGCATAAGGTATGCTAAAATAAGTATGCCCTAATCTACCATCGTAAGCAGGTAAATAAAAGGGAAGAAAGAAATGGTGATTGGAAGACATACACCCACTCACACACACTTATTACAAATTTGCCCTCACTCGGAGGGACCGAAAGAATATACAAATTAATTAGTTACGCAAGCTAATTAAAATATTACAAATTTCACTAAATTAATCAAATAAATTAATTAATCTAATTAAAGTAGTAAACCGCCTCGGGATGAGGTCCGGATGCAACACGCGCTCGGGACTGGCTCGGAACCGCACTGCCATGCACGGATTGCCTCTGTTTCCTCTGCTCTCCTCCTCAGAAAATTTCCAAAGTCTCAGAAGTACCTCTCAGGGCACTGGGGAGTACCACCGACTGGGGTAGAGCACCACCGGCTGAAGGAGGAGGCCACCGGCACAAAATTCACCCATCGGCAGCCAATTGACTGCCGGTCGGCACTAAACAGTGTCGGTCGGCACAAAATGCCTGCAAAACTTGCAACTCACAGCAGCAGAGGACAACAACATGCATGGCAATATAATTCAAGCCATTTATGCACCAAAACACATCCCTTATCATGTTAGTGACTCAAAGGGGCATGTGCTCGATTCTCGGACCACCAATCGCGCATTTCCATGCATGATGGCCCAAGGAACCAAGGATGCAACTTCACTTTCAAATGCATGCAAACCAAGTAAACATGAAAGGGTGCCAAACTCTATCATTTTCATCTCAAGAGGCCAAGCATGCATGCTTATGCAATGCAACTCTAAGCGTGTTATCTAGCATGCAACATGAACAATGCGAGCAAGCTAAACATGTTAGGCATACAACCTAAGCAAAGAGGCATATAAACCAAGCAATGGAGTGGACTAAAACATGAATTAGACTACTCCTAATTGGCCTAAAATCAGTGGCCAAAGTGCTAGAAATGGAGACTAAACACACACACCACATGCAAGTGTTATGGTCCAAACCCAAGGCATAAACATGGCAACCCCCAGCACACTTGGAGATACCAAACAAGGACAATAAACACACATTGTAAAGCTCTGAAAATCATGCAAAACATGATGCCAAATCATGCAACAAAACAAGCAAACAAAGCATGCAAATGGTCTAAGGTTCAAAGCAAATCGATGAGGCTTTGAACCACACTTAGCACAACCACACATGGCAATACTTAAACACTTAAAAACAGAGTTTTAACACATAAAACTAAGCCTAAAGGACCACCTAGATGGCATCTAGATGACATGAATCCAAGGCATGCATTAAAGCCAAAACATGGAGCATTTAACACATACTCTTAAAGCATTAAAGAGGCACTAAGGCAAGCATACAAGCACACCAAAGGGACTGAAATGACATGCTAGATGATTCCAAACCATCAAAATGATGTAAGCAACACATGCACACATGTGCTCAAAGGCTAGCAAGCCTAAAGTGCAAAGGGCTATATAATGCATGCCAAGATCAACCCAAATGACTATGGACAGAGCTAAAACATGGCAAAATAAGAACAAAACATTCACAAATGCAAGCCTAAAGCATGCTCAAATTAGGCTATTCTAAGGCATGTTAAGGCATACAAAAGGCATTACATGGCAACTATGCTAAGCATGCATAGGGGACCAAACCAACTTAGAAACATGTTATATCATGGCAATATAAGCATGAAAAACAAACCAAACATGCTCAACACACACTTAGCACAAGCTCCCTCAAGAAGCCAAATCTTGCCTTTTCAAGGACATCAAGGAGAGGGGGTGGTCCTCTCCTTCTTGAGACTCTAGGCATCATCTTCACCACTGAAATCCCTCAAGATTTCAGTGGTGAAGAGATCCTAACACCAAAGTCTCGGATCTCTCACAAAATGGCACAAAGAAGGGCCTTTTCAAGGCCTAAGGGTGGTCAAACTTGCTCAAACCACCAAACACTCTTAATAAACAATAAAGAGGCTTAAAATCAGAACTTTTTTGTGTTATACACTAAGTACAAAAACAGTTCTAAACTAGGTAATAAGGTGCAAAAATGGGGTAAAAAGAGAGTTAGTGTCTTACCCTTGGAGCCTCTTCAACAAAGATGATGTGTTGGCTTCCTTGAGCACCAAACCAGCTTCAAAGCTTCACAACAGACCTCTGGACCTTCAAGAACCCAAGGAAGGTGAAACACTAGGTGTTGGTGAGCAAAAGTATGACACAAACACCTAGTGTACAAAACAAGAGAGAAGAAGAGAGATAGGATGTGTATCTATCCTAACTCTAAAAACCAGAGCTTGGTCTGTCTAAAATGTCTAAAATTTTGTAACCCTAAGCCAAGAAGAGGAGTGGTCCTCTTATAGGCAAGCAAAGCTTGCAAAGCTTACAAGCTAAGCTAACTAAGAGGGTCATCCCTCCATACACGTGTATGGAGGGAACCAAAACTATACAGCTGTCTGAAAATATCTCAAAAAGCAACTGCACAGTGTCTGGCCGGCAAAGAGTGTCATTTTGACAAAACTTAGTGCCGGTCGGCACAAAAGAGTGCCGGTCGGCACAATAAAGTGCCGATGGCAACACCAGCCAGCCGGTGGCCTCTAGCCACAGCCGGTGGTATGTGGGGATGCCTCACAAAGCATTCCCTGCCCTTCCAAGGCAAAACACAAGTGTTTGGTGCAAAACGAAACACAAAACGGTCGAGTTCAGAAGTCCTGAGGCAAGGCGCGCGAGCCGAGAACTCCGGGAACTCCAAACGAACGCAAACATGGATAATCACCGAGGGTTCAAGCGGTGACGTCCAGGTCTTGAGGACGGTCAAAAATGGGGTGTCTACACATACACAATGCTATGGACTAATCAAGGGCATACTCAATGCACGTGGATTATATGGCATGCATACACAATGCACTAACATACTCAATGTTATGAACGAGGCACACGCAATGCAATGATTGAACATGCGATAACATGGACTATATGGCATACACAATGCAAGATGGACTTAAACCAAGATGGATGGACCTCAGCCGCACCCAAATCAGTGGCCAAACATGATGAAAACAAGGCAATGACACACACACAAGCATGCACAATGCAAGGGATCAAAGCCTAAGGTACGAGATACAACTCTACAAAAGCATTGAAAGGATGAAATATTGCATACAATGGCACAAGTTCCAGCTCTGAAATAACATGCAACATGGTCCCGAATCACGCAAACAACTCACACAATGCATATTGGGAGGCTCAAATATCGAAACTAGTGAAGTGCATTACACTAGAGGTATGCAAAGCAATGTCCAAATGACCAAACCAACCCCAAACAGTCCCTATGCAGGCCCAAAACAGTAGCAAAATGGACTAAGATGATGGTTTGAAAGGTACAAAAATGAAGCTCTTGCAATGGTCCATAAATGAGGCATACAAACACAACTCTCAAAAGCATTTAAAGAGTGGAAAACATGGGAACATGGCACAAGTATAGGCTTTGAAATAACATGCTCAATGATGCCAAGACATGGAAACACCTCAAGTTAAGCATGCAAGGGGGTCCAAAACTCAAGGCTAGGCAAGGATATTACACTACAAGTATGCATGGAAAGCATCATTCGACCAAGGGGCCTCAAAATAGAGCTAAGGCAGCCCAAAATATGAACAAAATCAGTTTGAAGTATGGCCAAAATATGCTAGAATCAATGGCCAAAACAACATGCAATGTAAGCTAGTGAGCATGGTTTACACTACAAGCATGTGAAGCATCCAAGAGGCCACTAAACCAGCCAAAGACAGAGCTATGATATGCCAAAGAATGACCAAAAACCCACTGAAACATGACCAATACATGCAAGAATGACATGCCCCTTTGATAAGTTATGAAGAGGATTATTCTACACATGCAAGAGGCAAACATGAGGTGACCAAACCAGCCCTAGACAGAGTCTAGGCAGGTCCTAAAAGTCACTAAAAATGGCCTGAACCAAGGCTAGGAAGTATGAAAATATAGGCTCCTTGGAAAGGCCAAATATGCAAACAAACAAGGCCAAAAGAGAGAGGGTCACCCCTCTCTGATTTTGGCCCTCAAAATAGCATGCTAACCACTGAAAATCCACTGGATTTTAGTGGCTAAAATGCCAAGCAAAGGTCAACACAAAGGCCTTAAGGCATGGCTCAAAACAGGACTAAATGAAGCATGCAAGAGGGTAGATAACCTCCAATAGGAAAATGGCCTTAAACAAACATGAATAATGCTTAAAAATAAAGCTTTTTCTAGTTGACAACAAACCTCAAATAAGTATGCAAATGAGGCTAAGAGAAGGATCAAAATAATGCTTAAAAAGGGAGAAAATGAGTTACCCAAGCTCAACAAAGACAGCAACTTCTGGACCAAAAACCCAGCTCCTTAACCTCTAAAAATGACCTCCAAGAACCTTGGGTTGATGGTGGAAGTGTTAGGCTATGAGGTGTGGTGCAAAAGGCTAAGAATAACACACTCTTTAGGGCCAAAATGTAGAGATATAGAGAGAGATATGTCATTTGCCTTAGACAAAAATCTGAACCCTCTATAAGGAGAGGGAGAGCCTTCTTTTATAGAGGTTTCAAGCCAAAGCTTCTCAAAGAAGCTAAAAACCAAGGCTCAAGATCCTCCATACACGTATATGGAGGATGCAGTCTGTGCCTTCTAGCTGGCACAGCTGGCAAGCACTCACAGAGACAAAACTGGAGGGAGCAGGCCGACCAGTTAAGGTGGTCGACCGACCACTTCCCCTGGTCGGCCGACCAGGGGAAGTGGTCTCCCAAAAAAAATGTGGTTGGCAGCTCCATTTGGTGGTCTCCCAACTGAATGCAAGCTAGTGGTATGGTGGGAGACCGGCAAATGTGGCTCAAAAATCAAGGAGACCAGTTTCCCGACAAGAAAACTAGCTGGCGGAGAGAGAAGTGGTCTCCAAGAGAAAAGGTGGTCTCCCACCCTTGTACCACCTTCCAAACAATGAAAACAAGGTTCATGCCAAAAATGAACCAACACCGTTGCAAAACGAGGGTTCGGGGGGCAAAACGCGCGGCCGGGTGCCCCGAAAACAGGCTGTTAAGCACCAAAAGTGGCGTGCGACCACAAAGATGGTCTCCCGGGCCACAGTGTCCCTCTAGACAGAGGAAACAAGGTGTGTGCCAAAAATCGTGCCAAACGGAGAATGTTAAGCGGTCCCGAATCGAGGCGCGCGGTCGACGGCTCCGAAAACCGGAAACTAGTCTCCAAACGGGAACAGTGGCCTGCGACCACGAAAAGTAGCCTATGGCCACTGAGAGATGGTCTGCAAGACCTCTCCCTCCCTCTGGGAAGAGAAAGCAAGACCTGGTCCGCAAACTGAGGCAAAGCATAAAAGGGTCCCGAGGTCCGGGGGAAGGACCTCAGTTGAAACTCCGAAACCTCAGAACGAGCACAACATGCGCAATCACCGAGCGCTTAATCGATGACGTCTGAATCTTAAGGTTGGTCAAAAATGGGGTGTCTACAGATATTGTTCTCATCCTCGCTCCATTGCACTTTCACCAAGTTCACTTTCTTGCGCCGCAACTGCTTTACATCCCAGTCTCGAATAGTAACTGGTCACACGACATACGTTAGATTGTCACTAATCTCCAACACTTCTGGTGATACTACTTGGAAAGGGTCTTGCACACACTTCCACAATAAAGATACATAGAACACGTTGTGAATCATAGCTAAAGCAGGTGGTAGGGCTAATTTGTAAGCCACATTACCAATCCTCTCAGTGATCTCATATGGTCCCACAAATCTAGGTGCCAACTTTCCCTTCTTTCCGAACCGCATGATACACTTCATCGACGAGACCTTCAAAAACACAAAATGTCCGACATTCAACTCAACCCCTTACGTTTTCTATCAACGTAACTCTTCTGACAACTCTGTGCAGTCTTAATACGTTCTCAAATAATGTTCACCTTCTATGTGGTATCTCTCACCAACTCTGGCCCTAACAATGGCGTGTCTCCTACCTCCATCCAACAAGCAGGTGATCGACATGGCCTTCCATACAAAGCCGCAAAAGGTGCTATCCCGATACTAGAGTGGTAGCTATTATTATAAGTAAACTCTACCAATGGCAAGTGTTCTTCCCAATTACCACCAAGATTGAGGACACAAGCTCTCAATATATCTTCCAAGATCTGATTTACCTACTCAGTTTGCCCATCTATCTGAGGATGATATGTCATGCTCAGGTTTAACCTAGCACCCAAAGCATGTTGAAAACTCTCCCAAAACTCTGCCACCAACAACAGATCACGATCCGAAACTATAAAAACTAACACTCCATGAAGTCGCACCACCTCTCGAATATATAACCTAGCCAGTCTATCCATAGTAGGGTGAACACTGATAGGAATAAAATTAGTAGACTTGGTGAGTTGATCCACTATCACCCAAATAGATTTATTGCCTCGCTTAGACCACGACAGTCCATCCATGACGTCCATAGCGATTTACTCCCATTTCCAAGTAGGAATCTCGAGAGGTTGCAAAAGTTCAAACGGTCGTTGTTGTTCCGCCTTAACTTGTTGACACACATAGCATCAAGAAACATACTCTCGTTCGTCCTTCTTTATACCTTCCCACCAAAACATGCTCTTTAGGTTATGATATATCTTAGTCCCACCAGGGTGAATGGTATACCAGGACCTATGGACATCATCCATAATCTCTTTTCTCAATTTAACAATGTTAGGTACACACAACTTGCCCCTGGATCACAATCTCCCATCTGAGTCCACAAACCAATCAGTAGGACAATCATTGATCAGATCCACTGCAAGGTCATCGAGCTTGCTGATGAGGAACCCATCTAAATACTGCATCTGACGAACTTTATCCAGTAACGTTGGCTGTACTGTCAAACTACGAATGTATGCCCTCTCGACACTCTCTATTGATTGAACATCATGCATCGGAACTAACTCCAAGGACTTCCATTCCTAAATCATCAAAGAAGGTATAATCCCATGTTGTCAACTAAGTGCATCTGCAACCATATTTCCTTTCCCCAGGTGGTAAAGGATCTCGAAATCATAACTGTTGATGAATTCAACCCACCTCTGTTGCCTCATGTTCAACTCTTTTTGAGAAAAAGATATTTAAGGCTCTTGTGATCTGTGTATAACTCAAAGCACTCCCCAAACAAGTAGGGTCGCCACACTTTCAACGCAAAAAAAAATGCTTCATGAGTAGGTATCATCTCTCATGAGGTTTTAACTGTCGTGAGGCATAAGATACAACCTTCTAATGCTACATCAACACACATCCCAAACCAGTTCCACTCATATCAGCAAACACTACTAACTTTCCCCCTTGTACTGGTATAGTCAACACTGGAGCTGTAGTCAAACCATGCTTTAACTCCTGGAAAGCTTTCTCATAATCATCTGTCCATAAGAACTTCACATTCTTGTGGGTCAACTTGGTCATGGGTGCTGCAATAGTGGAAAACTTCTTTATAAATCTCCTGTAATAATTGGCTAGTCCTAAAAAGCTCCTCACCTCTGAAGGGTTCGTGGGTTGCTTCCATTCTTTGACTGCAACAACTTTCTCAGGATCTACCGTTATCCCTTGATTGGACACAACATGTCCCCAAAATAAAACTTCTTTCTCCAAAAAGTGACATTTACTAAACTTAGCTTATAACTGCTATTCCTCAGAGTCTGCAACATGATTTTCAAGTGTTCTTTGTGCTCTTCCTCATTCTTAGAATACACCAAGATATCATCTATGAATATAATCACAAACTTATCTAGATACAATTGTTCATCAAGTCCATGAAATAGGCTGGAGCATTGGTCAAACCAAAAGGCATTACAAGAATTTGTACAACCCATACCGAGTCCGAAAAGCAGTAAACTGTATACTTTCCTCTGACACACCCATCTGATGGTAACCCGTTCTAAGATCAAACTGAGAGAACACGGCTGCCCCTTTCAACTGATCAAATAAGTCATCAATTCTAGGTAGCAGATACTTGTTCTTGATAGTCACCTTGTTCACCTCTCTGTAATCTATGCACATGCGGAGAATGCCATCTTTCTTGGAGACAAAGATTGTGGGTGCTCCCTACGGGGAGTTACTTGAATGTATGAACCCTTTCTGAAGCATCTTTTCCAGCTATTTCTTCATCTCCACAAGCTTTTTAGGCACCATTCTATATGTCGCCTTAGAAATCAGTGCAGTTTCTGACACTAAGGCAATGCAAAATACTACTTCCTGTCGAGGTGGAAGTCCAGATATCTCTTGAAATAAATCTTCAAACTCACGTACCACATCTACCTCACTAATATCCTACTTAGGGATTTCTACTGAGCATAGAAAACTCGTCATCACTGACTCTCCTCCATCGCTACAAATGTGGATAAGCTGTGGCATACCAGGAATATCTATATTCACAGTCCTCCCAACACAATTTAGAGTCACAAAGTGTTTTTGCAGCCAATCCATACCCAAAATAATTACAAACCCTTCAAACCCTAACACAATTAGGTCCACATACTCTACTCGCAAAGTCAATCTCAAAATCTTTACACATCTTATAAAGAGTAACTGCCCCTTTAAAGGGGTCTCAACACGAATAGGTCTAGACAAAGAGGTAGTTACAAGGTGTTCTCTTTCTACAAGCTGTCTAGATATGAAAGAATGAGAAGCACCAGTATTAAAAAGTACTCTACTGGGTTCTTGAAAAAGATTAAAAGTACTTTGCACTTTGTTATTTTCTGGCATCACTGCAGATGTCCTGGTTGGAGCTGCTTGACCCCATCGCATTTACTATTTTTTAGGGTAATCCTTGACTACATGTCCTAGCTGCTGACACCGAAAACACTTCATATTGATCGGTTGAGGTGCTACTGCTCTGATAGGTGGGGGTCCCTCTAACTGAGGTACAGGAGGACGATAACCTATCTGTAACATATGTTGCCGCTGTCCTTGATAACCCTGTAAGCGCGGACCACCCTATCTCTAATAATAGTGCCCTGGGGCTAGAAATCACCTTGAGGTCTGAAATTTCCCTGACTACCCAGTTGCTGTGGCCTCTGAAACTGCTGACCCCTATGTATTTAATTGTAGGGTCGGTATATGTTCCCATCACGCTATTGGAAATGACTCCCTCTGGAAGTCTCTCCGACCCTGGCCTTCCATTTCTTAAACTGTTTCTCTTTTTCCTCATACTTCAATGCCAAGTGAAGAACTCTGTCAAACGGTTCAGTATCAAACGGAGTAAGGGACTTAGACAGGTAATGATTTAATTCCTTAATAAACTTCTCATTCTTCTTCTTCTGCGTGTCAACCAAGTGAGGGGCATAATGAGACAACTCATTAAACTTGGTGACATACTCAATCACTGTTTTACCCTTTTGAGTCAGCTTTGAAAATTCATCACTCAGCTAAGACCGAATAATAGTAGGAACAACCTTCTAGTCAAAACGGGTCTTTAAATCTGCCCAAGTGAAATCATCAAATCTAGACCCTCCTTCCACGAGTTCTACCAAAATAAGGTTGCTCCCTCAAGCTGATGTGTAGTCAACTCCTGTTTTTGGACGTCGGTGAGCTGCATACAACCAAACACCATCTCACATTTCTAGACCCAAGCGTCAGCTGCAGTGGGTCCTCTATCTCCAAAGAATTTCTAACCTTCCAAAGAACCAAAGTCTTTGTTTCTCTTCGCAAAGGGATCTCCCTGCTGGCCTTGATTATTGTTCTGTACAACCTGAAGTAACTGAGCTATCATCTCCCCCACATTAACCTGCACAATATTGGTTGCCTCGGTAGCAGCCACCACCGCAGCTGTAGCTGCAGCCACAGCCATCACCTTCAAGTTAAACACACAAAAAATTCATTCATAAATACTTAGAATAAATTCAACCACCAAACTAAACTAGCTAACCCATGTTTCCACAATCCGAGGATCATCTAAACTCTTAGAAGTCTAGGGTAACCTAAAGCTTTGATACCAAACTGTAACGCCCCAAAATTTGGATAATTAAATATTAAATTATGACTAAATCTCAATTAATATTCCATCATCCAAATTCTAAGGGTGAAACAAAATCTAAATGTTTTCATTTCAATCTGGTTTAAGTAAATTTCAATGTTCAAAAAGAATTACAAGGGATAAAAAAAATTAACAAAATGCCAACCAAACTATCCATCATAAATTCATAACTATCTAATACCTCCAACATTAAAGCAGCAACAACTAGTCAAAACAACTTAAATAATGTAAAGTAAGAAAATAACCCACAATGCCAAATTATCAAAATACTAAGGTCAAAAATAAATAAATAAACTAATATCAACCCTAATGTAACAACCCCACTTTGTGATTAGCTACTAATCCATAATTAAGAATGTTAATCAAGTGATTAGATGAAATCATGTGTTAATTGTGCATTTCATATGTTATTTGTGAGTATATATATATATGACGTAGGAATATCTGTTTCGATTTTGATTTTGTTCTGTTAATTGAAGGCCTTATTGGCATCTGAACACAAAACTGCTTAGGTTTACGTGCTATTTGAGATTTTAGAATTTTATGGTTAGTTTAATTGGATTTCAATTCGAAATCAAATAATTAGAATAAATTGAATTAGATTAACCAACTTAAACTATACTTAATTAAATCCCACTAATCCTACCTATATAAGCTACGACAAGTCAAGAAACACTTTCATACACACACCTTCTTCATCTACTTGAACTCAAAAATGTGAGAATGAGAAGCAGAGAAAGAAATTGAGATAAAAAACAGGAGAAAATAAGGAAATTGTTAGGCAATTGAAAGGGAATTGGAGGATTCAAGCAAGAACTTACTCGGATTCAAAGAATTGGGGACTTTAGGTAAGAATTATACTCTTAAATTTGGTGTTCAAGACATTGGAGTATGGATTCAAGAGGTTTAAGTGTTTAAACATGAGAATTGAGCTTAGAATGTAGAATTGAAGATGAATACATACATGCATGCATAGTTCATGACATTTTGAAGTTGTTTTCCAAAGAATTCGCTCATGCATGCACTTATCTTAGCTTGGTTTTGAGAATTCATCATGTTTCATACCAATTTCCTAATTGAGCATGTTTTGGAAGCTTTGAATTCAAAACAATGCATGCATGTTATATACATATAGGTTTCAAGTTTGATTTTGGATAATTGGCATGCTTTTGGGCCTTAATTTTGTGAATTGATCTTCATTTCATGTTTTCTAAGTGTTTCTTCAAGCTTTGGCCCAAAAGAATGTGTTTTGAAGCTTTGAAATTGGTTTTGAACTTGAAACAGAAATCTAGAAATTCCAAAATTTGGTCGCATCGCTTGAGCGACCAAACCGTCGCTCGAACATAAATTGCGAGCTCTCATAAGTTTTGCAGAGTTTGATGGTTGGCTCGAGCGACCACCCTTTATTTTTGATATTGGCTCAAGCGACCAATATGTTGGCTCGAGCGTAAAATGAGAGCTCTCAGTGTTTTTGTAAATTTTGCAAACTGCTCGAGCGACCAAAGCTTTGCTCGAGCGAACTACCCTATTTTTAGAAATTTTGCAAAGTGTATTATTGCCTCCTCATTCCATCTTAGGCATTCTTAAGCCAAGGTTTAGGCCATGTTCATGACAATATGAATTAGAAACACACTAAGAAAGAAATGTAATAAGATAAGTGTTTACAGAGCGTGTGTTTCAATGTTTATCAGTCATGTGTTATGTAGGTCAGATGCTGCATTGTGATCACGTGTTTCAAGGAGCTAACTGTGAGTAACAATGTTGTAAAGCTATGTTCAAATTATAATTATTTTCTGAATGATATTAAGCTCTGTTTCTGAAACGTCACTGTTTATTGAATGAATGATTGTCCTATTTTATGAATTGTATTTGTGGCACCTATAGCATCTGTTACTCTACTGTCTACTGTTACTGTTACTGTTACATAAATCTCTGTCAGTTCTAATCTTTGGAACCACTATTTATTGTATTGATGGCCATCACTTACGACTGTTCAGTCTTTATGACCTACTATACTGTTTTGCTATTAGATGTACCACGTATGACTGCTATAATTTCAATATGAATGACAAGTTATGAGGTACTAATTGAGAAAGTGATCCACTAATGAGATTGACTATTTTTATTACTATACGGACATCATTCGTAACTCCTTTACACAATTGTTATTCATTAGGCTCTAGCTCATTATTTAAATGTATGTAGGTGATCAAGCACATGACCGAACTTAACGGTGTCGACCTGAACCTTGTTTTGTAAAGCCAATTACCATGCCTTGCTATAAGGTTCCAAACTGACAAGCGTCAAGGCTTTTGGGTGTTTCAAAATTCACCCTTTTGGAATTGTGATCAAGTGTTAATGGTTTTGTCATAAGACTTCTGTTTTGAATGTTTTATGTTATTAGGGTTTAACTCCCTAAACTATGTTTTGTTTTGTACACGGGCTTGATATGGACTTATGTGAATCAGTGTATCTATGATTATCTAAAAGTGTATTTTGTCCCATTTAAGTCTCACAGCTTATTGGAAGTTATACTTTATTAGTTATAAGTTTCTGCCAGCCTCTATTATTGTATTACTGTTAAGAGGCCTTTGGTAATCTACGGATTACTGGCCTGTCACTTCACTAGTCCCTTGGGGCGAGGGTTGGGTCGTGACAGAATGGTATTAGAGCACGAGTTATACCTCACACATGTGTCCAAATAAGCTATAGAATGTCCTAGAAAAGAAGATTAGGGCATTACATGAGCATGTGTGAGTTTGTGTGGACTTGTTATGTGAATACGTAATAATATGAATATAAGCCTATGTTTATTATTACCATGTTTTATATAGACCAATGGAAAACACAAGACATACAGATGAAACTGAATTATCAAATGCAAGAATTGAACGATTGGAAAGAATTATTAATCGAATCTCTGAGACAACAATAGCGAAATCAACATCTCCCACCTCCTCCTTCGCCACCAGTGCAAATTCAACCAAACCACAATGGTGATATCATAGCACTAACAAAGAAATTTAATAAAATGAAGCCACCAACCTTCTAGGGAGGTATAGAGCCTTTGAAAGCAGAGGCGTGGATTTTGGAAACTAAAAAGTTATTTGAGGTTTTCCCATGCACCGAGGCACAAAAAGTTTTATTGGCAATTTTCACCTTACAAGAAGAAGCAAGACGTTGGTGGAAGCTCATTTGAGACAACAATGGCTCTTTGACTTGGGCTCAATTTAAGGAGGCATTTTATAAAAAATATTTCCCTCAGTGTGTTTGTGATCGTAAAGTGTTTAAATTTGAGCATGTAACACCCTGCAAATTTACACATGAATACACCACCACAAGCTCAGCAATATACAAAATAGCCATCTTTTTCATTGAACTAATATTCAAGAAGCTACAATTACAAAGTTTATATTTCCAAAAATACCTTGAACTTATCTCCAAGTTCAATGATCTAGATAACCTTACAAAAGAGAAAGGCCCCTAAGGGCATACAACATTCCAAAGTACTTGTTGGTACAACAAAATAGGTTTTCAAAGTCTTAATACAAAATTCTAAGTCTTAACAACCAAAATGTTCTTGATCAATCAAGCCCAAACTAAACCACTGCCAAATCCAATTCATTTCTGAAGCAGTACGTCAACATCTCCTGTAAAATAAATAGGGGTGAGCTATATGCCCAGTAGGAATACCTTTAACCAAGTATTTAATCGTTTGAATAAGCCTACACCATTGAGACAAGGCAAGGTGAGTAATTAACGTACATTTGTAAACATAGTTAATTATGTAACTAATGACCCGTTGAATAATCACATATCCATCTCATACCAAACATCATCATATTGGAAAAGAAAACCCACCATGAGTCCCCCATAAGAGTCCAAATAAACCAATGCAAGTCATTTTAATTTAAAAATCATCCCCACATTTACCGAATATTGTACGGCAGGACGTGGGCACCCAAAGTCATCCGTTTTTCCACTTTTATCGATTATGATACGGCAGGACCAGTGGACACCTAAAAATATTTTTCTCACATTCGTCAGCGATAAGCCCAAGATAGGGCAATTGGGCACCTTGACTCCCCGCGCAAGTACCAACACACACACACACAATATTACATCACGACCGACTCTTAACCCGGGACTCATGCTCAATTTGCCAAACTTTCATTCATTCAACAAGTATTTAACACAATACGAGATGAAACACATTACCACACTCAAGAAGAATTAATCTCTAAGCCACAATCCCATTGTCATCACAATATTCACTTCTTTTATCCTTTATTGTTCACAAGATTCCAAGATTTTAAGGAAATTCCAATTAAAATTCTACTCTATGCTTAGTTGGAAATTAGGGTTTTTATTCAACTTTGGGGCTTTCCTTCTATTTCTATATATATAAATTCTTAATACCAATACTCATCTTTTATGTAGATGTATTTGACATTTTAATAACAAGTGACTGGAATGTCCTTTTTTGTTAAATCTAAAGTTTATATCCAACTCAAACATTTAATCAATCTTCAAAATCACAACAATACCATATAAACTTCTTCAAATCAAAGAAATACTAGGTTAAAAGTAACCCTACCTCAAGTTATGAGCACAAGAACCAAGCTTCTAGATGAACTCTTCACCAAACAAAATTCTAATCGGTAAAGATGATGTTCTTCAAGTGTTTTTCACCCTTTGCAAGAGATTTAGGTTGGATCATAGGAGAATGAGGAGTATTTTGGAGTGGAGACTTAGGGTTTTTCGGGCTTGAGACAAGAAGGAGGAAGAGAGAAAAGAAAAGTGGAGAGAATAATCTAGAATCGTACTTTTTAAAGTGCAGAATCGCACAGACCGCTCGAGCGCAACTTCTTTGCTCGAGCGGGCAACACAATTATGAGGTGATCACTCGAGTGACGACTCTATCGCTCGAGCGAAAAATGACAAGTCCCAGAAGTTTTCCAAAGCTATAGTGAAACTATTGGGAGCTCACATTCTACGCTCGAGCCCAGCTTTCTACGCTCAAGCGGTCCCGCCTGTAAACTGGCGTGATACTGAGAGCAGCAATTCTCCGCTCGAGCGCAACTTCTTTCGTTCGAGCGGTCACTTGGAACAAAATGTCAAAACCTTTCCCCCTTTGAAAATTTCATCCTCGAAATAACATTCACTCACAATCTGATAACAAAGTATGGCAACAACAAAATATATATATATATATATATATATCAATCCTTAACAACGCTTAATTAAACAATATATCAATTTAAAACCAAAGCCAAAGACAAGGGAGAATTAGAAATTTATGGTTCATTTTCAATTTACCATATACATGAAAAGAACAAGGAGATAATTACATCACAACTTTTAAAATGAGTTCGGGTATTTCTCACGGACCTCAGCTTTACATTCCTATGTCGCTTTTTCCACATCGTGATGGAGCCACAATACTTTAACTAACGGAATTGTCTTACCCCTTAACACTTGTTCCCTTGTATCTAAAATTTGGATTGGTCTCTCTTCATAAGACACATCTTCATCTACTTCAATCTCCGTCCAATCAAAGACGTGGGAGGGATCGGTTTCGCATTTGCGAAACATGAATACATGAAACATATTGTGAACTTTGGAGAGTTGTGGTGGTAAAGCAAGACGATATGCAGCTTCTCCAATCTGTTCAATGATATCAAAGGGGCCAATAAATCGAGGAGATAGTTTTCCACTCTTGCCAAATCTCATTAATCGCTTCCTTGGTGAGATTTTTAGAAACACGTGATCCCCAACTTCCAAAGACAATAATCTTAGATGACGATAGGGATAGCTTTTCTGTCGGGTTTGGGCCATAACCAATCTTTGTTGAATAAAAGCTACTTCTTCAATTGTCTCACAAACTAACTGGGGTCCAAGCATAGGTGAGTCTCCAACTTCTGTCCAACATATTGGTGACCTACAGGGTCGTCCATAAAGAGCTTCAAAAGGTGCCATTCCAATGCTAGTATGGTAGCTATTGTTATAAGAAAACTCAATTAAGGGTAGGTGTTTCTCTTAAGACCTTTACATGCCCTCAACATATCTTCTAAAACTTGAATGGTGTGTTCAGATTTCCTATCGATCTATGGGTGATAGGTAGTACTGAATTTCAATTGAATACCCAAGGCACTTTGCAGACTCTGCCATAGTCTTGCTGTAAAGCGAGGGTCTCTATTGGACACTATACTCACTAGAACCCCATGGAGATGAATAATCTCCCAAATGTAAAGTTCAGCTAGAAACTCTATAGAATCACCCATGCTCATGGCGAGGAAGTGGGCTGATTTGGTGAGCTTGTCGGCGATCAGCCATATCACGTCATTACTTCTTTGTGTTTTAGGAAGGCTCGTAACAAAATCCATATTAACATGCTCCCATTTCCATTCAGCAATTGGAAGAGGTTGTAGTAGTCCTGCCGATATTTGGTGCTTGACTTTGACTTGTTGACAGGTTAGACATTTGGTCATGAATAAAGTTGCGTCCTTTTTCATGCCTCTCCATCAGAATTGTCGATTGAGGTTATGATACATTTTGGTGTCTCCCAGATGTACAACAAAGCATGAATGATGGAAGTCTCACAAAACTTAATCCCTCATTGATGTAGGCACAAACAACCAATCAAGGTAACGAATACTAGAATCTGAGTAAATATTCAAGCCCCTTTCTTCTTTCCCTTGGGAGATTCTTTCTCTAATTGCATCGAATTCTGGATTGCCTAATTGTGCCTCAACTACTCTTGTGACAAGGGTGGGTTATGCGACGGTGTTAAATAGGATAGCCTATTTCGAAGATTCATGAAGTTGCAAGTCAAATTCACTAACATCCCTCATCATTTTCCATTTCCTTATCACGAGATTGGCTAGAGTACTTACAGACTTCCTACTCAAAGCATCCGCCAGCCTTACTAGGGTGGTAGTGTATTTCAAAGTCATAGTTTTTCAAGAATGCCATCCATCTCCGTTGTCGTAAGTTCAAATCTTTTTGGGAGAATAGATATTTAAGGCTCTTATGATCGAAGAAGACTTCGAATTTTTCACCATACAAATAATGTCTCCACAGTTTCAAGGCAAAAACAACGGCGGCAAGCTCTAAATCGTGTGTTGGGTAGTTCCTCTCATTAGTCTTTAATTGGCGCGAACCATATGCTACTACTTTGCCTTTTTGCATCAAAACACACACTAGCCCCTCTCTAGAGGCTTTAGTTCTTGAAAAGAATTCTCACAAACTTCATTCCAAGTAAATTTCACTCCCTTGCGGGTTAATCGAGTCAATGGTGATGCTATGGAAGAGAAGTTCTTTACAAATCGGCGGTAGTAACTAGCTAAACCCAAGAAATTACGAATCTTTGTAGCATTTTTAGGTTGTTTTTAATTTTGTACCGTCTCAATCTTTGAGGAGTCCACCATAACTCCATCTCCGGAGACTACATGGCCTAAAAACTTCACTTTCGAAAGCTAGAACTCACATTTCTCATACAAACGATGCTTCCTATGAAGTTGCAAAATAGTACAAAGATGCCCTTCATGCTCCTCTTCGGAAGGCGAATATATTATAATATCGTCTACAAAGACAACCACGAATTTATCAAGAAACTCTCAGAAAATTCGATTCAAGATCCATGAAAGTGGCTGGCGCATTAGTTAAACCGAATGGCACAACCAAGAACTTCTAATGACCATATCAGGTACGAAAAGCAGTCTTCGGGATATCTTCCTCCCTAACCCAGATCTAGTGATAACCCGACCTTAAATCTATTTTTGAAAAATAACATAAACCTTTAAGTGGTCAAAAAGGTCGTCTATTCGGGATAAGGGGTATTTATTCTTAATCATAACTTGATTCAATTTACAATAATCTATGCACAATCTTAATGACCCGTCTTTCTTCTTTGCAAACAACACTGAAGCTCCCTAAGGTGAGGTACTAGGACGTATGAAACCCTTATTTAATAACTCCTATAATTGTTCCTTTAGGACTACCAATTTAGCTGGAGCAAACCTATATGGAGATAAGGAGATGGGTGTTGTACCTGGTATCAAATCTATGGTAAACTCAACTTCTCAGTGAGGAGGTAATTCAGTGAGATCTTCAGGGAAGACATCAAGATACTCACATACTACCCTTGGAAACCCATCCAGGCCTGTACCACTTCCGTCATCTAAAAAGGTTGCTAAAAGAGAACTGAATTCACCTCGGCCACGTGGATAGTACGATGAGAGTAAGGATTTATCGTTCCTGTCTCCCAGAAATGTGAAAGAGTCACCACCCAACGTGCATGCAGTAACTCTTCCACGAAAACAATCTATAGTAGCCCATTAAGTAGAGGACCAATCCACGCCGAGAATGACGTGAAAACCCAGCATTTTTAACAACACAAAATTGAACAAAAGTTGCCCGCCCCCTCAATTACACGCCCCTGACATCCCCGGGTCAAAGTGACTTTACCCCTGACTAGTGACTCTACTGTGAGTGAAGATTTTAATTGTTTACTTTCTAACCCTAACAACGATGCAAAAGAAGTGGCTATAAACCAATGAGATGCCCCAGTGTCAATCAACACACTAGCCCAGGTATTGAAAATAAGAAATGTACCTCTCACAATCGACGACCCTAAAATCTGCTCTGAAGTAGTGATAGCATATACCCTTCTTAGTGACCTCTGTTCTCCCATATCACCTCTATGAGCATAAGTTTGTTATGCGGATTGTGTAGATGTGGCCCCTTGAGATGCTTGGCCTGACTGAGCTAATTGGGGAGACTATCTCTATCCTAACCTATCTAAAAACCTCTAGATTGACGAGATCTTGTCACACTAGTAGTCCTTGCTCTCTGTGGACAAAACTTCTTCAAATGCCCCGGTTGGCCGCACTGATAACAAGATGGTGACTGACCCTTGTTCTGAGATTGGCCCTGTGGACGCGCATATTGGGACTGTGTTCCACTCTTCCGTCCACACTCTGAAGCTTTGTGACCCAATTGGCCACATCTATAACAAGCACCATGGATTCGACCCACACTCCTTGAACTTCTACCTATCACTGAATCAGAAGATTTAGGTTGTTGTGGGGCTGATTGAAATGATGATGATGAACCCTTAGACCTTTTTAAAGAGCCTGTGTTACCCTTAAATTCAGAATGTCCCGTCCTCTTTAATTTCTGCCTTGCCTCCTCTGCCTTTACCATGATCTCTACATGGACTGCTGTCTCTACTAGGCGATCATAATCATGAATCATATTTCCTACTATCTTCATTAAAATTTTTGCCCTTAATCTCTTTTCAAATTCTAGACATCAACGTTTCTCGACTGCTACTAGCTCCGGTGCAAAACGAGATAGGCAAGTGAATACAGCTTCAAACTCAGCCACAGGTGTATTGAGTTATAATAGTTCTTCAAACTATTTCCTTAACTACTCCCTAGCTGTGGGAGGGAGGAACTTCTCTTGGAAGGCGTGCACAAATGCCTCCCATATATGCTCAACTCTACTCTAACATGCTTCCACTATTGTCCTGCCTCTCCCTTCAACTGGTAAGCCGCTAATGCCACCTGTAATTCATTCTCTCTGATGTCCAAAATCTTAAAATATTTGACAATTTGCTCCAACCACTCATCTACTTTCATTGGGTCAGGCCCACCATTAAACTCGGCGAGGTTTGCATGAAAGAACTCCTTTTTCAAAAAGGAAGCCCTAGTTTCTCCTTCGACAGTTCTAGCCGCTTGCTCGGCCCTAAGTATCTCTATTGACTAATGAAGAGCACCTGCCATCTTCTAGACTAATGCCCTTATCACATCTTGGGCTGGTGGAACGGCCTCGTCATTTTGCCTTACCCCTTCTTCTTGGAGAGAAAAATCTTGTTGTGCCGGCACATCCTGGTGACCTCTGCGGGGCCTACCTCGACCTCTTCCTCGTCCTGGCATCCTATATAGAAATAAGAAAGATTTAACTCGCAACCCATACACCACATACCACCCACATATCACACACGTGAGTCAAACATACTCCTACGCAAAGACCTATATCATATAGGGCACACCACGTATTCACATAAACAAATAGAGCACACACAAGTTATTCTCCCAAGACTCTGACTAGTCCCATGACACCCAAAGATTTCCTAGTGGAAAAAGCATTGATCAAGTGCCTTTCCAAAAGGACTTCCATGATTGCAAAGGGCACCAGTCATATCCTAAGAGCTTAACTCCATACCCATATAACACATAAATACACAAAACACACAAGCCACATAAGCGTCCCATCCTGGCCTAGGAAACCTATTATGACAAGTGTCACTTCCCACGACCCCCAAGGTATTCAAACCTAGGGCTCTGATACCAATTTGTAACGCCCTACAAATTTACATATGAATACACCACCATAAGCGCAGCAATATACATAATAGCCATCTTTTTCATTGAACTAAGATTCAAGAAGCTACAATTACAAAGTTTATATTTCCAAAAATACCTTGAACTCATCTTCAAGTTCAATGATCTAGACGACCTTACAAAAGAGAAACGCCCCCAAGGGCATACAACATTCCAAAGTAGTTGTCGGTACAACAAAGTAGGTTTTCAAAGTCTTAATACAAAATTCTAAGTCTTAACAACCAAAAAGTTCTTGATCTATCAAGCCCAAAATGAACCACTGCCAAATCCAATTCATTTATGAAGCAGTGCGTCAACATCTACTATAAAATAAATAGGGTTGACCTATATGGCCAGTAGGAATACCTTGAACCAAGTATTTAATCATTTGAATGAGCACACACCATTGAGACAAGGCAAGGTGAGTAATTAACGTACGTTTATAAACACAGTTAATTATGTAACTAATCCCGTTGAATAATCACATTTCCATCTCATACCAAACATCATCATATTGGAAAAGAAAACACACCATGAGTCCACCATAATAGTCCAAATAAACCAATGCAAGTCACTTTAATTTAAAAACCATCCTTACATTGACCAACTATTAAATGGTATGACGTGGGCACCCAAAATCATCAATTTTTTCACTTTTACCGACTATGATATGGTAGGACCAGTGGACACCCAAAAACATTTTTCCTACATTTGTCCGCGCGATAAGCTCAAGACCGGATAATTGGGCACCTTGACTCCATGTGCGGGTACCAACACACACACAATCACATCACAACCGACTCTTAACCCGGGACTCATGCTCAATTTTCCAAACTTTCATTCATTCAACAAGTATTCAACACAATACAAGATGAAACACATTACCACACTCAAGAAGAATTAATCTCCAAGCCACAATCCCATTGTCATCACAATATTCACTTCTTTTATCCTTTATTGTTCACAAGGTTCCAAGATTTTAAGGAAATTCCAATTAAAATTCTACTCTCTACTTAGTTGGAAATTAGGGTTTTTAGTCAACTTTGGGGCTTTCCTTCTATATCTATATATATAAATTCTTAATACCAATACTCCTCTTTTATGTAGATTTATTTGACATTTTAATAACAAGTGAGTGGAATGTCCCTTTTTGTTAAATCCAAAGTTTATATCCAACTCAATCATTTAATCAATCTTCAAAATCACAACAATACCATATAAACTTCTTCAAATCAAAGAAATGCTAGGTAAAAAGTAACCCTACCTCAAGTTATGAGCACAAGAACCAAGCTTCTAGATGAACTCTTCACCAAACAAAATTCTAATCAGTAAAGATGATGATCTTTAAGTGTTCTTCACCCTTTGCAAGAGATTTAGGTTGGATCTTAAGAGAATGAGGAGTATTTTGGAGTGGAAACTTAGGGTTTTTCGGGCTTGAGACAAGAAGGAAGAAGAGAAAAAAGAAAAGTGGAGAGAATGATCTAGAATCGTACTTTTTAAAGTGTAAAATCATGCAGACTGCTCGAGCGGGTAGCATAATTACGAGGGGATCGCTCGAGCAACGACTCTATCGCTTGAGCGAAAAATGACAAGTCCTAGAAGTTTTGCAGAGTTACTGTGAAACTATTGGGAGCTCACATTCTACGCTTGAGTGCAACTTCCTACGCTCGAGCGGTCCTGCCTGTAAATTGGCAAGATACTGGGAGCAACAATTCTTTGCTCAAGCGTAACTTCCTTTGCTCGAGCGGTTACCTGGAACAAAATGTCACAAAGCAATTGAAGTAGGGTACCTTGTCTATAGCTGAATATGAAGCCAAATTCACGGAGCTTGCCTGATATGCACCACCAATGGTGGATTCTGATTATAAAAAAGCTAAAAAAATTGATAGTGGACTTAATGTGGAAGTACTTGATCGGGTCAATGTTCTCAAATTGACTAAGTATGTAGATGTCCTTGATAGAGCTATTATGTTTGAGGCAAATATTGCAGCTTTAAAGTAGGCCAAGACACCAGTGACTGATCGGAAGAGTAAAAGGCAAGGATTTAAATTCAAGAAGGGCCAGAACAACTCACAGAATAAAAAATAGAATACGAGGTCGATGAGTAGTTCCAGTCAAGGAAATAGTTCTACACCGTCATGTCCAGAATGTGGAAGAAGACATAAGGGTGTTTGTTACAAAATTTTCGATGCATGCTTTAGGTATGGCAAAATTGGCCAGTTGGTCAAAGATTGTCCTTCTTTACCCTAAGGCACTAATAGATCTCTCGCAAGTTCAATGGCATCAGCCTTTAAATCGAATCAAATCCTAAAGCTACAGGGAAAGAAACTTTAAGGCAAGGTCGGATTTTCACACTTGTACCAAGAGAAGTGCAAAATACTAAGGTAGTAGTGTCAGGTATACTCCCTATTTGTGCTCAAAATGCTTATATTTTGATTGGCTTGGGGTTTACGCATTCATTTGTGTCGCATGCTTTTTTGAGAAAATTAACTAGACCACCGGAACCTAGGAATTATCTATTAGTTGTGTCTTCACCTACTGAGGGGTCCACAACTTGTGCATATATGTATCGTGCATGTGAGATTGTTGTTGGAGATGTGATTTTATATGTTGATTTGTTGTCTCTGAATATTGATCATTTTGACGTAATTTTGGGATGGATTGGTTAACGAAATATCATGCCACTATTGATTGTGTAACCAAATAAGTTATATTCCGACCACGTGGACTGCCTGAATTTACATTTAATAGAATTGGAGTTGTACCTCCCCCATACTTAATTTCATTTGTGAAAGCATGCAAACTGATTAGAAAAGGCTGTATGGGATATTTATGTTATATATTGAATGTCCCAACTGTTGATAAAGCTAATGTGGATAGTATTCCTATAGTCAGGGAGTTCCTAGATGTTTTTCCATATGACTTGCCAGGGAATTTGGTTGACAGGGAGATTAAGTTTACTATTGAGGTAGTACCAGGTACACAGCCGATTTCCAAAACTCCGTACCGAATATCAACTACTGAATTGAAAGAATTAAAGGTTCAATTACAAGAGTTGCTGAATAAGAAATTTATCAGACTTAGCACTTCACCGTGGGGCGCTCCAGTCCTATTTGTGAAAAAGAAGGATAGTTCATTAAGGCTTTGCATTGATTACCGTGAGTTGAACAAGGTGACCGTGAAGAATAAGTATCCGTTGCCTTGCATTGATGACTTATTAGATCAGTTGCAAGGTGCCCAAGTATTTTCCAAAAATTAATCTTCGATTCGGATACCATCGACTAAAAGTCAAAGCTGAAGACATAGAAAAGACTACTTTCCGAACAAGGTACGAACATTACGAATTTCTTGCTATGTCTTTCGGAGTAACAAATGAGCCAGCTGCATTATGGATCTAATTAACATAATTTTTAAGCCATTGCTAGATGAATTTGTTGTTGTTTTTATAAATGATATCCTGATTTATTTTAAAAGTAAAGAGGAACATGAACATCACTTGAGCATTGTTTTGCAAACCTTAAGGGAGAAGAAATTCTATGCAAAATTAACAAAATGTGAGTTTTAGTGTTATGTTTTTTGGGGCATGTGATAAATAAAGATGGCATTTCAGTTGACCCACAAAAGATAGAGGCAGTTGTAAATTTGCCTAGACCAACCAATATTACCGAAGTCAGAAGTTTCTTGGGTTTGGCTGGTTACTACCGCAGATTTGTGAAAGACTTCTCCAAAATTGCTTTGCCTCTTACTTAGTTGACACAAAAAGGAGTACCATTAATTCGAATGGACTGATCTGAGAGAGTCAGTCTTTCAAGAATTGAAGACTCGACTTGTAACTGCATCGATTCTTACCTTACCCTCAGGTACGGATGGTTTTACTATTTTCAGTGATGCATTTTATAAAGGTTTGGGGTGTGTATTGATGCAGAATGGCAAAGTGATAGCATATGCTTCCTGACAGCTAAGACTGCACGAAAAGAATTATCCGACCCACGATTTGGAACTTACAGTGGTGTTTTTTGCATTGAAAATCTAGCGCCACTATTTGTATGGGGCGACATGCGAAGTTTATATAAATCACAAAAGTTTAAAGTATGAACATGAGATAACGGAGATGGCTAGAATTGATAAAAGACTATGACTTACAAATCTTATACCATCCAGGGAAAACTAAAACTGTTGTCGACGCGCTTGGTCAAAAATCAATTGGGAACTTAGCTTGTTTACTCATCGGACAAAGAACATTGCTACGTGAATTGGAAACACTAGAAGTTGAAGTTGTTTTGCGAGAACAATGCGGGACTTTAGCTGTTATTTTTGTACAACCGGCAATACTTGAAGAAATCAAAGAAAATCAGTTACAAGATGAGTATTTGAAGAAAGTTGTTGAAGAAAGAGAATCCAAACTGAGACCGAGTTTCATTTTTGATAATGATGTATTGAAATTCCAAGGAAGGCTTGTGTATCCAATGATGTTGAGTTGAAGAAGTGAATTATGCAAGAACCACATAGTTCAAAGTTTTTCCATCCATCTAGGGAACACAAAAATGTATCAAGACTTGAAGCAAAAATTTTGGTGGCCGGTAATGAAGAAAGAAATTGCCGAGTTTGTGGATAAGTGTTTACAATGCCAATAAGTCAAAGCCGAACATCAACGACCCGCGGGATTGCTTTAGCCACTACCAATACCGGAGTGAAAATGGGAGCATATCACTATGGATTTCATTGTTTGATTACCTTGCTTCAATAAAGGTATGTATTCAATTTGGGTTATTGTTGACCGTTTGACTAAATCTGTTCATTTCTTACCTGTCAAAACATTTTATAATGCAGATAAGTTGGCTATAATTTATATTAATGAAATTGTGAGATTGCATGGAGTGCTTGTGTCGGTTGTTTCTGATAGGGATTCGAAATTCACATCAAGATTTTGGCAAAGTTTGCAAAAGGCATTGGGCACTGAATTAAGATTGAGTAGTGTGTATCATCCACAAACTGATGGGCAGTCTGAAAGGACAATACAAACTCTAGAGGATATGTTGCGCATGTGTGTATTGGATTTTTCAAGGGAATTGGGAAACCCATTTGCCTTTAGCTAAATTTGCTTATAATAACAGCTTCTATCCAAGCATTGGCATGGCACCTTACGAGGCGTTATATGGTAGAAAGTGTCGATCACCAATTTGTTGGGCTGAGGTTGGAGATAGACCTTGCTAGGACCTGAAATGGTGCAAGAAACAACAGAAAAAGTGATGTTAATTCAATGACGGTTGAAAATCATACAGAGTCGTCAGAAAAGTTACGTCGATGTCTGTAGCGTGACTTTTCGGCTCATTTCGGAAGATGACTAGCCCTACAGTTCGGACTCTGCAGTTCGGAATCTGATCTCTCAAGTGCAATGTGAAATAGATAAACACCAAAGAGTCTAAATCTGGCAAATCTTTTGGAAAATCGATTTTGAATCAAAATGCCAAAAATGGACTGCTTTGCCAGATACAAAGTCGCCACCTAAATATTTTTAGGAAATTTAGGAAACCCATGACTCATGCCAAAGGCCACATGTCCGTCATTACCAAGATTGTCTCGGTTCAGGAACTTAGGTACGAAAGGGGAAGGTCATGAATTGAGCACTCCTGCTGGCCCGATCAAAGATCGGCCTCTACTAATCATGATGTGACTTTTATTTACTTTATATGCTCTTGTTCCGGTTATTAGGCTAACATTACACTGTGATGCGCACACAAGTATAGACTAATTTGCAAGAATTGGAACACTTGATCTCATGTTTGTTTTGAAAATTGTTTCGAATATGTACCACTTGAAAAAGTGATCGTATATGAACATTACACAAATTATTCCAATTCAAGCAATTAACCTTCATCCACAGGCATTCAAGCAGATATATCAATTAAGCATTTAGCCTCATGGCAAGCATGCTACTCATGGCAACAATTACATTCGTGCGATATGCTAAAGCACAAAAATGCTTACCTAGTACTCCAAGGCGAGCCAAAACAAAAAAAAGAGTTAGAAAACATGAATGTTCCTAACTAACGCAACATGACTAATGTAACACATGTGATATGCAACTGATAGGCTTGGCTACTAATTATGGCATGTGAATCAATTTGATAGCATGCGGTCTAAGCACCTTTTCAAAGAAGTATTTAAACAACAATGCATTGTTAGAATGATAAACCAAGCCTTAATGCATGCAAGACAAGTGGATGCAAACATGGAGTATGCTAAAAGAAACATGATGTTCTAAACTACCCATCATAAGCAAGTAAATAAAAGGGAGGAAGACATGGGATTGGAAGACATACACATTATTACATGTTTGGCTCTCACACAAGAGGGTCCGAACAAATGGACTAGCTAATTAACTAATTAACTAACTATTACAAACCGAATAAAGTAAATTAGCTACACTAGCTAATTAACTAATTATTACAACAACAAAATTCAACTATTCTAGCTAATTACATAAGTACAACACAAATAACTAGCTATTCTAACTAATTAATTACAAACCCACTACTTCAAGCACAACACTAAAATTATAACATCACTTCATACTTCACAGATCCCGAGGATCGAAGGAGGGCTCATGCATGGATGCGGATTTTCACTTGATAATGCTCTCTGTTTTGCTACCGAAATGCCTCTATTGCACAATCACAGTTGGAAAAAAAAAAAAAAAGCACTATTTTTTACCTTAGCTTCTGCTCCGCTTTGTTGGAAAAAGTGGTCGGCAACCCAGAAGTAGTGGCCTGCCAGCCACCAAAAGTGGCTTGCTGGCCACTAATTTTGGTTCCCTCCTACAGCAACAAAGGACAAACAGAGCACAAACCAGAGTATTGGGATGTTTGTCCACCCTGCCTCTTCTTATCATGAAACAAGTCAAAGGAGGGGTAAGCTTGATTCGCAAATCATCAATCAACGCAATTTCATTGCATGATGACTTATGAATCAAGGGACATAATTCAATAAATGCACAAACTCTCAAAACCCCCTCCCTATCATGGATTGATCAAGAGAAGAGGTTGACATTGACTCTAGAACCGTTTACATCATTAGCAAGTATGAAACGACTCAAGACTCAATGGGTTCAATTAATGCCCAATTGAACCCAAGTTGATTTTATTATCTTGCATCATTTTTAGTCACAATTCTATTATTTCATTTTAATTACCATCCATTCCTTAATTCATTAAGTCTTAAAAGTGAGCTTTAAGTCCTCCAATGGAAAGGAGTACCAAACCAAGAGTTGTTTTAGGCATGAGAGAAGTGTCATGCCATTGTGTAGACACCCCATTTTTGACTGCTCGCAAGGCTCGAGCGCTTTGCTCGGTACACTCGATGATGAAAGTGATATTATGCGTGATTTGAGGTCTCAACAAAGGAGTCTTGTTTAAGCTTCGAAACAACCCCAAACCTTCCCTATTCCCAATGATTACACCCAAGAAATCCATTTTCACACCTTGTACCATCCTTTGTTAAGGGTGCAACAGAAAAACAGCTCAAGGCACTTGTGGCTTAGGCCATCTCTTCAATTGGAGGACTTTTTCACATTGGACTTAACCGGTTAATGGACTAATCGGTAATCTAAAATGTGTAGACAAGAAATGAGAAAAGTAAAACTTGTGAAAGATAAGCATTTGAGTTGTATTGTATGTGTTTGGATCGGACGTTAATCCAAACATAAGAAATGTGGGACGTTTCATACTCAAAGTGATGAAACGTGTCACATTTCTTGGTTGCCAACACCCTTGATCATGCATGATAGGGTGAAGGCTCTTTGTGTATTGTTTGTGCATTCACTAAGCTTGTACAAGCTTGGTTTTTGGCCATCATGCATTGAGATGCTTGGTTGGTGGCTTGAGAGCCGAGTGCCACTCTCCTTTGAGCTTGAGACATGATAAGGAGAGTGGTAGTACACACATTTCCTTGCAAATACATTGTCTTGGCTATGTTGTTCTCTGTTGCAGCAAAATCAGGAGTTTGGAAAAGTGGTGGCCGACCGGCCACATGTAGTAGTTGACCGGCCAATTGGAGTGGCCGGCAGCCACTTTTGGTGGCTGACCGGCCACCAGTCCATTTTGGTGCAAAAATGTTCCTATCTGCAAGCAAAGGCAGTCTGAAGTTGGTACAATGTTCAGAAAACAGAGGCGAGTGCAAACAGAGACAACCGACGGCAAGGCGATGGATTTTCGGGAGGAAGCCAACTGAGCATGCATATCTCGCTCACCCACGAGGCCACTTTATCGCTTTATTAGCTAGTTGTAACTGATTAATACATGCGTTGTAATTAATTAGTTCAATTTGGTCTGCAATATTTTAATTAGCTTAGATTGGCTAGTTTCTCAATTGTGTTGTAATAATTAATTAGCTAGAATGGTTAATTAGTTGGTTTGTAATAATTTGCTTAGCTTAGTGTAGCTTAGCTTATTTTATTCGGACCCTCCTTCGTGAGGGCGTATTGTTGTAGTAAGTGTGCGTGCGTGTGTGCACATCTTCCAACCCCACGTCTTTCTCCCTTTTATTTAACTGCTTTCGATGGTTAGATTAGAGACATTTTCGATTAGCATACCTTATGCTTACATGTTTGCATCATTCATTTGTATTGCATGCACTAGGCTCGGTGCATCATTCAAACCGCATTGTATTTCAATACCAATTTGAATACGTGTTTCAAAGCATGTTATCAACTTGTTGCATTCATATGCCATCTTAGATAGCCGAGCCTATTAGTTGCATTATTGCATGTGTTGCACGAGGCATCTTTTATAGTTAGGATCATGCATGATTTCTAACTAGTTTTTGTTTTGGCTTGGAGTACATTGTAAGTTTTACACTTTAAGATACTTGCATGAGTGTGAGTGTTGCCATGTTAGCATGCTTGCCATGAGGCAATTTGCTTCAATGATTAATTGCATGAATGCCTGTGGATGAATGCTTTGTTGCTTGAATTGGAACAATTCATCAAATGTCAGTTTTAAGCCCACTTTGCGAAATGGCAAATCCGCGCTTTAGCCCACTTTGAAGGTGGCATTTTCAAACCATTTTAAAAAAAACAAACATGAGTTGTTTTGTTCCAATTCTTGCGATTTTAGTCTATACTTGTTTGCTGTGCACATCACATAGTAAAGTTAGCTAATAATCAGAATAAGAACACATGTGTTTATAAAACAATATATCATGCTTAGTAGAGGCCGATCTTTGATCGGGCGAGCGGGGGTGCTCATTTCAGGACTTTCCCCTCTCGTACCCAAGTTCTCGAGCCGAGGCAACTTTGGTGATGACGGACACGTAGCCTTTGGCACGAGTCAGGGTTTCCTAAATTTCCCAAAAATAAAATATTTAGGTGGCAACTCTGTAATCAGGCAAAGCAGTCTATGTTTGGCGCTTTTTGATTCAAAATCGATTTTCCAAAACCAATTGCCAGATTTGGACTCTTTGGTGTTTATCAGTCTCACATTGCACTTTGTGAGATTAGATTCAGAACCATGGCAAGAGTCCGAACTGTAGGAGACCAATTCGAGCTCTCCGAGAGGGGGGCGCGAAGAAGTCGGGTCTACAGTTTCTAGCGACTTTGCTGGGGACTTAGAGAACTTGACTTGAACTCATGATATCTTGTTTTATCTACATTTATGTGTTTCTTTGCATTGCATTTGCATTGGTGCACCTAAGTCACAGTGTTTGCCATCTGCTATTCCTGAATGGTTTACCGGAGGCTTGTTTGGAAAAGCATGCCATAAGGCTGATCGGTTGTGGGCTCTGCCACGATGGGAACACAAACCTTGGATCTAGATCATCGCTGTACCGTTTGATCCACCTTTCACTTCTCGGTGTTTGGTGCGAGAGGTATATTAGGTGGTCTTGCTGAGGCACCCTTTTTGACCATTTGACCTAGTTCCATATCGGAAGCCTTAGAGACTGTTCCAAACTAGGACAGGTTGCTCACCCGAATGCAAGATTGTTTGAAATTGCATGCGTGCGTAGTGAAACCCTAGCTCCTGACAAAATAGGACAGGGAAACCCTACCCCACCGTAGGGGTGTTTTTGCTCTCACTTGCTTGATATATGCTGTTAGGGTGTGTCTCTACAGGAATGTATGTATCAGTTGCAAGTCTGGGTATCAGTCTGAGGACATTAGTGTTTGAGAGTATCAGTTTTAAGGCAGAATGTTTGGGGGCAGTAATCAGTGTTTGAGTATAGTTTGTCTAGCTTTTGATTTCAACAGTGTGTTGTCTCTATCTAAGCCGAGATGCTGTCCGTTTTCTGATTGTTATTTCCTTTTTTACTTTATTTTTCTTTTTACAAGGTAGTATTTTATCATTGCTTCCAATGAGGCAGATACCCCCCGAGCACTCTGGACCAGAGGTAGAAGGCTTCACAGATCTGAGGATCTTATTGGAGGGCAGCCAGTTGTAGACCGCCCGAACTCGCTCCGCGCGCGAAGGCGCGAATTGGGTTCTTAGCTACTACAGTTCGGACTCCTGTCACAGTTCTGAATCTAATCTCACAAAGTGCAATGTAAGACTGATAAATCACCAAAGAGTCCAAATCTGGCAAATCGTTTTGGAAAATCGATTTTAATCAAAAAGCGCCAAATATGGACTGCTTTGCCAGATTTCAGAGTCGCCACCTAAATGTTTTATTTTGGGAAATTTAGGAAACCCTGACTCGTGCCTAAGGCCACGTGTCCATCATCACCAAAGTTGCCTTGGCTCGGGAACTTGGATACGAGAGGGGAAGGTCCTAAAATGAGCACCTCCGCTCGCCCGATCAAAGGATCGGCCTCTACTAAACATGATATGTTATTTTTGAAAACACATGTGTTCTTGTTCTGATTTATTAGTTAACTTTACTATGTGATGCGCACAGCATACAAGTATAGACTCAATCACGCGGATTGGAACAAAACAACTCATGTTTGTTTTTCGAAAATGGTTTGAAAGTGCTACTCGCAAGTAAGCTAAAGCGCGGATTTGCCACCCTCAAGTGGGCTTAGAAAACAACATGATTTTGCCACTTCGCAAAGTGGGCTTAAAACGCACATTTTGATGAATTGTTCCAATTCAAGTAATGAAGCCTTCATCCACAGGCATTCATGCAGTTATAGTAGTTAAGCAAATAGCCTCATTGCAAGCATGCTATCATTGCAGTCACTTACACACATGCAAGGATGCTAAAGCGTAAACACTCACAGTGTACTCCAAGCCAAAACAGAAGCTAGTTAGAAATCATGCATGATCCTAACTATCCAAGATGCCTAATGCAACGCATGCAAAATGCAACTAAAATAGGCTCGGCTATCTAAGATGGCATATGAATGCTACACTTGATACATGTATTCAAATAGGAATTGAAATACAATGCAGTTTGAATGATGCGCTGAGCCCGGTGCATGCAATACAAATGAATGATGCACGCATGCAAGTCATCAGGTATGCTAAATAAAACATGCCCTAAAACTAACAATCAAAAGCTGGTAAATAAAATGGAGAAAGACGTGGGGTTGGAAGACATTCACACACACACGCACACTTATTACAACATTTGCCCTCTCGACGGAGGGGCTGAAAATTAAGCTAACTAGCTACGCTAATTAAACTAATTATTACAAACTAAAACTAATTAACTATTCCTAGTTAACTAATTATTACAAAACAAATCGATTAGTTAAGCACGTTAACTAATTTAGTACAAAACCGATGAACTAGCTAACTAAGTAAAGCAGCTAAGGAAAGCAGTTAAAAGAGGTCCTCAGGGCGAGGAATGCATGCATGCTCGATTGCCTCTCTCGGAAATCCATTGCCATGCCCAGAATTGCCTCTGTTTGCATTTGATTTAATCTCATAACACTGCACAAACTTCCAGATTGCTTCTGCTCCAACATGGGGGCTCTCTAGTGGGCTGCCGACCAGAAAAGGGGGGTGTAGACAACCTGTAGGCCAGAAAAACTGGTTGTAGACTAGAAAAAGTGGTCGGTCGACCACCTTTACTGGTCTGCCAACCAGAAAATTTGCCAAACTCCGGTTTTGCTGCAGCAGAGAACAACAAGGGGCATAGCAGTGTATTTGCAAGATATGTGTGCATAACCACCCTCCCTATCATTTCTCAAGCTCAAGGGAGTGCGGTTCTCAACTTTCGGGCCACCAACCGAACATTGCAATGCACGATGACCGAGAAGCTGAGTTTGCACAAGTTAATGTCAATGAATGCACACAACCAACACATAAGGCCATCCACCTCTATCATGCTTGATCAAGAGGGTCGGCGACCGAGAAATGAGGCGCGTTTCATCACTTCAACTATGAAACGCCCCTCGTTTCTCGTGTTTGGATTAACATCCAATCCAAAAACAATGCAACACACGCAACATGCCTATCTATCAATGTTAATGTGGCACTCATGAGGTTCCATCATATAAGCAATGTATGCATGGCAAACTAAAGCATTAAAGCAAGTAAAGAGCATCATACAAGAGGCATGCAATACAATGCTCAATGGACTTAAACCAACCCTAAACAGACCTCATGCATGCCAAAACAGTGGCCAAAGTGAGCTGAAATGATAGCATGAAAGGCAAGACAACGATGTGCATGCATTGGCTCATCAACAAGGCATGAAGCACAACTCTTAAACAAAATGAAGATGTGACAAATGTGATAGTGTAGCTACACTATGTGCACTGAAATCATGTGTGAAATGATGCCAAATCATCCAAACAACACAAGCATAGCATCCTAAGGACCTTGAATCACTAGGCTAGTCAAAGCCATTGCACTACAACCATGCATAACAAATCCCATATGACCCAAACCACTCAAAATAGAGTTGAGGCATGCTAAATCAAGGCCAAAAACATGCTAAAACATAGGCTCAAAAGGCAAGCAAAGTGTACTCATTCATTGGCTCACAAACAAGAAATAAGGCATAACCCTCAAGAGCAATGAAATAGTGGTAAACATGGGAGTATAGCAAAGACATAACCTCTGAAATTACATTCCAAATGATGCCATATCATGCACATATCACAAATAAAGCACGCTAGGAGGCTCAAAGCTTAAGGCTAGCAAAGGCACTTGCACCATAGCCATATCAAGCAAGGCCCAAAGGGCCAAGATGATTCAAAACAGTCCTAGAACATGCCAAGACAAGGCCAAAAACATGCTTGAACATAGCCAACATATGCTAGAATAAAAGGCCAAAACACCAAGTAAGTTAGGCCAATGAATGGGGTTACACTACACCTATCAAAACCAAGCATGAAATGACTTCACCAACAAAAATCAGAGTTATAACATGATAAAATAACCCCAAAAACATGCTGAGATGGCAGCCCGAAAGCTTAGGCAAGCATGCATGCCAATTGGCTCATGATTGAGGCATAAAGCATAACCCTCCAAAAGCATTGAAAGAGTGAAGCATGGGAGAGTATGACCACACTTCATTCACTGAAATCATGTGAGAAAAGAGGCCAAAGCATGCAAACAACTCAAGTAAGCCATGCTAGAGACTATGAAACTCAAAGCTAGTGAACAAGATTGCACTATGGCTATACAAAGCAAGGAATGCATGACCAAAACCACTTAAAACAGAGCTTAAGCATTGCAAAACATGAGTAAAATCTTGCTGGAGTGGAGCCAAAAACATGCTAAAATGATGGTCCAAAGCATGATGCATGTTAAGGCTATAGGGAGGATTGCACTACAAGGGTATGAAGCATGCAAGAGGCAATCAAAACGACCCAAAACAGAGTTATTGCAAGCTAAAATAACACCAAAAACATGCTGAGATAGAACCAAAATAGGCTAGCATGATGGATCAAAGCATTGAGCACACAAGGCAAAATGGCAAGATTACACTACAAGTGTAAAAAGCATGCATGAGGTCACTCAACCAAGCCAAAATAGAGTTATGCCATGCTGAAATAATGCCAAAAATAAGCTAAGAACAAGACAACACATGCTAGACAAACATGCTCAAACATGAGGCCATCAACACAAGCAACCAAGACACAAGGAGAGGGGATGACCCCCTCCTATTTGGGGCCTCAAAACACACTTTCCACCACTGAGATTCCTCTGGAATTCAGTGGTTAAAAGGCCAAGAGAAGTTGATCTCAAAGGCCTAAAGAGATGGCACAAAACAAAGTAAAACAAGCCACCAAAGGGGGCAGACCACCCCCAACTCAAACAAAGCCTCAAACAACCATTTTTAATACTTAAAAATGAAGCTTTTTGTAGTTGAAAGTTAAGCCAAAAGAAGCATGCAAAGGTGGCCTAAACTAATACAAAAACAAGCCTAAAAAGGGGTATATGCTTACCCTTGAAGAACCATAGCAAGAACAGCCACTTCTGAGGCAAAACCAAAGCTTTTGAGCTTCAAACAAACCTCCAAGTACCTCAGCTCAAGAGTGAAGGTGTTTCACTAGGTGTTTAGTGCAAAAGTGTGAACAAAACTCACTTTTAGGCACAAAATGGAACAAATATAAAGAGAGAGGGAGAAATCAAGATAGAGATAGATATGTATAGCCCTAATGCAAATTTTTGAACCTTGAACAAGAGGGAGGAGGCTCCCTTATATAGAATTCCATGTCTCAAGCTTGTTGGACAAGCTAGAGGCTTGGTGCAATCCCTCCATATACATGTATGGAAGATGCCTTCTGTGCCCAACATCTGGCACAACTGGCAAGGAAAATACCTGTAGAACATGTAGAAAGGCCGCCGACCAGTTAAGGTGGTTGACCGACCACTCTCCCTAGTCGACCGACCACAAAAAGTGGTCTACAGGGAATAAAACTGGTCGGCAAGGGAGGAAGAAGGTCTGCAGAGAGAGTAGAAGGTGGTAGCAGGCTGCCGACCACCTTAGGTGGTCCACAGACCACCCACCCTAGTTGGCCGACCACCAAAAGTGGTCTACAGGGGAGGAAAAGTAGTCTACAGGGGGGAAAACTGGTCTACACCCCTGTTCCACCCTCCAGGAAAAGGATAACAAGGTTTGGTTCAAAAACAAACCAAAAAGGAAGCAAGACAAGAGTCCGCAAGGCGAGGCACTCAGCCGGAAGCCTCGAAAACTAGTCTACGCGCCACTACAAGTGGTCTACGGGAGGGAAAGGTAGCCTACGGCTACAAAAAGTGGCCTACAGGCCTCTGTCCCCCTCTAGGCAAAGGCAGCAAGGCATGGTCCAAAAACCAAGCCAAGAGAAGAAAGTTAAGAGGTCCCGAGACAAGGCGCTCAGCCGAAGGCTCCGGAAACTCGAAACGAGCACAAACATGCACAATCACCGAGTGCACAGACGATGACATCTGAGTCTTAAGGTCGGTCAAAAATGGGGTGTCTACACCAGTGTTTGCTTCGTTACCCCCGATTACAAAATGGAGGGCAGGCAGGCATAAAGTACCAGTACAGCAGTCGCTAGTTCAACAGTCATTGTCTACCTCACCTGTGCGCAATTGGGATCAGTTTTCTGTTTCTACCTCAGACAGAGGGTATACACCTGTTCAGTCAGATTAGCACTTTACAAACAGTATGGAGGAAATGATGCGTCAACTCCAACAGACCATGGAGGCCATGCAGCGGGATGCTACTAATTGCTAGGCTTCAACAACAGCAGCAACCACAACAAGCCGGAGCTTTTGCTTCACACCCACCCCCACCTAGGGTTCCACTACTCGGGGAAATAGCTAACGTCCAAGAGAATACGAACGTTCCAACACAGCCAGTCCCCCCTCAGATCTCTAAAGCACCGGCCTTTCCAACAAATACGCCGTTCGAATTTAAGGTTGATCCAACAGCTTTGAAAGTAAGCAAGCTTGAAAAGCTGTTCAAGCGAGCTCATGGAGTTAACTCGATCCTGGACATAAAGGATGGCTACACAGATTCGGTGGTGACATTGCTGGATAGGTTCAAAATGCCTCACATAGATCGCTTCGACGGTTCAGGCGATCCTATGGTCCATCTGAGGCTGTTCTTGGATATTCTGCACCCGATGGGCTTGACTAGACTCCAGAAATGATGGGCTTGACTAGATTCTAGAAACTATCTCTTTTTGGTCGAACCCTGTCAGGTATTGCGGCCATTTGGTATGCCAAGCTAGAGGATTCAGTGAAAAGGAGCTGGGAGGAGATGGCCGAGGCCTTCATCGCAAAATATGCTTACAACACCCAAATTGAGGTGACGACTCGTGATCTCAAGGCGACTCGACAGGAGCCGAAGGAAGGCTTCTCTGACTTTGTCACTCGATGGAGGGCCAAGGCCTCCATGATGACAATTCGGCCACCCGAAAAGGATCAGATAAGAATGGTTGTTCGCAACCTACAACCGAAGCTGATGCAGAAGATGATTGTCTTACCCCTCCCCACCTTTGCTGACTTGCATGAGATAGGGGTACAGATAGAAGATGCTATGAAGCAAGGTTTGATTGATCAGGAAAATGAGCAGCCCAAGAGGGCGTTTACACGCGGTTCAAATGCATCTACAAGTAGCAATGCAACCGCAAGAACTTCTGACATTGGCATGGTCACCACCACGCCAAAAACAGCCACACCCTTCACCAGCACATCTGGAGCCGCCATACAACCTGCAAAGTACCCACCTAGGGGCTAGAGGACTTTTACCCCGCTTTACATGTCTCTATCCAAAGGCTTGGGGGTCCTGATTAGAAAAGGGCATCTGAAGCCCCTGGAACCACGCCCACTGCCAAATCCCCTCCCTCCAACACATAACCCAGCCAAATATTGCGCCTTTCACCAGCAGCATGGTCATGACACCGACCTCTGCTTCAGACTCAGTCATGAGATCCAGGATCTCATTGACAACAAGGTGATTGCGCCATTCGAGAAGCCAAATGTCACCACTAACCCTCTTCCACCACATAACAACCCCCTTCATCCACCCAGGCAAATAAACCTGATCCAAACCACAGTCGTTCCATACGACCCTAGCATATACATCACTCCCTCCTACCTACCCAAGCCGGTGCTGTTCATTCCAGAAAGCATAGACTTGTGCATGAGGAGCACGTCATTAACCCAACCCAAGCCAGTGGTGGTGACTGTCGAAGACAAAGCTAGGGTGACCTTGGAGAAGAATGGGAATGTTGGTTCAGAACCTGAAGGATCTAAGAGCTTAACTGAGGAAGCATACAACCCGTGCGGTTATATTGTGTCAACAGACCAAGCTAAGCCGAGGGTGGAATTGCCAGTGGGGATGGAGGTACATGTTGTCCGAGAAGATGGGCCGAGTCAGGAGCTGGATGATTTAGCGAAGCTGGAGGAGGACATTGCTAATCTGCAGTTCTTTAACGAGCAAGACCCGGGAGATGTGAGCATCAACTGGTTTGACCTGAATGGATCAGCAGATAATACAGGGTGGCTCAGTGACGAACCGGATGTTGATAAGGGATCTCAGCCAACTCAAGGACAGTCAGAAACAGGAACATCTGCAACGGCCAGAATGGTCGAGAACAAGGAAGAGCTGCCGGAGAGCACCGGTACGGAGAATTTTGCTCAGGAATTTGGCAGTTTGTGTACAGCTGACACGGAACAGGAAGCCGTGCTGAAGCGGTTTGAGCAGGAGAGAATCGAGAATGATGAGAGGGCTAGAAAATCCAAAGGTCCTGTGGGGACAAAATGTGTTGAGAACACGGGAACAGCTACAGCGGAATCAGACAGTTGTCTGTCTGTTGCCGAGGGGATGTGGTGGAAAGACAATAATTTGCGTCTTGCCCATACTGATGAGGACTGGGGGCAAAATCAACCAGATAATACTTGGTACAGTGAAGAGGTCGACCATATGACCCGGAGTGGGCGGTACTTCAAGCCCCCACATTTGGACCAGCCAGAGGCGTCTGGAAAGACAAGGAAGCAGAAAAGCAAAAAGATAAACTGCTAGAGGAGAAGCTATACTGAAGCAGTTGAAGAAAATTCAATCAGAAATCTCCATTTGGGGACTGCTCATGGCCTCAAGAGTTCATAGACAAGCCGTCCTTTCAGCAATGAACAAGGCTAAGCTTTCCATCGATACAACTCCTAAGCAGTTGGTAGGATTGGTTTTCCCAGGTGCTGTTTCACCGACTTTAACCTTCACAGACAAAGAATTACTGCCCGAGGGCTCTGAACATAACAAGCCGTTATATATCTCCGTGGAGTGTAAGGAAAAATGGATACTGGTTGTCCTGGTCAATATGGGATCTGCAATCAATATATGTCCGTCGCGAACGGCGTATGCTATCGGGTTGAAGCCCATAGATTTCGCACCAACGACCCAGGTGATTCG
The DNA here is from genome assembly GCA_030407325.1 of Camellia japonica. Lineage (NCBI taxonomy): Eukaryota > Viridiplantae > Streptophyta > Magnoliopsida > Ericales > Theaceae > Camellia > Camellia japonica. The sequence continues at coordinate 43,147,452 of JAPPVO010000010.1, read as the reverse complement.
GGCCTATGATAACACCAGTCGAGAAGTGATCGGGACGGTACGAATCAAAACTCAGGTTGGCCTGGCGCAGCAGGACATTGAGTTCCATGTCTTAGATGTTCCAGCCATCTTTAATCTACTCCTTGGACGGCCATAGCTGCACCAGGAGAGAGCTATCTCTTCCACTTTACACTAGATGTTGAAGTACCACGATGGGAAGGGGGTAGCAATTGTTTTTGGGAACTCTTCCATACATTCACCGCCAGAGGTTTCTATACCAGTCTTGGAAATTGAACTCGACGTCGAGGATGTCTTTTTGTCAGGATTCGCCCTGGCTGAGGCTCGGGTAATACAGGATATGCTGGCTATTGATGAGGGACTGTATGTCAGTGCACAATCTGTTTACCTCATGAACAAGCTTCAACACATGCCCAGAATGGGATTGGGAAGAAGTGGCCGGAAGGGCGTCGCTGCATTGGCCGAAGTGCCACACAACCCTTATACCTTTGGTTTAGGTTACTCGCCTACCAAAGAGGATTGGGCAAGGAAGGGAAGGGAAATAGCCGGAAGAGCCAAGGCTAAGCAAGCTGGGAAGCACTATGAGCTGGTGCACAAACCTATCTAAGGAACCCTGAACGGACGCTTTGTCTAGGAGGGGAAAGATTTCCCATTTTGCTGCGCTTTCTGGAGCCATGGCTGAATTCAAAGAGACGGCGTTTGCCTGGCTTCGAGATCTTTTTTGACCTACAGTTACCAGGGGATGAAGTTGCAGAAGAGCAGATTGACCCACCAGCTGAGGCTGAGCATTACAAAGTGGATGAGTCCGAGGGCACAGAACTCGAGATCGGAGCATCGTTGGCTTGTCTCCCCTCAGATCCTCAGATCACACCGGAGTGCTTGGGGAAAGATTTCTCTGTTTCCATGATTGGGGATCAAACGGCTATGGGCCCTTCTTCTAGCATTCTGGACGCATCTATCGCACCCTCCCTCGTTTGGCAAAACGAGGAAGGCTTTTTGTCAAGCAGTTCTGGGTCAGGTAGTGAACCCGAATCTGATTCCACAGAGTCTGTGGAGTCAGAATCAGATTCTAGTTCTTCTGAGTCAAAGTCTGGTATTCCTAGGGTTGATAACCCAGATGTCGTTGTCTTGTCCAGGTTGTCTTTTTCATTTTCTTTTGAGTCGGTTGTAACCGAAGAATCAGATGAACCGGAAGTTATTAATGAGAATGGTACAGCTGTGGCTTCTGAGTACTTTTCTGTGCCTTTAGTTTATTGCATTAACAAGGACTTTTAAAACTTTGATGAAAACGACGAGGAATAAATTCCTCCGGCTTTGAAACATTTGATTGATCGAGAGCAGGAGAGGTTTGTAAAACCTTTGGTTGATGAAATCACTTCAATTAACGTTGGTACTGAGAAGGATCTGCGTCTGGTCCAGATCGGGTCCACGTTGTCTTCGGAGGAGCGCGAGCGCTTAGTCGCTTTATTAAAAGATTTCAAAGATGTTTTCGCGTGGTCCTACGAAGACATGCCTGGAATCGATCTTGAGATTGTACAGCACCGGATCCCTCTTGACCCAGAGGCCCGACCTGTTAAGCAGAAGCTTCGAAGGATCCGCCCAGATTGGGCTCTGAAAATCAAGAAGAGGTCACCAAGTAGATTAATGCATGGTTCCTGTTAGTATCTGAGTATCCTACTTGGTTGGCCAATATAGTTCCGGTACCGAAGAAGGATGGCAGAATTCGAGTATGTGTGGACTTCAGAGATCTGAACAAGGCCAGTTTGAAGGACAACTTTCCTCTGCCGCATATCGACGAATTGGTGGACTTCACCGCTGGGCATGCGCTGCTCTCGTTTATAGATGGGTTTTCGGGCTACAACCAGATTTTGATAGCACCCGAGGATATGGAGAAAACTGCTTTCACTACCCCGTGGGGAACCTACTGCTATAGGGTGATGCCGTTCGATTTGAAGAATGCTGGGGCTACTTATCAATGGGCTGCAACCACGATCTTGCACGATATGATCCACAAAGAGGTTGAGGTGTGCATGGATGACATGATTGTCAAGTCCAAGGAAAGAGAGGGCCACTACACCGCCTTGAAGAAAATTTTCCAATGGATCAAAGAGTATCGGTTGCGACTGAATCCTCAGAAATGTACTTTTGGTGTTACAACAGGGAAAATGCTGGGGTTCTTGATTACACAAAGGGGCATCGAGGTTGATCCTTCCAAAATCAAGGCCATCTTAGAAATGCCACCACCAAGGACTGAAAAGGAGGTGCGAGGCTTTCTGGGTAAAGTGTAATTCATAAGACGATTTATTGGAAAATTAACCTTGACTTGTGAACCACTATTTGGTCTCCTGAAGAAAGGAAACAAATTCCAATGGGATGACCGATGCCAAGTTGCTTTCGAGCAGATTAAGCAGTATCTACAAAACCCACCTGTGTTGTCACCGTAGAGCCGGGGAAACCGTTAATTCTGTATCTATCAGTAACCGACACGACAATGGGCTGCATGCTTGCGCAGGAATCTGAGGATAAAGTGGAGAAGGCTATCCACTACCTGAGCAAGAAAATGCTAGAATATGAAACCCGTTACATTCCGCTTGAGAAGGCTTGTTTGGCCTTGGTATGGGCTACCAGGAAGTTAAGGCACTACCTGTTAGCTCACTCCGTAATTCTGGTTTCAAGATTAGATCCCATCAAATATCTCTTCGAAAAACCAGCACTTACGGGTACGCTAGCCCGTTGGTTGTTTCTTCTCTCCGAATTTGATCTAAAGTACATGACGCACAAGTTTGTGAAAAGGAGAGCGATAGCAGAGTTCCTAGCCAATCACGCAGTAGAGGGAGATGAAGCAGTAGAGTATCTATTCCCGGATGAGGCCATTCTGCAGGTTGAAGAAAAGGTCTGGACTATGTACTTTGACAGAGCATATAATCAGTACGGGATATGGGATTGGGGTATTGCTGATAGCACCCGACAATTCCCACATACCCTTAGCCTTCAAACTCCGGTTCAAGGTATCGAACAATGAAGCAGAGTATGAGGCATGTATCGCTAGCTTAGAAGCCGCCCTGGAACTAGGGCCAAAACGGTTGGACATCATTGGGGACTCGAACATGGTAGTGTCTCAAGCGAAAGGAGACTGGAAGGTTAAAGAAGAGAGAATGAAAATCCATCACCAAACCCTGGATGTTCTAATTCCTAGGTTTGAGAAGTTAACCTTCACCCATCTGTTAAGAGAGAGCAACAGGTTCGTAAACGCTTTATCAACTCTATCTTCTATGATAGACATCCCTTTGGGAGTCTGGATGCGTCCAATCATCATTGAACAGAGGTATGTGCTACAAGTTGATTGCCGCCATAGATGACATACAAGATCAGAACCCCTGGTATCATGACATCTAGAACTTCTTGGAAAAGGAGGCTTATCCACCAGGGACAAATGCCAAAGATAAGAGGGCGATACGAAAAATGGCTGCTCAGTTTATTGTCTGCGGGGGTAAATTGTACAAAAAGGGCCATCTGGGAATGCATAAACTGTGTGCTGATGCTGAAGAATCTAAGCGCCGGATGGAGGCCATCCATGGAGGAGAGTGCGAAGCGCACATGAGCGGGGTGATGCTAGCTCGGAAAATTCTCAGACAGGGCTACTACTGGTCAACCATGGAGGAGGATTGTATTGGCTTTGTTCGGCGATGCCACAAATGCCAGATCCATGCAAATCGTATGAACATTCCGCCGTCGAAGCTATACAACATGACTTCGCCATGGCCATTTTCAATCTGGGGGATTAATGTGATTGGGGCAGTTACTCCAAAGGGGTCGAATGGGCATGAGTACATCCTGGTGGCGATAGACAACTTTACAAAGTGGGTCGAGGCCCAATCTTATGCAGTGCTGAAGGCATCGCACGTAGCTAAGTTCATCAGGAACAACATCATCCGTCGCTATGGAGTCCGAATGAGATTATTTCGGATAATGGTTCCCACTTCAAGAAGGAGGTGATCGACTTGTTAGAGAAATACAACGTGGCTTTTCATAAGTCATCCACATATCGGCCGCAAACCAACGGAGCCGTTGAGGCCACCAACAAGAATATCAAACACATTCTACAGAAGATGGTAGAAACCTACAAGGATTGGCTAGATAAGTTGTCGTTTGCTCTTTGGGGCTGCCGAACATCAATTCGAACTTCTACTGGGGCAGCTCCATATTCCTTGGTTTATGGGATAGAGGCTGTTCTGCCGATCGAAGTTGAGGTTCCGTCGTTACGGGTAATAGCTGAGTGCTAGATAGCTGAGGCAGATTGGCAGCAGAGCAGGTTCGAAGAACTTATGCTGTTCGATGAGAGGAGGCTGAAAGCACTGTACCACGTCTAGGGTTATCAACGCAGAATTGCTAGGGCTTTCAACAAGAAGGTTAAGTCCAGGAATTTGAAAGAAGGGGATTTGGTGCTCAAAGACAACCGAGCCCCTATCCAAGACCCTAGGGGCAAGTTCAAACCTAATTGGACTGGTCCCTATATCATCAAGTCAATTTGGTCGGGTGGAGCTGTCGTTCTTATGGACCTAGATGGCCTTGAGTTCTCCCAGCCAATCAGCATGGACAAGTTGAAGAAATACTATCCCTGAGTGGCTCGCTAGGCCGAAAACCCGAAAGGGTGACCTAGGCAAAAGTTAGAGCACAAAAAATTTGAAATAAGAAAAATTGAGCTCGCAAGGTTGAAAACCCAGAAAGGGCAGCCTTGGCAAAAGTTGGACCGTAAAAGGAGAGTGTTAATACACGAGTGAACCTGAATCGAACTACGTAAGGCTTGATTCCCATCTTCGGGATACGTAGGCAACTTCATTTTGAAGTCCAGCCATAAACACTTCCAAATCAACTCTGTCCATGTGATTTTTGTTGGTCATCTTTGTCTATTCTGCACCCAAGAGTTCGGTTGTGATCTCCAGTGCAGTGCTATTCAGACAAGGAGCAACTTTCCAGTTGTTGGATCCGGGGTTGTACATCTCAAGGATAGATTCCGAGCATGTCCAATTGTGATTCATATCGAATATGGTTTTGAAAAGTTTTAACAAAAGTTGATTTTGTTCAAATTAATCTTTTTACAACTTAGACCATTTTTGGACCAAACGGAAATTTTCAGTACCCACAACTTTCAATTTCATTTATTTCAGTACAGAGTTCTCCGACTCTTGATACAAATTGAAGTTGCTTTTTATTACATTCAAAAAGAAAACTTGAAAGTATAGATTAAAGCAATAAACTTGGGGTATAGTCAGGTGTTCCTGCATCCCCTCCTAGAGCTTGTGGAGGCTTCTGATGCGACCTCATCTTTTTTTATGCATTCGCTAGAAAAGGCACAGCTGAAAGCGAGAGCGGGGGCCAAAAGTTCTCTCATCCTCCATGCCGTGGAATACCAAGCCAGCTGTGAGCCTTGGATCGGAAATGAAGCTGGGTACTCTATCCCCTCTTCCGGGCAAGTCTGGTCATGCCTAAACTGACGTCGGAACCAAAATGGGAAGTAGAAGACATAGTACGTCAAGCCAACCAACTGAATGCCAGGCTGCCGGGACATGCTGTAGCTCATCTCAGGCAGATCAAACCAGGGGCAGCGCCAAGCAATGTCAACAGCAGATCTGTTGCACATCCAGTGGCACCACCATCCCTCGTTTGGGAAGTCAACTAGCTGTGTGTGGAAGAAATAGCTGTGTGCTGAGTATGCAGGGCAAGCGTCCACTACTTTCAATTTCTTCATCAGCCATACCTGGGGAGGGATGAAAAATAAGAAAGATTAAAGAATAGAGAGGTGTACGTGGAGAGAAAAGTGAGAAAGGGTTTTGAGAGAAAAATAGAGCCTGAGGGCCGAGTGATGTGAGAAACGCATGTGAGAAGGGTGGAGAACATTACCTGTAGCAGTAGTGGACTCCCCGTGAACCTAGTCGTCTCCCGACGATGGAAGGCATCCAAACCCATCAATGTCTCGGCTAATGACAACCCGATGCAGCTCTTGCCCTCTCTCAAGCCTTGAGCTACCTCGATCAAGCGAATGCTAGACCCTCCAAAGCCAGGGGCAAGCAAAAAATGAGCTAGCATACATAAGCAAAGGGCATGTTACCGAAAGCTTTGCCAAAGATGGTCACCGCGGTCACCGGCGTCAGAAAAACGATGGATCAAGTTTGGGATATCCAATTCCCCGTTGTGAACTAAAGACCGGGCGTTGTGTAAAGTGAGCCCGCACATTCTTTCCAAAGCCTGGATGTGACCAAAACGAGACTAGGGCAAGATTTCCTTGTCACGCCGGGATTCCATCAAAGCTTAGAACTCTTCAATTGTGGGACATATCTCCTGTCCCCCAAAGCTAAAAGCGTGTGTAACCGAATTCTAACATCTAGCTGCGGCATGGAGGAATGGAAAACACAGCGGAGTGTGGCTCAACGAGAATAGTGCGTTTAGTCTGAAACCTTGGAAATTCAACTTTTCCGAGCCATCCAAAGTGGCGATCCAATTTGAGAGATTTTCGACAGAGAATGGTTCCATTTGGGGCAAAAATGGAGTTGAATTGAAGAAACCCCGAAGCTGGAGCTTTTGTAGAAGATAAGGTGTTGAGTGGAAGATAGGTGGCAGCAATCTGGAGGTTTTCTGCATTGATAGCCGACCGGCCAATGTTGATGGCCGACCGGCCACCTCTAGTGGCCGACAACTATTTTAGATGGCCGGCAGCATTTGTTTGTGGCTGGTGGCCTTCCATTTTACCCTTTGGTCCTTCCAAGTGTGGAAAATGCCAAGAAACTGTGTTTACTTCACTCTTAGTGCATTTTTTCCAGAATTTTGTCAAAATTGCTTATCGAGTTGTAGCTTTTCTTATCAAGTTGTAATTTTTGTTTATCAAGTTGTTGCTTTGTCTATCGAGTTGTATTCATTTTGGTTGTTGAGTGGTTGTTCTTTGAGTTGTCTTGTGTTATTTGGTTCACTACCTGACTAAGTAATTGCCAATACAGTTTTCGATTTCCATTAATCTTGTTTTCGTAAAAAATGATGCGATGTGATGCGATGCTCAGAATATAAAATATAACACTTTTTTTTTAAAAAAAAAGTTGTTTTCCATTTCAATCATGGTTTCCTTTTTACAAAAAAGTACAAGTTTTTAAGTAAAAGAAAAAAACTGCCTAAGGCTATACAATGTGCTAATACAACTAGTAAAAAGAAAACTAAAGCAAAGAGCATCTGAATCTACGCTAGCTGTCTCAGGATCGAGAGGCCCTCTCCGTACTCTTCCGCGGCTGAGCGAACTCGGAGCTGTCGCCGTCGGCCCCACTATCTGAATCTGAGCCGGAACCCGATCTAGAGCCATCTCCACTCCCCTTCTCAAAGCCCTCCTTGGCATCACCACCGCCCTCAGAATCCGAGCCGGTGCCGTCGCCTCCACCCTGAGATGACTCGGACTGTGGACTCACTGGCTCCTCATCCTCATCAGTCTCATCGTCCTCTAGGATAAGCTCTGGTGAACTATGAGCGCGCCTAGCCCTGCCTTGGCTGTGTGTCGGAGCCCCCCGTCTCTCTCTCCCTGCTGTCGGAGGAGGCGCCAAAGGTCCTGCCGCAGCTCCTGCTGGGGCGCCCAGTGGAACTGGTATCTGAAATGGGACCTGAAAAGAATAGTTTGTCAAATGCATCAGTTATTGGTATGCAGAGCTGAGTATGGTATTGAATGCAGTGTATGGAAGCAGTGTGTCAATGTAGTGTTGCTAATAAAATGAATTCATATCAGTAGAAGTAGATTGTGGCTGAAATGCTAATGTATCTGCAAAAAATTTCTTGGCATGAAGTGCAAACTAAGGAAACTTACCGGAATCCTGTACAGACTGAGAAGGTTCAGACTAGTCTGAACCATCCCCATCAGAGAGGCCGCCAGCTCGAGAGCCGACCCGTGTACTCTATAGAAGCCTGCAAATGTGCTAAGATGATTAGCAGTCCACAAAGCATAACTGAAATAAAGTTGAATGTACAAAATGTGAAGTACGGTATATACTGGAGTCGGGCCTCGAACTCCAACGAGCTCGTCGCAGGCTGGTGCAGGCTTGATGGGGATCTGATAAGTCTCCCCAGAACGTCCCCAATAGGTCATAGTAGTGGACAGCTCTGGCCATCCCGCCATCTGCCTCGTCTGAGAGCCTCTCCTGTCATGGGCCTAGGCCTGAGTAGTCCTGGATCCCCGGGCTATTCCCCTCACAACTGGAGCTCTGGCTCTCTCTTTCTCGCGAGCACCGGTCAATGGTGGCATAAGGTATGCCTGGATAAAGGCGGCATAATCGCCGTCAAGCCTGAAGAAGTCAGCATCCTAACCTCTCGTGAAGTTAATCATCTCCTGCTCAGTGTACCTCTCTGTAATCCTCATATATGCGGGAGACGACATTGGGACCACCGGCTCAGGCAAGCCGAGGCTCTGTCGCAAGAATCGCTCCCCCAGGAACCACGCTCGGAAAACTGGGCCCTTATGCAAGATCCAGAATCGTGAGGCCTCTCGAGCGCCCACAAACTAGTCTCTGACCCCGTCAAGCATCACTGCCCACGGCTGCCAAGTGATCTGCAGTCAGTGAATGTACAGACTGTTAGCTGCCATTGTATCTATTGTATATGCAGTATGAAGTAAAGCTGAAATGACTAAAAGGTTTGAGTTACCTCTACGGCAGTCACGGTGTTAAAGAATCGACGGAAGAATGAAAATGACTCTCGGGGCCTTCGCTCGCACCTCCCGTCATATCGGTGTGAATATGGCGCCATGGGTGGTATCTCTAACTTAGGCTCTGGGGCAAGCCTTGGGAAATAGGCATACACCCATAACTGCAGAAGGTGGAAGCGTAGCAGTGAGTATATCTATCAGTGTTTGCAGAAAGTATACAGTGTGTGTAGAAAGTATGCAGTGTGTGCAGTGCAGTAGATAATGTGTGCAGAAAGTATACAGTGTGAGCGGTGCAGTGTCCAATGTGCAATATGCAGTATACAGAAAATGAAGAGCAGAAATGTAAAGCAGAAGGGTAGGGTGTACCTCCCAGCCCTCCAGTAGCCTCCTAGTAGATGTTCGCTCCGGCAAGAAGAGGAGCTCATATATCCATATAGTGTGGCCAAGCTTGCACCGCCCCAATCATAGAATCGGACGTGAGGCAAGTCCACCAGTGCGCTCAGGAGGTAGAGCCCAACGGTGTTCGCCCGGTTGGCGAACAGAGTAATACCAAGCAAAAACATGAGGAAGCCTCAGGCGTAGTACTCAGCCTCCTCGCAGGTCATCGGCATCGTCCCTCTAAAATAATCGGTGAACCATGTGTAGCGTACCATCCCAGATCGGGAGATGGGTGGGTGACTCCCTAGCAGGTAGATCTGGGCGGCCTCCCACTTGCCCATGCCGGTGTTGTAAGGAATCGGATGACCCCCTACTCTAATGCCGGTAAGCATAGAGAAGTCGAAGGGAGTCATCGTCATCTCCCAACTGTAGAGAAGTGAAAGGAATCAGTGGTATCCCACTACCTCTCCACTAAAGCGCCTAAAAGGGGCCGACTCGCAGTGAGATGAGAGCCTCATTCAAAATGCGCCGAAGTCGGCCTCATCGACGATGTGACGTACGACGTCGGGCAGCTCTATATACCACCCCTCTCAGAGATGGTCCCGTATCCTTGGAAAACATGTGAGTCTCCCTGTAAACAAGACGAACAGACGCAAGGCAGTGTAAGAAATACAGTGCAAGGGTGTGTTTAGGGCCAACAGATATAAGGCAGTGCAGAAGATGCAGTGTGCAAGTGTGTTTGGGATGAATATGTGGAAAGCAGTGTGAGCTATGCAAGAAATGTGATGTACATTACAAAAAATAAAGAGAAAATGTATACCTCGGAAGCGCCGTAGGATAGGTGTGACTCCGGCCCGCGTAGCAGGAAGTCCTCCGATGCACCTCGCGCAAACCCTCGGAACTGGCAGATGTTGTCAGGAGGCAACACGTGTACCTCAGGGTGGTACGTCGTTGGATCAAATGGTCGGATGCTGAGCGGCAAGGGCTCGAACTCGGGATCCATCTCCATCCCCGAGGGAGCTCCGCCGTGTGGAATGTCGTCCGCCATCTCAAGAAAGGATGGAAGAATGGTCGTGAATGCAGAAGATGGGCGGAAATGCCAAGAGTCAACAAAAAGTCAACTTCGACGGGTGAAAAATGGAAGAAAAGGTTAAGGTCCGGAAGAGGGCACGGAAATCAAGGGTGTCTCGGGGGAAACAAACCCCAAGTGATGAAAATCAAGAAGGAGGCACCGAATGTACTTTTCAATCGGTTCAAAATGTTGAAAACTATGAGGGTTTCGCGAATCGAATATTTGAGGGATGACCGAAAACGCGTTTGAAGCTCGGATCGGGAGGGGAAAAGTGATCTAGAGCACAAGGGGGAAGTTTTTCGGCAAAGGAGAAGTGGAAATATAGGGTTTGGAATCCTATATTTAAAGACTCGTGGCAAAATGTCAAATTTACCCCGAATCTATCATCGATGGCCGACTGGCCATCATTGTTGGCCGACCGGCTATATTTTTGGCCGATGACTTTGTTTTGTGGCCGATGGCTCCCCATGGTGGCCGGAGGGCATCTGGTACTCTTCTTGGGTGTTTTTCTATTGTTTCATGCCCTCATCTTTCAAGAAAGTGCAAGAAAGTGCACTTTTAAGCTCAAGCGGCCTCCGTGGAAGCTCTGAACAGTGATTTCAGTATGTGGCACTCAACACGAACAAAGTGTATCCTTTTTCGTATCCTTTCGTATCTCGCAAGATCGTTGAATTGCTTTTGAATGTGTTACATTATAGCGTTTTTGTCATATATGCAGGGCTTGCATTGTTATGCACCTTTTCACTCTTACATTGAATATGCACTTCTTGTTTTGCATTGAAGCTGCATCTTGACGTTGCATGGAGCATGCATTTTCCACGTTTACGGAGAATACTCACATTTACATAGAATGTACATTCCTTTGTCTTTGCATGAGGCATGCATTTTTGTATCGTTACATAGGACACGCATCCCCATGTTTGCATAGAATATGCATGTTGCATTAAATGTGTATTGTTATCATTGAGCATGGAACATGCACTTCTCACTGGCATAGAGCATGCATTTGTCATGTTTGCATAGAATATGCATTTGTCACACTCGCATAGAATATGCATTTCTCAATCTTGCATGGAACATGCATTCCTATTGTATTGCACCTATCAAGTTTCTTTCTTATGTAGGCACGATGTTGTATGTACGGTTCATTCAGAGGAACTCCAGGTAAGATCATTCTTGTCCTTTGAACTCCTTGTTTTGGTTAGAAACACTCGGGTACGCCCGGTGTTTACACCACTCCTTGTTTTGGTTAGAAACACTCGGGTACGCCTGGTGTTCACACCACTCCTTGCGTTGGTTAGAAACATTCGAGTACGCCCGGTGTTTACACCAACACTCCTCCGATTAGAACCGTTTGGACTGTGTGCCCGACGCTTATACATTGCTTCAGTTAGAAGCATTTAGACTATGTGCCCGACGCTTATACCTTGCTTTGGTTAGAAACATTGGAACATGCTCTGATGTTTATACCACCCTCTGGTGTTCGCACCGCTCCCTTTTCCCTCTCTCTCGTGCCACGCTGGGATGCTTTGGTTAAATGCATCTGGACAGGTTCCAATGCTTACACCGCACTTTTGCTTTGATTGCATAATGGTTGGATGTGCTTCATCTATTGTTATTGTTCTTTGTGGCTCGGAACCTTAGGGTGTGTCCTTAGGTTCACTCCACTTCTTTCCTCGCACGTGCCATGCGTCGGGAACTTGTTTACTGTTTCGGGTGTGCTCGATGGTTGTTGCTCTTTACCTCTTCTACGTGAGGCGTAGTTAAGATTGCATAATTTTCTTACATCCTTTCTGTATGAAATGCGATTCAACTTATGATTCTCACGCGTGGCGTGTTTATTTGCTTACCTCTTCTCAGGAGTGAGATTGTTGTACTTGTTGGTGTGCTTAAAATGTTGTATTCTCTTTGCATATTACTTTATAGCCCTCTTTGCATGATCATAAGTAGTGCTCTTGCATTGTGTGTATCATTTGCATTTTGCTCCAGCCTGCAGGCGTATCTATGTTATGTTACCTTGATTGTTTGTCTAAGTCTTCGGCTTTGTCAAAAATGGGTCATCTCTGGGCTTTGACATTCACTCCCGTCATTTCATGACTTCCGAGTTCTGTCAAAGAGGGGCAACTATAGACACCCCATTTTTAACCGTCCTCAAGACTTGGACGTCATCACTTGAATACTCGATGATTATCCATGTTTGTGTTTGTTTTGAACGCCCAAAGTTCTTGGCGGAGTGCCTTGCCTTTGAGCCTTTGAAACTTGTCTGTTTTGTGCTTGGTTGTGGACCCAATGCTTGCTTCTTTGCTTCTGAAAGAGGGTGGCCTGCCGGCCATCCCTACAATCCATCGGCCAGGGTTTATTCCCATCGGCCATCAATGGTGGCTGGTCGGCTACACTGATGGCTGGTCGGCCTCTTTGATGGTCGGTCGGCCATTAGTGATGGCCGACGGCCATTTTTTTTCCTTTTTCAGATATTTTGTGTACCAGCTATGCCAGCTATTGATCACTTAGTGCATCCTCCATACACGTGTATAAAGGGATGTAACAAGCTTGTAGCTTGTTTTTCTATATAAGGGGAGGTCCCTCCCCATTTTGGAGGTTCAGAATTTTTGTGAGCAAAAAAATATGTCTCTCTTTCTAGAACTCTCTCTCTCTCTCTCTCCTTATTTTAGGCTTGAAAGTGAGTTTTCTTTACATATTTGCATACAACCTCTTAACCAAATTAGACTACCTTGTTGCTGAGGTGCTTGGAGGTCTTATTTAGGCTGTTGAAGGTTGGTTTTGGCTCAGAAAGTTGTTGTTTTGCTGCTGTGCTTCAAGGGTAAGACTTTACCCTCTTTAAAGCTTTATTTAGTTGCTTGTTTGGCCAACTTTGCATGTTGTTTTTGGCTTAGTTTTCAACTACAAAAACCTCTATTTTTAAGGTCTAAAAGTGGTGGTTTAAGACACTTTTGGAGTTAGGGGTGGTCCTTCCTCTTTTGTTGTTTATTTGCTAAGAGTTGTGCCATCTTTTAAAGCTTTTCAAACAACCTATTTTTGGCCTTTTAACTATTGAATTCCAGGGGAATTTCAGTGGTAGAAACTTGGTTTTGAGGTCCAAAATGGGAGGGGGTGGCCTCTCCTCCTTGTGTCTTCTTTGCAAGTAGTGATGGCCCAACATGTGAGCATGTTTTTCTACCATCTCATGGCTTGGTCTCAGCATGTTTTTGTGACTTTTTTGACCTGCTTTAGCTCTATTTTTGCCTGGTTAAGTCACTTGTTGCTTGCTTTTTACACTTGTAGTGTAATCATGCTTATTAGCCTTGAATGCCTAATGAGTTAGGTTATCATTTTAGCTTGTGTTAGCTTAACTCCAGCACATTTTTGCTACTATTTTAGCATGTTTTAACTCTGTTTTGGTTGGTCTTGGTCATGTGACTCATGCTTTGTATGTTATAGTGTAGTTGGCCTTTACTAGCTTTGTGTTTTAGGCCCTCTAGCATGCCTTATTTGTGATGTTTGCATGGTATAGCATCATTTGGCATGTGATTTCAGAGCATATATCTCTGTCACACTCTCACATATATCACTCTTTAATTGCTTTTGAGAGTTATGCCTTATGCCTAGCTTGCAAGCCAACATGTGCGCATGATCTTCTACTCTTTTGTGCCTTAATCTCAGCATGTTTAGGCCACTGATTTGGCAAATTTTAGGTCTGTCCATAGCTGGTTTGGCCACTTGAGCATGCCATATCAGCACTAAAAGTCTGCAACCTCCCTTTGTTCTTCACTTTTGAATTTGCTTTTGAAAGTGGTCTTGAGCCCCTTGTTGGCTTGAGCATGAAATTGAGGCGCTCATGCCTAATGGTTTTAATCCTCCCTTGAGGGTTTCTACTAACCAACAGCATGAGACCTCTTTCATGCTCAAGGCACTTGTGGCTTAGGCCATCTCTCCAATTAGAGGACTTTTTCACATTGGACTTAACCGATTAATGGACTGATCGATAATCTAAAATGTGTAAACAAGAAATGAGAAAAGTAAAACTTGTGAAAGATAAGCATTTGAGTTGCATTGCATGTGTTTGGATCGGACGTTAATCCAAACACAGAAATGTGGGACGTTTCATACTCAAAGTGATGAAACGTGTCACATTTCTTGGTCGCCAACACCCTTGATCATGCATGATAGGGTGAAGGCTCTTTGTGTATTGTTTGTGCATTCACTAAGCTTGTACAAGCTTGGTTTTTGGGCCATCATGCATTGAGATGCTTGGTTGGTGGCTTAAGAGCCGAGTGCCACTCTCTTTTGAGCTTGAGACATGATAAGGAGAGTGGTAGTACACACATTTCCTTGCAAATACATTGTCTTGGCTCTGTTGTTCTCTGTTGCAGCAAAATCAGGAGTTTGGAAAAGTGGTGGCCGACCGGCCAGTTGGAGTGGCTGGTAGCCACTTTTGGTGGCCAACCGACCACCAGTCCATTTTGGTGCAAAAATGTTCCTATTTGCAAGCAAAGGCAGTCTGAAGTTGGTACAATGTTTAGAAAATAGAGGCGAGTGCAAACAGAGACAACCGACGGCAAGGCGATGGATTTTCGGGAGGAAACAACCGAGCATGCATATCTCCCTCATCCGTGAGGCCACTTTATCGCTTTATTAGCTAGTTGTAACTGATTAATACATACGTTGTAATTAATTAGTTCAATTTGGTCTATAATATTTTAATTAGCTTAGATTGGCTAGTTTCTCAATTGTGTTGTAATAATTAATTAGCTAGAATGGTTAATTAGTTGGTATGCAATAATTAGCTAAGCTTATTTTATTCGGACCCTCCTTCGTGAGGGCGTATTGTTGTAATAAGTGTGCGTACGTGTGTGCATGTCTTCCAACCCCACGTCTTTCTCTCTTTTATTTAACCGCTTTCGATGGTTAGATTAGGGACATTTTCAATTAGCATACCTTATGCTTGCATGTTCGCATCATTCATTTGTATTGCATACATCGTGCTCGGCGCATCATTCAAACCGCATTGTATTTCAATACCAATTTGAATACGTGTTTCAAAGCATGTTATCAACTTGTTGCATTCATATGCCATCTTAGATAGCGGAGCCTATTAGTTGCATTATTGCATGTGTTGCATTAGGCATCTTGTATAATTAGGATCATGCATGATTTCTAACTAGTTTTTGTTTTGGCTTGGAGTACACTGTAAGTTTTACGCTTTAGGATACTTGCATGAGTGTGAGTGTTGCCATGTTAGCATGCTTGCCATGAGGCAATTTGCTTAAATTATTAACTGCATGAATGCCTGTGGATGAAGGCTTTGTTGCTTGAATTGGGACAATTCATCAAATGTGAGTTTTAAACCACTTTGCGAAGTGGCAAATCATGTTGTTTTAAGCCCACTTGAGGGTGGCAAATCCGCGCTTTAGCCCACTTTAAGGGTGGCATTTTCAAATCATTTTCGAAAAGACAAACATGAGTTGTTTTATACCAATTCTTGCGATTTTAGTCTATACTTGTTTGTTGTGTGCATCACATAGTAAAGTTAGCTAATAATCAAAATAAGAACACATGTGCTTATAAAATAATATATCATGCTTAGTAGAGGCCGATCTTTGATCGGGCGAGCGGTGGTTCTCATTTCAGGACCTTCCCCTCTCGTACCCAAGTTCTCGAGCCGAGGCAACTTTGGTGATGACGGACACGTGGCCTTTGGCACGAGTCAGGGTTTCCTAAATTTCCCAAAAATAAAATATTTGGGTGGTGACTCTGTAATCTGGCAAAGCAGTCCATGTTTGGCGCTTTTTGATTCAACATCGATTTTCCAAAACTAACTGCCAGATTTTAACTCTTTGGTGTTTATCAGTCTCACATTGCACTTTGTGAGATTAGATTCAGAACCGTGACAGGAGTCCGAACAGTAGGAGACCAATTCGAGCTCTCCGAGATGGGGGCGCGAAGAATTCGAGTCCACACCAAGCCAAACACTCCTCAGATAGGGTGTAACTGAAACTAATGGTAGGGGCCAGAGTCTCTCTCGTCCTCCAGGCCATGAGATATCGGGGTAGATGCAAGGCATTAACCGAAAATGAAGCTCTGTATTCCACTCCCTCATCTAGACGTATCTGATCATGCCCAAACTGGCATCAGAACCGGAGAGGAAAATAGAACACCCAATGTGCAAGGTCAATTAACTCTACACCCGACTGTCGGGACATGCTGTAGCTGATCTTGGCTAAATTAAACCGGGGGCAATGCCAAGATATATCAACTGCGGATTGGCTACACATCCAATCATACCATTAACCCTCTGAGGGGAAATCTATTAGCCGTTGGCGAAAGAAGTAAGCTCTAGCCGAGTATTCGGTGCAAGGGCTAACTACCTGCAGTTTATCCATCAACTATACTTGGGGAGGGATGAAAAATAAGAGACATTAAAGAATAGCGAGGTGTGTGTGAGGGAAAAGTAAGGAAAAGGTTTTGAGAGAAAAAAAACAAAAAACAAAAAAAAAATAGAGAATGAGTAATGAGCGTTGTAAGAATCATAAATTAGAAGGGTGGAAAATAATACCTGGAGAAGTAGTGGGCTCCTTGCAAAGCGAGTAGTCTCTCCCTGACGGAAAACATCTAAACCAATCAAAGTTTCGGCCAATGCTAAACCTATGCAGCTCTTGCCCTCTCTCAAGTGTTGGGCCACTTCAATTAACCGGATACTAGCTCCGCCAAAACTAGGGGCAATGAGGAATTGTTCAAGAAGGCATAAACAAAGAGCGTGTTGCCGGCGGCCACGCCAATGAAGGTCACTCCTGTCTCCAAAAGTGGAAAATCGATGAATTAAATCGGGGATGTCTAGCTCCCATCATGAGCAAAGGATCGAGCCTCATATGATGTTAACCCACACATCCGTCCCAAAGCTTGGGCATGTCCAAAACGGTGCTTCGGTATGATTTCTTCGTCGCACCGAGACTCCATTAAAGCTCAAAATTCTTCGAATGTCAGACACATCTCTTATGACCTGAATTGAAACACGTGTGACCGGGTTTCAACATCAAACAGCAACATGTAGGAATGGAAAGCAATGGGAAGCGCAGCTTAGAGGGAAAAAGGCATTTAGGTCAAAATCGCGAAAATTCACCTTTTTTGAGCCATCCAAAGTGGCTATCCAGTCTCGGAGCCTATTGTTGCATAATGCCTCCATCTTGAGAGCAAAATATCGAAGATTTGTTGTTCCACAAGGAAAACAGGAGGGAAGCACCATTTATAGAAGATGAACAGGAGCAGTGCATGACAGCTGGGTAGCATTGACCGACCTCACACTAAGGCCCGACCGTGCCTCAGTGAAGCCTGGCCATGCATATTTAGGCTCGGCCGGGTCTTGATGATGACCTAGACCAGTGCAATTACAGAAAAAGCTAGTTTCTGTTTGGATGCACCACAGCTTTGTTTTAAGTTTTGTTTTGTTTATACCAAGTGTTTTTTTAGCATTTTCGAGTTATTTTCATTTCGTTTTTCTGTTATCGAGTTGTATTTTATATTTTAACCGGTTATAAGTCATTATCTGATTCATGGAACAATTCAAGAACAAGCATTCACAGTTCTAAAGGTTACAATGCAAGGGTTACACTATTCATCACATTGTGCAAAGAGATCATTCAACAAAAACTTGTCTTTTATAAACTAGCAGGTCCAATCCCAATCATTGTTTTAAAGGGCAACAAAACGAAATAAAATCTTTCAAAATAAAACAAAAGGTCTATCCAGAGCTAGTCTTTAACTGCATGGAAAAAAGCAACAAAAAGCAACAAAAAAATAACAAAAACAAAATCGTCATCCTCATCAATAGCCCATCATCGCCCTCTTCCTCCTCAGCTGCGGAGGAGGTGCATCACTGTCGTTGTTGGGACTGCTTGACTGCAAATCAGCCTCCTTACCCTCATCCTTGGGGTCGTGGACCCGTCAAAAGACTCCTCAAAAGGCAAGCGCTGCCTCACTCGATCTCTCCCCCGATCGGCCCCTCCCTCGGCCCCGTCTTTGTCTACTTGCTGCGGAAGGTCCTGCAGGCACTACTGGCGCCGACTCAAGCTGAAAAGAGGACAGATATCATAATGAATTAACAAAGTGTACAGTATGACAACAACAGTAAACCGAAGATAGAATGTACCTCAATCCCATGGGTGACTAAGGCAGTCTGCCTCCTCTGTACCATGAGGAGCAGCCAGTCGATTGTACGAAGGAGGTCATCACCATACGCCAGGGTATCTGCAAAAAGAACAGAATCTGAGAAAAGATGAACAGGCATACAAGAGAACAATGAATAAAAATGGTAAAAAACAAGCTAAAGTGCAATATGGACTAGCATAAAGGAATGTGCACCTGCTCGACGCCAGGAGCAAACACTAGCCTGCAGTCCCTCTCCTCGATGTGCTTAAGTGGGATCTGCTCGATCACTCCATTGGGATGCATGTACATGATCTCAGTGGGGATCACAGGAAATCCAGGAATGGGAGCAACGGCACGGGCACCTCCAGCAGGCGCATCACCAGCAACAGCAGCAACAACCTCCGGCACAACTCGAGCCACGCCTGGGGTAAGAGACGCCATCACCCAGGTGTGTAAGAAGGTATTGAAGTCGCCAGGCTCATGATAATGATCGCCATCCTCGCCTAACATCAAGAGGTCGATCTGAGGATCGTCCTACAGCTCATTGACTACCCTCATGACTGGAAGATGGGGATGTGGAATGTCAGGGGCAGCGACGCCTCGTGTCTGGCAGATGAACCTCTCCTCCAAGTAGTAAGCTTGGCCAAAGGGGCCCTTGAACAGAATCCTCATCGTAAAGGCATGCCATGCAGTGGCATAGGTCATCCTCGATACTTGAGGAATGCCCACCCAAGGATGCTAGCCAACCTGTGGAAGCAGATGTCAAATGTCAGAAATCAGTGCAGTATGAGAAATCAGTGCAGTATGAGAATGGCAGTGTGTCATAAAAGTAACAATATGAGAATGACTGTGTAGTGTGGGAAACAGTGCAGTCTTCTTACAGTATATAACAATTAACGGGTGGTATTTTGTTACCTGATCTGCAGTGATCGTGTCAAAGAAATGTCTGAAGTAGGAGAAATCTCGGTCTACGTGGCGACGTCGCTCAAATTGGGAGTTGTAGTACCGGGAGCGCGGTACTAACAACTCAATCGGCCTCATCAGGACCGAAGCCAGGAAGGTGAAGTATGTGTAAACCTAGAGTTGCAAACTGAAAGATGGATGAAGTAAATAAGCAGAAAATGAAATGCAAAGCAAATGAGCAGAAGATGTAGAATGAACAGAATACATAGAAAGGATAACTGTGAGACGTACCTCCCAAACCCTCCAATAGTCGCCGAATGAATCCTCCTTGCGGCGAGAGACAAAGCTCATATAGCAGTATAAGGTGGCCACACCAGCGCCACCCCAATCATACTCTACTATCTGAGAGGTCCACCAGTGCCCCTAGAAGATATAACCCCATGGTATTTTCCCTGTTCACAAACAGAGTAGTACCGAGGAGATATATAAGGAAGCCGCGGGTCTACTGGACGACCTCATTTGAAGTGGTGGGTTGAAAGTCGGAGAAGTACTCGAAGAACCAGCTGTACCTCACCATCCCATGACTGGTAATGTTCGAGATCGCTCCAAGAAGCTGACGCTATGCAGCTCTCCACTACGTCATGTCTAGATCATATGGGATCAGACCGCCAACTCCAACCCGTAGGCTGGTGAACATCAAAAATCCGTACGAAGTCATGGTCATCTCCCTAATTGACAAAAAGTGGAATGAATCGGTGGTGTCCCACTATATCTCGACCAGAGCTCTGTATAAAAATGACTCGGCCCTCATTTGTATGAGCCCTGAGTAGAAGGGCCCGAAGCCAGCTGTGTCAACCGATGCGCGGACCTCTGTGGGTAGTCTCTCGTACCAGCGCAGAAGGCCGGATATGGATTCGTAGCCACTAATCCTCCTAGCCACCACATGTCAATGAGGAATATATATGGTATTAATTTGTGATCTACTTGTGAAATTCAAGTTGAAGTGAAATTCAAAGAGTACAAAAACAAAGGAAAATGGTTTACCGTGAAGGCATCGACAGACAAGTGCTCCGTAGGCTCTCGCAGCAAGACCTCCTCGTCTATCTCGGGAATGAGGCCCTTGAATCTCAAAATGCCACCTGGAGGTGGAACGTGTGTACGTGGCTGATAAGTGGCCGCATCAAATGGTCTGCCGCTGAGAGGAAGCAATGTGGGGAGATCTTCAACCTCTATATCCGCGCCTAAGACGGCCCCGATGCTAATGGTGGGGTCCAGAATGGGAACTTCACTGCTAGCCATGGAGAAAAGTGGAGGAAATAAAGAGAAAGTGAGAAAATGTGAGGGGTTAAACCCTAGGAAAGAGAAAATGAGAGGAGAAAATGAAAAACGTGAAAGTGAGTCCTCAAAAAGCCAAGAAAACTCGTGAGAAACAAAGCAAAACAATGAGAAACTCGAAAATTTGACCAAATCGAAATCCAATCGATTCAAAATGTAGAGGAGAGGAAGGCTTTCGATGAAAAAGTGGTGAGGTTTGTTGGGAAACGCAAGTAAAAGGGGAAATCTAGAGAGAGAGAGAGAGTGTGTGTGTGTGTAGAGAGGGAAATAAGGGAGTTTCGAAGGTGAGGAAGTGAGGAAATAGGGTTTTGTTTTGTTTTAAACAAGTGAATCGCGAGAAAAGACCAAATCTGCCCCTGCCGCTATTGAAGCCCGGCAGGCTATTGCGATGCCCGGCTGTGCTTTGCTGAGGCCCGGCCGGCTCTGAGTGAAAAAACCCAATTCAACCTTTATTTTGTTGTTTATTTTATTTCTAGTATTAGGAAGTGATAAAAACACACACACAAAAAAAAAAAAAAGAGGAAACAAAAAGAAGAAGAGCAAAAAAAGAAAAGAGAAAAAAAATTGAGGAAAAGTGAAAATAAACAAAAGACAAAAGAAGATACAAGGTGAGTTGAAAATGGATAACGCATTTATTTGATTCTTGATCTAATTTGTTTAAGCTTGTTTGTTTTAAACTTTTTTGTTATTTTGCTTGAATCATAGTTCGTTTCGTTATGTTGTAACCAAATGAACCGAACGATATTGTATGTACGGTTTATTCAGAGAGTGTTGGAGAAGTGCCCGATATTGTATGTATGGTTCATTCAGAGAGTGTCAGAGAAGTGCCCGATATTGTATGTACGGTTCATACAGAGGAGTTCCAGATAAAATCATTCGTGCCACATTAAAATCATCATCCATTTTACAACCGGATTGAAACACGGCGCGTTGAGCCCATTGTTCTTACACATTGGCATCGTTTTGATTTTATGTATCTTTGAGTAGAATCCGTGTTTTTGATTCCTACTTATGCGATTCACTTGTTCTTTGTCAATTCCAACCTTTTCTTCTCTCGCGTGTGACGCGTTAGGATTGTACCTTTGCTTAAAAACATTCGAGTGCGCCGGCTGTTCACACCACCTTTCTTCCTCTCGCGTGTGACGCATTAGGATTATACCTCCAGTTAAAAACATTCGGGTGCACCTGGTGTTCACACCACCTTTCCTCCTCTCGCATGTGACGCGTTAGGATTGTACATTTGGTTAAAAACATTCCGGTGCGCTCGGTGTTCACACCACCTTTCCTTCTCTCGCGTGTGACGCGTTAGGATTGTACCTCCAGTTAAAAACATTCGGGTGCACCCGGTGTTCACACCACCTTTCCTCCTCTCGCGTGTGACACGTTAGATTGTACCTCCGGTTAAAAACATCCGGGTGTGCCCAGTGTTCATACGGCCTTTCCTCCTCTCGCATGTGACGCATTAGGATTGTACCTTCAGTTAAAAACATCGGGTGCGCCTGGTGTTGACACCACCTTTCCTCCTCTCGCGTGCGATGCGTTAGGATTGTACCCCTGGTTAAAAACATCAGGTGTGCCTGTTTGTTCACACCATCCTTCCTCCTATCACATGAGACGCATTAGGATCTTGGTTGAGACCTCGGGTGCGTTCGATGGTTACGTTGCCCTTCCCCTTCCTACGCGAGGCGTAGTTAGGTCGTATTTTCTTACATCCTTTCTATGTGAGACATAGGTTGGTTTGCGCTTTCTTTGTGCTTTTCACGTGAAGCGTGCCTATTTATTTACTTCATTCTGTGTGAAACACGGCGTGGTTTATTTTGTTTTGTTTTGCATCGTCTTTCGAACGTTGCTTTCTTGTCTATATTGTAGCATTGTTCCATTGATTCATTTACATTATTTTTCATTACATGATCATAAGTTCTTCATTGCATGATCATAAGTTATTTGCTGCATTTCGTTGTTGCATTTTGCCCCGAGTTCATTTTTGTGTTTATGTCTTGATTTCTTGCCCGAACCTTGGGCCTTGTCAAATGGGTCGTCTCTGGGCTTTGACATTCACTCACGTCACTTTATGACATCGAGCTCTGTCAAAGAGGGGCAACTGTAGACACCCCATTTTTGACCGCCCGCAAGGCTCGAGCGCTTTACTCGGTACACTCGATGATGAAAGTGGTAATATGCGTGATTCGAGGTCTCAACGAAGGAGTCTTGTTTAAGCTTCGAAACAACCCCAAACCTTCCCCATTCCCAATGATTACACCCAAGAAATCCATTTTCACACCTTGTGCCATCCTCTATTAAGGCTACAACAAAAAAATAGGGGAAGTCATTGAGGCCCGGCCGGGCTTCGATAGCGACAAACACTATTCTGGCCAGGAGCCCGCCAGCTATTCTTTTTTGAAGATATTTATCACCTTTTGTGCTCAAATTCTATAAATACGACCATATACCTCTGTTTTGGGGGTTACACAATTAAGAAAGAGCCTATACACATAGAGAGAGCTCCTTCTTCCTCCTTCTTCCATTGCAAGTTACCTTTGAGTTGACCTACCAACCTTGCATCATCTATATACACCATACACAACCTTGACTCATCATCTTAGAGCCTTGTTTGACCCTTGAGAAGCATAATTCAAGCTTGAGAGTGTGTCAAGAGTGAGTTTGATCATCAACCAAAGCTTACTCCATTTTGAGAGGTATAAGCTTGTAACTTTTGTTCTTACTTTTGATTTCTTCATTTCTACTTATTTCTTGTGTCCTTGGACTGTTTTACACCTATTCTAAGAGTTGGAACTTGGGTTTGGACATGCTACCAAAGGTGGTAAGGCTAACACCCTCACTTGCACCTATTTTTGTAGCTCAATCCCTGGTTCTTTTACACTCTTGTTATTTGGTTTTTGAACTGATTTTCAGGGTTAAACTGAGGCCAAAAACATGATTTGAAGTCTTAAAATTGGAGGGGTTGGTCATCCCTCCTTGTTCTTTTGTTTACATAGCTTTAGTGTCTTAGCTTTTGAGCTTTTTTCTTACATTTTTAGCCACTGTTTTGGGCTTATTTTAGAGTGTTTTAGGTCTGTCTTATTCTATTTAATTGGTTCAAGCTTTGATTAGTTCATTTGGTGTAGCATTGGTCTTTGTATATAGCTTATATCATGTTGTTCTTAGCTTTTCTTTGTTTAATTTCTATGATAATAACCTAATTTTAAGAATTAACTTGCCACAACTTTCTCCCATTTAAGAGTTGTTTCAAACAGTTGATGGTTATTCAACATATGAGCTAGAGATTTACGCTTAATGGCTTAATCTCTATGGAGATTCATTGTCAACGGCATAATCTTTCTTTCATGCTTAGAATTACTTCCCATTTGATGCTTCTCTCCTATTAGAGGACTTAATCATCACTTAGGACAAATGGACTAAAGAATGGAAATGACTAAAAGAATTAGTTTAAAAGCAGCCACGACACTTAAAGAAAATGAGTCATATTGCTTGGGCTTGGCCAAACGTTATGCCAAGTTTATCTAGTCAAGAGTGATCATATGCTAATTTATGGCATTTTGATGATTCTTGAAGCGTCTCTACTTCCTTTTTTTTAGTTCATTCCATGATAAAGAGGGAGGAGTGGTCATATCCATTGTATTTCATTGATTTTTGTTCAAAATTGTATCCGGAATCATCAAGCAATCAATTTGCCCATAGATGGTTTTAGAAACAATTCTAGCCTTCTATCAAGGCCTTTCCATGACAAAGAAGGAAAGAAGAGACAAACAGAGCTTGAACAACTCTGTCTGCATTGTTTTCACTTCAGAACACTAAACAGAGTTTTGCACAAAACTAAGGCACGACCGGCCTTCTCTATGCCCGGCTGAGCTTCATTAAGGGCCAGCCGACCCTCAAAGTTTGGTCAGCAGTGTATTTTTGCAAAAATAGAGGGCAGTGGTTGAGTGAAACAAAGCAAGCTTGGGGCAAACAAGGTTGTTCTTGAACATTGTGCATGTGAATGCATGCAATTCTTGCACATCCTTGCTCACGTTATGATTATTGTAATTAATTTAATTTAATGTTGTTCATTGTAATTAGTCTCGTTAACTACTAATTGTTGTAATTATTATTTTATTTATTCGTAATTGTTGTAATTAATTAGCTTAGATAGATAGTTTTTTTTTAGCTTGGTTATCCTTGTTGTAATAGCATAGTTAGCTAGTTAATTAGCTTAGCCTATTCTTTTCATTTGGTTCGGTTTTGTAATAATTAGTTTAATTCAGACTTTCGGACATTGATTCGCACCCTCCTGCTTGAGGGATCAAATGTTGTAATAATGTGTATGTCTTCCAACCCCATGTCTTTCTCCCTTTTATTTATCTGCGTACGATGGCTAGTATAGGGCATCAAGTTTCATTAGCATTCTTATGTTTCGCATCCATTTGTCTTGCATGCATATAAGGTTCGGCTCAATGTTCAAATTCATTTACTTGAATACGTGCTCTCTCGCATGTCTTGAATGGAATCATATGCCATGTTCATAGTCGAGCCTATAAAAATACATAATGTGTGCGTTGCATTAGTCATATTGCATTTAATTAGGAACATGCATATTTTTTTAATAATTTTGCTTTGTTTTAGCTCGGAGTACTAGGTGAGTGATTTTGTGTTTTAGCATCTTGCATCGAATGTTTGTGTAACCGTGCCCAAGCATGTCCACCATGAGGCTAATTGCTTAAATGATATAACTATTTGAATGCCTGTGGGTGAAGGCTAGTTGCTTGAATTAGAATAGTTTGATTAATCCCCATTTTAGCCCACCTTGTTTTTCAAGTGGCAAATTCACAAAACAATTTTCAAAACGAACATGAAATCAAAATATTCCAACTTTTGCAAATTAGTCTATACCTTGTGTGAGCACATCACATGGTAATATAGCCTAATAATCAGAACAAGAACATATAATGTGGATAAAAATCACATCGTGATTAGTAGAGGCCGATCTTTGATCGGGAGAATGCGGTGCTCAATTCATGACCTTCCCTTCTCGTACCTCAGTTCCTGAGCTGAGACACTTTCGTGATGACAGACTAATGGCCTTTGGCACGAGTATCGGGTTTCGTAAATTTTTCAAAAATGTCTAGGTGGCGACTCTATAATCTGGAAAAACAGTCCATTTTTGACATTTGATTCAAACTTTGATTTTCCAAAAAGAATTGCC
Source organism: Camellia japonica (assembly GCA_030407325.1). Classification (NCBI taxonomy): domain Eukaryota; kingdom Viridiplantae; phylum Streptophyta; class Magnoliopsida; order Ericales; family Theaceae; genus Camellia; species Camellia japonica. The sequence continues at coordinate 43,121,751 of JAPPVO010000010.1, read as the reverse complement.
GGATTTGGACTCTTTTTGTGTTTTCACTATTTCACATTGCACTTGTGAAATCAGATTCAGAACCACAAGTGGAGTCTGAACTGTAGGGCTATTTGCCTTCCGAACAAAGTCGGGCTACACTTTGGTAATGATCCGCCAAAGGGATTAAACCATTAAGCACGATACCTCAATCTCAAGCTTAAACAAACAACTAGTTCGAAACAACTTTCAAAACAAAGAAAAAGCCAAGAAATGAGGGAGGTTGTAGAGTTGATTAGACATGAATACAAGTATGGAAAGCAATAAATAAACACTATCAACTCAAATAGGTTGGTGGCTAAGGCCTAAACCACCAAGCCTATGAGAACCATTACACTACAAGCATGCTATACAAAGCTCAAATGTAATGAACAATTAAAAACAGTCCTAAAATAGTGCTAAAACAATCCAAAAAGGTGCTGGAATTAAGCTAACAATTGCTAAAACAATAAGCTAAAACATGGAGCAAGTTAAGCTAGTAAGCAAGTACAAGGAGGGGAGGTTAATCCCTCCATTTTTGGGACTTCAAAACATGATTTTTTGCCTCTAAAAAACCTCAAAGAATCAGTGGCAAAAAGCTAAAAAAAAAGATAATGAGAAGGTGGGAAACACAATCGCAAAGGCCTTAGAAATAAGGTTCAAAGAAGGGTTATCAACCCCTCTACCTTAAATGACCTTAAACCACAAGTTTCAAGCCAAGAATTCAGTATAAAAATAGTCCAAAATAGTAGAAAAGATGGCAAATAAAGAAGGGAAACAAGCCAAGAATTATACCTCTTGAAGAGAAATACCCTTTTTGAGTTGCAAACCAACAATCACACACCCTCAAGAGCTAAATTCAAGCTCGAAAACACCTCAGTACAAATACCACAAGGTTTGGTTTAGAGTGTATAGGCAAAGAGTGAAGAACTTGCAAGAGAGAGAGAGAGAGAGAGAGAAAAAAATTTTTGCTTCAAATTTTTCTAACCTTGAAAGCAAGATGGGAGGTCCTCTATATATAGAAAAACGTGAGACCTCCTCAAAAATATCCATACAGACACGTATAGACTGGTGTATGCACCTGTGGAAACAACTGGCCCAGCAATCCACTAATAGTGGACGGTAGGCCATATTACTGGTCGGAAGTCCACAATAGCGGGTCTGCAGGTCCCAGGATGTTTAGGCTTGAAAAACTGCTATTTTGGTCCACAAAAAAGGCAAGAGGTTCATAGGGTTTTGATGCTCAAAGCTGAGGCATTCTACTGAGGACTTCGAGCATTTGACAAGCATACACATTCATCATTGGGTGCGCAATCGGTGGTGCCCAAGTCGTAAAAGCGGTCAAATATGGGGTGTCTACAGTTGCCCCTCTTTAACAGAACTCGAAGTCATGACATGACATGAGTAAATGTCAAAGCCCGAAGACGACCTATTTTGACAAAGCCTTAAGACTTGGACAAACAATCATGACATAAATTAAAATGGTTGAGCTCGCAAGCTGTCTATGTATCCCTTTGCAATGAATCAAACCAGCATAGTTCTAGGGGAGGATGCAAATGATATGCAGGAAAAAAAAAAACTTTGAAAGCTAGACTCACACGCTTCACGAAGCCGGCTATTTGAAAACTCATTATCATGCAAGATGATGCAATAAGCAATAACAAGATAACAACATATGAAGGTGCCTTAGGCTTAAATTGAAATAGGTTCTATGCGGGAAAAACTAAATGCACACTCTAACCATACCGAAACCGTGAAAAGATGAGAGAAACAGGGTCACGTTCCACGTGTCCTAAGATAAAAGCAAAATCGCTCAGGGTCACGTTTCACGTCCCGAGATAAACAGCTCAAGATTGCATCTCACGCTTCTCGAGATAAGAGAAAAATCGCTTAGGGCCGCGTTTTACACGTCCCAAGATAAACCGCTCAGGGTCGCGTTTCATGCATCCCAAGATATGAGAAAATTGCTCAGGGTCGTGTTTCACACGTCCTGAGATACTCTAATCATGCTGAAGTCGTGAGAAGAGGAGAAAAATAGCTCAGGGTCGCATTTCACGCGTCTCGAGATATCTCGAGATAAAACCTGCCCAAGGCCGCATTTCACGGGTCCTAAGATACTCTAATCACGCAAAATCATGAGAAAGGAAGAAAAACAGCTCGGGGTCCCGTTGCACACGTCCCGAGTATAGCTCGACTTTCTTTGCGCCCCCCTTTCGGATAGCTCGAATTGGTCCTACAGTTCAGACTCCTATCACAGTTCTGAATCTAATCTCACAAAGTGCAATGTGAGACTAATAAACACCAAAGAGTCCAGTCCGGCAAATCATTTTGGAAAATTGATTTTGAATCAAATAATGCCAAAACTGGACTGCTTTGTCAGATTACAGAGTCGCTACCTAAATATTTTGTTTTAGAGAAATTTAGGAAACCCTGACTCGTACCAAAGGCCATACGAGTGGGAAAGGTCCTGAAATGAGCATCCCCACTCGCCCGATCAAAGATCGGCCTCTACTATCATGATATATTATTTTATAAACATATGTGTTCTTATTCCGGCTTATTAGCTAACTTTACTATATGACGCACACAAGTAAGTATAAACTAAGTCGCAAGATTTGGAATGAATTCAACTCATGTTTGTTTTCGAAAATGGTTTGAATTTGCCACCCTCAAGTGGGCTAAAACGCGGATTTGCCATCAAACATGATGGGCTTAAAACATGATTTGCCATTTCGCAAAGTGGGCTTAAAACTCACACTCGTTGAATTGTTCCAATTCAAACAACAAAGCCTTCATCCACAGGCATTCATGCAGTTAAACATTTAAGCACATAGCCTCATGGTAAGCATGCGAAACATGGTATTTATGGCAATTACACTCATGCAAGTATGCTAAAGCGTAAAAGCTTACTGAGTAATCCAAGCCAAAACAAAAACTAGTTAGAAAGATGCATGATCCTAACTATACTAGATGCCTAATGCAACACATGCAATAATGCAATAAGATAGGCTCGGCTACCTAATCATGGTATTTGCAACACTTTGACAGCATGCTTTGAAACACGTATTCAAGGAAGTATTGAATTTGCAATGCAGTTTGAATGATGCGCCGAGCCTCGGTGCATGCAAGACAAATGAATGAATGCAAACATACAAGCATAAGGTATGCTAATCAAAACATGATCCCTAATCTAACCATCGAAAGCGGTTAAATAAAAGGGAGAAAGACGCGAGGTTGGAAGACATGCACACACGCACGCACACTTATTACAACATTGCGCCCTCACGAAGGAGGCTCTGAATGAATAATTAGCTAAGCTACTCTAAGCTAAGCTAATCAAACTAATCTAATTAAACTAATTAGACTAATTATTACAAAACAAAATAAAGAAATAGCTAAGCTAAGATACTTAATTATTACAACACTTAACTAATTAGCAACTAGTTAATTAAATTACAATACAAATGTACACTAATTAAACATTTAGAGCACTGAACTACGCTGTCACAGCTCTGCTTCAGGAAATGTAGGATGCATGCACGATGTTTTCACCCCAAAAAGCCTTCCGGTTTGCTCTTAAGAGGCTCTGTTTGCAGGGTTGACCACACTCCAGAACCTTTCTGCTCCATCTTACCAAATCAATGCTGAGGATTGCACCAGTGGCCTGCCGGCCATGAATGCTTGCTGCCAGCCCCCTACCGGCAAAAAATGTGCCTCGGCCAGCCACCAATGAGCCACTGCCGACCACTGGTGCTCTGAGTCAGTACACTGCAATAGAGTACAAACAGAGGAAAATGGAGAGTTTTCCAAGGGTATGTTTGTACTGTGCCCCTCTTTATCATCTAAAGGTGTGGCACTCTTGGATCCAAAACCACCAATCAAGCATTTTCAATGCATGATGGCCAAAGATCCAAGTTGCACAATTTCAATAAATGCACAAAAACAAGACTCTAGACCACTACCTTGTCATGGATGATCAAAGGCAATCGAGACAAAGGAAATTGGCTCATTTCATCACTTTGAGTATGAAATGCTCCAATCTACCTTGTGTTCAATATAACGTCCGATTGAACACAAGCAATGCAAACACAACATGCTTAACTTGCTCAAGTTTTACTTGTCATTTTTTATTTACACATTTTAATTACCGATCCATTCTTTAACCGGTTAGTCCAAGGTGAGTGTCCTCTAATGAGAGAGGGGTCAACCAAGGGATGATTTAAGACATGAGAGAGATCATGCCGTTGGTTAGTAGAAACCCTCAAAAGAGGATTAAAACCATTAAGCACAAGTCTCAATCTCAAGCTTAAACACAACCCCAAGGCTAACCAACCCTCAAAGCAAATGAAAAAGTGAAGAAATGAGGGAGGTTGCAGATATTTCAGTGTTGAAATGATATGCAAAATGATACTACAACATGCAAGCAACTCATCCACAACATGTTTAAAAGCCAAAAATACCGAACTAGTGAAGATCACTACACAATAGGCATGCAATACAAAGCTCAAAAGGGACAAACAATCCAAAATAGTCCTAAAACAACCTAAAAGGAGTCCTAAAACATGCTTGAAGTAAGCTAAAAAAGGCTAGAATGAAGGGCCAACACATAGCACACACTAGACTATTAAGCACAATTGTACTCCAAGCATACAAAGCAAGTCTCAAGTGACCAAACCAGCCAAAAATAGAGCTAAAACATGCCAAAATAATAGCAAAAACATGCTGAGATCAAGTCACAAAAAGCTAGAAAAACATGCTCACATGTTAAGCTATCTACACTTACAAACAAGACACAAGGAGGGGAGGCTACCCCCTCCTATTTTGGACCTCAAAACATAGTTTTTACCACTGAAAATCCCCTGGAATTCAGTGGTTAAAAGAGCCAAAAAAGTTGTTTTAGAAAGCTTTGAAAGATGGCACAACAACTTAACAAGCAAGCTACAAGAAGGGTGGACCACCCCTAACTCCAATCAAACCCCGAACCACCATTTTAGTCCATGAAAACAGAGATTTTCAAAGGTTAAAACCAGCCTCAAAACAGCATGCAAAGATGGCCAAACAAGTATTTAAATTAGGCTTAAAATACAAGTGTTCTACCTCTTGAAGACAAGATGCTATTTAGGCAACAAAGGCAAGTCCAACCAAGCCAATATCCTCTTCTAGAGCTCAAATAGGATCTCAAGCAACCTCAACACAATGGTGATCAAGTTTGATCAAGGGCTTACATGCAAGAGTGTAGAGAATTTAGGCTTTAAGGCATAAAATATCAAGAGAGAGAGGATTCTAGAGAGAGAAAGAGAAATTTTTTTGTCTTCAAAATTTCCAACCCTTCATATGCAAAAGGAAGGCTTTTATATATAGAAGACACATAATCCCCTCAAAGAGATCCAGCCATACACATGCAAGAAGATGGCTCAACCTGTGCAAACAGCTGGCACAAAATATCAGAAAATATCTACTATACACTGGTGGCTAGCCGGCCATCAGTGGTGGCCAACAGGGGCTCATTGATGGCTGGCAGGGCACATCATTGGCCGGCAGGCCAAAATCCATGGCCAGCAGTGCCTCAACATGGCCGGCAGTGCATCAAAAATAACATGCTGAAAGGACCAAAACATGGTCCAAAAATGAGATAGAATTGATGCAGGGTTTGGAAAACTCAAACCTGTGGCATTCCGCCGTGGATTTCGAGCACTCGACAAGCAATCAAACTCGTCACTAGATGTACCTGCAAGAACATCCAAGTCTTGAGGACGGTCAAAAATGGGGTGTCTACACCGAGATACTCGAAAAAAGGTAATGAGATTACATAATAAACACAATATAGTTAAAGTGTGTAATAGATGCACAAAATGAACAAGTGCGCTAGATGCACAAAGTGAGGAAGTGCGATAGATGCATAAAGTGAACAATATTACAAATCAATACAGTGAGAATGTATGTTCCATGCAAGATAGACAATCTACGCATGATGCTAATTAAAAGCATGTTCTATGCAAGAAATAATAGCATATTCTATGCATAAGTCATGAAGCAGGACACGCGTACAACATAAGTGTATATGAAAACGCACATTCTATGCAACAGAAGAGAACAAATATGTAATTTGACAGAACGAATAAAAACGATATTCGGTGACAATCTCTGATTTACCCCTCAGAGGCTTTGCAACATACTCAAAAAGGTGTAGACACCCCATTTTTGATCGTCCTCAAGACTTGGACGTCATCGCTTGAATACTCGATGATTATCCATGTTTGTGTTCGTTTTGAACGCCCGAAGTTCTTGGCGGAGTGCCTTGCCTTTGAGCTTTTGAAACTTGTCTATTTTGTGCTTGGTGGTGGACCAAATGCTTGTTTCTTTGCTTCTGAAGGAGAGCGTGGCCTGCCAGCCATCCCTACAATCCATTAGCTAGGGTTTATTCCCATCGGCCATCAATGGTGGCCAGTCGGCTACATTGATGGCCAGTCGGCCTCTTTGATGACTGATGGCCATTTTTCTCCTTTTTCAGATATTTTGTGTGCCAGCTATGCTAGCTGTTGATCACTTAGTGCATCTTCCATACACGTGTATGGAGGGATGTAAACAAGCTTGTAGCTTGTTTTTTTATATAAGGGGAGGTCCCTCCCCCATTTTGGAGGTTCAGAAATTTTGAAGAGCAAAATTTCCCCTCTCTCTCTCTCCTTATTTTAGGCTTGAAAGTGAATTTTCTTTACATATTTGCAAAGAGACCCTTGATCAAACATCCCTATCTTGGAGCTAAGGTTCCTTAAGGCTTGTTTAGAGCTCCTAAAGTTGATTTTGGCTCAGAAGAAGACCTGTTTGCAGCTGTGGGTAAGAACTTAACTCTTTAAAGCTTTGTTTTAGTTAAGTGCTTAGCCATCTTTTTTATGCTACTTTGAGGCTGGTTGTAACCTCTAAAAAACTCTAATTTTAAGGTTTTAAAATTGTGGTTTGAACCTTGTTTGGTTAAGGGATGGTTCCCCTATTTTGCTCTTTGGCTTGCAAAGCCTTTTGAGCCACCTTTCAAAGCTTTTGAAATAACCTTTTCTTGGCCTCTTAACCACTGAATTCCAGGGGAATTTCAGTGGCCAAAACTTGGTTTTGAGAACCAAAATGGGAGAGGGTGGTCCTCCCTCCTCATGTCTTGTTTGCATGTGTAGTTGGCCTAAAACATGAGCATGTTTTTCTACCCTTTTGGGACTCCATCTCAGCATGTTTTTGCTAATATTTTAGCATGTTTTAACTCTATTTTGGTTGGTCTTGGTCATGTGACTCATGCTTTGTATGGTTCTAGTGTAAATGGCCTTTACTAGCTTTGTGTTTTAGGCCCTCTAGTATGCCTTATTTATGATGTTTACATGGCATGACATCATTTTAGCATATGATTTCAGAGCATATACCTCTGTCACACTCTCACATATCCCACTCTTTCATTGCTTTTGAAAGTTGTGCCTTATGCCTTGCTTGCAAGCCAACGAATGAGCATGCTTTTCTTGCTTTTTATGCCGAAGTTTCAGCATGTTTTAGCCACTGATTTGGCATGTTTTAGGTCTGTCCATAACTAGTTTGGTCATTTAAGCATTGTATTGCATGCTTCTAGTGTAGTGCTCCTCACTAGCTTTGAGCTTTTGGCTTTTAAACATGTGTTGTATGTATTGCTTGCATGTCCTAGCATTATTTAGCATGCCATGTCAGCACTGAAAGTTTGCAACCTCCATTTGTTCTTCAATTTTGAATTTGCTTTTGAAAGTGGTCTTGAGCCCCTTGTTGACTTGAGCATGAAATTGAGGCATTCATGCCTAATGGTTTTAATCCTCCCTTTTATGCTCAAAACACTTGTGGCTTAGACCACCTTTCCAATTAGTGGACTTTTCACATCAAACTTAACCGGTTAAAGGACTAATTGATAAGCTAAAATGTGTAAACAAGAAATGGACTAAGTAAAACATGGACAAGAAACATGATGTTCTCAACTACCCATCATAAGCAAGTAAATAAAAGGGAGAAGGATGTAAGGTTGAAAGACATACACATTATTACATGTTTAGCCCTCGCACAAGAGGGTCCGAATAAATGGACTAGCTAATTAACTAATTAACTAACTATTACAAACCAAATAAAGTAAATTAACTATACTAGCTAATTAACTAATTATTACAACAACAAAATTCAACTAACTATTCTAGCTAATTGCATAAGTACAACACAAATAACTAGCTATTCTAACCAATTAATTACAAACCCGCTACTTCAAGCACAACACTAATATTATAACAACATCACTTCATACTTCATGGATCCCGAGGATTGAAGGAGGGTTCACGCATGGATGCGGATTTTCACCTGATAATGCTCTCTGTTTTGCTACCGGAATACCTCTGTTGCACAGGCACAGTTGGGGAAAAAAAAAAGCACCGTTTTTCACCTCAGTTTCTGCTCTGCTCTACTGGAAAAAGGGCACTACCTGCCTAGAAAAAGTGGCCAGCAACCTAAAAGTAGTGGCTGGCAGGCCCCTAATAGTGGGTTGCCATCCAGAAGAAGTGCCTTGCCGCCTACTAATTTTGGTTCTCTCCTGCAGCAATAGAGGAGAAACAGAGTACAAACTAGAGTATTCTTAGGGGATGTTTGTCCACCCTGCCTCTCTTATCATCAAACAGGTCAAAGGAGGGGTAGGCTTAATTCGCAAATCATCAATCAACGTAATTTCATTGCATGATGACTTATGAATCAAGGGACATAATTTAATAAATGCACAAACTCTCAAAACCCCCTCCCTATCATGGATTGATCAAGGGAAGTGATTGACATTAACTTTTGAACCATTTACATCACTAGCAAGTATGAAATGACTCAAGACTCAATGGGTTCAATTAACGCCCCGATTGAATCCAAGTTGATTTTATTATCTTGCATCATTTTTAGTCCCAATTCTATTAATTCATTTTAATTACCATCCATTCCTTAATTCATTAAGTCTTAAAAGTGAGCTTTAAGTCCTCTAATGGAAAGGAGTACCAAACCAAGAGTTTTTTTAAGCGTGAGAGAAATGTCATGCCGTTGGTAATGAACCCCCAAAAGGATTAAACCAGTAAGCACAATACCTCAATCTCAAGCTTAAGCAAACAACTAGTTTGAAACAACTTTCAAAACAAAGAAAAAGCCAAGAAAGGAGAGAGGTTGCAGAGTTGATCAGACATGAATACAAGTATGGAAAGCAAAAAATAAACACTATCAACTCAAATAGGTTGGTGGCTAAGGCCTAAATCACCAAGCCTATGAGGACCACTACAAGCATGCTATACAAAGCTCAAATGTAATGAACAATTAAAAACAGTCCTAAAACAATACTAAAATAGTCCAAAAAAGTGCTGGAATTAAGCGAACAATAGCTAAAACATGGAGTAAGTTAAGCTAGTAAGCATGCACAAGGAGGGGAGGCTAACCCCTCCATTTTTGGTACTTCAAATCATGATTTTTGCCTCTGAAAAACCTCTGAGAATCAGTGGTAAAAAGCTCAAAAAAAGATAATGAAAAGGTGGGAAACACAAGGGCAAAGGCCTTAGAAACAAGGTTCAAAGAAGGGCTATCAACCCCTCTACCTTAAATGGCCTTAAACCACAAGTTTCAACCCAAAAATTCAGTGTGAAAACAGTCCAAAAAAAAGTCCAAAAATAGTAGAAAAGATGGCAAATAAAGAAGGGATACCCTTTTTGAGTTGCAAACCAACAATTACACACCCTCAAGAGCTAAATGCAAGCTCAAAAACACCTCAGCACAAATACCACAAGGTTTGGTTTAGAGTGTATAAGCAAAGAGTGAAGAACTTGCAAGAGAGAGAGAGAATTATAGAGAGAGAAAAAATTTTGCTCCAAATTTTTCTAACCTTGAAAGCAAGAGGGGAGGTCCTCTATATATAGAAAAACATTAGACCTCCTCAAAAATATCCATACAGACACGTATGGACTGGTGCATGCACTTGTGGAAACAGCTAGCACAGTTGGCAAAAATATCTGAAAAAACACACAAGTGGCTGACAACCCACTAATAGTAGCTGGCAGGCCACTAATAGTGGACGGCAGTCCACAATAGTGGGTCTGCTGGTCCCAGGATGTTTAGGCTTGAAAAACTACTATTTTGGTCCAAAAACAAGGCAAGAGGTTCACAGGGTTTTAAGGCTCAAAGCTGAGGCATTCTGCTGAGGACTTCGAGCATTTGACAAGCATACATATTCATCATTGGGTGCGCAATCAGTGGCGCCCAAGTTGTAAGGGCGGTCAAAAAGGGGGTGTCTACAATGTCCCAATTCATAAGGGCGGTCAAAAATCAATGGCGCCCAAGTCGTAAGGGCGGCCATCTCCTCCCAATTCTGTTTGACGGAATCTTCCAACTTAGCATACCAAATGGCCGCTATACCCGACATGGTGCAACCAAAGAGAGATAGCTTCTATGGTCTAGTTAAGCCCATCGGCCGCAAGATATCATAAAACAATCACAAGTGGACCATCAGATCCCCAAAGTCATCAAAACAATCAATGTACGGCATTTTAAACTGATCCGGCAATGTAACTGCAGAATCAGTGTATCTATCCTCTATATCCGGAATGGAGTTGACCCCTTGCACTCTTTTGAATAATTTTTTCAATTTATTGACCTTGAGTGCAGTTGGATCAACCTCGAACTCGAACGAAGCCTCGGTCTGATAAACAGGTGCTTTGGAAGCTTGTGCTGGGATTAGCTCTATTGGATTGCCTTGGTTTTCTTAGACATTGGGAGTATTAGCAGTGGCACTGGGCAAAGGGATAGTTGCGGTGGGTACATGTGATGTAGAGGCTGCTATTGGCTACGGTTGTTGTTGTTGTAGCCTAGTTATAACCTCAACCTGACAGGCCGTAACCTCAGCTTAACGGACTGCGTCATGCTGTAGTGTCTCGACTATCTATTGCAAATGATGTATTATTTCCTCCACACTAGCCAGGGATACTGTGCCATTGAAGTAGGTGACTGGTCTTATACTAGACTAGAAGTAGATGACTGTTCCTGAATCGGTAGGTAAGCCGAGGGGTGACTACTGTAGGAACTGTACTGGTGAATTCTGTCTAATTCTCCTTTGCCTTGTAACCGGTGGCAATGAAGCAAACACTGGTTGCCCCTAAACTAGGTCCCTAACCTTACAAAGTCTATTGACACGAGTCCAGAGTACCTGGGGGATATCGAAGCCTTCTGAAACTATGTTTCCAAGACTACCTAGAAAAATAGAAAACAGACAGCACCTTAGCCCAATTTCACTAGAACAGATACGATCACAGCTGAATGATTATACTCCTCGCTTAATTCTGCCTAAAATAGATACCAACTGTACCACTGATATGCACACTCTTGCAGAGTTTCACTCTAAAGCACATAACAGTTAAAAAAGAGCCAAAACACCCCTATGAAGAGGTAGGGTTACCCTGTCCTAGTTTTGTCATGAACTAGGTTTCACTATTTCAATCAAGCGGTTTCACACAATCCTGCATTCCGGTGAGCATCTTGTCCTAGTTTGGAACAGTCACTAGGTGTAGACCACCCGAACTCTCTCCACACGGCCCCCTTTTCGGAGAGGGCGAGAATTGGGTTCTAGCTACTACAGTTCAGACTCCTGTCACGGTTCTAAATCTAATCTCACAAAGTGCAATGTAAGACTGATAAATCACCAAAGAGTCCAAATCTGGCAAATCGTTTTGGAAAATCGATTTTAATCAAAAAGCGCCAAACATGGACTGCTTTGCCAGATTTTAGAGTCGCCACATAAATATTTTATTTTTAGAAAATTTAAGTAACCCTAACTTGTGCCTAAGGCCACGTGTCCGTCATCACCAAAGTTGCCTCGGCTCGGAACTTGGGTACGAAATGGGAAAGTCCTGAAATGAGCACCCCCGCTCGCCCGATCAAAGGATCAGCCTCTACTAACATGATATGTTGTTTTTGAAAACACATTTGTTCTTATTCCGGGTATTAGCTAACTTACTACGTGATGCACACAGCATACAAGTATAGACTAGATCGCCTAAATTGGAACAAAACAATTCAATGTTTGTTTTCGAAAATGGTTTGAATTTGCCACCCTCAAGTGGGTTTGGGAATGCGGATTTGCTACCAAACAAGGTGGGCTTAAAACATGATGATTTGCCACTCCAAGTGGGCTTAAAACTCATATTTTGATGAATTGTTCCAATTCAAGTAATGAAGCCTTCCCACAGGCATTCATGCAATTATATCATTTAAGCAAATAGCCTCATGGCAAGCATGCTATCATGGCAGTCACTTACACACATGCAAGGATACTAAAGCGTAAACACTTACAGTGTACTCCGAGCCAAAAAAGAAAACTGGTTAGAAATCATACATGATCCTAGCTATGTTAAGATGCCTAATGCAACACATGCAAAAATACAACTAAGTAGGCTCAGCTATCTAAAATAGCATATGGATGCAACAATTGATACATGTATTCAAAAGAAGTATTGAAATACAATGCAGTTTGAATGATGCGCCGAGCCCGGTACATGCAAGACAAATGAATGATGCAAACATATAAGCATAAGGTATGCTAATTGAAATATGCCATAAACTAACCATCGAAAGCGGTTAAGTAAAAGGGAGAAAGAAGTGGGATTGGAAGACATTCACACACACACACACACACTTATTACAAAATTGTGCCCTCTCGCAGGAGGGTCCGAATAAACAAGCTAACTAGCTACGCTAATTAATTACAAATCAACTAATCAACTATGCTAAGCTAATTAATTACAAACTGAATCGAAACTAGCTATACTAAGCTAATTAGAATATTACAAAGTTGAATTAAATTAGCAAAGCACATTAACTAATTAATTACAAAATCAGCAAATTAACTAGCTAAACAAAGCAGTTAAAATGGCCTCGAGAGGAGGGAGACATGCATGCTCGGTTTGCTTCGCCCGGAAAATGCATTGCCTTGCCATGAGTTGTCTCTGTTTGCACTCGCGGTGATCTCAGAACATCAAACACACTTCCAAGTTGCATCTGCCTCAACACAAGAACATTTTGGACAATTTTGCTACAGGTGGCCGGCCGGCCACCTCAACTGGTCGATAGGCTACCTCAATTGGCCGGCCGGCCAGTGCAAATGGTCGGTTGGCTAGTGCAAGTGGCTGGCAGGCCACTTCTCCTTCCAGAATCCCACTTTTGCTGCAATAGAGAACAACAAAGGCACAACAATGTATTTTGCAGGAAATGTGTGTACTACCACACTCCTTATCATGTCTCAAGCTCAAAGAAGTGTGGCACCCGACTTTCAAGCCACCAACCAAGCATCTCAATGCATAATGGCCCAAAAACCAAGCTTGTACAAGCTTAGTGAATGCGCACATAAGACTCAAAGTGCCTTCACCCTATCATGCATGATCAAGGGTATTAGCAACCAAGAAATGTGACACGTTTCATCACTTAGAGTATGAAACGTCTCACATTTCTTGTGTTTGGATTAACGTTCGATCCAAACACATGTAATGCAACACAAATATGCTTATCTTGCATGTTTTACTTTGCTCAATTCTTGTTTACACATTTTAAAATTACCGAGTCATTCATTAACCGGTTTTAGTTCAATGTGAAAGTCCTCTAATGGGAAAGATGGCCTCAGCCACAAGCACCTTGAGCATGAAAGAAGCCTCATGCTTTTGGTTAGTAGAAACCCTCAAGAGAAGGCTAAAACCATTAGGCATGAGAGCTCAATTCCATGCTCAAGCCAACAAGGGGCTTAAGACTACTTTCAAAGCGAATGAAAGAGTGAAGCATGGAGTGCAATGGCATATATTTCAGCACTGAAATAAATCATGCAAGACATGCATGCAAGACATGTTAAAGGCCAAAAGCACTAAAGCTAGTGAAGTGCATTACACTAGAAGCATGCAATATCAAGTTCAAACGACCAAACCAGCTCTGGACAGAGCTTAAATATGCCAAAACAATGACCAAAACATGCTGAAATTAAAGCATAGCAAGCAAGAAAATCATGCTCATGTGTTGGCTCACAAACAAGGCTCAAGGCTTAGCTCTTAAAAGCAATGAAAGGGTGGAATATGTGAGAGTGTGACATTGATATATGCTCTGAAATCACATACAAAATGATGCTATGGCATGCAAACAACCCAAGCAAAGCATGCTAGAGGCCCTAAAACTCAAAGCTAGGTAAGGCACTTGCACTATAGCTATGCAATACATGAACCATATGATCAAGACCACTCAAAACAGTCCTAAAGCATAAATCAAAGCCAAAAACATGCTGGAGTGGAGCATACACATGCTAGATTAATAGGCTAAACCATCAAGTACACTAGGCTAGTGAGCAAGTTTACACTACAAGTGCAAGATGCATGCAAGAGGTGACCAAATCAGCCAAAAACAGAGTTATAACATGGCAAATCAGTGGCAAAAACATGCTTAAACCAAGCTTCAAAAGGGTAGAAAAGCATGCTCATTTGATACGCCAACAACACATACAAGCAAGACAAAAGGAAGGGGACCACCCCCTCCTATTTGGGACCTCAAAACCACCTTTCCACCACTGAAATTCCTCTGGAATTCAGTGGTTAAAAGGCCAAAAAGAGATGGTTCAAAAGCCTTGAAAGATGGCTCAAAAGACTTTACAAGCTAAGGAGCAAAGAAGGGGGAACCACCCTCTAGCCAAACAAGGCTTAAACCATCAATTTTAGGACTGAAAAATAGAGGTTTTTGTAGTTCAACACCACCCCAAAAAAGCAGCCCCAAAGTAGTTGAAAACTATGGCAAAGCTAGTATGCAAAACAAGCTAAGAGGGATAAGTGATTACCTTTGAAGCACAGCAGCAAAACAGCCACCTTCTTGGCTCAAATGACCTTCCAACAGCCTAAAAATAAGTTCCAAGGTCCAAAGATATACAACTTTGGTTAAGGAAGTGTATGCAAATATGTAGGGAATTCTCACTTTCAAGCCTAAAACAAAAGGAGAGAGAGAGAATTCTAGAAAAAGGGGAGAATTTGCTCACAAATCTACTAGAGAGAGAGGATTTTTAGAGAGAGAGGCTCCCACAATTGCTAAAATGTTCTAACCCTTCGATATGTAGAGGATGGCCTCAATATATAGCAAAAATGGAGCCTTGGTCGAAATATCTGATTTAGAAATATCTGGAGCAATGTGTAACAGTTGGAAAAGAAAGATCTGCAAAAAAAAATGAGTTTTGGAACATAAGTGGCTGGTTGGCTACTTCAAATGGCCGGCCGGCTACCTCAACTGGCCGGCCAGCTACTTTTCTGGCCGGCTGTTCATTGAAAATCTGCTTCCAGGCCCGACTTCAAACGGGCATAATTCCTTCATCTGGACTCCTTTTCAGGTCATTCTTGTGTCTAAACTGAAGCCCCGGAAGTAAGATTTCCAATGGTGGCAGCCTCACATCAAAATTTCAAGTGTGAAAAAAGTTATGCTCATTTTAGTGAAGATTGCTCATTTCCAGCTCAATCGGATTGATGCCTAACTTCAACCAACCATATCTCCCTCATCCGGATTCGGCTTTAGGAGATTCTTGAGTGAAAAATGAAGCCTAGGAAGTCTTCTTTCCAACGGTGGTGGCCTCATAACTGAAATCCAAGTGTACAAACAGATAGGCCTAATTTTGCGAGGGCTGCTTGACTCTCTCTCTTAATGATTCATGCACAACTTCTTCTCCACCTTGATTTCTTCTCTCCTCTCCCATTTTCTTCAACTCCAAACCCCTAAACAAGGTGTTTTGAAAGATTTTTCAAAGAATTCACCTCTCTTCCATACATTTTCACTTTGTCCTTGCTCGGTTTACCGAAAAGTGCAACATTTAACAAAATACGAGCATCGGAACATCGTAGGAACTTTTCTCAAAAATGTTTTGAAAGAGAGGGTTTCAACATCTAAAATCTTTGGTTAAAATGGTTTTAGTCCAAAAATGGGGTGTAAGGTTGGGATTTGACTCTCTCTCCTTGCCGAAGAAATCGAACCCTTGCACTGCACAACTTTCACCACCAAGTAAACCATCAGTAGCGCCCAAGTCTTAAGGGCGGTCAAAAATAGGGTGTCTATACTAGAGTTTTACTATATGCAGCTAGGTCAAATGGTCGAAGGGGATATCTTAGCAAGACTACCTAATATACCTCTCACACCTAACACTAAGAAGTAAAAGGAGGATCAAGCGGTACAGCGGTAGTCCAGATCCAAGGGTTGTGTTCCCAATATGGCAGAGCCCATGACTGGTTAGCCTTTTCGCAAGCTTTTGGGCAAGCCTCCGGCAAACCGTCCAGGAATAGCAGATGGAAAACACAGTGACTTAAACGCACCAATGCAAATGCAATGCAAAGAACATATAAGTGTAGATAAATTTCACATCATGAAATTAGAGTCAAGTTCTCTAAATTCCCCAGCAGAGTCGCTAGAAACTGTAACTTGACTCTTCGCACTCCTTTCGAATACGACTAGCCCTACAGTTCAGACTCCCGTGATTCTGAATCTAATCTCACAAGTGCAATAGATAAACATCAAAGAGTCCAAATCCGGCAAATCTTTTGGAAAATCGATTTTGAATCAAAATGCCAAAAATGGACTACTTTGCCAATACAGAGTCGCCACCTAAATATTTTTGAAAAAATTTAGGAAACCCATGACTCATGCTAAAAGCCACGTGTCCGTCATCACCAAGATTGTCTCAGCTCGGGAACTTAGGTACGAGAGGAGAAGGTCATGAATTGAGCACCCCCACTCGCCCGATCAAAGATCGACCTCTACTAATCATGATGTGATCTTTATTTACACTATATGCTCTTGTTCCGATTATTAGACTAACATTACTATGTGTTGCACACAAATATAGACTAATTTGCAAAAATTGGAACATTTTGATTCATGTTTGTTTTTAAAAAGTGTTTGAATATGTATCACTTGAAAAAGTGATCTCATATATACATTACTCAAATTATTCCAATTCAAGCAATTAGCCTCCATCCACAGGCATTCAAGCAGATATAGCACTTAAGCAATTAGCCTCATAGTAAGCATGCTAGACATGGCAACAATCACACTCATGCAATAGGCTAAAGCAGCAAAATGCTCACCTAGTACTCCGAGGCGAGCCAAAAGAAACAAGAGAATTAGAAAACATGCATGCTCCTAACTAATGCAATATGGCTAATGCAACACATGCAATGATGCAACTAATAAGCTCGGGTACTAATTATGACATGTGAATCAATTTGATATCATGCGTTTCAACATGTTTTCAACGAAGTATGTAAACTACAATGCTTATTAAAATGATGAACCGAGCCTTAATTCATGCAAGACAAATGGATGCAAATCATGGAATATGCTAAATGAAACATGATGTTCTATTTTATTCATCATAAGCAGATAAATAAAAGGGCGAAAGACGCGCGGTTGGAAGACATGCACATTATTACAAGTTTGGCCCTCGCACAAGAGAGTCCGAATAAATGTCCTAGTTAATTACTATGAATTAACTAACTATTACAAACTAAATTAAGATTAACTATCCTACCTAATTATTACAACACCATAAATTAACTAACTATTCTAGCTAATTAAATAAATACAACACATAACTAACTAGCTATTTTAACTAATTAACTAATTAATTACAAGCTTGCTACTTTAATGACAACAAACTACTATTACAACATCATTTCACGGATCCCAAGAATCGAGAGACGACTCATGCATAGATATGGATTTCCACCCAACAATGCTCTCCGTTTTGCTACTAGAATGACTCTGTTGCACAGTTGGAAAATTGCACTATTTTTCACCTCAGCTTCTGCTCTGTTGGAAAAAGGACACTGACAGGCTAGAAAAAGTGGTCGGCAACCCAGAAGTAGTGGCTGGTAGGCCACTAATAGTGGGTTGCCATCCAGAAAAAATGGTCTGCCGGCCACTGATGTTGGTTCTTTCCTACTGTAACAGAGGACAAACAGAGTACAAACCAAATTATTTTCAAGAGATGTTTGTCCATCATGCCTCTCCTTACCAGCAAACAAGTCAAAGAAGGAGTCGGTTTGATCCGCAAATCATCAATCAACGCAATTTCATTGCGTGATGACTTATGAATCAATGGACATAATTTCAATAAATGCATAACAAAAGACCAACAAAACCTCCTCCCTATCATGGATTGATCAAAGGAAGTGGTTGACTTGGGAAACTTGAACCATTTCATCACTAACAAGTATGAAATGACTCAAGTTTCCATGTGTTCAATTAACGTCCAATGGAACAAAAAAATATTTTATTATCTTGTTCCATTTCAGTCCAAGTTTTATTATTTCATTTTAATTACCATCCATTCTTTAATTCATTGAGTCCAAAAATGAGCTTCAAGTCCTCTAATGAAAAGGAGCACCAAACCAAATGTTGTTTTAGGCATGAGAGAGATGTCATGCCGTTGGTAATGAACCCCCCAAAGGGATTAAACCATTAAGCACAACAACCTCAATCTCAAGCTTAAACAAGCAAGTAGTTTGAAACAACTTTCAAAACAAAGAAAAAGCCAGGAAAGTAGGGAGGTTGCAGAGGTGATTAGAGATGAATACAAGTATGGAAAGCTTGAAATAAATACTATCAACTCAAATAGGTTGGTAGCTAAGGCCTAAACCACCAAGGCTATGAGGACTATTACACTACAAGCATACTATACAAAGCATAAATGAAGCTAACACATAAAAATAGTCCTAAAATAGTCCAAAAAAGTGCTAGAATTAAGATAAAAATAATTACAACAACTAGCTAAAATATTGAGGAATTAAAACTACCATACAAGCACAAGGAGAGGAGGCTAACCCCTCCACTTTTGGGACTTCAAAATATGATTTTTGCCTCTGAAAAACCTCTGAAAATCAGTGGTAAAAAGCCCAAAAAAATTTGATGAGAGGGTGGGAAACACAAGGGCAAAGGCCTTAGAAACAAGGTTCAAAGAAGGGCTATCAACCCCTCAACCTTTAATAGCCTTAAACCACAAGTTTCAGCACAAAAATACTGGTTTTAAACAGCTTAAAAACAACAAGAAAATATAGAAAATAAGTAGTGTAAAGATGGTACAAAAGGACTAGAAGCTATACCTCTTGAAGAGGAATGCTTCTTTGAGTTACAAACCACCAATTTTACACTCTCAAGTGCCTCAAGAGCTCAAAACACCTCAGCAAGAAGCTCTCTAGGTTTGGTTTAAAGTGTTTGAGCAAAGGCTGTGCAATTGCAAGGGAGAGAAAGAGAATTGTAGAGAGAGGAATTTTCCAAAATTTGCTCTTCAAAAATATTTTCTCACTCCTAAATTTTTCTAACCTTGGCAACAAAAGAGAAGGTCATCTATATATAGAAAACCAGGTGTCTATCTCAGAAATATCTGTATAGAAACAGCTGGTGCAGTGTGGGAATAGCTAGCAACAAATATCTGCAAAAATCTGGCTTTTTACACAAGTGGCCAGCAGGCCACTATTAGTGGTGGCAGGCCATTAATGGCCAATAGGCAAAAATCTACTTCTAGGCCCGACTTCAAATGGGCATATCTCCCTCATCTAGACTTGGTTTTAGGTCATTCTTGAGTCTAAATTGAAGCCCCGAAAGTCTACTTTCCAATGGTGGTAGCCTCACGTCTAAATTATAACTGTGCAAAGAGATATGCCTATTTTAGTGAAGGTTGCTCATTTCTGTCCTAACGGATTGATGCCCAACTTCCTCCTCAACTAGTTTTCTTCCCTCCCCTCCTATTTCCCTTAACTCCAAACCTCTAAATAAGATGTTTTTAAAAAAAATTCAAAGAGTTCACCTCATTTCCATTTATTTCCACTTTTTCCTTACTCAGTTTACCAAAAAGTGCAATATTTTAAACGAAATGCGAAACTCAGAACATCGTAGAAACATTTTCAAAAATATTTTGAAAAAGAGGATTTTAAGGTCTAAAATAGTTCTGGTCAAAATTGGGTGTAAGGTTGGGATTTAGAAGTTCTTCTTGCTGAAGAAATCAAACATTTGCACAGCATAACTTTCATCATTGAGTGATCAATTAGTTGCACCCAAGTCTTAAGGGCCGTAAAAATGGGGTGTCTATAGGGTCAAAGAAATTGAGATCAAAAGAGGAGAAAATAATGAAATTGCTAAGCAATTAAAAGGGAATTGGAGGATTCAAGCAAGAACTTGGATTCAAAGAATTGGGGACTTTAGGTAAGAATTATACTCTTAAATTTGGTGTTCAAGACATTAGTGTATGGATTCAAGAGCTTTAACTGTTTAAACATGAGAATTGAGCTTAGAAGGTAGAATTGAGGATGACTATATACATGCATGCATAGTTCATGACATTTTGAAGTTGTTTTCCAAAGAATTCTCTCATGCATGCACTTATTTTAGCTTGGTTTTGAGAATTGAGCATGTTTTGGAAGCTTTGAATTCAAAACAATGCATACATGTTATATATATATATATATATATAAGTTTCAAGTTTGGTTTTAGATAATTAGCATGCTTTTAAGCCTTGATTTTGTTAATTGATCTTCATTTCATGTTTTCCTACAAGTTTCTAAGTGTCTCTTCAAGCTTTGACCCAAAAGAATGTGTTTTGAAGCTTTGAAATTGGTTTTGAACTTGAAATAGAAATCTGGAAATTCCAGAATTTGGTCGCATCGCTCAAGCGACCAAACCGTCGCTTAAACGTAAATTGCGAGCTCTCATAAGTTTTGCAGAGTTTGATGATTGGCTCGAACGACCACCCTTTATTTTTGATATTGGCTCGAGCGACCAATATGTTGGCTCGAATGTAAAATGAAAGCTCCCAGTAATTTTGTAAATTTTGCAAACCGTTCGAGCAACCAAAGCTTTGCTCGAGCGAACTGCCCTATTTTCAGAAATTTTGCAAAGTGTTTCAAAGTGTATTATTGCATCCTTATTCCATCTTAGGCATTCTTAAGCCAAGGTTTAGGCCATGTTAATGAGGATATGAATTAAAAACACACTAAGAAAGAAATGTAATAAGACAAGTGTTTACAGATCTTATGTTTCAATGTTTATCTGTCATGTATTATGTTGGTCAGACTCTACACTGTGATCACGTGTTTCAAGGAGCCAACTGTGAGTAACATTGTAAAGCTATGTTCAAATTATAATTATTTTTTGAATGATATTAAGCTCAGTTTCTGAAACGTCATTGCTTATTGAATGAATGATTGTCCTATTTTATTAACTGTATTCATGGCATCCATAGCATCTGTTACTGCTACTGTTTACTGTTACTGTTATAGAAATCTCTGTCAGTTCTAGTCTTTGGAACTACTATTTACTGTATTTATGGCCATCACTTATGATTGTTCAGTCTTTATGACCTACTGTACTGTTTTGCTATTGGATGTACCACGTATGACTACTATAATTTCAACATGAATGACAAGTTATGAGATACTGATTGAGAAAGTGATCCACTGATGAGATTGACTATTTTTATTACTGTTCAATCATCATTCGTAACCCCTTTACACAGTTGTTATTCACTGGGCTCTAACTCATTGTTTAATATATGTATGTAGGTGATTAAGCGCAAGACCAAACTTAGCAGTGTCAACCTGAGCCCTATTTTGTCAAGCCAACTACTGTGTCTCGCTGCGAGGTTCCAAACTGACAAGCATCATAGCTTTTGGGTGTTTCAAAATTCACCTTCTTGGAATTGTGATCAAGTGTTAATGATTTTGTCATAAGACTTCTGTTTTGACTGTTTTCTGTTATTAGGGTTTAATTCCCTAAACTATGTTTTGTTTTGTACACGAGGTTGATATGGACTTATGTGAATCGATGTGCGTATTATTATCTAAAAGTGCATTTTGTCCCATTTAAGTCTCACAGCTCATTGGACGTTATGCTTTATTAGTTATAAGCTTCCGCCAGCCCCTATTATTGTATTATTGTTAAGAGGCCTTCGGTAATCTACGAATTACTGGCCGGTCACTTCACTAATCCCTTAGGACGGGGGTTGGGTCATGACACCTAAACTCAAGAAAACAAAAGAAGTCCCAGAGACATGTCCTACAATTATAGTTATTTCTCGTCATTACCGTAGTCCTAACTAATCCTGCAAAGGAAGCTCGGCCTCGCTTAAACAGAATGCACCTGAGATGCCAAGAGACAAAATGGGTTAATATACAAGTATACTAGTATGAGTACAAGATTTGACACTCATGTGTCCACCAAACACAAACAAAAGTACATTTAATTCTTATTACTGGACAAGACAAGTAGTTTCACCCGCACCAAGACGAAGGGGTAGTTTCCCAAGATACGATGCCATTTAGTTTCTTGCCCGTACACAACAAAATATAAATTGAGTATAAAAAAATAAAAATAAAATAATATGGTGAGCCAGTCCTGCATCAAAAGTTAGCAAGACCCACCATTCTACAAAAAATAAAAGGGGTGTTTGGTGGGGCTTTTTTTAGCCAACTTTTGGCTTCTGGCTTTTAAAAAGTTATTTTGGACTATTTGGTTAAACTTATTTCAAACAGTTTCTGATTCTAACAACTTATTTTAAGTCAAAAAAGTTGATTCTGAGAAACTGCTCACCCCTTGCTTCTGATTATCAGCTTCTGCTGTGGACATGTTAATTCACAGTTATACTCTTAGATTTTTTTATTTTTTATTTAAAAAAAAAAAAAAAAAACCCCAAATGGACTATAAAATATTATTATTATTTTTTATGAGAAATGTAGACAAATAGTGAATAATAAAAAATAAAAGTAAATTGAAAAAGCAACTTCACAGCTTATTTAACAAACACTACTTAGTAACTTAAATCTATAATCCAGCAGCTATACTAAATAGATTAACAGCTTCTGGTTAAAGTCATAATCTATAATTTGTTAAGCTATATTCTATAATCTGTTTTAACAGCTACACCAAACAGGACCAAAGTTAGTATGATTTAATAATCATAAGTAAATTACTAAAGAAGTATAAAAAAAAAAAAAATACACTGTTTCGTGCTTAAATTATTCGAATTGACCAAAACTCAAAGAACAAAAGTTGTACAAAATCAACTTTCCTAAAAGGTAAGGCAAAAGGATTCAATAGAAACTAGACAGGTTGAGAGAAAAACTTGATAGAAGAACCTAGACTGAATTAAACCGAAAAAACTTGAAGTTGAAAACGAAAAGAAACTGTAAGGCCCCTGAAATATGTATTTACTTCTCAGACCCTAATGATGAATTATTTTCTTAAAGCCATCGTTTACTTGAATTAATTTGAATCTTGTCAGTTAGCAATTGCTATTTTTATTTTTATCAAAACAGAAATTCCTAACCTAATTAATTCTACCTAGGTTACATGTATTTAACTTCAAGCCCTCATTTATATATATATATATATATTTTATTTCAAAACTTGCCCCCAAATAGTACTCAATCTTGTACCTTGGTATGCCATCAATCTTGCTATATATATATATATATATATACATATACACCTAGGAGAATGTGCCTAGAACTAAAAATAAAAATAAAAAATAAAAAAATAAAATAAAAATAAAAATAAAATAAAAAAATTAGTCCTTCACATCCCTATGACTAGCCTTTCCTTGGAGGAGGAGAAAAATCTATTTCCAAGACACACCATCATGAAATCCTAGAGAAATACAACCTAGTGATCTACTAGGATACAAAATCCAAGAATTGGTTTTATTACAACTAGATTGGCCTTAACCAATGGAACAAGCCTCCTAAGACCCTTCTATTCCTTTAGAATTCAAGAAAAATCCTAACTTTCCATCCAATCCAACTAAAGGGCTTTTATGTCCTTTTACCCCAAATTTGCCTATATATACCACACCTCCCTAGCTTGCAAATATACACACAACACACTCACTCACACACATTTTGGTTAGAAAGAGAGAGGAGAACAAGGAAGAGAAATCTAGAGGAGAAGAAGGAGGAAGAAAAGAGAGTTTCTTGTGCAAAGCTTGGAGGGTAAGCCACCAACACAACCCTCTCTTCATTTTCTTTTCTAATACATGTTTTTAAAGATCTAAATAAAGTTTCAGATCTGTTATTATCAAGCTCCTATGTTAAAAATACTAAGATTTGAGTATTGTCTACATCTCTTGTATTCTACCCATTTTGGCACAAAACGATCTTCTTTTCTACCAATCCCTCAACTTTTCAAGAGCACTCTTTCAAACAAATTTTCTGAGTTAACATGTGATACTTAGTATATTTTCTTCACAAAAGAAATGAAACTTTCCCATGGTGGAACCCCCTTTTTATAATTTTTCTTGTTTGGGCATTCCACCTAAAAATCTGTTTTTGTAGCCCACTTTCAAAAATTCCAGAAAAATGTAAAAAAATATTCTGAACCTCTATTTTATGTCAAAACCTTCCTTAAGGAGTTATCTTTCAACTAAAATGGTTTCATCGAAAAACATTAAGCAGTTTGAAAGAAAATCAAGTTTTCGTAACGGTCGACGGATCTGGACAGATTCTGGACAGCGCTGGACTAATTTCTAAATAACTTAAAATCTGGAAAAGCAAACCCATTTCCGAAAAATGTTCTAGAAACTAGATCAAATTCTCTACGAACCATAGGAAGACCGAGTTTGGTGGATGATCTAAAGTAGTCCTTTCGTATTAATCTTCACGTGATGTTAAATCTGGAAATTTGTTATGTATGGATGTTTTGTGCCCTTGTATTCATGAAAATGTTTAAGGGCTTATGATCATATCTTGGCAAGATGTTGTATGTGCATGTTATGTTATTTATCTTTCTTATCTTGAGGATGCATGCTTATGTGGATATTATTATATTGTTTAGTTGGACTAACCTTGACTTAAAACACTTAATTCAACGGGAAACCTAATTGGGCGGGTATTGGGTTTTCGAACACTTGAGTAATGAAAAGATGAGAATATGTGGTATCTGGCTTGTTGGGATGCGTTCCCTATTCGAGGTTAAATCTTGCGCAAGTGGTTTTTGGAACCCTTGAACGGAGCGGTTGTATTCGGACCCTAGGTGGTTTGGTGTGAGGAGGGATTTCGGGCAAGGCCCTATTTTACCGTCTCTTTTGAGGCCCTGCGGTTGGCGCTACACGGTACATAACCGTTGGTAGGCATCCGAGGTTAGGTCTGCAACAAAGCAGCAAAAGAGGGGGCATACCGAATAATCCGCGTCCGATTCTTGTGGTTGGGAGGACGGAATCTCTTTGGGGGATTTCTAGTTACTAACATCTGACTCAACTCTTAATGTATTTATTTGTTTATTGGAGTATCATGCTTTACTACTTGGTGCTATAAATGTGATTGTGTATTGGACGGGAAAAGGGGTGGGATGTGTGTGTGTGTTTACTGGGCATTCAAAGCTCACGGCGTATCATGCCAGGTGACGAAGCAGAACTCGTAGCGGAAGACGACGAGCCGGAAACCTTTGAAGACTTTTGGCTATCTTAGGAATACTAGAAGTTTCTTTTTGAATATTTTTGTAAGACTTATATGAAGCTTAAAACTTTCTTTTGGGATGTAATGTAATGGAACAATCTGTTTAATCAAGTATAATTGTGGTTGTTATGTATCTATATCCTATGTATAAACCTTATCGTTGCTTATGAGACCTTGTGCCAATGCCTTGTAAGATCTGTCAAAAAGGTAGTGCGCTGCCTAAGAAAGCTGGACTTAGAAGGGAGGCTATTTTGACTCCTCCGGCGATCTGGGATCTTACCTGGTTATTGACCATAGGACTCACTAGTGACTCTCCCTTGACTGCAACCTATAGTGTAGAATCGGGGCGTCACAGAAACTGTCCTAAGATGATTTTTTTTTGGAAAGCTTTAAAACATGAAAAGTGTTCAGAATAATATTTTACTTTAATTTATGTGAAATCAATGAAAATGAGCTCGTTTCATGGGTTAAAACAGCATCTAAAGTCTGCATTGCTAAAATGAATAAAGACTATTGTAACCAAGATCATCCGACTTAAAGTTCTAATTGACATTTTTAGTAAAAAGTTAAAATACAAAAGTTGTCTAAAATTACGTATACATGCATCTGTCCAAATTTCGTAATTTATCGATGTCGTTTACTATTTTTCAAGATGTACAAAATCAATACAATTCAAACTATACCAATAAGTTCATATTTAATTCTTTGTACCTTAACTCCACCACTTCTGCCTTTTACTTCCAACCTGCATATATGTCCCTGTGCCTCCCGTATACCTAACACTGCTCCGAAACCAAATTTGCATAGGGATATCATCCCGAGTTTGACCCACACTCTCCGGATGGTAAGCATATACGTACGCACATGAATCAAAGCACTCGTCTATTCCTAAGAATGAGACAACAATATATATATATACACAACCCCTCATCTACTCATGAGAAAAAATATAACAATATCGAGCCTAAGGCATTCAAATAAATCTTATAATCCTCATTTTTTTTAATACACTTTTTCTCACCAACACTCAAATAAAACAACAATTCATGGAGTCATGGTGGGGTATTCGAAATTTATCTATGAGTTCCTAATTTATTTTAATTTCATATATCCATGAGTGTGATTACATCCATAAAATAAATATATATAAAAACCCTAAACCTTGCATACACAACTAACCAAAATAATTGAAATCAATCCATCATCTTCGTGCAAATACAATATCAAACTAACATCAAATAAATAAATAATAATAACAAAATAAACATAAATCAAGAAAAGTGAATTTTGCACTCACAATTATTTTTTTGAAGATCAAAGAAATACTTAGAGAATTAATAAAGTCACCAAAACAAACCCTAACCCTTTCTTCTTTTTCTCTACCTCTCTCCCGCCATCTCTCTCTCTCTCTCTCTCTCTCTCTCTCTCTGTGCGCTTTCTCAATTATTTTGTTGATCTTTTTGTGTTTTTTATTTTTTTTGGGATTAGGCAGCATTCTTATAACCTAATTTACTATATAAATTAATTTTCTATTATCACCCTAACACCTTTTATATATATATAAAATAGAAGAATATTTACTAATAAATCTCATCTTACAAACAAGTACTCTAATTAGTCCCAAATTTTTTCTATTGATCTATTAAGTCTTATTAGTAGAGAGTTTCTTTTCATGTGGTCCTATTTTTGATTTTGGTAATGTTTTGGTAGACAATTATACCATTTTATTAATGTGACAGGTATGATGTGATATTCCAATGTGGTAGGTATTAATATGACACTCCAACGATGTGACACTCCAAAAAAATTAAGGTAGTGTTTGGTGCAGCTTTGTAATAGTAATTCCATCCCTCCGTTTGCATGCACTGTTTGGATGCAGTTTTGAAAATATGATTCTACCACACATTTCAAAACATATTTCTCTTTCACGTTTGGCAGATTCGTACATACTTTCTCTCTTTCGTCTTCTCCATTCTGAAAAGCATAGGAGTTTTTGAATTTTGGGCCTACCCAGTCATCCTCCCAGACGTCCCCCGAATGTCCGGCTGGTTGACCGAAACAGTGTAATTTTTTATTTTTATTTTTTTTTATTATTTATTTATTTTATTTTATTTTTTTTTTGGCAATTGCCAATTGCCAATCGCTAATCGCCACCTGTTATTTGGTGGAAAAAAATTATATTTGTTTCTGATATGTTTTAAATATAGAAATTATTTTTTTAAAACCAAAATGACAAATTATGTTTTTGAATTGAATGTTAAAAAGAATTTGGTTATGAGTTTTGAATAGAATTTTCAATAGAGTTTTGAGTTGTGTGTTTGGTTATAAGTTATAAGTTTTTTAATTAAGTTTTAAAAACTCTTTTCAAAACTCATAATCAAATTACTTTTCTCATTTCATAGGTCATATCAAAAATTCAAAACTCAATTCAAAACTATTTTCAAACTCATAACCAAACAAATTTTCTCTTTTCAAATCATAATTCCAAAACTCACAAACTCAAAATACAACTCTATTCTCAAATCATAATTCTAAAACTCTACCAAACACTACCTAAAAACTCCT
Source organism: Camellia japonica (assembly GCA_030407325.1). NCBI lineage: Eukaryota > Viridiplantae > Streptophyta > Magnoliopsida > Ericales > Theaceae > Camellia > Camellia japonica. The sequence continues at coordinate 43,093,696 of JAPPVO010000010.1, read as the reverse complement.
TAGTGTATTTTTCTAAATGTGACAACGTGGCAGGTATAATATGACACTTTAAGCTTTTACTCCAAAAAAAAAAATAGAAACTCCTTAGTATACTTTTCTCAAACGTGACAATATAGCAGATATGATATGACACTTCAAAAAAAATAAAAACTCCTTATTGTACTATTCTCAAACGTGACAACGTGGCAGGTATGATGTGACACTCTAAAAAAAATTAAAAACTCCTTAGTATACTTTTTCCAAACATGACATGTGTTATTCCAATGTAGCGGGTATGATTTGGCACTCTAAAAAAATTAAAAACTTTTTAATGTACTTTTCCCAAATGTGACACTCTAATGTGGTGGGTATGATGTAACACTAAAAAACTCTTTAATGTACTTCTTCCAAATGTGACACTCCAATGTGGCGGGTAAATGTGTCATTACACATCCAAAATGACTAAATGGATCACAAGAAAAATATGAGATTATATGGATTACAAGTCCAAAATATGGGACTTATTGGTCAATCTCCCTAAAATATATATACATATATAAATATTCGGATTAATTATGTATAATTAAATATGACATTAAATTCTCATGTATCCACGTAATTAATAAAGCCAAAAATAAAATAAAGTAATAATAATAATAATAAATAATAACTTTAAAAAATTAGGGTCGTTATACTATGTCTTTGGTGGAGGTATATCATCAGCACCTGAAAGTTGTTTTCTACATAGGGTGAGCCAAAGCTCAATAAGATTACTCTAACGCAGTATATGAATCTTAGCAAAATCATAAGGTGAATACATATGCATGCCATTTTTCAAACATTCCTTGTTTTCCCATCTCAAAACAATGCAATGATAGATTATACATCAATTCGTGAAAAATAATCCTTTTATACAGAAAACATGGCAGTGGATATAACACACTGGGAATCTCTAGGTATATGTCTGCAAGAGTGTAAGTAGGCTATACAAGTACTACCAAAGTCATTTTACCGGGTACTAATCAGAAGGATTGGCACATAACCGCGCAGGTTTCTAGACTTTCACCAAGGACACACGGGCCAACATAATAAAACCACAACCACACCCCTTAACCACATTCACCATCGTATTCACCCATTTTTCTCAAAAAAAAAAAAAATACATTTACAATGTTCAATGTAAGATGATGCACAGTGCACAATGTATGAGAAATTAGTTTTAATTCAACATAATCCTCATGCAATGTCTATAACAATCAAGACTATCCTCCACCGATAGCCCAAAACAAATATTTCTATTTAGTAGATAAATTCCAATCAAAAGATACATTGCATCAATTCCAATGGAAGTGATAATACATATCCAACTCCACCATCATCATTAACATGATCATTAATCCAATTTCACAATATCCGACATCATTTTTCATTTCACTTTTCACAATTTCCAATATCCCAAGATTAGGGCAAAAACCCTTTTTCTTTCCAAAATCAATTTTGAGAAAAGCTTTCTATCATTTCCACACAACTCATCCATAACCATATTCCTACAACCATTTTCAAGAATCAATTTGGAAAACTCCACTTTTGATTTCAAACCAAACCCTAGGTTTTACCAAAATTTTCCAAACACATAACCCTTTTGAAAAGACAAATAACTAAGCTAAAAATCATAAAAAGAGTCAAAGAAATTTGTGCCTCAAAGTAGAAGACATGAATAGAAGATGGGTAAAATTTGACGGTGACAAAAACACTAGATACTCCGATCAAAACGAAGCCCTCGACGTGCTCAACATTTATCTCCAAAGGACTAAGGTGAGGAAACTCACGCATTGAGAGTATTTGGTGCAAAAGCTCAAGAACTAGAGAGAGGGAGTAAATCTAGGGTTTTAGAATGTTTAGACAGAGAAAGAGATAAAAAAAAAAAAAAGTGATCAAAAAGGTCTATCTCTCAGACTGATATACGCACAGATCACTCGAGCGAAGGAATGGTCGTCCGAGCGACAGATATAATAAGTGACATTGCTTGAGCGACCAAAACCACCGCTTAAGCGCACAATGACCCCCTCCCAGTAGTTTCAAACCTGTAAAAGTTCGCTCGAGCGCAAGAAAGACTGCTCGAGCGAAGAATCCAAACTCCCAATAGTTTTGCAGACTGCAAAAGACCGCTTGAGTAAAGGAATGGTTGCACAAGTGAACAAGGAAAATTCTAAGCAACAACACTTTGAAAAACTAACTTCCCAACTTGTTTCAAACACAACAAAAACTCTCAAAAGCCAAATTCAATAAACAACAAGATGGAATGAGTGGAACAACAGTTAAATACACGGTTCTCAGATCCAAAAGTAATAAATTGGTCGGGTTTAAACCAAAATCGTTATATGTTATGCATGATACTTAAAATCTATTTTTCCATCTTTATTTATCTCATTTAAACTATTTTTATTAAATGAAATCTTAAAATTAATTTCTCACCTTCATTAATGATTGAATTGTTATTTTATTTTTTGTTTCTAAAAGTTCCAAAACTTGTCGTGGAAAAAAAAATAGAATTAAGAAATTACATTTATATTTTGAAAAAGTTATGAAAAATAAATAATAATTTCATATATATTTAATAGGATAATTAAATTTAGTGCATTTAAAGTTAAGATTAATGTTGATAATGAATGAGTTTGGTTTAATTGTCAGAAATCTCAGAGGAGGTAAAAAAAAATTAATTTTATATTTATGTTTTAATTTTTGTTAATCATGTAAAAAATATTACCCTGCATTTTTTAAATACGCATTGACTAAAAGTTTAATGACTCAAATATAAAAATTAAAATTTGAAAATAATATATGATTGAGAAAAGATAAGATAATATTTTTTTAGAAAATTGTTGAAAAGTCTAATCTAAAGAGGGTATAAGGCATTAGGTCTAGTGGATATTTTTGTTGGTGAGAAGTCCACCATTTGTGAAATAGTTTGGATAGAAGTGTATTCGTTGTTTTGAAGGACATTTTATTTTCAATTTTACACCTATCTATATGTTTAATTTTTTAACTATCTGTTTAATTTTTTTGACTATTTGTTTAAATATTTATTTATATGTTTAAATTTTTTATATTAATTTTTTTTTCCCTTATATGTTCAAATATTTGTCTAAATTTTATTATCTGTTCTTTTTTTTCGCTAAATTCTATTTGTTAATTTTTTATCTGTTCAAATCTATGTTATAGAAATAAGGCATTATGTGTTCAATTTTTGAACAGATCTATTACAGATATGTTCAATTCTATTAAGATTTGAGCCATCTCATCCCAACCCTAACAAATCTCAACTCAAAACCCTAACGATAGATTAAAAAAAACACAAACCACAACAAAATCTTGATTAAACAATTTCAAATCCAAAGAACCAAAAAAAAAATTTTAAAAATGATATAATACAATAACAACAGATCTATTCAAAAAACACTAAATAATATAATAAACCATCTCAATAACTAAGTGATCTTCTTGTGAACAATAAATTCAAACCACAAAAGCTTAACACGAACTAGATTTTGCAACTACGAATAAATTCAGTTTTCCTTAACAATTTCCAAACTTAAATCATCAAAATCAATGATTTGGCATGAAATTTAAACATATACCTCAACAATACAATCTATTTTACCAAAAATACAAGAACGAAGTTGCCGGCAATTGACTTTCCAGCTAGATTCGGAGTTTTGGGTGATCGAAATTGAAAAGAGAAAGAGAGAGAGAGACAGCATGATCTCGACTAGATCTTGACTTTTTGACCAGATTTCAACATCAAGCATAATCTTGCCAGTGGCGGATGCGAAGGACGGTAAGAGCGGATGAGAGAGAGATAAGAGAATGAGAGAGACCGAGAAAATAGGGAAAGGGGGAACAAAGTAGGAGGCGATGATGGAACGGAGGTGTCGGGGAAAGGACGTGGTGGTGGTGTCAGAGATGAAAAGAGAGAGAGACAGAGAGAGAGAGATATGGTCTGCCTATTTTTGCACCATATAACATATATATATATATATATATATATGGGTAGTTTGGTCATTTTGTACAAACTTGTCCTTATGAAAAAAATATTTTAGAATGTAGACCTTCAGGCAAAGAAAATTTAAATTTGGATTTATGGACCTAGTGCCCTATAAGATATTACAATGAAGCCCAATGAATTACAATTATAGTAATGAAAATCAAATACAATACAAACTTTTTTACAAAGAAACTCTCAAAGTATAAATTACAATTATAGTAATAAAAATTAAATACAATACAAATTTTTTTACAAAAAAACTCCCAAAGTAAGAGAGAAAGTCCCAATTAAAATATGGGAAATAAGACATACACACAAGTAGGGAGATTCAAACTACTAACCTCTTAGTGAGGTGCAGGAGTTCTGGTCAATCGGGCTAGCCCTATTAGTAAGGTTTCAAAATGTGACATTACATAATGATTGCAACCATTACGTAACAGTTGCAACAGTAGACACCACGCGTTACCCTCGCTTTTGCGGTGTGATGGAGATTCACAGACATGTCGGCTATAGCGGCTCCCGTAACGGCCATAACGACCCGTTACGTACCGTTACGTAATGGTTCCGAACTGCTTCTTTCGAGAAAAAAAACAAAAAAAGAGTTGAAAATGGGGAAAGAGGGATAGAGAGAGCAGAGCGAAGATAGAAGTAAGAGATATATATATATATATAGAGAGAGAGAGAGAGAGAGAGAGAGAGAGAAAGAAGAGAGAAGATGAAGATGAAGAACCTGTTATTGATTTGTTGAAACTATAAGACCTATGCAATATTCGACTGCTATCACTCAACCATTTTGTTTATGTGTGTCTATCTATACATTGTTTGAAAATGATGATAATAATAATAATAATAAGTGTGGTTATTATCTATTTGGCTTGATTAAAATATATATATTTAAGCTCTTATTTATTCTTTTACTTTTATCATGTTTATCTTATATATAATAGTTAGTGATTGATTTTTTTGTAAAATATCTAGAAAACATAACACCTATAATTATATATTAATACATATTTTATACATGTCAATTTTTGTTGATTAGTTTATTTTATTTTTATTTACAGGTTATCCAAAAGGAGAATGAATATTCAAGTTATCCAATTTTTTTTCTTTATAATTTATTTTTTAATTTTTATATGATTACATTAGCATGTATAATTTATTTTTTAATACTATTCAAGTTAAAATTTGCACATGCATCTACAAGTATAATAATTAAAAAATAATTTTATACTTTTAAATCCAATAAAAAAAATTTCCACAAGTATAATATGAATTTATGAGATATAAAGTCATTAATTATTAAAATAAAATGTAAAAAAACTCAATTTATAGTGATTTAAAAATATGAAATCATACTTAAAATTTACAAAAATTGATCAAATTTTATTTTAAAACATAATAAATATGATTATGGAAAAAAAAAATATTCATATTGATATTTTTTTCAAATTGTGCAAAAAAAAAAAAAAAAAATTCACGGTTCCTGTTATCGCAACCGTTACGCTATGGTCTTTACACACCGCAACTGCAACTGTGCCACCGCCATCATTATGGCAACCGCAACCGCTTTTAAAAACCTTGCCTATTAGTTATTCTCTTACCAATTGGTTTAAAAAAATAAATAAATAAATAAGGCTCCAATACTAGATATATTTATATATATACCTAAAAGTAATGTCATTATGTCACTATGAAAGGTGGTGTTGATAAGGTTCTGCTCTATGTGGACATATCAACTGAATAGTGCCGTATAAATAAATAAAATTTATTTTTAAAAAAAAATCTATCTTAATAAAATTGAACCTTATTTCACATTTTAAAATCTTATTCAGCGTATTTGATTTCAACTTTTTAGATTCAATTTTTTGAAAATTATTTTTTTTTGTTTTTGTGTTTTTTTTTTTTAATGAAAATTTTTAAAATTTTAAGCAATTTTTTTTTACTTTTTTAGATGCACATTACTTAGACGTATCTAAAAAGTATAAAATATATATATATATTTTTTAAAAATTCAATAAATAGACAAAATTACGAAAGATATACTGAATTATCATATTTCTTTTGTATTTTTGGTGTTTACTGAATTTTCTAAAGATTTTTCACAAATATTATACTTTTTAAGTGTATTTATATTAGAAATTGCTTAGAATATGAAAAAAAAACAAAAAAACACAGAAAATAAAAAATTTTAATTTTTTTAAAAGTAAATCCTAAAAATCCAAACCAAACAAGCTAATTATTATTGTTTGACACGTTAACTTTTTTTGGGGGGGGGGAATTATTTGTATAACACTTTTATGAATAAACATTTTTTTATATAAATGTACTTCAATTGTGCCTTCGTTTGGCATGCCAAGCTTTTGACTTTTTGGTTACTTTAATTACAAAAAGACAAAATAGACTTTTTAGCTCAATAATACAAAATATTACATCTAAACTATAATCATTTTATTTTTTCTCTCACAAAAGTCAAAAAAACTAAAAAGTCTATCACAAACGAAACTTTTTAGTCCCAAACTAAAATAGTTAAAAAGCCAAAGAATCAACCCACATCAAAAACCTGTATTGTGTACTGCTCATGGATTTATATGTTAAAGGTCAAAAAGAGATGACATAATTGTGCAGATAACTTAAAAAATAGAGGTCAAATAAGTTAACATCATACAAAACAATAAAAAGAAAAAACAGATGATCGAATAAAAAAAATCTACTGAAATTATAACAACAAACAACAGAATTAGCAAAAACATTAGCAGTCACCATCAACCCCACCATCACCATCGACATCATCCCTATCACCACTACTCAACTCCACCGCTGCCGCTACCGTATTCTTGTAGATCGATCACCGTTGAAAACCAGAATTGAAAAAAAAGAATACCCACAACAATAAGGAAGGAGAATAAAAAGAAGAGGGGACTATTGTAGGTGTTAAAAATTTAAAAATCTATACTAAAAACTAGGGTAGAAGCTTTCAAACTCTTCTTCGAGGCATAAAAAAAATTTAAATTTACACTTTCAAAATATTTTTCCGTCTCATTGGAGAAGCGCCAAAAATCACCAGTCGGGTTGGTTTTTATAATGGTCAATGTTAAGTCTCACTCACTCACTCAATTTATCTTCATATGATAAAATTGTAATTAGTGATAAATCCATTTATGGGTGTATATGGTAGTTTATTGATTGCTTTGTTTTTATTTTAAGGCTATGATTAATGAAATATATTAGTGAGAAGTAAAAATCATTATTTTGAAAGATATATATATATATATATATTGTGATCCTTGTATTACACTCTCACACGCTGTTGTAGTCAATCATTGAGCATTGCCGTCCGACGACTATCGTCGCTAGCTAGTCACCGAAGACTCACTAGAAAACTCATCAGTGTTAGAGGTCAACGGCAACCAGCAGTAGTAATATGGACAAATAGACAAATATGTGGAGGATAGATAGATAGATGTGCAGGGACAATATTGCCTTTCAAATTATTTTTATTCTTATGGGTCAAAAAGAATAAAATTTAAAATAATTACTCCAAAAATTTTAAAATTAGACTTCTAAACCAAGTGTCCTTGGTTAAACTCTAATTATAATAATATAGATATAATTTTTGTTAAAAAATTAACTAGTCAAAGGTGTTGTATAAAATAACATGGGTAAAGTACACTGCCTCCCGTACAATTTAAAATATATATATATACATACTAAGTCTTATAAATTTAACAAAATTATATTGTGCTCCTTTAAGAATTTAAATTACACACCATTTTGTCTCTTTTCATCAGTTAATTGTTAATTGTATTACTGGAAAAATTGTTAATTGTATTACAAAAAAAATTATATTATCATATCTTTTATTATAACTAGTATCATCATATTTTAGTCACTTTAAAGGAGTTAGTCAATTGTTATTTTAACAAAATGCTTGAAGGCTAACTATATTTAAAGAGTGTTGAGAGGTTTTTCCAATAGTTTGTATAGATAGATAGGTAAAATAAAAAAAAATAATTTTGGAATAAATAAAGAAATTTATCAAAATAAAAAATATACATTTTTTATATTTTAACTAATGAAAAATAAAAAGCGTGGTTGGAGTTGCTCATAGAACATTTCTAAGGAACTTTTTCAAAAAGTCTTGTTAGCTATTATAGTTAATATTATCTTACTTTAGTTACTCCAACGAACTAATTATTACAATAGTTATTTTAACAAAATTCTTCGAGGTTAACTACATTTGGTGAGCTTGGAAGACTCTTTAAACAGTTTGTATAGATAGATATGTAAAATAAATAGTAGTATTGGAGTATATAGATAAAAAAAAATGACTTAGGTAAAAAAAAATAAAAGAATATACCTTCTTTTATATATTTTAGCTAATGAAAAATGAAAAGCATGATTAGAGTTGTTCTTAATTTTATTAAAATATAATGTGAAAAGTATACGTAATTAAATTATATATATTTTAAATATTTTTACAATAATAAATCTATTACTAAAAATTAAATTTATTTTTTTTAATAAATAAATTCGATCTATAAGACCAGCAAACTGAATTTGCTCAAAAAAATTGGGCGTGCAATGGTCATATTATTAAGCCAGACAACAGTTGACTTTACTTAACCTAACAACATATACATAAGAAAATGCTTAATCTATCACATTCATTCACCTTAGTTCAAATATCACATTCATTCACCTAATTTTGTTCACCATTTTGTAAAAATAAATGTGAGAAACTTACCATTTAAAATTTTAAATTTATTTAGAGTATTGGTACAGACCCTAAAAATTCTATCAAAATTTCTACCAAATGTCTCGCATAGGTGTGGGACCATGTGAAACATTTGGTAAAAATTTTAGTAGAACCTTTGGGATCTCTAATATTTTTGATTTGTTTGACAATGATGTAATAAGTGAGTCAAAGACCTTAAATGCTTGAATTTGTGGTAATTTAAAAGTTTTTCAATTTACATGTAACTTCAAAATTAATTAAAACATTGAGTTGTTTTATCGTGAATTAAAAGGTGGAGAATTAATTTTTTTTAATCGGTACAAAAATACTTACATTTTTAAAAATGTTATGAAAGTAGTGAGAGAAGAGAAAGAAGAAACTCTGTATATTGAATTGAATGAATAATACAATAGGAGAAACCTCTATATATAGGCAGAAAGGAAACCTAGATAAGTAAGGAGATAGGAAACCTAGATAATTAAGGAAATAGAGATTGAGAGAGATACAAATACAAGAGATGGAGAGAGATACAAATAGATAAGAAACAGCTATAATAATATACAGCTAACACCCCCCTCAAGCTCAAGGTGGTAAGTCAGATATCAATTTGAGCTTGGAGAGGAGATCAGAAAAGCGGCCTGGAAGATGAGCTTTGGTGAAGAGGTCGGCGGTCTGATCAGCAGAGGTAACAAAGAGAAGACGAACATGGCCACTAGTAACATGCTGTCGTATGAAGTGGCAATCGATCTCAATATGCTTGGTGCGATCATGGAAGACATCGTTATGAGCAATCTGAATAGCACTTTGATTGTCACAATAAAGATTAGTGGCAGCGGAATGAGAAACACCCATGTCAGAAAGAAGCCAACGAAGCCACACAAGCTCCTGAGTAGTATCTGCAAGAGCACGATACTCAGCCTCAGTACTAGAACGAGCAACAAGGGTTTGCTTCTTGCTACGCCAGGAAATGAGAGAAGTGCCCAAGAAGAAGCAGAACCCAGTAGTGGAACGACGATCGGTAGGATCCCCTGCCCAATCGGCATCAGAAAAGGCATGCAGCTGTAGAGAAGAGTGAGGGGAATAGTGAAGACCATGAAACAAGGTTCCTTTGAGATAGCGCAAAATGCGAACCAGAGCAGCATAGTGTGGAGAGCGAGGAGCAGTCATAAATTGACTGACAATGTGAACAGCATAAGCAATATCGGGACGAGTAACTGTGAGATAGACAAGACTACCAACTAACTGACGATATAAAGTTGCATCTGACAATAGGGGGCCGTCAAGAGGTGTAAGACGAGTCTGAGGATCAACTGGAGTAGTGACAGTCTTGCAATCGGAAAGGTTAGCACGAGCCAAAAGATCAGAAGTATACTTGGCCTGAGTGAGAAAATAACCAGAGGAATCTTGAGAAATTTCCAAGCCAAGGAAGTAGCTAAGTGCACCCAAATCTTTCATCTCAAACTGGCGATGGAGAAACTGTTTGAGACTAGAAATACCCACTGTGTCATCTCCAGTGATAATCATATCATCCACATAGAGGAGAAGAAGAATAGTACCCCGCTTCGTCTTACGGATAAACAAGGCAGAATCATGGGCACTGGAAGAAAAACCAAAGTCACGAATGGTAGAGCTGAACTTGGCAAACCAGGCACGTGGAGCTTGTTTCAAACCATATAAAGCACGGCGGAGTTTGCAAACCTTGTTTGAGGGAACAGAAGAACCAGGAGGAGGTTGCATAAAAACTTCCTCAGTGAGATCACCATTGAGAAATGCATTCTTGACATCCATCTGAGAAAGATGCCAGTGGCGAGCAGCAGCAACAGCAAGTAAGCTGCGAACTGAAGTAAGGCGGGCAACAGGAGCAAATGTTTCCTCATAGTCAATCCCATATTCTTGACTAAATCCCCGGGCGACAAGGCGAGCTTTGTAACGCTCAATGGAACCATCAGAATGAGTTTTGATCTTGTAAACCCATTTGCAACTAACAGTACGCTTGCCAGGAGGAAGATCAACTACATCCCAGGTATGAGTTTGTTCGAAAGCCTGCAGTTCATCAGTCATAGCTTGTTGCCAAAGAGGGTGAGAAGAAGCTTCTTGATAAGAAGTAGGTTCATGTGAGCAAAAAGCAGTGGAACCAACAATATAATCACGAAGAAGAGCAGAAGGTTGCCTTACCCGGGTAGAATGACGCTCAGGTGGAGGAGGAACCTCAATGGAAATAGGGTCCGGGGGAACCTCCACCGGAGCCGGAGAAGGCGGAGGGCCATCAGCTGACACAGGATCCTCAGGATGGACGATAGGCGTAGGCGGCTGTGGAAGCATGGGGCCAGAATCTGCATCAAAGTCATCAGAAAACAAATCGATAGAAATATCAGTGAAGACCGGTGAGTGGGTGGACTGTGGTAGGTGAAACTTGGAAAGAGTGGAGAACATTTTGTGTTCCCAGAAGACCACATGACGAGAAATACGAAGACGCTTAGAGATAGGATCCCAACAACGATACCCTTTATGTTCGATACCATACCCCAGAAAACAACAAAGACGAGAACGAGGTTCTAGTTTAGTGTGTTCATGAGGCTGAAGGAGAACAAAACAAGCAGAACCAAAAACTTTAAGAGTGGTATAATCAGGAGGAGAACCATACAAACGCTCGTAAGGAGTTGTGTTAGCGATGACAGGGGTAGGGACTCGATTGATGGTATGGATGGCAGTGAGGGCAGCTTCCCCCCAAAATTTTTCAGGACAAGAAGAAGAAAGGAGAAGAGCCCGAGTAGTGTCTAGAATATGACGGTGCTTTCTTTCGGCTCGTCCATTTTGTTGGGAAGTGCCTGCACAAGATCGATGAGAAAGAGTACCATGAGCCTGAAGAAAAGAAAGAAAATCAGAATCCAAGTACTCCTTAGCATTATCAGAACGAAAAAGCTTAATAGTACAAGAAAACTGAGTGTGGACCATAGCAGAGAAATCATAGTAAATCTGTTTAAGTTCAGAGCGATTTTTGAGAAGAAAAAGCCAAGTATAGCGAGAAAAATCATCAACAAAAATCACAAAATATCTAGACCCCCCCATGGTAGGTGTGGGGGAAGGTCCCCAAATATCTGAATGCACAAGATCAAAAGGAGCAGTAGAAATAGAATTACTTTTATTAAAAGGTAATGCAGGTTGTTTAGCAATTTGACAAGATAAGCAATCGACATCGTCAACACAGACACGACCTAACTGACCACTAGAAACTAAATTTTTTAAGCGACTAAAAGAGACATGTCCTAAGCGACAATGCCAAAGATGAAAAGGAGACATCGTAGATGCAGCAGCAACAGGAGATGATTTGTGCGGACTGCGAAGGTGGACAAGCTCGAACAGACGTCCATGCTTACGGCCTATCCCAAGGATCTGTCTCGTCTGAGGGTCCTGCACCAAACAACCATTAGCAGAAAAAGTAATAGTGAGACCAAGGTCACATAATTGACCAACAGAGATAAGGTTCATTTTAAGAGAAGGAATATGGTAAGCATCAGAAAGTGTCACAGTGGAAGTAGAGATTTGGCCAATATGACTAACAGGCATATGAGAACCATCAGCAGTGTGTATAGTGGGAGCAGAAGAGGATGAGGACAAAGAAGAAAATAAAGTGGAGTCAGAAGTCATGTGATTACAGCAAGCGGAATCAAAATACCATGAAGAGTTACCTGAGGTTACTGAAAGAGCAGTAGAAGGAGGAGTACCCGATTTGTTGAGAACCTGGTGGATAAGGGACTCAACATCATCCATAGAGAAAGAAGGAGCAGAAGAACCCTCAGAGGCAACAGCAGCAGAGCGAGAACCGTGGTTAAATTTGGACTGAGACCCAGAACGAGAAGCCCCTTTCTTAGATGAAGTAGTAGAGGGAGCTCGAGGACAATGGCTTTGGAGATGGCCCGGAGCAGTCTTATGACAAGTCAAGCATTCGCGAACCTGGCAGTGAACAAGAGAATGAGTGGCTGGCAGGCCTCGGTTGCGACAATAACTGCATATGAGTGGCTGTGAAGATGAGGAACTCTGAGAAGATGGAGTAGCAAGAACAGAATCCGTGTCGTGAGATCTGAGACTCCTAAAACGAGTCTCCTCTGATAGGAGCTCGGTAATGGCTTGCTCTAAAGTGGGCAAAGGCAAACGATGAAGCAAAGAAGCACGTACGGGCTCAAAAGTGCTATGAAGAGCCATAAGAAACTGTAATAGTCGCTGATGATTCCGATAAGTAATAAATAGTTGTGCATCATCAGAATGAGCCCATGGAGGTTCAGAAAGAGCGAGCTGGTCCCAAACGGACGACATCTGGAATAGAAAGTCATTGAGAGACTGACCGGGTGCTTGACGCATGTGATGAAGAGTCTGCAATAGTTGATATTGATGAGCATGGCCAGTGGTCTGATAACGTTCCTTCAAAAAATCCCAAATTGCTTTGGCAGGAGAGACAAGGGAGTCATCGTCCTGAAAGCGTCCAAATTGAAGGTTGATGGAAGGAACTGAGGTAGCCCGGAACCATGTGATGATTTGATAATTCTTACTTTCCCAGTCGTCAAGACGGTCGTCGAATGTAGAGTCGGTCTCATCCTCCTTTTTGGTGGGTTTGGAAAGAGTACCAGTAATAATCCGCCAAAGGCGTTTCCCTTTAATGAAGCTAGAGAGAGCTTGAGCCCAACTAACATAATTGGACCCATCAAGGATAACAGAGACAGATTGGATGTGCTCTGTACGATCCATAACTGTCAAAACGGAGGTCACCAACAGATTCAGAAGGCTGGAAAACCTTAGGGACAAGTAGGGCTGATGTCAGCCTTGTGGCTGGATGATGTCAGCAGGCAGGTTGTGTAGGGCTGACGTCAGCGGCTGCAGAGAGCTGACGTCAGCAGCTGAGAACCCAGGCAAACGGCTGGGCAAGCCGGGCGGAGGCAGCACGCGGCTAAGAGAAGCCGGGCGGAAGCCGATGGAGAATCGGCTGGGGCGGAAGCCGAAGGGGAGTCGGCTGAGGCGGAAGCCGATGACGAGCTGAGGGCGAAGCGGCTGAAGCGGAAGCCGAGGGCTGAAGTGAAAGCCGCGGGGCTGTAGCGGACGGAGGCCGGCTGAGACAATGCGTGCGGAGCGTGGTGAGAGTGAGAACGCGGATTAACGACGCGCCACTCGTTTGGACGCGCGTGAGGGCGCGTGTAGAGGCCGATGGTAGTGATTTTGGTGGCGATGGCTTCGTCGTGAGGAGACGAAGAGGTTGGTATAGTTCAAACGTGAAAATACGGATGAACAAAATACGCAGAAGCCAGTAAAAACAACACCAAGGACAGAAGCAAACTGCAAAAAAAAACTAGGAGAGAATTTTTAGCTCTGATACCATGTTATGAAAGTAGTGAGAGAAGAGAAAGAAGAAACTCTGTATATTGAATTGAATGAATAATACAATAGGAGAAGCCTCTATATATAGGCAGAAAGGAAACCTAGATAAGTAAGGAGATAGGAAACCTAGATAATTAAGGAAATAGAGATTGAGAGAGATACAAATACAAGAGATGGAGAGAGATACAAATAGATAAGAAACAGCTATAATAATATACAGCTAAAAAAATATTAAAACAAATACAATCAACTATTTTAAAAAGTTGAATCATACAAACCCGCAAGCCCAACAACAACTAGGGCTCCATAATAATAAAGAAATAAATAACTAAATAAAAATAAATTTTATTTTTTTTTTTTTTTACAAAGATAGTCACCCAAACCTCTCAATTGAGAGTGTAAAGGAGTCACCCAGTGGCGGAGCCAGAAATACAGTGAAAAATGGATACAAATTAATGATAATATCGATTTTATTTTTTCCTCATAATAAACAACAATAAGATATTACTAAACGGAAATATTAAGAGTTTATTTGGATATATTGAAATTTTAAAGTAAAGGATTTGAGGTTAAATTTTAGGAAAATTTACCCATAAGTCCTAATTTTTGAAACGTTGAACCATTTAGTCCTAAAAGTTTTCTTATGCTCCATTTAGTCCCATTTTTACATCAGCATGATGTAAATGATGTAAATGATCTGATATTTCATTCTATAATTTCAAAATTTATTGAAATCTGATGAACATTAGATGTTTTTCATCCTATATTTTCAAACATTATTGAAATTGATGAACATTAGATGTTTGAAATCTAATGTTTGTAACATGACTCTGATGTTATTAACATTGTATCTGATGTTATTAACATTGTAATGGGACCTTTCAGTCTATAAGAAAACTTTTAGGACTAAACAGTGCATAAGTTATTAATTTGGGATTTATTGGTGTATCCCCCTAAATTTTATACAAATATTGTGGAGTAACTATTTTAGGTGGATTGAAAAATTCAAAAAGAATATAAGTTGAGATAAAAATTATATATTTTAATAGGGAAATTCTATAAAACACACCGCAAAAAAAATGTCTATCATATGTTGCAGTTATGATCTTTGTGGTCTTTAGTTATGACATATTGGCCCTGTTTGGTAGAGCTGTGGAAAAGTGATTATAGATTATAACTTAACAGATTGTAACTTATAATTGTGAACATAAGCTATTAACCTGTTTGGTGCAGCTCTGGGATTATGAATTTTAAGCAGCAGAGTAGTGTTTGGTTGATAAGCTGTAAAATAACTTTTTGCTGTGTAATTATCTTTTTTGCCCTTATATGATATAAAAACGATTATTTTGACATTTTTTTCAGTTTTAATTTTAAAAAAGTTATTTCATTAATAAAAGTTAATATAATTAGTATTACAAAAATTATTATTTTCATTAATAGTATCAATTAGTATAAAATTATTTCATTTTTTCATTATAAATTAATTAGTGTCACTTAATGGCTTAATTAGCATCATTACTTTTTTTATTTAATTTATTAATTCATTACAATTAATATCAATTAATATCCTTGTATTTATATTAATGTTTTGACGTCATTATATATTATTTTTTTATATTAATTTCAATTAGTTATTTAATAGAAGTTATAATATTTTTCTTTGTATTTAATTTTTTTCTTCAATTTTAATTTTTTTTTTTAAAATTGTCATTCTGTTTTTTTTTTTTTTTTTCATTACAATTAATAATATAACAATTGTGCAATTTATTTCTTATTTAAATTGTGTAATTTATTTAATGGATATAAATTGCACAATTTATTTCAATATTAATTGAAATATTTTTTTTAAAAAAATTAAATGGAAGTTAATTGAAATAAATTGTTTTTTCTTTCTTTCTTTTTTAATTTTTTTTCATTACAATTTTGCAAAACCCTAGATCTAATTTTGTCGGAGCCGCCGCCGGTGATCTGCAAGAAACCCTCTCTCAGCTCATCCATCTCCTCCACCACCATGCAAAACAAGCATCTCAACATCCACTCATACAAGTTAGGAATTGGAAAAAAAGAAAAAGCAATCTTCCATTACGACCCACAAAAATTTACATTTTGAAATCACATCCAAAAAAACAATAATCTGAAAATACAAACATATAGATATAGATACACATGATTGGAGGTAGAGGAAAGTACGAACTTGATTAAATGATATCCTCTAAAGCAACTTTCTTTGGATAATCTCCATTGTAACCTTCATTCCCCTCCACGAATCTCGTGAACTTGGCTCCTACGTGTGTATATATATATATAACACATACAATCCTCGTATCAGAAATCTACTGGTTATATTCTTGTTCTTGTTACGTATAAGTATTCTTAATAGTTAGGGATTTGGGTCCCTGGGATCTCTAAATTTGCTTAATCGCTCCTTGGTGACGGGAGGCAGTGACGGAACAAATCGTGCCCTAGTCACCACCTCTAGTTCGTGAGAGAGAGAGAGCTCTGGAAATCGCCTCCTCACGGGAAATCTCCCGCCGGAAATCGCCTCTCGTCTCTCTCTCAAGTGAACAGTGTTTGAGAATATGGGGTTTATATAATTGGGTTTTTAGTAATAGTTGAGATTGACTAGGGGCATTTAATTAATTTTGCCCCTCAATTTTTAGCTTCCGCTTAAGCTCAATCCAAAAGCATCCCAAAAGCCACTCAGCCAAAAATCACTTTTTTGGCTTAATTTAAGCTACAAAAGGTGATTTTAAGCTCTACCAAACACACTAAAATAGCTTAAAATAATCTAAAAGCTAAAATAAGTAGCTTTTAAGTTCTACCAAACAGACACATTATAGTGTTGGATATAACTTAGTTATAACTTCTTATAGTTGTTATTTTAGTTATGATTGAAGAGGTCTTTGATTATACATCAAGTAATGATTTGTAATGACTCATTCTGATATTAGTTATAACTTATTGTATAAATAAAAAAAAATTAAAAAAAAAAAATTCCTTTTTGGGGGGGGGGGTTATAATTGAAGATGTATTGTTTGATTATAATTTATATAGTAGTCATTTTAGTTATGAATGAAAATAATTTGGCTATGAAAATTTATAATATCAATACCATAAAGTAATAACTAGTATATGG
Source organism: Camellia japonica (assembly GCA_030407325.1). NCBI lineage: Eukaryota > Viridiplantae > Streptophyta > Magnoliopsida > Ericales > Theaceae > Camellia > Camellia japonica. The sequence continues at coordinate 43,076,431 of JAPPVO010000010.1, read as the reverse complement.
TATACCCTTTTTGAAGGTGTATAACAAAAGGACTTATTTTAGTTGGTTTATTGTAATAAGAAAGAAAATTTATAATAAAGAGACTATTATAATTTAAAGAATGGATATTATTATAATTTTATAGAAAATAATATGATATAATCTATACATAGAGGTACCAATATAATTATCAAAACTTGAGGAGAGCACATGCCCCCTGGGCAGACACTGCCTCCGCCCTAGAGTCACCAATGGAGTTACTTACAAAGATAGTCACCCGAACCTCTCAATTAAGATGCATTTGGCAATTGGTTATTATAGTTAAATAGCCATTAAAAATGTCAAAAGATTAAAAAGTGAATAAATCAAAAAGTCATAAAAAAAAAAAAGTTAAAGATTCATTCTCATTCTAATTCTCTTTATTTTTTATACATTTTTTTTTTTATAAAAAGTCAAAAAAATATTTCTAAACACTTCAATTTTTTTGATCTCATATTTTAGTTAAAAAAATTTAAAAACTACCAAAAAAATAACTCCCAAACCAACCTTTAATTTAGTCATGTCACCTAATAAATGAAATTTGTGAATTTTATTTTTTATTTGTCAGTCGATAGAAAAATAAGTACAAATATGAGAAACTCTTTGATACATTACACTTCAAACCCCTACACTTTAATCGAATTTGAATTTAATCCCTCATTTTTCAATTGTAATCGTTAACCTCTTATACTTTTGATCAAGTTGTAATATTGTCTTTCCATTAGTTTGATGCTAAATTCACTAATTTCTCGCATGAAACATTTTTAGAGGTAAAATTATATATTTCTTTCCTTTGTGGTGTATACTTACTACCAACAAATAAAATTACACTTTCATCACAAAAAAAAAAATCATGTCAGGGTGATATGAAAATTTTTATTAGTGAATTTAACTCCAGACTAACAAAGCAACCATTTTACAACTTAACTAAAAGTGTAAGATATTAATTGTTATAAGAGATATTGTTGAAAAGTCTAAATTAAGAAGGGTACAACGTCCGTCATTTGTGAAATAATTTGGTAAAAAGTTATTTTGTTTGTTTTAAAAGACATTTTTTTTCCAATTTTACTCCTTAATTTATCTATTGACTTTTGTTAACTATCTATTCAATTTTTTTTTTTTCCATCTGTTGAAATCTTTTCTTCTCTCTACCTCTCTCTCCCTATCTGTTGCAATCAGCTTCCTCATTATCATCATCATCAACCAACAAAAATTTATCTGCTCAATATTTTTATCTGAACATTTTCTATCCAAATTTTATCTGTACAAAATTCTTAGATCTGTACAAATTTTGCAAGCAATCAAACTAGACTACTCTGTCTGATGGTTGTGTTTACTCTAGTCTTCAGATTTCTCTGACAAAACAAGAACTATGATGAAGAACACAATACAAAGGGAGAAATTGGACCAAAGTATAGACAAACTTATATTTAATTCCAAGCAACATGTTTCAAATGTTCCTAAAAAAATTCATTAAAAGTTATAATTCTTTGTTATTGTCCAAGCCACTATCTGTTCAACAAGAAGAAGATTTGTGTAACAACAACAAAAACTCCATTACCTATCTCTCCAACTAGATTTCAGCAAGAATATCTCGCCAAGAATCAAACACAAAACACCACAGATCTAAGAAAATGTTCAAAATTTGAACAGATAAAAAACACAGAGAGAGATAACCACAGATAAAAATAAACAAATAAAAACCAGGACCGTCCAAAACTAACTACCCTTGGCCAGACCCTCCTTAGCTGCATCATGAGCAGCTTTAACCATTGATTCTAGGCACTTTAGAAATACACAAAATCAAAATGCTTACATATATTACATATATCCATGATTATATGCTTCAGCTCCCATTCTATTGCAAATCCCATTCGAAGTTGCTTATAACTAATATAGTGCAATCTGTAAGAATGAGTGATATATGTATATATATACATATAGAGAGAGAACATAGAGGGGAGAGAGAGAGAGAGAGAGTGGTAGATCTGGAGGATCGGCGGCGAATCTGGATGAAGCTTTGGTTAGGTGTTCTTTTTCCTCTCTCTCGACGAATTTGCACCTGCCGGTGGCCGTGGCGGTGGGTTCGATGGCGGTGCTAGACTTCCTGGAGCATCGCCGTCAGAGTCATGCTCCGACGGTGACGAGCGGTGGTCGGTGATTCGTGGTCGGCTTCAATAACCGCCGGCGGTGCATCGATCTGCGTCTGTAGTAGGCCGAAACCGCTATGAACGAAGCTCTGAAGCTCCGACTCGTTCTTGGAATGGAGGACGGTGATGGTGGTGTTGGGGGGAAGGACGGTGGTGGTGGTGTCGGAATGAAGAGAGAGAGAGAGAGAGAGAGAGAGAACAAGAGAAGAGAACGAGAGTTTGATTTGGTTTCCACCGTATAAAAGAGAACAGAGAAGAGAGAAAGAGAACATATATATTTATATACATGGATAGTTTGATGATTTTGTAGTAGGTTGTCATGGATGAAGTATTTTAGAATGTGTATTTTAGATTAAAAAAATCCAAATTTAGATTTATAGATTGAATGTTCTTGTTATAATTAAAAAATTAAAAATGCCTTAGACCACTAATTAGTGGTGGCTTTAATGATGTGACAGTGGGTCCCCCCACTGGCACATGTGTTTTGTGTCTTGGTTTTTGTTTTTTTTTTTTTTTTTTTAGTTGCCACCTCACTAGTGGTGGAGTTAGTGATGATAAATTAGTGGTATGTAACATTGCTCTTAAAAAATAATGTTGAATATGTTTGGTTTGAGTTTTCTGAATTAAATTTTTTGAAATTATGAGTTTTTTGTTTTTCGTGTTTTTTTGTTTTTAGTGAATATTTTTAAAATTTTAAATATTTTTTTTAGTTTTTTAGATGCACCTTACTTACATGTATCTAAAAAGTAAAAAATTTGTGAAAAAATATTTTAAAAAATTATTAAATACATAAAAATATAAAAAATATACTGAATTCTCGTATTTTTTTGTATTTTTGATATTTAGTGAATTTTTAAAAAGTTTTTTTTACAAATTTTTTACTTTTTAGGTATATTTATGTTAAGTATATCTAAAAATTTTAAAAATTGCTTAAAATATTAAAAAAAATCATTAAAAACAAAAAAAAAACACAAAAAATAAGAAAGTATAATTTTTTGAAAACTGTTTTCAGAAAAACGAAACCAAACAAGGCCTTGTTTGTCATCTTCTAAAAAAGTCAAAAAACCAAAAAGTCACTATCCTATTTAAGTCACATCATCTTATTTAAGTCACATCACCTCTCTACCACATCACTTCAAATTCAACCCATATTTTATAAAAAGTCAAAAAGTACACTTATTTGGAACATTCCAAACAACCTCTTAATATAATGTGGTGGGGTGTTAAAGTTTTTTTTTGGGAGAGGGATACAGAGCGGTAGCAAAGATGAAAAAATTTTAAAACTCAAAAAAAAAATTTTACAACTAACAATGATGTTATATAATAGGTATTTTTAATTTGTTATACATCAATAATAACCTAACTCTTTTATCATATTATTATGGGTAACTTTATAAAATCTAAAAATGTGAATTTCTAATATTTTTCCAACAAAAATATAGATTCACTATAATCAAGGCCCCTTTTGCATTCTTTTCCAATTGATTCTTTCATCATTTTAACCTTTTTTTAAATTTTTTCATATAACAATTTACATGATTAGACAACTTTTTTTCATTTGAAAACTTTTAAGCATTGAATTAAAGGAATGACATTTTTTTTATTATATAAACTATTTATGCTTATACACGTTACCTTCATTTAAGGAAATTTTTTTGATAAATCCATTTTTTAAGAGCTTTATACCATCCAATCCATATTCTTTTTTACTATTCCATTAGGTCTAATTTGATATAAGAAGACCAAAATACCCTTTTCATCTACCTATGTTCCATTTAGTCCACATTATTTTCTTATATTTCAATAAGTTCTATGGGTGACATAATTACCAAAATACTCCTAATGTGAATGTTCACACCGTCAATGTGAATGTTCATATCGTCAATGTGTAGGGGCCCGGCCCATGTCGATCCTCGTAGGTGCCCCGAAAAATTAGAGTCGGGCCGGCCACAGGCCAAAAAAATAGGCCCGGCCCGGCCCGTTGATAATGTGAATATTCACATTGACAAGTTAACATTTACATTGATAGGAGTGTAAAATTGGCCCGCGGCCCGTGGACGGCCCGAAGCCAGCCCGTCGCCCGGAGCGAGCCCGGGCCGACCCGTTCATAATGTGAATATTCACATTGACATATTAACATTAACATTGATAAGAGTGTAAAATTAGCCCGTGACCCGTGGGCAGCCCGAAGCCCGGGCCCGGCCCGTTGACAATGTGAATATTCACATTAACATGTTAACATTCACATTAATAGGAGTGTAAAATTAGCCCGCGGCCTGTGGCCGGCCTGAAACCCGCCCGCGGCTCGTGGGCTGCCCTGGGCGGGCCCGGCCCGACCCGTTGATAATGTGAATATTCACATTGTCATGTTAACATTCACATTGATAAGAGTATAAAATTAGCCCACGCCCCATGGCTGCAAGAAACTAGCCCACGGCCCGTGGGCGGGCCCGGCCCGGCCTGTTGACAATGTGAATATTCACATTAACATGTTAACATTCACATTGATAAGAGTGTAAAATTGACTTGTGTCCCATGGGCGGCCCGAAGCCCGTGGGCGGCCCAAGGAGAGCCCGGTCCGGCCCGTTGACAATGTGAATATTCACATTGACATATTAACATTCACATTGATAGGAGTGTAAAATTGGCCCGTGGCCCGTGGGCGGCCCGAAGCCCACCCGCTGCCCAAGGCAGGCCCGGCCCGGCCTGTTGACAATGTGAATATTCAATTTGACATATTAACATTAACATTGATAACAGTGTAAAATTGCCCCGTGACCCGTGGGCAGCCCGAAGCCCGGCCCCGGGCCGGGGCGGGCCTGACCCGTTGACAACGTGAATATTCACATTGACATGTTAACATTTACATTGATAAGAGTGTAACATTAACCCGTGCCCCGTGGCTGCCCGAAACTCGCCCACGGCCCGTGGACGGCCCGAGGCGGGCCCGGCCCGGCCTGTTGACAATGTGAATATTCACATTGACATGTTAACATTCACATTGATAAGAGTGTAAAATTAACTCGCGTCCCATAGGCGGCCCGGGGCGGCCCGGGTTTGGGTCCGGGCCTACCCCGGGCCGCGGACGAGCATTGAGCAGCGGACAAATCTTACACTCCTATCAATGTTAATGTTAACATGTCAATGTGAATATTCACATTATCATGGGTCGGGCCAAGCCCGCCTCGGGCTGCGGTCTGGCTTCGGGCCGCCCACGGGCTGCGGGCCAATTTTACACTCCTATTAATGTGAATGTTAACATGTCAATATGAATATTCACATTGCCAACGGGCGCGGGCCCGCTCCGGCCCAAGCTCGGGCTTCGGGCTGCCCACGGGTCACGGGCCAATTTTACACTCTTATCAATGTGAATATTAACATGTCAATGTGAATATTCACATTGTCAACAGGCCGGGCCGGGCACGCCCCAGGCCGCCTACGGGCCGTGGGCGGGTTTCGGGCAGCCACGAGGCGCGGGTTAATTTTACACTCCTATCAATGTGAATGTTAACATGTCAATGTGAATATTCACATTATCACGGGTCGGGCCAAGCCCGCCTCGGGCTTCGGTTGGGCTTCGGGCCGCCCACGGGCTGCGGGCCAATTTTACACTCTTATCAATGTGAATGTTAAAATGTCAATGTGAATATTCACATTGTCAACGGACCGAACCCGCCTCGGGCCGCGGGCGGGCTTTTGGCCGCCCATGGGCCGCAGGCCAATTTTATACTCTTATCAATGTGAATGTTAACATGTCAATATGAATATTCACATTGTCAACGGGCCGGACCGGGCCCGCCTCGGGCCGCCCATGGGTCGCAGGCGAGTTTCGCACCGCCACGGGACGGGGGCCAATTTTACACTCCTATTAATGTGAATGTTAACATGTCAATGTAAATATTCACATTGTCAACGGGCCGGGTCGGGCCCGCCTTGGGCTGCTGGCCAATTTTATACTCTTATCAATGTGAATGTTAACATGTCAATGTGAATATTCACATTATCAACAGGCGGGGCAGCCTACGGGCTGTGGGCGGGTTTCGGGCAGCCACGAGGCGCGGGCTAATTTTACACTCCTATCAATGTGAATGTTAACATGTCAATGTGAATATTCACATTGTCAACGGGTTAGGCCGGGCCCTCCCCGAGCCGCGGGCGGGCTTTTGGCCGCCCATGGCCGCGGGCCAATTTTATACTCTTATCAATGTGAATGTTAACATGTCAATGTGAATATTCACATTGTCAATGGGCCAGACCGGGCCCGCCTGGGCCGCCCATGGGCCACGAGCGGGTTTCGTACCGCCACGGGACGCGGGCCAATTTTACACTCCTATTAATGTGAATGTTAACATGTCAATGTGAATATTCACATTGTCAACGGGCCGGGCCCGCCCCGGCTCGCGGGCGGGTTTCGGACCGCCCACGGGCCAATTTTACATTCCTACCAATGTGAATTTTAAAATATGAATATTCACATCATTAAATTGCTAATCGTTCAAAAAATATTTATAAGGGTATCAAAATTGAATATAAGAGCATAAGTGTCCAAGAAAATAGTGTAAATCAAGAAAATGGACTTTATGGAATAAAACTATACATACATGGGACTAAATGGGTTAAAAAATTCCTTCATGGACTTCTTGAGTTAAAACACTTCTAAATTGGACTTATCAATAAAAATCCCTTCATTGAATTTACTCTACGTGTGATTTTATCTCTAAAGATTATTTTAGGTATAACTTATTTTTTGAATTTTTTTATTTATTACGAAAATACGTATATGATGTGATAGAAATAAATCAATAAACCGCTTATTTGGAATGTCCCAAAAGAGGCCTTAATATTTGAAATAAAATAGATAATTTCAATTCACCTCTGCCTATACCTCTTGTACATAAGTAATATCATTGCGTAAATTATGTGTACTTTTGTTATTTTTTTCTGAAAAAATACACTTTATCTCCTTATGTTTATTTAACATGCAATTTACCCCTTAACATTTAGATATGAGCAAATAAACTTACAGTTCCGATTAGTGCCCCGAATTTGGGGGGGCACTAATGCCCCGAATTTCCTAAAATGGAAAAACAGAAAAACAGTTAAGGCAAAAAAAAAAAAAAAAAATTACTCAAAATAGAAATTTAGGGGCATTAGTGCCAATTTTTTTAGTGCTACAAATCATTTTTCATAAACTTATATCCAGACACATTTTCATGCTTGGCAACTTAGATGCGATGTCTGACCGTCAAATCATTTATAATTATGTACTTATTTCTAAATGATGAGAAAACCAACCACACATGAACTAACAACAATAATATATCCCTCTAAATCAATAAACTCTAATGACATGGAAAATCAAAAAAAAAAAAAAAATTACAAGACACAAACATCACTATCACAGTGAAACCCACACCCCATTAGAACTATTAAAGCTCCTTTATTAGAGCTCTAAAACATTTTTGCATGAACTAACTTCCTTCAGAAAAGTAAAATTATTCAAGTTCTCTTTTTCCAAAAAATAAATCTTGCTTGGACAATCATTTACTTAAAAGACCCTCCCTATAATACGTCCCTTCTTCTTCGATACATACTGAATAGACAGTCATCTACTTAAAAGACCCTCCTTACAATATGTCTCTCATTCGATTGTTGGGTCATACAATACATACTAAATAGACAATCATTTACTTAAAAGACCCTCCCTATAATACGCCCCTCCTTCAATACATACTGAATAGACAGTCATTTACTTAAAAGACCCTCCTTACAATACGTCCCTCATTCGATTGTTGGGTCATAAAATACATACTAAATAGACAATCATTTACTTAAAAGACTCTCCCTACAATACGTCCCTTCTTCGATCGTTGGGTCATACGATACATACTGAATAAAAATAAAATTTTTCCTATTTTATATCTCTTGACTTAATTACTAATTAATAGTTGACACATGTGATAAGTTTACAATTTAAATAAGTAAAAATAAAATAAAACATTTATTATATAGTATATGTCACTTAGCCTCCGTTTGGGAAGTGGGTTGGCTTTTTGACTTTTAGGCTTTTTTGGTTATTTTAGCCTGGGGCTAAAAAGCCTGGTTTGGAAATGGCTTTTTGGCTTTTTTGACTTTTTAGCTTTTTGGTGAGGTGTTTTCATGGTGAATGACCAAACTGCCCTTGAAGTGATTTTTTATATTTTTACTCCTTGCCATACATCCTCCACATCAGCGTCATTGATGCGGAAGTTTTTTTTTTTTTTTTTTTTTGGGAGGGGAGGGGATTAGGTGTATTTTTATGGTTTTTTTTTTTAATTTATGTTTTTGTCATTTTTCTTTTTGTATACATTACTTTGTTCTTTTTCTTTAATTTACGTTTTTGTCTTATTTATTTTTATTGGTATACAATAATTTGTTTTTATTTTTCAAAAATAGGTTTTCATGTGTTTTATTTATTTGTAAATTACGTGACAAATGGTAATTTCTGTTTTTATTTTTTTTTTAATTTACTTTTTTGTCATTTTTATTTTTATTTGTATACATTAATTTGTTTTTATTTTTCAAAAATGGTTTTTCATGTGTTTTATTTATTTTAAAATTACTTGACAATTGCTAATTTCTGTTTTTAAATTTTTTTTTTTTTTTTTTTTTTGGATGAGGGGTATTTTTGATGTTCTTTTTTTTGTTAATTTACGTTTTTCTCATTTTTATTTTTATTTGTATACATTAATTTGTTTTTATTTTTCAAAAATGGTTTTTCATGTGTTTTATTTATTTTAAAATTACATGGCAACTGCTAATTTCTGTTTTTAATTTTTTTTTTTTTTTTTTTTGGTTGGATGAGGCGTATTTTTGTGGTTTTTTTTTTTTCATTTACGTTTTTGTCATTTTTTTTTTTTTTATTGTTTTCAATTTGCTTCTTTTTTTTGGGTTTGGAAAAAGCTTTTTTATGTTTTTTTTTTTTAACATGACGTTGAAAATGTAAATTTGGGTGTTATGTTGTTGTCTTCTTTTATATATATATATATATATTAATTTGTTTTTTTATTTTGGAAAAGGCTTTTTCATTTTTTTTTGAAATGAAGTGGAAACTGCTAATTTCGGTTTCATTTTATTGACTTTTTTTTTTTTTTTTTTGAAAAGGTTTTTTCTTGTTTTTTAATTTTAAATGACGTTGACAATGCTTATTTCAGTTTCATTTTAATGTGTTTTTTTTTTGTTTTTGTTGTTGTTTTTTATTTGTTTTTTTTTGTTGGAAAAGGCTTTATTATGTTTTTTTTTTTTTTTCAAATGACCTGAAAAATGATAATTTCGGTTTTTTTTTTTGTTTTAATTTGTTTTTTGTTTTTGGAAAAGGATTTTTTATTTTTTTTAAATGACATGGAAAATGCTAATTTTTGGATGAGGCGTATTTTTGTGGTTCTTTTTGTTTTCATTTACGTTTTTGTCATTTTTTTTATTTGTATATATTAATTTGTTTTTATTTTTCAAAAATGGGTTTTGATGTGTTTTATTTTTTTTAAAATTACAAGGCAAATGCTAATTTCTATTTTTAATTTTTTTTTTTTTTTTTTTTTTTTTGGTGGAAGAGGCGTATTTTTGTGGTTCTTTTTTTTTTAATTTACGTTTTTGTCATTTTTATTTTTATTTGTATACATTAGTTTGTTTTTATTTGTGGTTTTTTATGTGGGGGTAGTTTGGTAAATTTACCTTGAAGTGGGTTGTTGCCAATCAATTGCAGTGACTTTTGTCTCCATTCGGCTACTTTAGCCTCTTTTGTCCCATAGTGGCTAAAATAGCCCTAATTTTCATTGCCAAACGGTGCCTTAAGTAGTAAGAGTCTTCTTCAGTAGATCTAAGATCCAAAGTTCGAGGTTTACTCTTTCCATCTATCTATTTTTTGTTGTTTTAAATAGGAAAATAAAGGACATGTGGCATAAAGAAAAGAAAGCAAAGCAAAGATTTGGATACCAAGTATAACTTTCACTTAATATAATAATAATAATATAATGTAGATATAGATGTGCACGCCCAAATCAGTTATAAATCACTATCACCTTCCAAAAGTTGGGTCTTTTTCATGTTCATTGTATGATCTTAGAATTATTTTTTTGACATTTGAAAGTAGAGATGTGTGTATTTAATAAAATTAAAAGGGGTTATATATATATATAGGGTAATATTATACAAATAATATTTTTGTACAATAAAATCATACAAAATAATATGATTTTCTTTGATCTTTTTATTTCGAATCAAAACATTTATGATTGTAATTTAAAATTATAAAAATGTCATTCACAAATCACTTTATATACTAGTATTTATAGTTTTAAATAACACTTTCCTTTTTGATTTTAGGTGGCTAAGATATAGATTTACAACATAGTTTCCCACAACACAATGATATATTTCTAAGTCTCTTCTATTTTCTTTGTAAATTTATCCATTTATCTTTTTTAAACTCTTTAGCCTTGTTATAAACTTCTCATTGAATATGAAATTATAACTTTGTGGTAGAAAACTATTTTCTCTTTGAAGAATTTTAAGCTTTATATTTAGCAAATTTCACTATTTTGCACATTTTTTTCGTCTTCCTTTCTAATTTAGTATACATACCTTAAAATAAGAAAATAGTCATGATCATGAGTATTTTTCTTCTTTATTTATTTACAATTGTTTTGGAAACTTGCTTGGAGAGTACATTTGCCTACTGCATAATACTATTATATTCCATTATAAAAACCAATGAGTTAGTTATTTTTAGCGCAAATTACAAATACAACTCTTAAGATTTATTAAAAATAGAGATTTCCTCTTATAGTTTTAAAAATTATAATTATCTCCTTGTTCAAATTTTCCTATTAACGGGGTAATTCTATTTACATAACAAAAATTTCTCATTACACTCAATTTCTTTCTATACAATATAAAAAAAATTCAATTCTCTCTTTACAATTACGATAATACCCATTGTAATCCTCCTCTTTACACCCACACCTAACAAACCATAACTCTTCCCCACTTCCCACCACCACCTCCGGCAGCCACAACCACCATCTTCAATCCAACATCTAGACTCAACACCACCGACGATCTCCCTCACAACCGCCACAACCACTATATCGGACTCCAACATCCAAACTCACTCTCACTGGCAACTTGTTTTACAGCCGCCACCCCTTCCTCAGGCCATCCCTTATTGTCGATCCTCATTCTCTCATCGCTTTTTCTCCCATCTTTTCTCCCCATCGCGTCTCGTCGTTGCCCCATCGCAACCCAGCCATCCGTTGAGCTTCAAAACCCTAGCCCCATCACAAACTAGACCCACCTCCTTCCATTACTGTGAAAGTGAGTAAAAGAAAGAAAGAAAGAGAAAACCCTAGGGTGTAGTTGAAACGGTGGTGATTGTCGGGGCAGTGGGGCAACAAAAGAGTGTGGTTATAGCCATGAGGCTGCGAAAGTGGTGGTCATCATAGTGGTGATGGTTTTGACAATATGGCAACGAAGGAATGATGTTGCAGCGGCGAAGGGCTATGCGATGTTGATGGGAGAGGTGCCAGAAATAACTAAGGGGTCACCGGCAGAGATGGTGGAAATGTTGGGATAAGAAATTAGAGTTAGGATTTTGAGGTGGGTTTTGGTAATTTTACAACGGGTTAAAAGTGTAATAATTTTGTTTTGAAAATATAGGGTGTAATGAGCTATTTGTGTTATGTAAATAGAATTACCCTTAATCGAGTTAACAAAATTACTTAAATTATCCTATTACCCTTATATCATAATACAAATTTACTTTATCACCCTTCTCTCTTTTTGCACCCTAATGAATGCCAACATGTTTGGTCTCCTCCTCCTCTACCCTTCCAATCAAGACCTAACATACATATAGACAAATGCCATATATAAAAACACAAGTTACATACACACATAGTTACACAGTATTAGTGTCAAGACCCAAACCAGCCCCTATAGATTTAACGTCATGACCGGCTAATAATCATAGATTACCTACGGCGTCCATGCAAGAAATCTCTTAATATAAAGTACGGGGCTTAGCAGAAGATTAAAATGACATAGAAATTATCCATTGAGCTTTGCGTATATATAGAGAACTAGTATAATAAGCAAAGTTTTGTTCCAAAAGTACATCCATCGCAGTTATACAAAATTTATGTCTTACAAAAATACAACCCCAACTATATACAAATACAAAATCATTGAAACACACAAAAGGGGTTCGACTAGCATGGCTCCACCCAAACCTGGTTACTTCACTTGGAAACTCCTCTAAAGGCTGACCTGAGTAGACTCGAGGCTTTCCTAACTCTGTTGTTCAGCTTGCCCACCTACATATATATATATATATATATATAAATAGTGAACTAGAACCAATGAGTAATAACAGAATAAAGAGGTTATAAGAATGAAGTTCGATAGCATTACAAATGTCAATCTTAACATCAATAACCATTTCATACAAATATGTGGCACATTTGATAGAGTAACAATGTTTTAATAACAATAGAACCTCAAGGGTCAATCAATATATATAGCCAATGCGACCATTAAGGTCTAACAACAAAGATTTCTATACTTCAATTATCCAATGGGTAAGGTATTATTTCCTCCGGACGAGGGCCAATGGGCCATGGTATTAATCTCCCCCAGGCAAGGGTCAATGGGCCATGGTATTAATCTCCCCCAAGCAAGGGTCAATGTTCAATGGATGCCACAAAACCATTTCAAAACAGAACTTCATTCATCATAAGAAACTAATATTTCAATAGGCTATGCTATCAATCATCATATCATTTCAATAGTTCATTCAATCAATTACATATCCATTTCGATAGTTATAACATTTTTGAAAATATAGATAACTTGAACATATCTTTATAAAGTTATCACTCATAGTGGTTTGTGTTGTCACTAAGCCTTAATCGAACGTCCACCTAAACAAAACACATAACAAGAGCACAATTGAAGCACCATTTCATTTTAATCTAATTCTCTTTATGTGCTTCTAGCTTGTTTCATGACTATGTGAGTCCAAATGGTACCTAAGAACACTTGGAATGGCATGAAAATGCAAATATGCACTTAAAAGTGTTAGTCAAAATTTACTGAAAACGGGATCTCTGCTCGAGCTCAACTTCCTTCGCTCGAGCGGGGTTTCAAAAATAAAGGTAGTCGCTCAAACATAATTCCCGTCACTCAAACGGTCTGCAAACTTGGCAAAAGTACTGGTTGCATGAAATTCCCGCGCGACGGTCGCTAGAACGAGATACTGAGCAAAAGTGGTCCTCGTTCGAGCGCCACTTTGGTCGCTCGAGCGGACTGTAAAATTTTGCAAAACTTCTAGGAGCTCGATTTTCACACTCGAGCGACACTCTCTTCGCTCAAGCAAACACGACGAATTCTGGAATTTCCAGAACTGTGTTTAAGCTTCAAGGTTGACATTCAAAGGTTCACGACTTGTGTTTGTGGTACAAAAACCTAGAAAGACATTGTATAACATGAAAATACTTCTAATTTGAAATCATTTACTCAAATTCGTGATCCTTTTTGACAACCAAAAGCTTGAACTCCACATTAAGATTCATGCATGCATCATATTGAGCATATATGTTCTTATATCTTCCCAAAATTTGGTCAACCCTCATAATAAGTTTGAAAACATGATAAAACTCTCAAATTAAGTTACAAAATTACTGTACATGTGTGAATTCCATAGATTCTTACTCAAAATACACATGCATGTATGCCATTCAATTCCTTTACACTCAATTCATGGAAATCTAACACATAACTCTAAATTACATGCAAAAGAGTGTTGGAGCTGGTTGAATTAAACTACTTCATACAATATTTCCAACAATTAAAGATGGATTTCATACCTAGTGTTGAATACAAGTGATGGCCTAGCTCAATTCACCAAGATTCTAGCAATTCTCTTCAAATCTCCTCTTCTCTCTCTCCAAAGTGTTGAGTCTCTTCTCCCTTTCCAAAATTCTCAGCTCAAAGTGTGTAAATGTGAGCTTATAAGCTTGATTAGAGCTATTTATATGGTGTGATTAGTTTTGCCTAATCAAATATAATTAAAGTTGAGTAATTTAGGCTCAATGCTAATTAATTCAATCAGTTTATTCTAATTATTTTGATCCAGATCAGTTTTCAATTAAAATTGCCATAAAATTCTAAATATTCTAATTAGTCTATTACACTATTCAATTTCAGTTTCTGAAGTCGTCTAGGCTCTCAATTTCTGTCTCTAAGTTGTCAATTTGAACAAATTTTTCATGTAACAACAGATAGCTACAAAATTAAGCATGTAATCACACAACTAAGCACACAATCATGCAATTAAACTTATTAGAATAATATAATATAATAATCCGGAGGTCGTGGTCGTCGCAATTAGAAAACACTGTTTGACATTAGAAAACCTTTTTACCTCGCATACAATCCATTACCAACGCAAACAGGATATCACTATAGACCTCCACCTCACAAACAAGAAGATATGACATTTCGATCTCCTCTTACTTTTCTTCACATACTGTGAAGAGATCCAAGGAACTAGTGCTGCAAACAGGAAGCATCGATGTCTTCAGCGCTAACTGGAGAAACCTAATTTCATGACAAAATCCGTGGCCTCACTTCTCGAATAGTGGTTGTGCTTCACCAACACTTTTTATCGATGCCATTGAGGGTCTGAATTGGTGATATGTTGCAGTGGTCAGGGGGTTGCATTGAGTGATGAATTGTGTTTGATTTGAGGGATTTGGAACATTGAGTGTCAATTTGGGCGGTGAAAGTAGAGAGTGTAGGTAGGCAAATGAGGTACATATAAATCAATGTGCAAACTAGGGTTCGAGGTTGTTCATGGTGGTCATTGGGATTATGGAACGGAGGTGGTAGGTATGATGGTGGAGATGGGCAGATTTGCTGGAAAGGTAGTGATGTGGTTGGTGGTTTGGGTGAGTGACAAGGAGTTATGGCTAGATTGGTGGTGTTGTGGTGGTTTGGCATGTTGATGCTACCATAGGTACTGGTGGGCCGGGTGGGTTGCTGTAGGTGGCCACAATAGGGAAAAAAGAAAACGCTAAAAGAAAATGGAGAAATGAAGAAAGAAAAGAAAGGAGGGGGAAAATAATTTGCCTTAAAATGGAAATTTCAAAAAAATTAAAAAAGTAAAATAGATTGTTGATATAATACAGACCACTAGGCCTCGTTTGGGAACCCTCTTTTTTAGTCAAAAAGTTACTAAATTAGCCAAAAAGCCAATAACTCATACCAAAAAGTCAAAGATTCTCTTTTCTCTCTACTTTTTGCACATCTTTTCGTAAAAAGTAAAAAAATCATCCCAAACATACTAGTTTTTTTTAGCTCATATTTTAGCCAAATAGCCAAAAAGTTACTAAATTACCCTGTTCCCAAACGAGGTCCAAATTTATAACAAAATTTCCAAAACTATAGAGATTTTTTCATTAAATCTCAAGGATGTATTTATAATTCATTCATATTTGTATGTAAACAATGCACTTGAAGATTGAAATGAGAGGCAAGAAACAATCAACAAGTACAAAAGATTTTAAAATATTGCCTTCTTTAATACTATTAACTAACGTTTAGTTTATTAGAATAAAGTGAAATAAAATATCCACTGAATATCCATTCTTTTATTGGATTGATTATTAAAAAAATAATAATAATAAATACATTGCTAACAAAATCAGCATTCATCATTTTCAGCGAATAGCCACTCTATAAAAAAATAAAAATAAAATAAAATAATTTCCAAAAAAAAAAAACCACTAAATTTAATATAATTACATTGGACTCTTTCAAAATTATTTCATAATACTTTACCTCTTACCAACTATCATATTGTCAATAATATAAATGAAAAAACTATTCTGCCATCTCTTTTTTACTAAAAATATATTTTATTTTGCAGAGGTCAATTAATAATTTTTTTAGGACCGAAATACAAATTATGGGTGTGTTTGGTTTGTGTTTTGAGATAAATTTTCAAAAAAAATTTTGGGGAGAAAGTTTAGAAATTTTTTTAGTTTGTTTGGTTGTATATTTTGAAAATAGTTTTGAAGTTTCGGATGATTTGATATTTTGTTGTAGTTGAGTATATGTGTGTGAGAGAAAAAGTGATTGAGAGAGAGAGGATAGAGAAAAAGTGATTGATTGATGTCTAGGAGAGAGAGTGATTTTGGAATTTTTTTTCAAAAAATTTCCAACCAAACAAAATTTTGGAAATTTTTTTCAGAAATTGTGTTTTGAGAGTTAAACCAAACAAGGCCTATATCTAAGTGGTGTTTGGCAAGTGGTTTTGTGGCTAAAATAGCCACAAAAGACAAAATAGGCTATTTTAGCCACAAAAGACAAAACATCACATCCAACTCATAATAATTACATTCTTCTCTCACAAAAAAAGTCAAAAAAGCCAAAAAACCCTTCCCAAACCAAATTTTTTAGCCCAGGCTAAAATAGCCAAAAAAGTCAAAAAGCTAAAAAGCCAACCCACTTCCCAAACGGAGGCCTAATCTACTCCAAATGTACGGGGAAGGAAAACCGCTAAGCGACAAAGCGGGCGAACCCTTAACAGATGACAGGTGGCCCAACCTTGTAATTATGTTTAACTTACAAAATATATTACATTTTTCTAAAAACTTAAGAAAAGTCCATGTAATTTATTCTTAATATAAACTATAATGTGTATTTTTGTATGCTATGTGTAAATGTTAGATCTATAGGGGGGGGGAAAAAAAAGAACACAAACAAGCTTACAATTTATTCACTTTTCCCCTCCTATTTTATTTACCTTCCACATAGGATGATGAACTCATTTTGAGAGACGGCGTAGCGTTTCAAATATTACCTACAGCAAAGCAAAATGTGTTGAAAATAAAAACTTCATAGAGTTTCACTTCTAAATTAGATCTTCTGAGCTGCTAATCTAACCACAATGTTTAGTAATGTTATTACAAACCCTTTTCAAAACATTGAAAAAAAACTAGTTCCTATGCTGTGAAATAAAATCTGAGCACAAAAGTTGTACTAAAATACTGGCTTTTTGTTATCTCTTTGGTTCTCTCATCAATCTGGTGTTAGAGATTACATACCCGGAATAAATTATCCTTGCATTGCAGGTCTTGGACCTCAGAATCTGCATTTATTTCCATCTTGCAAAAAGAATTTCAAGTTTTAGAGGGCTTCATATGAACAACCATAGGCCACAGTAGCCTGCCATGCTGCACGATCTTCGCCTACATGTGATTGCATCAACTCCACAATCCTCGTCTACCAAGCACCTGTGATCATCACGAAGATCAGGGATGTGACAAGCACTCTCAATCCATTCACCGCTCTGCCCAGATTGCAATGACGTTGCTGGACAGACTTGCATGGACATTGCACTCGCTCGTTTTGCTTGCAGTTCACTCTGCAGGAAATAAAAGCTTCGCTTTTAGCAAGTCTAAGTAATTATGCTGCTACCTGCATACAGTACAAAAATGGTACTGTCGTATTTTGAAACACCTGTGCATAATGTGCAAATAAAATTGCCTAACAATGTTGGCAGTTTCCAATTTCTTCCAAATGACATGACTGAAATTGTCAATGCTCTGAACCAATGATCCGTTTGTTTCTGCCAAAAACGTCTTGCAACAGAAAATTCTGTAGAAAATTCCTATGTTTGGCCGCATCCTTAAAGCTCCATTTGACTAATATACTAATGATTGTATTAGTGGTAGTGTGGTGGAGGTGGCAGCTGCGGTGATAGTGGAGGTGGTGGTGGCAGCGGTGGCAGTAGCGGTAGCGGTAGCGGTAGCGGTAGCGGTAGCGGTAGTGGTAGCGGCGGTGGCGGTGGTGTGGTATTGGTAAGATCTTAGTCCAAAAAATATTTTTCACCTTTTAAAAGTAAAAATCATTTTGCCCAAATGCACTTTTCCGTTAACTTTTGTTTTCCATTGTACCAAAAGTCGGAAAATATGGAAAACATTTTCCAGGAAAATTTTCTACCCAAGCAAACAAAGTAAAATGGAAATCCAACAACCCAGGAGTATGCTTTAATGAAAGACCCAAAGTCACATGATCTTTCTCAATACATTCATTTCTTGGATTTAAAGACGTCAGTGTGATTTCAGCTAGTGGGCAAATTGCTAGTATAAGTGTCCATCATATCAAAACAAAATGGACGTCTGATGTTAATATTATCATAATAAATTAATAATGAAGACATTATCACACTTGCGGGAAAGAACAGAAAGGTCACCTTGACACAAGTCCAGTTGCTTGGGATGTAGGTCTCTGGAAGCCTATCGTGCCAAGCACTCATTATTGGAAGAGGATGGCCCTCAGTTGTGAAAATATAATTGCGATCAACCAAAAATGAATCATCAAAGAGAAGATATAGATACTTGCACCTACAAAAGTACAGATGATACATCGAATTAACTTGACATGTGGATTAAACATATTGCTTTATAATAATTGGACGAGCAAGCAAAAAAGTCTTAAACCTAAAACTAGAACCATTATTTGATATACAATTTGATAGATGTTAAACACAATAGTCCAACCAAAGTAATTTCCTTTACATTTGCATGATATTACAGAATTCTTACGTTTCAGCAAGGAAGAAACTATGTTGATGATCTTCTAATTGCATGGAACTGACATCTCTAATGCTTGCGAACCCACCTTCAACTTTGGTGTATGAATTGAGAGAATTTACAATTGATTCACCCACTTCGAGAAACCACGGATCTGAGAACAAGGAAGATGTTATTTAGTAAAGAAGGTAATAATCAAAGCACTGAAAAGGAAAGCGAAACAACTTGAGGCATGATAACCAATGATATGCTATCAAAATTACACCTGCATATAAATAAACAACAAGGCTACATGGAATTTGGAGCAAAAACTAATGCCTGCTTGAAAGCACTAACAAGCATTTAGTACTCAACAAAAGAAAAATCTAAAATGAACACCTAGACCCGTAGATGATTGGAAATAGGCAAGGAACTCCAGTACTGTCATTTCTGTTTCTGCGGGTTAACCTTATGACCTCATTGACCAATTAAAATGAACACTTAACCTTTCAACACCTTAATTAGTTGGTTATTTGTAATTTACACCAGTAAAATGCAAGTTAAAAGCCAACCATATAGTCACATTTTTGTGGAACAAAAATGTCATCATCCCACTAAAAGTTCATATAGGCAATCAAGGCACAATCTAACTGCACCAAGGGTAGAACTTAGCATAGTGTAAAACCCTAATAAAGAGCTCATAGAGCTCTCGAGTCATTGACTACAAATTTAACATACTCAATTTATCATTTTATTTTTATTTTTTTGGGTGGGGGATGAATAGATCAAGAATGATGAGAAGGCTAAACACATCCTTTCTTTTTATGTATTTCTTTCTTTCTTTCTTTGCATAACATATCTCATATTAACAGAAAATGAAACTTGAAATAGAACTCCAACCCAAATCCTGGGTAAAAGAAAGAGGGGGAGAGTAAGAGGCCAGAAGTTTGGGTTATCAATCTGAATTTCTATTTATCATCACAATTCTCACTTGTAATAAATTCCGTTTCCTGATGAAATCTTTCATATAGTCGCCAACAATATATTAAAGACTATGAATCATACAAGTTTTCATGTCAGAAAAGGGAAATTTATCTGTTTTTTTCTTGTTGATGTCTTAAAAATGAAGTTACAATTATCTTAAGCTGTGTCTATTTTTCTTGAGAGACTATTGAAGAACAAACTAACACATCTCAAATCATTAAACTCAAACGCCATAGGCAACAACACCATGTAAATTTACACCAAAAATCACAAACCCTGTTGAGCTCAAAGTTAAAAAGAAGATAAAGCAAATTACTCAAAAATGATTATACGACTATTACTCCAAAATATAAGTCAAAATCAAAAGAATCTAATATAAATACATACCCAAACTATAATAAGCACGTTAGAGTTAAAATTTCCAAGGTTCATCGACAAATAAACTGAATAGAACAACTTTGTGTAGGTGTTTGCATTTAATTTCCATGTAGCAAGCCTTGTCAATGCCACATCGCCATTATTTCTAACACATGGCGAGACATCATAGATGCCACATCAACTGCACAGCATGATCATTGGGGTCATGTGTCTAGCCTAAGCCGGGGCACATAAACCGCCAACTTAGTCCTGGTCTACTAATGCAGTCAGTGCCTCAAACTCAAGCCATAGCGCCAAGGAATGAGGCTCACCCCTTCTCGGTGAGTCATGCCTAGAAATGGGAACTGAGTGACTCCACCAGAGATTGCACCCAGGCCTCAAGGTGCACTCACTCTCCGGCAGAGCACACCATCTCTACAATGATTAGCCCGCCCTCCTCCCACAACTAAGCTAAACATCTCTAGGAGCTTTAATTCTCCAGACTTGGACCCCCGACGCTATGTTGCTTACCTATGCTGGCACCAGGGCCAAGAACTGCCCGCTTAGAATCCATTAAGGTGCTTGGCCATTGCCTTCCCTCCCTTGAGGAGACTAGCACCTTGACTAGTTTGCGAGAGTGGAAAACCCACAGGACTAGGTTGACCAAGACCTGCCACAACGTGAAGTAGGAATTCATAAAAGCATCGAATAAATTGTGAACTGAACTTGGCCTTCTTGGGTTGGGTTGATTCAATTTAATATTCATTTGTTTTGATTTTGCATCCAAATATTCCAAAACCAACCAAATCAATTCGGCTCTCTAGTTGGTTGGGTAACCAAACTAATCCGAGAACTGACCTCTCAAGGTATCAAAATGCAGCATTACGTAACGGTTGCGGCGGTAGGGCACCACGCATTACCCCCGCTTTTGTGGTGTAATTGAGATTCATAAATGTGTAGGCCGTAACGGTACCGTTACGTAACAGTTTTGAACTGCTTCTTTCGAAATAAATAAATAAATAAATAAATAAATAAAGGAGCTGAAAATGGGAGAAGAGAGATAGAGAGATAAGAGGGAAGATGGAGGAGTAAAAGATACAGAAAGAGAAGAGGGAAGATGAAGAACCTGTTATTGATTTGTTGAAGGTATAAGACCTATGTTATTCTATTCGGTTGTCATCACTCAACTATTTTGTTTGTGTGTGCCTATCTATATATTGCTTGATGATGATGATGATGATGATGATAATAATGATAAGTGTGGTCATTATCTATTTAGCTTGATTAAAAAATATACTCCATATATATATATTTAGGCTCTTATTTATTCTTTTACTTTTGTCATGTTTATCTTATATATAATAGTTAGTAATTGATTTTTTTTTTAAATATCTAAAAAACATAACACCTATAATTATATATTAATACATATTTTATACATATCAATTTTTGTTGATTAGTTTATTTTATTTTTATTTACAAGTTATCCAAAGGGAGAATGAATATTCAAGTTATGCAGACCCAAAAAAAAAAAAAATTCTTTATAATTTATTTTTTAATTTTTATATGATTACATTAGCATTATAATTTATTTTTTAAAAATATTCAAGTTAAAATTTGCTTATGCTTCCACAAGTATAATAATTAACAAAATAATTTTATACATCTTAGTAACTTTTTGATTTTTTGGCTAAAAGGGAGGGTTCCCAAACGAGGCCTAAGTCCAATAAAAAAAAAATTGCCACAAGTATAATATGAATTTATGACACATAAAGTCATTAATTATTAAAATAAAATATAAAAAACTCAATTTATAGTGATTTAAAAATATGAAATATATTGGATCATACTTAAAATTTTACAAAAATTGATCAAAATCTATTTTAAAACCCAATAAATATGATTATGGAAAAATGTATATATATATATATGCATATCGGTAAGTTTTTTTCAAATTCTGTGAAAAATAAAAAATTCACGACTCCAGTTACCACAATCGTTACGTTATAGCCTTTACACCCTGCAACTGCAACCGCGC
Source organism: Camellia japonica (assembly GCA_030407325.1). Classification (NCBI taxonomy): domain Eukaryota; kingdom Viridiplantae; phylum Streptophyta; class Magnoliopsida; order Ericales; family Theaceae; genus Camellia; species Camellia japonica. The sequence continues at coordinate 43,054,271 of JAPPVO010000010.1, read as the reverse complement.
CACCACTACCGCCACTGCCACCGTTATGGCGATCACAACCGCTTTTCAGAACCTTGCCTTTCATATATATATAGATATATTTATAAATTTTATAGTTTAATTAACATGACTCAGTGTTATTGATTATATATATTTTTTATGTAGACACTCTTACACAAAATCATAATACGTAATATTAATAGGTCTTTGTTGCTTTGCATTATGGTAATCAAAATTGTTTTAATGAATAAGTCAATTTTTATACAATAAAATTAAATCCGCGTATCCAACTTGAACCAACCCAAATTTTCTCGTTTTGGATGGGTTCAGTTCTACACCTTGGTTGGTTCAGTGCAAGGTCCAAAATTGAGAACTGACCAACGTCAGTCCAGTGTTGGGTGTAGCCCTAACTCAAACCAATCTGACCCATGCACATCCCTAACATGAAGCATATCATATTGATGTTCTTATTATTCTGTTTTTTAGAACGAATGTAATATAGATAATCATTTTAGATAATAAAACAAATTAAAGGAAAAGGAAATTTATGCTTTGGCATAAAAGCTGAAAATGGGAACTATCAAATAATAAAATAAACAGACCTTTGGTTGCATGATAAAGATAAAATGTTGACTCTGCCAATTCAGGGCGCAAAGGATAATACTTTTCTGTAGGGTGTAACATCTGACGATCCAGCAAATACCTAAATAATTTTAAAGATGATTATTAGATTCATCTAAAATGTCCATATATATTAAAGACAAGGAGATAACCTCATAAGAACAAGAAGGATGATACCTTTCTGGTAGAACTCCAAACCTCTCCCATACAGAAAAGAACTCACGGTGTGATGAATTAGCAGCTGTAATATCCCCAACAAGTACCTAATTACCATAATAAAATATCAAAGTAGTGCTCCAGGTTCAAGATGTGCAGGAACATATAATGGTCCTTGTTTACTTGCCTGTAGACCAGGCCAAAATGCTTGAAGGCTTGTTAGTTGCCAATAAGTTGCTTGTCCAGTCCTCATATCAGCTTCATGGTACCTAAATTACAGTATAATGATTCATATCACTCCCAAAATCAAATAGTTGTCAAGTTAATTTACAAAACCACCATTCGTTTTCTCTAAGTATGTACACTATATTAAGGATGTCAGATATTTTATTGAATTTCTATCTCAAATAGGTGAAAAGTAGTTTTATGATATGCCTGCAGCTGTAAATTTTGTAATTTGAAAAAGAGTCTAGTCGTACATTCGAAATGTTAAGGAAGATAAAAAAAATGTTGAAGACATTAAGCTCCAAATTCTAATTATATAATTATAAAAAACTGAAAAGAAGAATATGATTTAGAATTGCAGAAATCTAACTTCTAAAGCAAATTAGACCTAACCTTGCTTAATAGGGCCATTTGTGTGTGTGTGTGTGTGTGTGTGTGTGTGTGTATTTTTACAACTAAAAACAGGTATAGTTCTTATTTGATGGTATCCTGTCTTTAGAACACTCCCTTTCATTTCGTTATTGCTCTAAAAAAATCATTGTGAATCTCTGAAACAGTCCAGCTCGTGGCCAGGACTTTTATATTGACATTTAGTTGGTCAATCCAAATCAAATGACTCACCAGCTGAATTTGGATTTGAACAAGTACTGTTATTGAGACTGCAGATAATTTCAGAGTTGACCTTACACTAACATTGGGAAAACTAGGAAATTACCCGTATAAGATGTTTTAGCAAATTTGGAAACTTCAATGCCCTTCAAAATTGGATGAAGATTTTGGAAATTCCTTTAAACTCATGATAAATAAAATTTTGAAACTTGGTATCAGCCAAAAAGAACTGAAATGCCTATGCCTATATGGACTAGAAGCTTTAATGAGGATAAATGTGTAAGTTTTTAAATAAACTTGTATATTCAACTGTATTTTAATACAATGTGTACATCTGATATATATATATAGCAATTCTAGACCTAATCCTAAATAGGAAACAAGAATAAACTTAAACCAATACTAAACAGGAAATAATATTCACATAATATATATTATACTAATATTATTCTCACACTCCTGCTCAAACTTAAGGTGTTTGGGCAGAAAACATTAAGAGTTTGCCAAGAAGAAACTGAAACTGAGCAGTGGTATGAGTCTTGGTAAAGAAGTCAGCAAGTTGCAAAGCCGAAGAGACGAAAGGAAACGAGATAGAACCAAACTGCACATGCTGACGAACAAAGTGACAATCAATCTCAATGTACTTGGTCCGCTGTAGGGGTGTAAATTTGGCCCAGCCCATGTCGGACCTCGCAGGCTCCCGCCAAAATTCGGACCGAGCCGGGCCACGGACCAAAAAATTAAGCCCAAGCCCAAGGGTATTCGGGCCTTGGGCGGGCTAGTGGGCTAGCCAAATGAGCTTGGGCCTAGCCTCAGGCTTGAGCGAGCTTGGCTTATTTTTTTTTTTTTTTTTTTTTTTAAAATTCTACCAAAATTTTATTATTTTCCATTAAAAAATACATTGAGCCTCGGGCGGGCCGGGTTTCGGACCGAGCCCTAAGTGGGCTGATAGGCTAAGCCACGTGCTGGGCCCACGGGCCAGGCCGGGCTTCAAAATGATGGCTCAGGCCCTAGCCCAGGGGCTCGGGCTTAGGAATGGCAACGGGGCAGGGCCGGGGATCACACCCCCCGTCCCCGATCCCTGATGGTGAAAATTCCCCCGGCCCCGGCCCGGGCCCCGATCCCCAACGGGTAACTTATCACTGTCCCGCCCCGCCCCCGCCCCCGCCCCCGCCCCTAACGGGGATCGGTTTCCCCGACACTAAAATTTCCCCGGTCCAAAAATAATAATAATAATAATAATAATAAAGCAGATCAAATAATACAGCAGATAAAAACAATAATACAGCAAGTATGATGACTCCAGATAAAATTGCAAGATTAAACAATGAAGTGTTGTAAAAAAGAAGCAAGTTAACATCACATAACTATTTCATATTATTTTAATGGCTACAAATATTAAAACTTATTTATATAAGTAAAATGTTCAGGTCTGAAGAAATTTACAAAGATGAATACCTCTAATTGTCTTAAAGTGTCCAGCAACATAACATGTTTAAGTAGAAGAGATTTTAACCGATTTTGAAGCTCAGAGAGTTCATATAGCATGATAGACTCAGTCTTTTATGATCACTTCACAGATTAAAAAAAGAAAAATCAGAGAGATGGTAAGATCGGAAAGATCGACGAGATCGGAGATTGGCGAGATCGGAGGAAGGAAAGGACACAAGATCGGAGGAGGGAGGAGGGAGATCGGCGAGATCGGAAAGATCAATGAAATCGGAGGAGGGAGAGGACAGCGGAGGAGCCACCGCCGTGAGGAGCACCTGCAGGCTATAGCAGAGTGAGAGAGAGGGAGAGAGACTGAGAGGAGAGAAGAAAGAGCAGTGAGTGTAAGTGAGTGGGAGAGAGAGGGGCAGACTCAACCTAAAAATATATATATATATATAGAGAATATTTGGGGAATTATTCGAGGATTATACGGGGCGGGGGGGGGGGAAAACTTATCCCCGTCCCCGGCCCGAAAACCGACGGGGATTTAATTTTCAATACCATCCCCGGCCCTATGGGGATAATTTTCGGGAAAAACCCGTTCTAATCGGGGTCGGGGGATCGGGTCCCCGTCAGGTCGGGTTCAAATTGACATCCTTACTCGGACTTGGGCCCAAGCGGACCTAAACGGTCCGGGCCAATCTCAGGCCGCGGCTCGGCTTTAGGCTGCCCACGGGCCACGGGCCATTTTTACACCTCTAGTCCACTCATGGAAAACAGTGTTATGTGCAATTTGAATAGCATTACGGTTGTCACAATAGAGGGAGGTCGGAGAAAACTGAGAGACGCTCAAGTCAGAGAGAAAACAACGAAGTCAGACAACTTCAGCAGTAGCATGAGTCCTAGCACGATACTCAGCTTCAGCAGTAGAGCGAGCAACAATAGTTTGTTTCTTGTTTTTCCAAGAGATCAAGGAATCACTAAGAAACATACAGAAACCAGACGTGGACTTGCGATCAGTAACATCACCAGCCCAATCAGAATCAGCATAGGCCACCAAATCCAGAGAGAAAGTAGAGGACAATAGTAAACCCTGAAATATAATACTTCGGAGATAGCAAAGAATCCGAACCAAGACAGCCCAATTTGTGGAGCGAGGAGCAGAGACAAACTAGCTAACCACATGAACAACATAGACAAGATCAGGACAAGTAACCGTTAGATAGACTAAGCAACCAACGAGCTCTCGATATAGAATAGGATCATCCAAAAGAACACCGTCAGTAGTGTTGAGCTTTACATTAAGCTCAATGGGGGTATCAGAAATCTTACTGTCAGTAAGACCGGCACGATGAATAACCTCATGGGCATACTTGGCCTGAGAGAGAAAAAGCTACCTCAATACCAAGAAAATACCGCAATAGGCCCAGATTCTTCATTTCAAAGGTGCGGAAAAGATATTGCTTGACCTCAGATAGAGTAGAAGAGTCAGAACTAGTGATGATCATATCATCCACATACAGTAATAACGCAACAAATCCAGCAGAGGTGTGGAAAAGAAATAAAGCAAAGTCCTGGGCACAAGGATGAAACCCAAGCTTAGTAATAGCAATCTGAAAGCGATCATACCAAGCATGAGGAGATTGATTCAGACCATACAGAGCACGCTGAAGGCGAAAACTTGTCCAGAGGAATGATGAAGGCTAGGGGGAGGACGCATGTAAACCTCCTCAGTGAGATGGCCATTAAGAAAAGCATTCTTAAAATCCATCTGATAAAAAGGCCAAGAACAAACAGTAACGACAGAGATCAAAGTACGGACAGTAGTCATCTTGACAACAAAAGCAAAGGTCTCCTCATAATAAATACCATACTCCTGTGAGAAACCTTTGGCAACCAGACGAACTTTGTAGCGCTCAAGAGAACTATCAGAATGAGTCTTGACTTTAGACTCATTTGCAACCAACCAGATTCTTACCAGCAAGCAAAGGAACCAACTCCCAAGTACTAGTTTTCTGTAAAGCAAACAACTCGTCCTCCATAACTTGAACCCAATAAGGATCCTGACAGGCCTCCTTGTAAGAATGAGATTCTGAAAAAGAGTGAATAGTAGACAAAAAAGTATGATAGGAAGCAAAAAAATATGTATTAGACCAACCCAACCTATTTGGAGGATGATGCGCTCGAGTAGGATATCAATGTGCAGCAGGATCAGAGTCGTCAGAAGCAAGAGGATCAGCAATAACAGAAGAGACAACCGGTGGAGAAGGAGCCTTGCGACGAAAATAAACTAACAACGAAGAAGGAGAAGAAACCGAAGGAGGAAAAGCAGCCAGAGGTGAAATAGGAAGAGCAGATAGAACAAGCTTAGAAGGAATTGTGGAGATATACTCATCAGACGGGACCTCAGAAGGAAACGGATCAATATGAACCAAATCTTCTTTGGAAACTGAGGCGGTGAGAGAAGGAAGCTGAAAGTAAGGTAGACGTTCGAGAAAAGAAACATGACGGGAGACATAAAGACGACGAGAAACAGGGTCGTAACACCAATAGCCTTTATAAGTAGGACTATAACCCAAAAAGACACAGAGACAGACAGGGCACTAAGTTTGGTCCTATCTTTGCAGGAAAGAACGACAAAACAGGCAGACCCAAACACATGAAGGAGAGAGTAATTAGGAATTTAGGAGAACAAAGCCTCATAAGGAGACCGACCAGAAAGAAAGGGAGTAGGCATGCGGTTAAGAAGAAAAGCACCAGTAAGAACTGCCTCTCCCCAGAATAGGGCCGGAACTGAGGCAGAGAGAAGAAGAGACCTAGCTGTCTCAAGGAGATGACGGTGTTTACGCTCGACTCAACCATTTCGAGCAGGTGTATCTGTACAGGAAGTTTGGTGAATAGTACCCAAATTGACCAAATACTCACAGAACTCATTTTTAAAATATTCCTCTCCCAAGTCAGACCGTAATACTTTAATTGTAAACCCAAACTGAGTAGTAATCATAGACTGAAAGGTACGATATATGTGATAGAAATCGGACTTATGAGTCATAAAATAAACCCAAGTGTAACGGGTGCAATTATCAACAAATGACACATAATATGCAGAACCCCCTTTGGTGAAAACAGAAGCAGGGCCCCAAATATCAGTATGAACTAAAGAAAACGGTGTATCAGATATAGAAGTACTTTTACGAAAAGGTAAGGCTGTTATTTTGACAAATTTACACCCCCGACATTCAGTAAGTTCACTAGCAGAAATTTTACCCAATATACCTGACTAAGCTAAAGACCGTAAGCGGTTAGTAGACAAATGCCCTAATCTAGAATACCACAAGTAGAAAGGATTGGACAGAGAATCTAACTGAAAAGAGGAAAAAGCAGTTGGAGAAGTTGTCATAGGCAGATGCAAGCTCTCCACTATATAGAGGTCTCCAACTCTATGGCCAGTTCCAATCTACTGCTTGGACATCCGATCCTGCACAGAACAGATAGAAAAAGAAAAGATAACATCAAAACCAGATGGAATAGAGACAGCAGACATAACAGATGGTAAAACAGACCCAACAAATATAACAGACATACCAGACCCAGTAGCAGCATTAACAATAATAGGAAAAGGAGGGGGAGTACAATTTTGAAGTAAGAAAAGATGGGGAGTCATATGACGAGAAGCACCAGAGTCAAAAATCCAAACAGACGAAGAAATACCTAAAGAAGACCCAAGCAAACCTAAATGAAGAGAGGAAACAATGGAGGTAGACGAGAATGGCTAGGAGGTAAACAATGTATGTTGAAGCTAACTAATCTAAGCACTCAAGGCAGCCAAGTCAAGATCAGGAGCTGGAGCGAATGCAGTAGAACTAGCGAGAGCCTGAAAATTACTCGGAGAAGAATGGCAAAACTGGGTCTGAGACAGCTAAGAAGACGAGCTAGAAAGACATCCCTTCTTGGGACAGTAATACTTCCAATGGCCCCTCTGATGGCAGAAGGCACACTCATCGGAAGCCAAGCGTCCCATCTTAGGCCTAGCAGAATCCAAGAAGACAGATGGAGAACTAATAGCCTGAGTCTGATCACTTAACATCATAATGAACTAAAAATAGAGAACTGATTGAGCAAAGTGTAATAAACAAAAAATTAGGGGGCTCAAGTGTACTAATCTCAAAATAGAACCAAATATCAGGGGCCACCAAGACCTCACAGGCAAAGTCAGATGAAGATGAATCAATATGAGAGAGATCAAGCGAGCGTCACACGTCCAGAACCAACCAGGTAGGTTTCGATACGACAAAGGCAGATGCTAACCACAGAGAGGTGTCGAACAAGTAGAACTTCAAGCCAAAGAACTTCGCGATGCGAACCAGATGAGTTAAGTCAGACGGAACAAGGTAAGTCGAACCAAATGGGCTATTATGCGAAGTCGTGAGGTGAATCACGTGGGTCGCGATTTGAACTCAGATGAGTTGCACAAGCAAGACGAAGCAAAGGGTGAACCCATGACTCGAATTCAATCGAATCCATAAATCAAACCAGAGTTGATTTCGAACTAGAGGGAGAAAACTTCGAACCAGAGGGAACCTTCAAATCAAAGGGAGAACTTCGAACTAGAGGGAGCTTCGAACAATCAGAACTAGGGTTTCAGACACGGCTCTGATACCATGTAAGTTTCTAAATAAACTTGTATATTCAACTGTATTTTAATACAATGTGTACATTTGATATATATAGCAATTCTAGACCAAATCATAAATAGGAAACAAAAATAAACCTAAACCAATCCTAATAGGAAACAATATTCACATAATATATACCATACTAATCTTATTCTCACAAAATGAACCACCAAATTGGTGTTAGTCTCTTTTCTCAGGATGGAAGATGATCAAGGTGCGTAAACATCAATTTAGTAAAATAAATAAATCAGGACCACGATAGCATAGTTTTCAGTTCTGAACATTAAAAGCTAATTAGCTGGTTCTGAATTGGGGAAAGAAAAGGGCATTGTATTGAACTAGAAGGTAATTAGCTGGTACTGTACCATGGGCCATGTCTAAAATATTTCTGCACCCCAAGATAAGCAGACTGAAACATTCTCCAAAACTCATCCCTTCCAAAAAGAATGTGGGCTTTCAATAGATACTCATAGAATGAATCAACCCCTGAAGAAACCACAAGGAACACAGCATCAGAAAGAGTAATGTCTCCAAACCATATATGGAGAGGGAAGTTGATTACTACCAAGGAATGCAATATGCCAATGTATAACTAGTCATTTCATGTTTATTAACAAATAACTAAGTCTTGAACACCACACTACCTAATGCAACTGAAGGAAGATTCAAGTATTTTAGCAACTCCCATGAACTTTATGCACATAATCCATCACAAGAATGGATCAAAGCTGAGAGAACATACCTGCCCCGATCCCAGATGAGTACTCTATCCATTCTCCAGTTTCCACATCCAAAGTAGTTCCTAGAAGATTCAAAGAACTCCGCATGCTCCATAACTTGCGAAGAGCACGCAAGGCTGCAGATTCAAATCTGGGTTCACCAGTTAATCGTGATAAAGCTCCCATTTCAAGAATCAGTGAACCTGAATCCGTAAATAGAAAATCAGCTTATTTCAAGAAATTTTTCAAAGGCTTCATTCAAACTGCAAAAAATGTGCTCCTCACCACACCCGGATGTGCTTGTTTCAGTTGTCTCATTCTCAATCACCCCATACTGTCCACAGAATTTTGCATTGATGTGGTGTCATAAATCCTTCTAACAAACAAAACCAGCAAACCATATTCATACTTTCCAATCTTTTAATAGAGAATATGGAAAGACACAACGTATTGAAAAAAAAAAATGCCCAAGCATGTTTTGAATGTAATATAGATTCTAAAAAGCCACACATGCCACAATGAAAGTTTAAATGGATGACAATTTAAAACCTTGTCACTTTGTTGGAAGCTTCATTTATTTTTATAGCTCCATAGGTGTTCGTGATTATGTGTTTCAAATAGCATCAAATTTATAAAACCAACTTTCATACTACTTTGAATCTTGTGGTCATAAAGAATGGTGTATCAGCCTACTAATTTGCCAGCCTGTGATATTTATTTTTAGCCTGCAGTGGCACTCATTTTCAGCCTAGAAATCCCAAGCATAAAACCACAACATAATGTCAACACATAGCATATAGTGAATCTGTCATGAGCTCCATGCTAAGAAGCATGAACAAGAACACGCAGAAATGCAAATAGAATGGGACACCACGTGTCCCATCATTTCCATAGGGTGTCCAACATAAGGGGGGGGAAAAACAAGACACTTCCTCCAACGTGTTTGAAGCATGTCTGACACATGTCTACAGTGTGTTGGTGCCCGATATGTGAGGTGCACTGAAACATGACCTCTAGAGATGCATTTGTGCTTCATAGATTACACATTATACAAAAGCTTCAATCAAGTTTTTCTCAAGAAATTTTTTTCCAAAATTTCCAAACTAAATTTTACTGCTTTCAACAATAATTGTGTTTATTTTGTGAGGCATATAAAAAGAAAGAGTAACTTGTGGAAATGGAATTCTAATTAAAATGTGAAACACATCTCTCTATCAACTACTGAATAAATTGAGAAGTTACATCCCGACTGCATTTTTTTGTTCTACTTATATATTCTTTCTTTTTCTTACTACGTTTCACACTTGTTCTCTTAATATCTTGCAATAAGAAAATTAATGCCCATGTGCTTTGCCTAGGAACACATATTAAGCTATTAAAACAACTCCCTTAAACCATAGTTTCATTTTAAAACCTTCTTCTACCAATTTTTAACAAATAACTGTAAATATATTTCTTCTTTTTAGATTGGCAATAACTAAAAATCTATTTTAGAGCAAACCACAACCTACCAATTCACTAAGGTGCTGAAACTTCAAAGGTCCTGCCTCTAGATAGTGTTGGTTTTTTGGAAATTGCATTTTATGGTTCAAAGATCCTGAACCTTTTCTTAAACTTATAATATGGACGCTCACTCGAGTCTACAACATCAAATTATAATCCAGTAAGGCCAAGCATAACCCTTCAAGTAATCATTCAAAATATTTGATTATTTCACTTCTTTAAAGCTTATCTCTGTTAATTTTAGAATAGAAAAGATTAGGTATGAGTGGTTAATCATACCCTTTTATATTAAATCATAAACATAAGTTAAGGCCTAAATAAAGGCCCATTACAGCAAATAAAGAGACTGAATGAGAATAAAATGGAAAATATCCTAACACATTCTAACACTCCCCCTCAAGCTGGTGCGAAGATATCTCTCATGCCCAGCTTGTCAAGAATGTCACGGAACGGTTTAATCCCTAATCCTTTGGTAAGAACATCAGCCAATTGATCCCCAAACCGCACGAAAGGCATACATATAGTGTCACTAGTAAGCTTTTCCTTGATAAAATGCCGATCAATCTCCACATGCTTGGTCCGATCATGCTGAACCGGATTGTGGCCTATATTAATGGCGGCCTTATTGTCACAGTATAGTCTCATAGAATCTGTCTGATGAATCCCCAAATCCCGCAATAATAATCGAATCCATAAAACCTCACACACACCTTGAGCCATAGCTCTGAATTCGGCCTCTGCACTAGACCGCGCAACAACATTTTGTTTCTTGCTTCTCCAAGTAACTAGATTTCCGCCAACGAAGGTACAATAGCCAGAGGTGGATCTTCTATCAGTTACTGAGCCAGCCCAATCAGCATCTGTATATGCCTCCACACTGAGATGACTATGCTTTAAGAAATAAAGACCCTTTCCCGAAGAAGATTTCAAGTATCTCAGAATCCGCATAACCGCCTCTAAGTGAGCTGCACGTGGACCATGCATAAACTGACTAACCATACTCACTGCAATAGCAATATCAGGCCGCGAATGGGATAAGTAAATAAGCTTACCCACTAGTCTCTGGTATCTCCCCCTGTCTACAGGCTGCCTCCTTCATCCTCACTAAGCTTTAGTCCGGGTTCTAATGGTGTATCACATGCTTTACTTCCAAGCATTCCAGTTTCTTTTAGCAAATCAAGCACATACTTTCGTTGACATATGAAGATACCATCTTTGGACCGAGCAACCTCAATGCCTAGAAAGTACTTCAATTTGCCTAAGTCTTTGATTTCAAACTCATTAGCCAAATACTCCTTTAACCGAGGAACCTCCTCAACATCATCCCCTGTGAGTACAATATCATCCACATAGACAATGAGGGCTGTGTTTTACCATGTGAGAGTGTTTCACAAACAAAATATGATCAGCTTGACTTTGTTTGAAACCATATCTCAGCATGGCCTGAGTAAACCTCTCAAACCAAGCCCTAGGAGACTGCTTAAGGCCATAAAGTGACTTGCGTAACCCACCTTTCCTGTGGTTTTAACATCCTCAAAGCCAGGGGAATGTCCATGTACACTTCTTCTGCCAGATCTCCATGGAGGAAAGCATTTTTTACATCAAATTGATGGAGAGGCCAGTCAAGATTAGAGACAAGGGAGAGGACTCTGACAGAATTCATCTTAGCCACTGGTGCAAATATCTCCTGATAGTCTACTCCATAAGTCTGAGTAAAACCCTTGGCCACCAATCTAACCTTGTAACGTTCAATTGAACCATCGGCTTTGTGCTTTACAGTGTACACCCACTTACATCCAACAGGTCGTTTGCCCTTAGGTAACGGCCAATTCCCAAGTGCCATTTTTAGCAAGCGCTCTCATCTCCTCCATCATGGCATGCTTCCACTCAGGAGTAGAAAGAGCATCCTGAAAATTGGAAGGAAGACTCACAGAAGAAACTTTAGACAAAAAAGCTTTATAGAAGAAGACAGATTAGTGTAGGAGACAAAATGAGAAATAGGATGTTGAGTACACGACCTAACCCCCTTCTTTTTAGCAATGGGAACATCTAGATCAGAAAGAATTGAGTTACCTGGAGGTTCACCAGAAGGAGAGGATTCTGGACACTCATCAGAAGAAGAAGATAGCAGTGGAGAATCTGAATTGGTCTCTTGTACCCAAGTAACTTTCTGTCTACCCTAGTCCTTGACATACACTTTGCCGTCTTTCACTGCAGATGGAAAGTCAGCATTCTCAATAGTTGGATCATCAGTAATAATAGTTTCAGGAGTCTCAATAACTGATGGTGATGGTAGTGATACAGGAGTCTCTTCACACCAAGGCTCCTCCTGAAGAGATGACAGGGACACCGGGGAGGAGAGAAAATAAGACTGAGATTCAAAGAAAGACACATCCATAGAGACAAACCATTTGTGAGAGGGGTGATGATAACACTTGTAGCCCTTTTGAGTGGCGGAGTAACCCAAGAAGACACACCGAAAAGACCGAGGATCCAACTTACTACGGGTAGGAGAATAGTTATGAACAAAGCACACACACCCAAAGGTTTTGGGAGGAATGGAGAAGGCAGCAGAAGCTTGAAAGCCGAACAAAACCTGAAGAGGAGTTTGTTTATGAAGAACCTGGGTAGGAAGCCAATTGATGAGGAACGCAACAGTGAGAACCGCTTCCCCCCAATAGGATCGAGGAACGCGCGTTTCAAAGGATAAACAACGCGCAATATCAAGAAGATGTCGGTTTTTACGCTCGGCAACACCATTCTGTTGAGGGGTATTGGTACAAGAAGTTTGATGAATAATACCATGAGTGGCAAAATAGCTGGCAAGTCCAAAATCAATGTATTCCCCCCATTATCAGAACGCAGAATTTTGACAACTGCCCCAAATTGAGTGCAAAGCATTTTATGAAAATTTTGAAACACAGAAAACACCTCACATTTGTCCTTCATATGATACACCCAGGTGGTCCTAGAACAATCATCAATAAAGGTGACAAACCATCGTTGACCCTTTAAAGACATAAAACAAGAGGGACCCCCATACATCAAAATGAATCAAAGAAAAAGGAACTAAACTTTTATTAATAGAAGGAGCAAAAGAAGTTCTGTGTTGTTTGCCAAGTTGACACAACTCACAATGAAACTCAGAAACGTTATTTTTCAAAAAAACAGAGGGAAAAAGATGCTTAAGTAACAAAAAAGATGGATGCCCAAGACGGCGGTGCCACAGCCAGATGTCTTCCTTGGTAGATGGAAACTGAATGGATGAGTGAGCCAGCTTGTCTGCTTGATCCAAGATATAGAGACCATTCTCGTGTCTACCACTGCCAATCATCTTCCTCGTGATAAGGTCCTGAAACAGACAATGGTCAGGGAAAAAGGTCACACTACAATTTAAGTCCCAAGTAATACGACTCAAAGACAAAAGATTAACACTAAAATTGAAAACATGTAGGACAGAAGATAAAGGAGAGAAGCAGTGGCATGAATTAAACCTTTCCCAGACACAGAAGAAATGGTACCATCAGCAATTCAAACTTTATCCTGCCCTGAAGAAGGGGTATACGCGGAGAACAAATCAGAAGAACCAGACATGTGGTCAGAAGCACCAGAATCGATAATCCAAGGTAACGTTTGATGAGAGAGGAGAGCACTTGTAGAAGAAGCTAAGTTACCTGACTGGGCAATATTACCTGAAGATGAAAAAGAGGCCCGACGGTCTAACAAGTGGCAAAGAGCAACCTCCAACTCAGAAGTAGAAAACCCCGAGATATCAGCAGATGAATCAACTGGAGCTGTGGACTGTGGCTCAACTGTATCAGAATGATGGGCTCGGGCATTGGGCCCACGGCCTTGAGACTATCCGGAGTGACCCCCTCGAGGACTAGAACGGTCTCCACGACCTCCAGATGGTTGCCCATGCAACTTCCAACAAGTCTCACGGGTGTGGCGAGGGCGACGACAAAAATCACAGAAGAGAGTATCCTTCTCAGAAGGAGGACAAGAACCACGATCCCCATCTCGAGAGGTAGAAACTAGGGCAGATCGATCAGAAGAGGCAGCCGGAAGCATAGCAGAACGACGACTCTCCTCATTCTGCACATAAGCAAACGCTTCTTGGAGAGAAGGAAGAGCATCCATACCAAGCACACGACTCCGAACAGGATCAAACTCCACATTCAAACCTTCCAAAAACTTGAAGACCCGCACTTGTTCAACAAATTTCCGGTAACCAGCAGAATCTGTGGGACAGACAGGCTTGTAGTCCTGAAGGTGATCAAGTCGCTTCCACCCATTGCTAAGGAAAGTAAAATACTGGAGAATAGTCATCTCACCCTGAACAGACCGGTCAAGAGAGCGTCGCAACTCAAAAGTCTGTGAGAAATTACCTTTGCGGGAATACGTAGTGGCCACAGCCTCCCAAATATCCTGTGCTATGTCCATAGACAAGCATCCCTCACCGATCTCCGGAACCATAGAGTGTATCAACCAACCCATGATAAGAGAATTGGTAATCTCCCACTGATCATAACCTGTATCGGTGATACTGGGAGCCTGAACACGCCCATCAACATAGCCTATCTTCCCTTTGCTCTTCAAAAATATAGTCAAACTCTGCGACCACGCTAGATAGTTCTGACCATTAAAGAGAGAGGTGGTGATTTTCTGGCCAGGGTGGAGAGAATCGGTCATCGAAGTAGTCAAAACAGAACTCGCGCCCTGTGTAGCAGACTGCGAAGTAGTAGACTCACTAGTCAATTCGGCCATAATGACGTCAAGACGGAACCCTCACAAACACATCCAAGTGAATCACAAACCCGAAAGATGGGAAAATATAATAATGAATTTAAAAATAAATTTAAGAGAACATTTTTTTTTTCCTTTTTGTTTTTCTTTTTTTAAGAAGACAGAGAGAGATTAAGAAGAGGAGAATACAGACTCAGAGAGACTTACATATTACGAAGACACTGAGAGAGATGAAGACGAAGGAGTTACATGTAAAGACCGAGAGAGATGTCGACGAGGACAGACCACAGGGCTCCAAGCCAGTCGAGAGAGAGATGCGCCTGTGCCTTCGAATGGAGTCGCGACTCCGACTAGGGTTGTCGGAACCCTAGGTGCCTTCGACTGGGGCTGTCGGAGCCCTAAGTTGTGCCTTCGACTGGAGTCGTGACTCCGACTGGGGCTGTCGGAACCCTAGGTGCCGTCGACTGGGGCTGTCGGAACCCTAGGTGGCTACGCCGGGGGCTTGTGGGCTGGGGTGGTGGTGCTGTGGCTTGGTGGTGGTACGGCTAGGGTTTTTTTTTTTTTTCTTCTTCTAGTTCTGCTCTAATACCATGTTAATTTTAGAAGAGAAAAGATTAGGATATGAGTTGTTAATCATACCCTTTTATATTAAATCATAAACATAAGTTAAGGCCTAAATAAAGGCCCATTACAGCAAATAAAGAGACTGAATGAGAATAAAATGGGAAATATCCTAACACATTCTAACAATCTCATGATGCATGAAACACTTCTTGGCAGAGAAAACTTCTCCATCCTCGGCCTACTTTCTTAAATGGACACAACGCATGCCCTTGGATAAGAAAAAACTTCTATTCTCTTTAGTAAAGACATGTTCCCTTCTGGTCATTGAACCATCACAAACCTATCACTGTATGGAATTTGATGCTCTGCCCATGCAACTCTAGACAAGTTCATTTGAAGAGGGGACATACAATTCAAGCTATTACTCATTGATGCATTGAAATTTAAAAATAAAAATAAAAAATAAAATTCCTTATTTCAATAACAAAGACATCAAGGTCATTTGTCAGATTAAAATTGTCTCATCTTCAACATAATCCATGCTTACTGCCAACATTATGAAACCAGTTATTGAAGCTCCATGTCCCTATTAACTCAAAAATTTGAAACCATGCTAGTGCAACAACCACAAAGCGCCATTCATGATTATGAAGAGACTCAAGCAAGTCAAAGCTACTTCCCAAAAGCATAAATGAAGAATCTAAAAATATCAAAATTTGTGGATTAAAGAGGAATTGGAATGCAAACATTTGAGACCATGCTAGTGCAACAAGTAAAAAGAATCAATCAGAATCTGAAGGGAAACAAGTAATTCAAAGCTACTATACAAAGATAAATGAAACATCTTGAATACTTCACATTTTATAGATTAATTTGAAATTGCAATTCTTTCTTTTGACTTAAGCAAGACGTAAAAATTACCTTCAAGTTAATCCATGCAAAGGGCAATCCTGTAGGGGTATCAAAAGCAGGTAGAAAGCGCTGCCCCAAATCTTCAGCTAGAATAAGAAGTTGATTCTTGTACTTTCCTTGGACCAACCTGTTTGTAGAATCAGTGGCAAGAATATGAGCAGCAACAAGCCCTCCAAGAACTCTTATGTTGCACTACACAATAGCGAAAACACGATTAAGCGCTCCAAATTCAACTTGATTCACCATAAACAGCACTCCTTGGTAAAGAATAAAAGAAAAGGTGGCATTAGTCAAGATTTATTTCAGTAGCACATTGAAGCCACATTAGATGAAGTATTGAGTAAAACATTAAATCCTATATTTTACATTAGAATTTTTAAAGTTATACCTCAAAAAGATTTATCCTTGCATCGACATCAAATGTTAAATTTTCAGCAAGCCAAAGAACTGCCCTTTCAAATTCTGTGTTGTTCCCCATGATAACAAGGCTGAGATGAGAGGGGAAAAAAAAATAGAAACAAACAGTGTTATCTGTTACAATATTTTAATGGCCTAGAAGACCTAGAAGATAAAAGTACAACTACATCCTTGTATCAATGAACTTATCTCTATGAAACAGTATATCATACCTGGACAATGATTCTATAAGTGTAAGGGCAGATCCATTATACTCTTGCGGCAAATGTTCAAGCTAAAATTTGAGACGGTAGACAATTAAATTATTCGTTTAACACTGATAACTGCAAAAGATTTCAGGTGATAAAATTACCTTCAAATTTCCAAGCTCGACAAGGGAGTCAGTGTATGTTTTGGCAACGGGCTTTAGCTCATCATGCTACAAAAACAAAAAGATAGAAATTCATGTCATTACACAAAGATGATATTTCTCTCAGAAACAATTAGTTGGAACTAGAACTAACCGGAAAAGCATAAGTCATATAGTTGTCATAAGCATGGTAAAACCTGAAAAAGGAGGGAAAAAAACATTACACTGTTAAAGCATGTTTTCCACATTGGACAGTTAAGAAAGAGATGCCAGATTTCAACAATGCAGAAGCCTCTTTTTTGTTTTCCATTTTTCTTTGATCATAGTTTTCTTTCCTTTTCTCATTTCATAACAAAATTCACACCCACAAATTAGAATATATTGATAATAGCTTCAAATAAAACCCCTACACTTGCTTTGGTTATCAGGGGAACAAGGAAAAGCGAAACAATTTTCAGTCATACATATTCTTCAGTTTGCTTCCTGCGAAATCAAAGCCTCAACTAAACTAAAACTAGAAGTAGTGAAAGACTTTAGTTAACTAGTTTTTTTAATCAAAAAACCAAAAAACTAACCATTACACTCCTTTCTTCTATTTTCCTATAATCTCCAAAGAACCACATGGAAAACAATGACACATTTGGCACCCTTCATTGGAATTGTTGTTATTAGAAACTCCATAATTTTTTTGATGAGTGCTAGGCACTTTTTAAATTGAAACCTATAGAAAGGTTGCAAGTCTGAAGTTAGATATTCAATAGTTCAAAAAATTCACCACAGCAATAAAGTGGGGGGTAGTAAATAATAAAACCACAAAAATCTTATAGGGCATGGTAGCATCTGTATTTCGCAGAACCCCATCACACAAAACCAAACTGATATAGTAATTTATGCTAATTATGCATAATTCAACCCAAAAAAATAAATTGGGTAGTGAAAATGCATAAAACCAATCAATTCCAAAGACTACCCGCGAAGTGGACCGTAAACAACTCGCTAGTGTTAACACAAAAAAATCAAGTTGAACATGAGAATTCACTCCTTTCAGAAATCTATAACTCTAAATAGAACTTGCATAGTATACATAATAAATAAATAAAAATTTTAAAAAAAAATGAGATTTAACAATGAATAAGTGGACCAAGATGATTAATTCCTACTTTTCAAGAACCCATCACAGCTTATATAACTGGACAGTGTACAGCCAAACTTTAAGAAATAGTCTAAGCAATAAAATAGCAACAATTTGCATAAATTCAGCTAAAAATAGCTAAATTCTTGATGATGTTTCGACTTATATTTGCCCAACATCAATAAAAAAAATCACAATACACAAAATACACATGGTATCTAGTTAAATAAAAATAAAATTGTGAAACTCAATGGGGATTTGACTCACATCTTGCGAACTTTCTCACTCATGCGTCTCTTCTTAGCTGCCCAACGAGGATCGAGTTCAGACATAGATTTGTAGAAGATGGTGGGAGATATAACGAGAAAAATCAGAACCCATGTCCCAGAATTGCGAGGAAACATGACTGGGACAGAGTACAGATGAATGAGAGAGAGAGAGAGAGAGAGAGAGATCTGGTGGGCGAGGATTAGGTGATTAAGGGGTCTTTTGGGAAGTTGCCAAAAAACTCAATTTTTTTGTTTTTTAACTTTTTTTTTTTTTTTTAGTCCCTATCTAAAAAAAAAAAAACTTTTTTTAGTCAAAAATAAGTTAGTTTATTTATCCAAAATAACCTAACTTTTTTTAAAAAGTCAAAAAATCAAAAAATTAATTTTAAAGAGTATAAAGTTTTTTATTTTTTTTTCAAAAATCAACGATAAAATTACACATTAACTCTTTTGAGATTTCTAAAATCACACTAACATTTCCTCTTTGCTTCATTTTTCTATTTCAAATTCACCCCTCCATACACTTTGTGTTAACTTTTATCAACGAAAAAAGATGCAAAAATCCACAATCATCACCGATCACACAATAGCTCAAAAGGGAGCAAAAGATATTCTCCTCACCAATCAAAACCCTCCATCGTATCACAATCATCTTTACTCTTCATCTCTATGGATTTACCCTCCAACACCTCCACTATTACATCTTTACCCTAGTTTTAATACGAACAATGCTACATCTACCTAAAAACTTATTAACAATCTTACTGTAAGAGGGGTTAACTTGAGTCCATTAAATTAATTAGGTCCAATTGGAGTCCAATCAAAAAGTCCAAAAGTTAATGGGTCTGGAAAAATTATCACCAAGTGGCTTCAAAAGAATTATATTGAATAGACCCGCAAGAAAGTCAAAAAATTGGGCCGAGGAAGACCCATTGAGCTTATATCTCTAGAGAAAGTCCAACAAGCCCATCCGAAGAAGCCCAAATCATACTAGTGTCCAAAAAAGTTAACCGTTGCTTTCAAAAGAGGTGAAACCCTCAAAGGAGAGCCATTCCTCGAGGTATTTGCTTAGTCTTGAAAGGATTCAAAATCACGAACCTAGAGACCTATTGAGCTCGGACTCGAAAAGGTTCGGATACATGAACCTAAAGATCCGAAGCACTTGACTTTGAATGTATTCGAACGCAATTTAAAAATCACTCCGTTAATGAGTCCTAGAACACTAGCTGGCTCGGAGCTTTTGGGGATCTACGCACTAGAACCATGGGCGTGATAGAGTCCGAACAAAGGATCCAATCCCGAGGGCGATGAGCGGAGACAAATTCACTCTTCGATTAGACTAGCATATACCTAGGTCGAAGTGGCACAATCTAGCCTATACCCGAGTCGAGGTGATACGATCTAGAAGGTTCTTACAACTCAGTGATATTTATGGCAAGGTGTTCTCTTGAACTACCCTTGACCCTTTTGCAGTAGGACATCCTCTACGACTACCCCTGAGCCTTTGGGACGGTTGTGGATCATTGGTTAGATGTAGCTAAGAAGAAGGATTCGTCGAGAAGTTGATCTCCCCTTCAGGATTTTTCTTATTCTCGGAGAGGTCACCTCTTCAGACGAAGTGGTTAGAGAGAATATTCCCTATGCGCCTTACAGATGGGCTCTATTCTACATCATGAGGTGCCTATGAATAACACCTACCCATAGCTTTACAAGGGATAAATTTTGGAGAGAGAATTTTTTGAGGAAAACTAATTTCCCTTCTCCATTATCTATCTTGAGAGTGAAAGTAGAAGATCTATAGTAGAGCCTTGCCATTATTCTCTTTCTAATTATTTTGCCTTCTTCTTTATCTAATTTCTTATCTCAATCATCTTTTTGCTATTGTGTTTTTAAGTTTCAATCGTTAAAGAATCTAAGTCTCTCATTATTTCTAGAAGATTCAAAGTTTCTAGAGACATTTGAATTTTTCGGTAGACATTCAAAAATTCTGGCGACTTTTCTGATGACTTTCAAATTTTCCGGCAACATCCCCGGATCCTCTCATACACTACTAAAACATACGTGTCTAAATATCATTAGATATTTAAATGTCATTTTTTTTGGACAACTAATCACATTTGACCTCTTGTATTTTTAGTAAGATTTTTAATAACATTGTTAGTATATATAGAATTATTATTTTAATAGTTGAGAAATGAGATTTTTTTAGAGAAAGAACATACCACAAATGCATAAACCCCCTCCCCATATTCTCTTACTGTTGCAACTTCTCCATCCATCGGCTCTCTCTACTCTAATATCAACCCCAATTAGTCACCTCCGTTGTGGATTTATCAAAAAAAATAATAAAGATTTGGTGAAAGAGAGACACAGAGACTGTGATGGATTACACTTTTTTATTTTGCTCATTTTTATTTCATTATTTACTAGTGTTAATGTTAAGGGCAAAATGATAAAAACCTAGCTTTTCTAACACTGTTCAACCAATACCACTGACATGGGAGGTCAGTGTTAGGGGGCTTTTCCCAAATTAAGTTAAATTGGCAATTTATTTTTTAAACTAAACCTAGTGTGGACGGAATTTTTAAATTAGGCTAAAACGTGGTTGTGAACCACGCTTTCACCGTTTTTGTATCTATCGCGCAGAAATTTTGAAAAATCATAAAAGCGTTGTTACAAACCACGCTTTTACATAAAAAGACGTGGTTACAAAGCACACTTTTAAGTTAATCATAAAACGTGGTTTCAAACCACGCTTTTAAATAAAATAATTTTTTTTTTCTTTTTTTTTAAAGAAACGTAGTTTTTAACTACGCTTTCTTAATTAAATTGTATTGTAAAGAAAGCATGGCTAGAAACCACGCTTTCAATAATTCATCAAACACACGCACTCACAAACTCACTCTCTCTCTCTCTTCCCCCTCTCTCTCTCTATCTCTCTGTGACAACCTCACACACACACTCACACTCAATATATATAAATTTTAATATATATTTATAATTTAATATATATATACATTTTATTTCATAAAATTGAAACCAATATTAAATATATATAATAATTTATAATAGCAAATAATAATCAACTATATAAAATGATTACTTTTTTATTTTAATTCTTAATTATTATTATTTTTATTGTTTAGGGATAAATTTTTTTTTTTATTTTAGGGTTTAGGGTTTAATTCTTAAAATTTATTTATTTTTATTTTAGGGTTTAGAATTTAGGGTTTAGGATTTATAAAAAAAATAAATTTTAAGAATTAAACTATAAATTCTAAACCCTAAATCCTAAACTCTAAAATAAAAATAAATAAATTTTAAGAATTAAACCCTAAACCCTAAAATAAAAAAAAAAAAAATTTTATCCCTAAACACTAAGGTAACGTTTGGTAACGTTTACGTTTTTTGTTTATGTTTACAAAAATTTTATAAAATGGTTTCTGTTTATTTTTAGAAAAACATAAATTACAAACGTTTGTTTGAACAAAATGTTTAAAAAAAATTTAAAACATAAACTAAAAAATATGTTTGTTCAAGCCTAAAATATTTATATTTATATTTATTATTTATGACAATGGATCACACATATTATAATTGAAAAAAAAATTAATTAAAAAAAATAATTGAAAAAAAATAATTGGAAAAAACGTGGTTTGTAAAAATTATTGAAAAAAATTTAATTGGAAAAAATTATTGAAAAAAAAAATATTTGAAAAAAAATGAAAAAAAAATTTATTTGAAAAAAAAAATTGAAAACTGAAAACGTAAACTCATTTTTTGAGTTTACATTTTTTTCTCAAATTTATAAACTAAAACAACCATTTATAAACCAACGATTTTTCGGGGCTTTGATAATTTTTTTGATTTATAAATGGTTGTCTTAGTTTATGTTGAAGAAAAAACGTAAACTCAAAAAATGAGTTTACGTTTTCAGTTTTCAATTATTTTTTTCAAAAAATTTTTTTTGAAAAATAATTTTTTTTCAGTTATTTTTTTAATTAATTTTTTTTTCATTTTTTTTCAAATAATTGTTTTTCAATTAAATTTTTTCCAATTAAATTTTTTCCAATAATTTTTACAAATCACGTTTTTTCCAATTAAATCTTTTTCAATTATTTTTTTAATTAATTTTTTTTCAATTATAATATGTGTGATCTCATTGCCATAAATAATAAATATAAATATAAATATTTTAGACTTGAACAAACATATTTTTTAGTTTATGTTTTAAAAAAATTTCAAACATTTTGTTCAAACTAAACAAATTTGTAATTTATGTTTTTCTAAAAATAAACAGAAACCAGTTTACAAAATTTTTGTAAACATAAACCAAAAACGTAAAAGTTACCAAACGCTACCTTAGTGTTTAGGGATAAAATTTATTTATTTTTTGTTTTAGGGTTTAGGGTTTAATTCTTAAAATTTATTTAATTTTATTTTAGAGTTTAGGATTTAGGGTTTAGAATTTATAATTTAATTCTTAAAATTTATTTATTTTTTAAATCCTAAACCCTAAAATAAAAATAAATAAATTTTAAGAATTAAACCTTAAACCCGAAAATAAAAAAAAAATATTAATTTTATCCCTAAACAGTAAAATAAAAAAAAATTAAGAATTAAAATAAAAAAGTAATCATTTTATATAGTTGATTATTATTTGCTATTATAAGTTATTATTATATATATTTAATATTGGTTTCAATTTTATGAAATAAAATTTATATATATATTAAATTATAAATATATATTAAAATTTATATATATATCGAGTGTGAGTGTGTGTGTGAGTGATGTGTGTGTGGGGGGGCGGTTGTCACAGAGAGAGAGAGTGTGCGTGTTTGTGAGTGCGTGTGTTTGATGAATTATTGAAAGGGTGGTTTCTAACAATGCTTTCTTTACAATACAGTTTAATTAAAAAAGCGTGGTTAGAAATCACGTTTTCTGAAAAATAAAATAAAATAAAATAAAAATTATTTTACTTAAAAGCGTTATTTGAAACCTCGTTTTATGATTAACTTAAAAGCGTGGTTTGTAACCACGTCTTCTTAATTAAAAGCGTGGTTTATAACCACGCTTTTATGATTTCTCAAAATTTCCGCGCGATAGGTACAAAAACGGTGAAAGCGTGGTTCACAACCACATTTTAGCCTAGTTTAGGAATTCTGTCCAAACTAGACCTAGTTTGGGAAATAGGTTACTAATTTGGCTTAATTTGGGAAAAGCCCCCAGTGTTAGTTTAGAAATCTCAATGGAAGTCCATGTAAATATCAGTAATCTCAAGGGCGGCCAATGTAATTTACTCAAAAATCAATAATTCAAAAAAAAAAAAATTAAAAAGTGCATTTTCATATTTTTATATTTATTGAATTATTTTTAGATTTTTTCAAAAATATTTTAGTTTTCAAATATATTTAATGACTAAAATATGAAAAACTTCGCTAAATATAATTATTTAAAAAAAAAAAAAAAACTCGAAAGCTTAAAATTATTTTTAAAAATTCAAAACCAAATAGAGTGAATATTACACCCAAAAAAAAAATTAAAATCCATCATATCATTATAATGGGGTTTTTAGTTGGGAAAATTAGCAATATATTCTCTATATAGTTTGGATAGTAGGAGAAATCCAAGATAATTTCTCTTCCTAATTAAGATCCTTTAATGTTTTTATATTTTTCACTCCGTATGAAATCAAAGAAACTTCACTTTGATGTAACATTGAAAACTGTAAAATTTCATGAATTTTTTTTCTTCAAAATTTCATATTACTTGTGGATCTATGTCTTTGTGTTTTTCTCTATGTTGAAACACAAAATTTCTGTCTTTGTTTTCTTTGTGTTGAAATACAAAATTTTTTCTGCATTTTCTCTATGTTAAAATATAATTTTCTCTGTGTTGAAATAGAATTTTTTGTGTCTATGTATTTTTATTTGTGTTGAAACAAAATTTTCTCTGTACTTCTGTGTTTTTCTCTATATTGAAACACATATGCTTCAGAAAAATTAGTGAAACATTCCTCTCCAACTTTGGTTAATATGAGAGGTCCAATATGTATTTTTTTTATTAACTAAGGTCCCTCAATAAAAATTTTCTGTGTTAGGGTGAAATTTCTCTGTATCGAATTTTTTCTATGAAAATGTTGAAGGACCCCAACTACTATGAAAATATTATATATTATTTATCTTATAAAATCTTAATATTAGTGACTTTAAAAAAAATTCCTATTTTCTGTGTTTTTATATTTTTCATTCTGTACGAAGTTAGAGAAATTTCACTATGACGTAACAATAAATGCAGTAAAATTTCATGAATTTTTTTCTTCAGAATTTTATATTGCTTATGGATCTGTGTCACTGTGTTTTTCTCTATATTGAAACATGAAAATTCTCTGTCTCTATTTTTCTCTGTGTTGAAATACAAAATTTTCTTTTGTATTTTATCTATGTTTAAACACAATTTTCTCTATGTTTCTATGCTTTTCTCTGTATTGAAACAAAATTTTCTTTGTCTCTGTATTTTTCTTTGTGTTGAAACAAATTTTCCTCTTTATTTCTGTGTTTTTCTCTGTGTTAAAACACAAAATTTTCTCTGTGTTTTTATATTTTTCACTCTATGCAAAGTTAGAGAAATTTCACTGTGACGTAACAATAAACATAGTAAAATTTCATGAATTTTAATATTTAGAAGTCGTATTACTCATTGATCTTGTTTGAAAGATCGTGTCGATAAAGGTCTAAAAATATAAATTTTACAAAAAATAGAGATGTAAATCAAAAGTTATTAAATTTTAAAGTTTTGAAATTATTTAAACAACGTAAAAGTTAACTAACTGTGGTGGGTTATTTTTGTCCAAAATTATTAGCTATGTTTGTTGGAGGACCTAAACTATTGCTAGAAAATTGTTTATCCTTATTCTTCTAAAGTAATATTAGTAGAAAAAAAATTCAAACAAGAGACCACCTAAAGAAATATAAGAATTTTTGTCAAAAAAAATTAGCCTCCTTGCTTGTAACGTTAAACACCAAATAACTGAATTTTTTAATAAGGGGTATTCCACGACAATTTCATTGTGGCTTTACTTAAAAATGAAGTACTTCTCATCTAATTTCTTTGAACCCCTACTCCAAATTTTTTTATTACAATTTATCATATCATAAAATATCAATTTTATTCTCATTCTTATCCTCACAAACCCTAACTTACCTCACATACAACCACTCTCATTTGCCATTTTCTAACCTCTTTCTACTACCCCCAGCCCTTCTCTACCATTCTCTAGTCCCAACACTTCATCTATTGCTTTCTCTCTCTCTGTGTATTGATCTTTTGGTTTTTCTCTTCCTCTCTTTGTCGATCTCTCATTTTGCTTCTCTCTATAGCTGTCATTCTTCTCCTATGTTGACTTCTCTTTCTCTCTCTCTTGATCTTTTACTCGCTTTCCGTCTTCATCATTCTATCACTCTTTTTCTATTTTTGACGCTCTCTCTATCTCTTTGTGTCAAATGCTACAAAAAAAATATTAGAGGCTATAGAAGCTGAAGAATGAGGGGTGTGGGGATATATTTTCTGAGTACCAACACGTGGCAAGGTGACGCCAACGTGTCAGCCGAGGTGCCACGTGTCATGGTTGTTGTACCGAGGTCATCTCGGCTAGGCCGAGGTTACCTCCGAAGATATCGGAATCCGAGATAAGCGGATAAGGGACAAGAGTCCTAGAATGAAGAGGGAACTCAACCTGGATATGGACAAGAGTCCTAGATTGGGAGAAGACTTCAGTTTGGGTAAAGATAAGACTCTTAGAGAGTTTATCCTAATCCCACTGGGAGTCCCAGATTAGCAATAATCCTAAGTCCATTAAGGCCAGGCTCCTATTGGGACTAGGATTATCTTGGCTATAAAAGAGAGGCACCCCCATGGGTCTAAGGTATGCTTTTTGATACTCAAGCTTGTGAGTTGAATAGTTGATTTATCTTTGAGAGATATTGAGTACTGACTTGATCGTCGGAGTACCCCCGGGTGGCGAACCACCGCGGGATTCTTCTCTTTCTGTTGCAGGTTATCTAGAAGCCATCTATTCTGCCTGTGTTCTACAGCTGAATCACTAAGGAGGGCAGTGTGATCAGAAAATCACTCACACAATTTGGCGCCGTCTGTGGGAAAGAAAGAAGAATAGATGGCCAGTGAAGGACAGAAGGATCAGATTGGAGACAACGCTCCTGCTGGAAGTGGGAGACCTATCGACCTCGATGTTGAAGGGGACAGCCGCAACACAGAAACTTGTGACCAGAGTCGGCCAGGAAGGTGACGCACCAAAGACAATAGATCGAAGCGGATACTACAACGAAGATGACCTCCAGGTATGGAAGGATAGATACCTGCGGAGGAACGAAGACCCTTCCACAAGGGATGCAAAGACAGGGGGCATGAATGCTCCCAAGGAGATAACATTCGAGTATAGAAGAACTTAGACTAAGTGAGCAGATCTCGGATTCCAGATCCCGGATCCGAGAAGACATGATCTCAGCCTAGACAAGTAGGCTCGAGAAGACGAGAGCTCAGCCTAAGTGAGCAGATCCCGGATTTCAGATCCCGGATCCATGATCTCGGCCTAGATAAGTAGGTCCGAGGTGAGAAGAGCTCAGCCTAAGTGAGCAAATCCAAGATTCTAGCAGACAAGATCTCGGCACTTAAGTCCGAGAAGAGAAGAGCTCAGTGAGCAGATCTCAGATCCGAGAAGATAAAAAAGAAAACACACAAGGTTAGACTGCAATTAGCCAGGTTGAAGACCTTTTATAAGGTTCGCAAAGGAGTATGTGGAAGCCATGCAGGGGGCAGGGAGAAGAAGAATATGTTTACCACTTGTTGAAATTTGTAGAAATTTACAAGTTGGTTAAACCGAGATGATGTTTAACCGAAGTTAAGCCGAGATGATTCTTAACCGACGTTAAGCCGAGATAATGTCTAACCGAAGTTAAACCGAGATGATTCTTAACCGAAGTTAAGCCGAGATGATTCTTAACCGACGTTAAGCCGAGATAATGTTTAACCGAAGTTAAACCGAGATGATGCTTAACCGAAGTTCAGCCGAGATGGTTCCTTATCTTCACTTGTTGAAATTTGTAGCAATTTACAAGTTGAAGTTAAGCTGAGATGGTTCATTATCTTCACTTGTTGAAATTTGTAGCAATTTACAAGTTGAAGTTAAGCTGAGATGGTTCCTTATCTTCACTTGTTGAAATTTGTAGCAATTTACAAGTTGAAGTTAAGCTGATTCCTTATCTTCACTTGTTGAAATTTGTAGCAATTTACAAGTTGAAGTTAAGCTGAGATGGTTTCTTATCTTCACTTGTTGAAATTTGTAGCAATTTACAAGTTGAAGTTAAGCTGAGATGGTTCCTTATCTTCACTTGTTGAAATTTGTAGCAATTTACAAGTTGAAGTTAAGCCGAGATTACTGTTTCTCTTCGCTTGTTGAAATTTGTAGCAATTTACAAGTCGAAGTGAAGCCGAGGTTATTGCTTGAACAATTGTAGCACTCTACAGGTTGGTTAAACCAAAGAGGATGCTTAACACTTGTTGAAATTTGTAGCAATTTACAAGACAATGTTAAGCCGACATATGATCATCTGTTGAAATTTGCAGCAATTTACAGGTTGAGGTAAAAGCTAAGTATTTTGTTTAAACACTTGTTGAAATTTGTAGCAATTTACAAGTAGATCATTATTTAGCACTTGTTATAACTTGAGAAAAGTTCACTGAATATATTAATCCTTGTTGAAATTTGTAACAATTTACAAGTGGGTTAGACTGAGATCACTGTTTAAACACTTGTTGAAATTTATGAAAAGTTTGCAGGTCAGTATCTTGCCGAAGTAAAGCTTGTAGTTATTATACCCGAGGTATGTAACCCCGAGAAGATTACACAAAGGAGGCAAAGTATGAAAGGCATGCAAAATATTCTAAGTATAGAATCATCAAGAGAAAATAAAGATTGAGGCATTCAGACAATACAGTTGTAGTTTTTTTATTAAAGAGGGAACAATCAAAGCGTAACTGTTCAGAAGAAGGCACGTCGGCCAGATTAAAAGCATACAAAGACGGACAAAGTACATGGTACAAGGTACAAGGAGTAAAAGAAGCAAACAAACTACTCGGCATCAATGGCAGAATATAGAAGACAGTTGGGAAGACTTCTCAGCAGCCTTCTCGGCCTCGAGCTCAGCATTGATCTCCCAAAGAGTTTGATCAAGGCTCTTCTCGATAATTGGCACCTCGGAGTTTGAAGGCAAGGATTGAAAGCAAGAATCTGGAAAAAGACACCGAAAACAGAAACAAGAATGTAATTCGTAATCAAGAATGGTGATAAAGCTATCAGGAAATCAAGACAAAAAGATTGCACAGGTGTGTCAAGCCAAGAACAGTGGCAGAAATCAACAGATGTGTGAACAGTGTGTATTCAAGAAGATGATTTGGAAACAATGGTGATTAACAGTGAAGCAGAGCTTCTTGGAAAGTAACAAGAAATAAAACCAGGAGGAACAGTGGCTTACCAGAAAGATGGAAGCCGGAATAAAAATTGCCGAAGTCTGACGACAATGACGTAAGCTTCACCGGAGGAGAGGAACGAAAACAGTTGCAGAGCTTGAAAGCTTGGAACAATGACGGATTTAAGCAAAAGAGCTAGAAAGAGAAAAAGCCAGAGGATTGAATGAAAAAAGAGAAAAATCAGAGTCAAGAAGACAACAAAGTTCAAGAATAAAGCCAAAATACACAGGCACTAAGTAAAGTATGTGAAGAACAAGAAAGTAAATGACCCAGACACAATGCTAGCAACAGAAAGCGGATATGGCAAGAACAGTGCCAGGCATTCAAACAATTCAAAACTTGAAAACAGACGAAAATAGAAGACAACAGATGGCAAGTAAACAAATTCAGAAGAGTTATGAAAGATTGATCTTAATAAAAGAGTTTATGAACCTACCAAGAGAAATGAACGCCGATATGAAAATCGCCGGAGTCAAATAGATGACTGGAAATCAGGAACCCGCTGGAGAATGTGAGTGGAGCAGTTGCAAAGCTCTTGGAGTTTACGAATTAATGGAACAAGAACCTCGGCTAGGAGGTGTGATCTCGAGCAGCTTGGAAAGCATGAAGCTTGATACTTGACAAAAGTGGACAGTAAAATCCAGGAAACTTTGAGGTCGGCGAGTTTGATCTCGGACAGAGGGGCACCGATGAACGAACAATGTAGGTTCCATCACCTCAGAATGCCGAGGTAATAGAACCTAGGGGGCAGTTGTGGGGATATATTTTCTGAGTACCAACACGTGGCAAGGTGACGCCGACGTGTCAGCCGAGGTGCCACGTGTCTTGGTTGTTGTACCGAGGTCATCTCGGCTAGGCCGAGGTTACCTCCGAAGATATCGGAATCCGAGATAAGCGGATAAGGGACAAGAGTCCTAGAATGAAGAGGGAACTCAACCTGGATATGGACAAGAGTCCTAGATTGGGAGAAGACTTCAGTTTGGGTAAAGATAAGACTCTTAGAGAGTTTATCCTAATCCCACTGGGAGTCCCAGATTAGCAGGAATGCTAAGTCCATTAGGGCCAGGCTCCTATTGGGACTAGGATTGTCTTGGCTATAAAAGAGAGGCACCCCCATGGGTCTAAGGTATGCTTTTTGATACTCAAGCTTGTGAGTTGAATAGTTGATTTATCTTTGAGAGATATTGAGTACTGACTTGATCGTCGGAGTACCCCCGGGTGGCGAACCACCGCGGGATTCTTCTCTTTCTGTTGCAGGTTATCTAGAAGCCATCTATTCTGCCTGTGTTCTACAGCTGAATCACTAAGGAGGGCAGTGTGATCAGAAAATCACTCACACAAATATACTATATATTTTATCAATATATAAAACACTTTTTTATATATATAAATATATAAATATTCAGATTAATTATGTATAATTAACTATCACATTAAATTAATTAAATACAACATTAAAGTCTCATGTAGCCACGCAATCAATAAAGTCCAAAAATAAAATAAGGTAATAATAATAATAAATAATGACTTAAGAAAAATTAGAGTCGTTAAAAAATGCTGAGATCTATTTTAGTCATTTGAAGTTTTTTTTGAGAGTGCATTACATAATTATCTTTGAGAATATCTTCTTGTCTTCTTAAAGTGCATTCAATGGGATTTACCATACATTTGAAGGTCTTGGATCTTTGTCTTAATTTCCCTTTACCAAAGAGCTATTGTAAATGGTATTTTTAATAAAGTTGTGTTATAATGTTTTGGATAAAAAATTTGTTTTGTTTTGAAAAAATATTTGATCAAACATGAATGATTATCTTTTAGTTTTATATCAAATATTTTGTTGGTTTTGATGACATTTTTGAAAGGTCCTTGTGTTAGGGGACTTTAATATGACTAGTACCTTTGTTTGAGATATCTCATTTGTCATTGATAGGTGGGCTTGTGTAATCAATTTCAGGTCGGTTATTCCTTTATTTTGTCAATGAATATTCATCTTTTTATTATGTAGATGTCAGTAAACATCTTTTGAAACTTTAAAAGCCTTTGATTGATGAACTGGTTCATCCTTTGATTTGTTACAAGTTATGATATGTATTATTTTGATAAAATCTTAGATATCATTCTGTTAGACTTATTTATTTTGATGATTTATTTAATTATATTTTAATTTATTTGAATGAGAAAAATAGAATCCAAAATTTATTTTGATGATTTATTTAATTATGTTTTAATTATTTGAAAGAGAAAAATAGAATCCAAAATTTATTTTGATGATTTATTTAATTATATTTTAATTTATTTGAAAAAGAAAAATAGAATCCAAAATTTATTTTGATGATTTATTTAATTATGTTTTAATTTATTTAAAAGAGAAAAATAGAATCAAAATTTATTTTGTCCCATTATTTCTCACCTAAACTTTTATCCTAAATATTGTTTGAATGTATTTAATATTTGATTAAATCAAGAGTTCAAACAGCCCAAACTAGAGGTTCAAACAGCCCAAAACAAAGGTTCAAACAGCCCAGCACAGCAGCAGGCCAAAAGGTTCAAACAACCCAGCACAACAGTATGCCAAAAGGTTCAAACAGTCCAGCACAGCAGCATGTCAAAAGGTTTAAATGGAAGATATTCAAATTAGTAATGATGGAGTACAACGGCTATAAACGACTATAAATTCAAATGAATACATCGGCTATAAATTCAAATAAATACAACGGCTATAAACGCCTATAAGTTTCATTATATATACCAAAGCCTCTAATGTAAATAAGTTATAAAAAAATAGAAAATATTATTTGATTTATAATCACTCACATCTACTCTTTGAAAAAATTCTCTGCGAAGTGTTCTTCAATTTTTGTTTACATCATCTCTCAGAAATTATACACTGAGCCTTATAGCATTAAGCTCATCTTTTCTGTGTGAAATTTACAGAAAAATCAAAGTTTTATCTTATATATCTATCTTTGAGAGATAATTCTTGTAGCTTTCTGTGAAAGTAAAAAAAACTTCTTTTCAATCTTGTAAGAGTGTTATACACTCAGTGTTCTTGACTTAAAAAGTCTATGTAAAATCTGTAGAGGAATTCTCCATTTGTAAAGAGGTTGCTAGCACCCCCGTAAAGTTAGAGCATAGTGGAAATCTCAAGTGAAGCTTGAGGAGTGGATGTAGGTCGAGTTGAAACCGAACCACTATAAATTTGTTTGTCTCTCTCTCCCTTATCTTTTTATTTTATTTAAATTGTTGTAGCTATATTTCACATTTTCACTGCGCTAAAATCATTAACTGACATAGTTGTTAGAACACTTGTTTTAATTATTTTTATTTCATTAACTATATTTATCTATTGTGCTAGTCATAATTTTTATTAGGGTATTATTAATTTTTAATTGTAAAAACCTAATTCACCCCATCTTAGGTTGTCTTTTGGGTAACACATTCATTCATATCTTTATTATTTATATCATTTGTTAGAAATTGGGCGCCCATGTGGCATGAGCCTTTGAACCTTATCCATGTAAGTTTGAATTTGAATTCAAAACTTATTTGGATAACCATTCAGGATATCTATATCTATCATATCAATAGATATGGATAGATTGATAGATAGATATTGGTTATATATCAGATTATATGGTTAATCTATAAGATACGTATACCAGATACGTTATGTGATTTTTACCCATAACCTTTTTCACAGACTTTCTCTCTGATTCTCTCCCATTAAACAACGATCAAGCCATTTTGCACTGTGACTTGTGTGGGTGATACTCATTTTGTAGTATCACTCTACTGCTGGGTTCGTTGTTCGGATTCTGGAAGCACGTGATTTACCCACAAGATCCTTCACGTCAGACTCTGCGTTATAATACTTCATGATTTACATTGGTATCAGAGCCTGAATGGGTATTTTCGTGTTTCTTTAATCATGTGTATATTTTTATATATATATGTACGCATTATATACATGAATGTTTATAAAGGAGAAAATGTCCACTCTCATTAGATTGAGAATGTAAAACACCTTATTTTTATGGTCATTAAACGTTATTTTTGATACCATAAATGTTTTTATTGTGAAAAATGGAGTTCGGGAGTACCGAAATTGGACCAGAAAACACCTGGGAAGGCAGCGCGTGTGCCTCACGCGCCAGATGACGTGGCCAACGGTGGCACGCGCTGAGACACGCTTCCACGCGCACAATACACGCGCCATCACGCGCGTTAGCCGCGCTGTCCACTCGCGCGCCGTTCGCGCCACGCACGCGCGCCGTGCTCTGAGCTGAGCGTTGGGCCGTTCTCTGAGCCGCGTGCTGAGCCACGAGCTGAGCCGGCTTATGAGCCGCCTGCTGGGCCTCGCGCTGAGCTGAAGATGAGCCGCGCCGTTTTTCTCCGCCGGCTTGGCTGCTGAAGTTAAGGCACTGTTTGTTTTGTTTTTAATTCTGAATCGCGTTAAATGGTCATAATTAATTCGTCATAGCTTTGTTTTAAGCGTGGTTGGGACCGTTAGACTCAGAATTAAATTTTCTATCTTCTATAAAATTTTCAAAATTTTATGAAAATAAAAAATATTTTTCCTGAAATAATAATTCATTATTTCTGCTTTAAATGCATCTGGTGTTGCATGATTAAGTTTCTGGGGCTGAATTTTTTATTGTAGACTACTGTTATGGTTTACTATTTACTGGTATAGTTATAGCATTATACCAGATTCTGAATATTTATTTCTATTTTTATGTATTTATTAGTTATTTAAAATTCCAGAAAAATTCAGAAAAATTCAGAAAAATTCCAGAAAAATTCCAGAAAATTTCAGAATGATGTAAATTTTGTTGTGGCATAATTTGAATATTAAATACAGCATATTATTTTTTTTGGGTTTGTAATATGTTGTGATTAGAGAAGCATGCTTAGTTTTTATTTGTTTAAATTTCATTATTAATTGTAACATAGCATAAGTTGATTGTGAATCTACATTATGATGCTGTTGTATGGAATTAGAATATTTTATCATACTTTTAGACATGCCATAGTCAGTGGGAGGTTGTTCGGTTGAGAGAAATCTTTGCAGATTAACTCCCGAAAACCAATATTTTGCGCATAAATTAAATTAAATTTTGGATAATTGTCACCTGTGGCGCAAGAGATGATTACGAGCATAGCGGATTTTCGATCTTGCGACTTGTGTAATATTGTCACTATTTAATTTAGATTTTTGCGGCAAAATTATATTATGCTAATCGAATTAATCCCAATGCGAATTTCTCTCTAAATTGACTTAGCTTATGGAAGTTAATTTGGTTGACCTAGACTTAGTAGAGATGTTCAAATGTGAACAAATGTAATCCTATTCTTTAGATGAGCAAAAGTCTTAGAGACTTTAGGTCAGACCTTAATTGAGCCAAAGTAAGGAAACATGACTCAAAGTCGCCGTGGTTTTGTTGCCTTGTTTGGCATAATAAAAACTAATATGTGCGCTATGGTTAGCGGCATGCTACGTAGTTTTGGTTGGCGAGTTTTGAAGTTATGAAATTAGTAAGCCCTCAATAGATCTCTATATGATCTTGACTATTGAGCTGCGCGGATTGACTTTGTAATTTGACTTGTAATGATATTGCATCATTGATGAAGTAACATTCAAGAGTCACGTCATCCACGAAATGCGAGCTTAAATGAATTAGTCATTAAGTGTAAGACGAATAGCCAGTATGAGCAGTGTTTTTTGCTTTCTACTACCATTATTGGGAGTGGATGGAGCAAAATTTCATGCACTATAATAGTGTGCATTGAAGTATCACTTGAAGTTAAAAGATTAGCGCTTGATAGCAGCAAAATCTATTAACACTAAGTGAAAAGATTAGCACCAAGTGGCTGGAAAATCTATTAGCATTGCCAACTTGTCCAAGTCTGGACACTTACTGTTTCCACACTTGAGTGTGAGACATGAGGAGGTGCTTCTTTGTATAATTCCTTAGCTAGGCTAACGTTTTGAATAACGTTTACCACTAAGCGCAAACATTGCAGCATAGTAATGAAAAGGTCAAGGCCGACAAGGTTGTTATGACTCTAAGAATTTGACGAATGGCTTGTGAGAGTATTGTATTGAATTAGACTCTTTAGCCTAATTCGCGCTTAAGTTACTTCAAGAGCTGTCATAGTTGATAGCTTATTCTCTCCTTCTTGTGGATAGTAGAATTAATTGCAAGTAACTATGAAGCGAGAAACAGAGATGGCAAGAGGAGTATCGTCATCTTTCAACTAGATGCATTAAAGTGTATGGAGAATAAAATTGACTTGAAGGTGCAGGGGATTAGCACTTACTAGTTAAATTTGTGACTTAGGCGCACTTGATATCTCCATGACATTCTTTTTATGATCTAGTGAATATGAATTTGTCGCGAGTCATTACCTAGTTGGGCCTAAACCTTTTAAAACTTGTCTTCGAGAACTCACACATTAGGATGATTGGAATTAGTTTATGACATTGGACATAAACCGGTGGCTTGTTGTACTTAATCACATTAATGAGAAAATGACATGGATGGTTTGAGTAGGCCCTTTCGGGCCCACTCGCTTGTGACATCCTGCTCTTATATGAATGTGTAACTTTGTTCGCAATGGTTGCGCACAAGTAAGTAGGAAAGTCGTAGAAG
Organism: Camellia japonica; assembly: GCA_030407325.1. NCBI lineage: Eukaryota > Viridiplantae > Streptophyta > Magnoliopsida > Ericales > Theaceae > Camellia > Camellia japonica. Next base: position 43,018,762 of record JAPPVO010000010.1, on the reverse strand, counting down.
GTCATTTGTATTGGCGCATTTAGTCCACTATGATATTTGTGACTAGATATGTGTAAAGGTATGATAGCTAAGCCTCAATCTCGACACATTTATAGATTACGATACGCATCTGAGTCAAGACTATTTGATCTCCCATAAGTCAAAAGTTTTGAGATGATTTTTGACATTGCACATATGAGGTTGAGATCAATTAGACAACAGCTTTCATGCTTTTAGTTTTGACTAAGGTGGCGAGTATCTATTTGAGTTATTTTAGAAAACTCTGTGAAGAGAAATGGATGCTTAGAAAATTGATTATTCCTAATATTCAACAACACAATGGTGTAGTAGAGATAAGGAATTAAGTATTGTTAATGTTAGGTGGATGATGGCGCAAAATGTTTTCTAATTAGGAATTGCACTTTAGTTTGTTGCCTATATCCCTAACTAAGTGCCCTTCATATCAAATTTTACACTCCATTTAAGTAATGGGTTAGCAGAGAGCCATTTGTGGGCGAACTGTAACCATCAAAGCAGCTTATCCTTATTTTACTTCTCATAAGGTTGCGAAGTTAAGACCTAGGGTTCTATAGTGCATTATTGTATGATGTCTTGTAAATACATAGGGTTATGTGGCGCATTATTGTATGCTGTCATGTAAACCCTCCGGGTCATGTGCATATAGGTAAGTGGCTTTGTGGTAGTGTAATTAAGTCACATAAAGTTTTCTTAGTAAAGGTGACGTGAATAGAGTTTTGAAACTCTATAAGATAGAGAATTCTAAGCATAGCGCTTTATGTAGCCTAGTTGAGAATGGAAAGAAATTTCCAATATCCTAGGGACAGTGGGAGCGATGTGCCTACTAATGGATTAATTCGTTAGAGAAGAATACTCTACATTCTTAGTTGCGTGGTAGCGATTGTGAAATTTTTCCACGTCATCACTAGGTGATTGAGAGGGAAACATTCATGATTGCTCCGCAAGATGATAAAGAGCCTAGGATAATGCCAGAGGATCTAGTCCTCTGTTTTTAGAAAGTGGATTAATGTTGCGCAGTTTAAGACAAAGTCTTTGAGGATTAACCATTTCTATAATTTGGTTGACTTTCCATTATGACGCAAAACTGTTCTAAAGTTATGCGTAATTTGGATAGTCATTGTTAAGGCATAAGGCTCGCTAGATACCGAAAACTCGCACCATTGAGGAAAGTGTAGACCATGAGAAGATTTCCTCCTGGGAGTGAGGTTATTTTGACTTAGGCTATGATCGACATAAGTTCGAAACATTGATTTGTGGACATTGTGACCCAACTTTCTCGTTAGAGAATTGGATAAGTAGATCCGTAGGGATTTACCTTCTGCTTTTATGGTGAAAAGTTAGGAGCGCAAAAAGGTTGCTAGTTCCAATAAATCTTTTACAGCCTAAAACAGTTATCCAAATAGTGGTTCTTAGATTTCGTCAAGCCATGATAGGCTAACGATGATCGATGAAGACCACTGAGGCATGATCAATGGTCCAAAAAAAGTTTTTCCTTACTTAGTCATTATGAGCCAGGAATTTATAAGGTTGTCACCACCTAGGGTGGGCAGTCCTCTATTTTAGATATGATGGATATGGGTGATGTAATTTATATGCTCGGATGTACGATCCTTAGGGATTGTTTTGGGAAAATTCTCGGTTTGTCTTCGATGACTTACATAAGGAATCTCCTAAAATGATTCTAGATGCAAAATTGCAAACCCATTGACTTACCTATCGGTAAAAGCTAGAGCCTTAGCTATTGAGTGAATCCTCGGATTGTCTTTTGGGAGAAACAGATGACCTATATTCCTTGATTTTTTCTTTGTTGTGGGAGCCTAAAGTACGCTATGTGGGCGTATTCGGCATGATAAGTGTTATCTTTGGTAAATGGTCAATTGAGTTGTTTAGACATTGACCTTGCTCATTAGACTGTGGATAGAATACTTTACTAGTAGTATATTAATTTGCTCCTTGTAAGATTCAATGCGCTAGTTGGGCGCATCTGCGCTAGTTGGGCGCATCAAGAATGAACGCAAATTGGTCACCAAAATATCTTTAGAGAGGTTATTGCGCAAGAGGTAGTGATCTTGAATCACTTCATGTGAGGCGCACGTGAAGGATTCCGTTGTATATGCTTATCGCAAGAGGTGCTGATAAAGCTTATGTTTGAAATCTAGAATTGCGCAGGCTGTGGTCATGTTTTTAGATCGATCACTTATTTGTTGTGAGATGATGGGATGTTGACACTATTATGGTTTGTGTCATAATGATTAGCAGATGATGATGTCAGCAGGCAAGATTGGCTCACTCACGCGAGCAATCGCCCTTGGCGCTTGGGAGCGAGCAATGATGAGACTAGTGGTTTATTTTTATTTGGAGCCAAGAGAGGCTTAAATTATCGACTATGCATGTCGCCTTGGTTACAACCAAGATGAGGTCGTGTTAAGGACCAAACATGGATGTTAGTACCCACTTTCCATGTTGTACCTGTTATGATTAGCCAGATGCGAGATCTCATTTGGCGCCTAGAAGGCGAGCAAATAGAGAATTCGGGTTAGGCGCTAGAAAGCGACTAGACTAAGATCTGTACAGTGTATCGAGTATGACGTCACTCTTTTTGAAAGAGTTACTCCACCGTAACATGTATTCATACTATATGTGCTTAGCGACCGAGTAATGAGGTGAGAGAATGGATCCCTGTTTCCTCACCGTGTGAGTCTTACATGTCATTATTGATATGAATTTCATTTGTGTACCATTTTGTGACTTTTGACTATGTCATAAGGTAAGGGGTTGATGTTCTGCTACTTTGGTATGTTGCCTGCAGTCATGTATGATTCGGCCTTAAGGGACATCACTGGGAAAACGGTCAATCCTAAACTAAATGGCATGAGGGCAAAGGGAAGATCTTCTAGTATTACACCACTGTTGTATATTCACTGCCGATAACTCACATCGCTCTGTATGAGAGGCGGATTGAGTGTGAATATATTGCAAAAAAAAATAAAATTTGAGAGGGTCAAACATGCTCTTTTTTGAAGGATTAGAGATGTTTTTTGGACCGGTGTAATTAGATGGGTCTGGGGTATATGAGACACTATTTCTATTCTTTTTGGGTTGATGTCTATGCTGGCTCATTTTGAGTGTCTAGTATAGAGCTCCCACATGCAGGTGTTCTCAGCAGTCGCACGGTGCATTGGCTAGTATGAGATTGTTCTTTTTTGGGGAGATTGAGATAGAGATGTGGCAGTGTCATGCCAACTCTTGTGCGAGTGGGAGATGTTAGAAATTGGGCGCCCATGTGGCATGAGCCTTTGAACCTTTTGAACCTTATCCATGTAAGTTTGAATTTGAATTCAAAACTTATTTGGATAACCATTCAGGATATCTATATCTATCATATCAATAGATATGGATAGATAGATATTGGTTATATATCAGATTATATGGTTAATTTATAAGATACGTATACCAGATATGTTATGTGGTTTTTACCCATAACCTTTTTCCCTGACTCTCTCCCATTAAACAACGATCAAGCCATTTTGCACTGTGACTTGTGTGGGTGATACTCATTTTGTAGTATCACTCTACTGCTGGGTTCGTTGTTCGGATTCTGGAAGCACGTGATTTACCCACAAGATCCTTCACTTCAGACTCTGCGTTATAATACTTCATGATTTACATCATTCACTGAATTTTTAGCTCACCCCTCTCCCTTATATATATGTAGGTGATGAGCAAGATGGTGCTGTCGCCTAAGCTTTATGGAAGATGTGTTTTGTTTCATGTTTTGTATTCATCTTGAAGATTATAGTTCTTCACTTTGTAAATCATTTCTTTTGATGTTTTGGCTTGAGAAGCCGTTTGATCAAAATGCAATATCAAGTTTTGTTTTTGTTTTTTTGTATCCAATTTATAAAACCATTTTAATGTGTATGTCATCTCATTTAATCTATACACAGTTCTTATGGACTAATTAGATCTAAATTTATTACTTCTGCACGTGTATGCCACATGTGTATACTCCGTATGTGTAAATCTTTATAAGTTGGCCTTCGGTAATCTAGGATTACTGGTCATCACGACATCATTATATTAAAGGCAGAATGGGGTCATGACAGTTTAGTAGTATGATTAAAATTGTCTAAATTGTCAAATTATATATATATTTTTGCCCATTAGATTAAGAATCCACTATTATTGAAAAAATTAAGGAACTACATAAATGAATAATTTATAGATGAAATAGAACAAATAACAATAATTTAGGAGATAAAAGCTCAACCCTAAATTAACTTTTTAAACTTTTTTTTCAATAAGTCTAAGCACTTTTTTTTTTTTTTTATAGTGTTGCTATTTGCTCCACCTACACTTTTTTGGATCTCCATCCACCAAATTAGTCATTTTTTTTCTTTGAATACCCACCATAATCCCAATTATACCCTTTCTTTGGACATTTACCATTGCCACTACTTTCTCCAGTATCTCCCTGCCACTCCTATTATCGATAGCCCTTTTCTAGCCACCTTCATCTCTCGTAGCCCCTTTATTAGCCGTCATTCCTCTTCGCCACCCATTACTTTCGATGCCCCTTGTGTGAGTGATTTTCTGATCACACTGCCCTCCTTAGTGATTCAGCTATAGAACACAGGCAGAATAGATGGCTTCTAGATAACCTGCAACAGAAAGAGAAGAATCCCGCGGTGGTTCGCCACCCGGGGGTACTCCGACGATCAAGTTAGTACTCAATATCTCTCAAAGATAAATCAACTATTCAACTCACAAGCTTGAGTATCAAAAAGCATCCCTTAGACCCATGGGGGTGCCTCTCTTTTATAGCCAATACAATCCTAGTCCCAATAGGAGCCTGGCCCTAATGGACTTAGGATTACTGCTAATCTGGGACTCCCAGTGGGATTAGGATAAACTCTCTAAGAGTCTTATCTTTACCCAAACTGAAGTCTTCTCCCAATCTAGGACTCTTGTCCATATCTAGGTTGAGTTCCCTCTTCATTCTAGGACTCTTGTCCCTTATCTGCTTATCTCGGATTCCGATATCTTCGGAGGTAACCTCGGCCTAGCCGAGATGACCTCGGTACAACAACCAAGACACGTGGCACCTCGGCTGACACGTCGGCGTCACCTTGCCACGTGTTGGTACTCAGAAAATATATCCCCACAACTGCCCCCTAGGTTCTATTACCTCGGCATTCTGAGGTGATGGAACCTACATTGTTCGTTCATCTATGCCCCTCTGTTCGAGATCAAACTCGCCAACCTCAAAGTTTCCTGGATTTTACTGTCCACTTTTGTCAAGTATCAAGCTTCATGCTTTCCAAGCTGCTCGAGATCACACCTCCTAGCCGAGGTTCTTGTTCCATTAATTCGTAAACTCCAAGAGCTTTGCAACTGCTCCACTCACATTCTCCGGCGGGTTCCTGATTTCCAGTCATCTATTTGACTCTGGCGATTTTCATATCGGCGTTCATTTCTCTTGGTAGGTTCATAAACTCTTTTATTAAGATCAATCTTTCATAACTCTTCTGAATCTGTTTACTTGCCCTCTGTTGTCTTCTATTTTCGTCTGTTTTCAAGTTTTGAATTGTTTGAATGCCTGGCACTGTTCTTGCCATATCCGCTTTCTGTTGCTAGCATTGTGTCTGGGTCATTTACTTTCTTGTTCTTCACATACTTTACTTAGTGCCTGTGTATTTTGGCTTTATTCTTGAACTTTGTTGTCTTCTTGACTCTGATTTTTCTCTTTTTTCATTCAATCCTCTGGCTTTTTCTCTTTCTAGCTCTTTTGCTTAAATCCGTCATTGTTCCAAGCTTTCAAGCTCTACAACTGTCTTCGTTCCTCTCCTCCGGTGAAGCTTACGTCATTGTCGTCAGACTTCGGCAATTTTTATTCCGGCTTCCCTCTTTCTGGTAAGCCACTGTTCCTCCTGGTTTTATTTCTTGTTGCTTTCCAAGAAGCTCTGCTTCACTGTTAATCACTATTGTTTCCAAATCATCTTCTTGAATACACACTGTTCACACATCTGTTGATTTCTGCCACTGTTCTTGGCTTGACACACCTGTGCAATCTTTTTGTCTTGATTTCCTGATAGCTTTATCACCATTCTTGATTACGAATTACATTCTTGTTTCTGTTTTCGGTGTCTTTTTCCAGATTCTTGCTTTCAATCCTTGCCTTCAAACTCCGAGGTGCCAATTGTCGAGAAGAGCCTTGATCAAACTCTTCGGGAGATCAATGCTGAGCTCGAGGCCGAGAAGGCTGCTGAGAAGTCTTCCCAACTGTCTTCTATATTCTGCCATTGATGCCGAGTAGTTTTGTTTGCTTCTTTTACTCCTTGTACCTTGTACCATGTACTTTGTCCGTCTTTGTATGCTTTTAATCTGGCCGACGTGCCTTCTTCTGAACAGTTACGCTTTGATTGTTCCCTCTTTAATAAAAAAACTACAACTGTATTGTCTGAATGCCTCAATCTTTATTTTCTCTTGATGATTCTATACTTCAAATATTTTGCATGCCTTTCATACTTTGCCTTCTTTGTGTAATCTTCTCGGGGTTACATACCTCGGGTATAATAACTACAAGCTTTATTTCGGCAAGATACTGACCTGCAAACTTTTCATAAATTTCAACAAGTGTTTAAACAGTGATCTTAGTCTAACCCACTTGTAAATTGCTACAAATTTCAACAAGGATTAATATATTCAGTGAACTTTTCTCAAGTTATAACAAGTGCTAAATAATGATCTACTTGTAAATTGCTACAAATTTCAACAAGTGTTTAAACAAAATACTTAGCTTTTACCTCAACCTGTAAATTGCTGCAAATTTCAACAGATGATCATATGTCGGCTTAACATTGTCTTATAAATTGCTACAAATTTCAACAAGTGTTAAGCATCCTCTTTGGTTTAACCAACCTGTAGAGTGCTAGAATTGTTCAAGCAATAACCTCGGCTTCACTTCGACTTGTAAATTGCTACAAATTTCAACAAGCGAAGAGAAACAGTAATCTTGGCTTAACTTCAACTTGTAAATTGCTACAAATTTCAACAAGTGAAGATAAGGAACCATCTCAGCTTAACTTCAACTTGTAAATTGCTACAAATTTCAACAAGTGAAGATAAGAAACCATCTCAGCTTAACTTCAACTTGTAAATTGCTACAAATTTCAACAAGTGAAGATAAGGAATCAGCTTAACTTCAACTTGTAAATTGCTACAAATTTCAACAAGTGAAGATAAGGAACCATCTCAGCTTAACTTCAACTTGTAAATTGCTACAAATTTCAACAAGTGAAGATAAGGAACCATCTCGGCTTAACTTCGGTTAAGCATCATCTCGGTTTAACTTCGGTTAAACATTATCTCGGCTTAACGTCGGTTAAGAATTATCTCGGCTTAACTTCGGTTAAACATCATCTCGGTTTAACCAACTTGTAAATTGCTACAAATTTCAACAAGTGGTAAACATATTGTTCTTCTCCCTACCCCCTGCATGGCTTCCACATACTCCTTTGCGAACCTTATAAAAGGTCTTCAACCTGGCTAATTGCAGTCCAACCTTGTGTGTTTCTTTTTTATCTTCTGGGATCTGAGATCTGCTCACTGAGCTCTTCTCTTCTCGGACTTAAGTGCCGAGATCTTGTCTGCTAGAATCTTGGATTTGCTCACTCAGGCTGAGCTCTTCTCACCTCGGACCTACTTATCTAGGCCGAGATCATGGATCCGGGATCTGAAATCCGGGATCTGCTCACTTAGACTGAGCTCTCGTCTTCTCAGGCCTACTTGTCTAGGCTGAGATCATGTCTTCTCGGATCCGGGATCTGGAATCCGAGATCTGCTCACTTAGGCTGAGCTCTCGTCTTCTCGGGCCTACTTGTCTAGGCTGAGATCATGTCTTCTCGGATCCGGGATCTGGAATCCGAGATCTGCTCACTTAGGATGAATTCTTCTATACTCGAATGTTATCTCCTTGGGAGCGTTCATGCCCCCTGTCTTTGCATCCCTTGTGGAAGGGTCTTCGTTCCTCCGCAGGTATCTATCCTTCCATACCTGGAGGTCATCTTCGTTGTAGTATCCGCTTCGATCTGTTGTCTTTGGTGTGTCACCTTCCTGGCCGACTCTGGTCACAAGTTTCTGTGTTGCGGTTGTCTCCTTCAACATCGAGGTTGATAGGTCTCCCACTCCCAGCAGGAGCGTTGTCTCCAATCTGATCCTTCTGTCCTTCACTGGCCATCTATTCTTCTTTCTTTCCCACAGACGGCGCCAAATTGTGTGAGTGATTTTCTGATCACACTGCCCTCCTTAGTGATTCAACTGTAGAACACAGGCAGAATAGATGGCTTCTAGATAACCTGCAACAGAAAGAGAAGAATCCCGCGGTGGTTCACCACCCGGGGGTACTCCGACGATCAAGTCAGTACTCAATATCTCTCAAAGATAAATCAACTATTCAACTCACAAGTTTGAGTATCAAAAAGCATCCCTTAGACCCATGGGGGTGCCTCTCTTTTATAGCCAATACAATTCTAGTCCTAATAGGAGCCTGGCCCTAATGGACTTAGGATTACTGCTAATCTGGGACTCCCAGTGAGATTAGGATAAACTCTCTAAGAGTCTTATCTTTACCCAAACTGAAGTCTTCTCCCAATCTAGGACTCTTGTCCATATCCAGGTTGAGTTCCCTCTTCATTCTAGGACTCTTGTCCCTTATCCGCTTATCTCGGATTCCGATATCTTCGGAGGTAACCTCGGCCTAGCCGAGATGACCTTGGTACAACAACCAAGACACGTGGCACCTCGGCTGACACGTCAGCGTCACCTTGCCACGTGTTGGTACTCAGAAAATATATCCCCACAATATTTATATATGTTATAGTTATTTAATAAAATAAAATATAATATATTGTCAAATTAAATTATAAGGTGTTGAACAAAAAAAAAAGGAATAAAACAAAACAAAAAAGAGGGGAGCAACAGCAAGCCGTGAGAGAGAGAGAGAGACTCCTGGTGATCACCAAAGAAAACCAACCAAAGAGTGTAGCCGAGAGAAAGAGAGACAGCGGGAGAGGGGAGAAAAATAAGGGTTAGGGTTTTATTTTGGTGGTTTCATTAATTTTTTAAGTGATTTTTCGATCTTTAAAAAAATATTGTTAGTACAAAACCCACTTCCCTTGATTTATGTTTAATTCGTTGTTTTTATTTATTTAGTTTTATTTATTTAATATTGGTTTGATTTTGTATTGGCATGTAGATGATGGATTCATTTCATTATTTGATTAGATGTGTATACCAAGTTTAGAGGTTTTATGCATATTTATTTTATGGATGTCATCACACTCATGAATATATGAAATTAAAATAAATTGGGAACCCATAGATAAATTCCTTATACTCCACCATGACTCCCATGGATTGTTGTTTTATTTTAGTACTAGTGAGAAATAGTGTAAAAAAAATAAAATAAAAGTAAGGATTATGAGATTGATTTAAATGTCTTAGGCTTAGCATTGTTATATTTATTTTCATGAATAGTTGAGAAGTTGTGTATATATATATTTGTTGTCTCGTTCTCGAGAGTAGACGGGTGTTTTGATTTACGCACGTACGTATATGTTAACCATCCGGAGAGTGTGGGTCAAACTCAGAACGATATCCCTGTGTAAGTTGGGCTTCAGAGTAGTGTTAGATATACGAAAGGCACATGGAATATATGTGTAGGCCGAAAGTGGAGGGCCGAAGTGGTGGACTTAAGGTACAGAAAATTAATATGAACTTATTGGTATAGTTTGAATTGTATTAATTTGTACATCTTGAAAAATAGTAAACGATCTTGATAAATTACGAAATTTAGACAGAGGCATGTATACGTAATTCTAGATAATTTTTGTATTTAACTTTGTACTAAAAAGATTGATTAGAATTTATAATCGGATGATCTTGGTTATAATAGTTTTTATTCATTTTAGCAATGCAAATTTTAGATGCTATTTTAACCTACGAAATGATCTCATTTTTATTGATTTCGCGTAAACTGAAGTAGAACATTATTTTGCACACTTTCCGTGTTTTGAACTTTTCCGAAAAAAAATCATTTTAAGCCAGTTTTTTTTCGTTTTTAGTTTCGAATTTTTCGGTCGAATTCTATCTAGGTTCTTCTATCAAGTTTTCTCTCAACCTGTTTAGTTTATACTAAATCCTTTGGCGTAACCTTTTATAAAATTAGATTTTGTACAACTTTTGTTCTTTGAGTTTTGGTCAATTCGAATGATTTAAGCATGAAATGGTGCGTATTGATACTTCTTCAGCAATTTACTTATGATTAAAGAATACTAACTTTATTTTTTTACAGAATGATGGGTCTTATTAATTTTTTATACAGGGCTGACCCACCATATTTTTATGCTTATTTTATTTATTTTATACTCAATTTATATTTAGTTGTGTGCAAGTAAGAAACTAAATGCCACCGTATCTCGGGAAACTACCCCTTTGTCTTGGTGTGGGTGGAACTACTTATCTTGTCCCGTAACAAGAATTAAATATACTTTTGTTTGTATCTGGTGGACACGTGGGTGTCAAATATTTGTACTCATACCAGTATACTTATATATTGACCCGTTTTGTCTCTTAGCATCTCGGGTGCATTCTATTTGAGTGCAGTCGAGTTTCCTTTGTAGGATTAGTTGGAGTTACAGTGGTGACGAGAAATAATTATAGTTATTGGATATGTCTTTTGAACTTCTTTCACTTTCTTAAGTTTAAGGTTGATATTAGTTTATTGTATTTATTATTATTATTTTTTTTTATGACCTTAGTATTTTGACAATTTGACATTGTGGGTTTTTTTCAACTTTACATTATTTAAGTTGTTTTGACTAATTGTTGTTACTTTAATATTGGAGGTATTGGATAGTTATGAATCTATGATGGATAGTTTGGTTGGTGTTTGTTAATTATTTTTTTATTCCCTGTATTTTTTTTTTTTTAGCATTGAAATTTACTTAAATCTTATGGGACAAGAACTGTTAGATTTTGTTTCGCCCCTAGGATTTGGATCATAGAATATTGATTAGGGTTTAGTCCTAATTTAATATTTAATTGTCTAAATTCCGGGACGTGACATATTTCTCCCCAAAACCAAGTCAAATTAAAGCAAAACATGGTCTGGAAGTTAAATCAATGTTTTTCTTCTTGGAAAAGCATGATGGGTATAAACCAAGTCTAGGAATTGATGCACAGAGATGAGTTGGGCCGAAATAGCCTAGCTGGGTGAACTCAGGAGGTTATAGCCGAGGTATGGTTCTCCTTGGCCGAGATGTGGGCTATCAGCTTGGGATGCTACAAGGTGTCGGCAAAAATGTACAGTGATTAGCCTAGGTATGTATGCAAGGTAGACCAAGGTGTAAGTGATCATGCAAGGTAAGCCAATATGAGATGCAATGCTTGGCCTAGGTGTAAAGCTGGACAAGAGTAGGTCTCGGTGACCACACTTAGAGAATAATGAAATTTGGAAATATGGAGAACATGAACATAAAGATGAAGAACGTAAATACCAAAATTATAACTTCTTATTCAAAATTTGAGATTTCATTATATGAGTTTGAAAACATGGAATTAGGTATCCATACTTGAAGATTTCATGAAAACAAACACAAAGAAACATAGAACTTGTTACAAACTTTTGGATCAAAACATGGTTTTTTCTTCAAGAATACAAGAATATTACTTTTTCTCTCTAAAACAAAGCTTTAAATCAATACATGGCTCATGAATCATGCTAGTCCATGCAATGTAATCAGATTAACATAAAGAACAACAAAAGTAGATCGAGAATCTAATTTCAAGAACACAAATCAAATGATTCAAAGTCTAATAATCAAGCTTGTAAAATCTAGCTTCCTCCAAGAACTTCTTCTTCTTCTTCCTCTTCCTAGAGCTTCTCTCTCTTCAAGACAAAAAATATGGCAAAGATATGGGTTTCCCAAAAGCTAACTGACCTAAACCTACTATTGGGACACATGGAATCATCTTGTCAAATCTTCTCAAAAAGTTGTCAGAATGAAAGAACAAGAGTATGTCAAAGTGTATACAACAAGTAAGGTGGCATGGTTATTTCTAATAAGGTAAGGATCTTGGATCAAAACATAAACTTCGGACAGGTAAGGTCTCCCTGACCTCGGCTAGGAGAGGTGACACTCGACCTAGGTATGACACACCTCGGCCTAGGTTGTACAAGTCATGAAACAAGGCTGCTAGGTGTGGACTAAAGTGCACAACTTGGCAAGAAGGTGCCCAACATGGCTACAAGGTTTAAGAATCAAAGAACTTAGATACCTAGACGATGAACACATCGGCCTAGGTGGTGTACACCTCAGCCTAGGTGCGAGGGTGGAGGTGGAGGTTAGTCAAGAAAGTTCCAAGGCAGTCCTATAGGTGTTGACACTCAACGACCTAAGTGTAAAAGGTTCAAAGATATGACCTAGCTGTGAGATAGCAAAGGTAGATAACATAGATTCAAGACACAAGGTAAGGAACAAAATAGGGATCTTATACATAGGCAAAACACAATAACAACAAAACAAGACAGGATATCATATTTACACAAAATATCAAGGTCTACAAGATGCAAGCTTATCAAGACAAAAATTATATAAATTCTCATGAATATGACTAAGGCAAAATGAGGGTTTTTATACAAACACTTATCATTTATTCACCCATCATTGCAAATAATAAATAAAAAATGGATAAATTATATTTTGCCATCTTTATGTTTGGTCTCTTTCTCACTTTGATCCTTAAATTTTTTATTTTTTTTTTCTACTTTAGCTCTTTATATTTCAAGTTTTTTCCAATTTACTCTTAAAACTAATTTTTTGTTCAAAATTAGACAAAAAATAACACATTTATAGTCACATGACATACAAATATTTTATTATATATAACTCACATCTTTAATATAAGCTTAAATTACAATATAATAATATATTTTTTATGTTATATGATAATTATTATAATATTTTCTGTCTAATTTTGAACAAAAAATAATTTTAGGAGTAAACTAGAAAAAATTTAAAGCGTAAAAGGCCAAAATGAAAAAAAATAAAAATTTAAAGGCTAAAATGAAAAAGTGATCAAACATAAAATGGGTAATCCATAAAAAAAGAATGTTTAATTGTATGATTTAAATTGTTCAAATGTTGAAATAATTTTTTTTCCATCAAATTGATATGGACAATTACCTCCAATTAGGCTATATATTAGTTTAAATTAACAATTTTAGAAATTAAATAAATACAATTAATAATTTAAAGATAAAGAAAATAACAATAATAGTAACGACTGTTTAGAAGATGAAAATAAAATTAATCCATAAATTTATGGCCCAATCTCTCTATTTCTTCTTTTTTTCGTTTTTTTTTTTTCAAACTTCCTAAAAATTGCCTCTAAAAATTTGCCATAGATTGGCCAGCCGACAACAAAGGTGTGTCTCTAGTGCCAAGGTCAACTTTTCACCATCTCTTCCATGTCTTTTGACCCCAAAAAAACATATTTAATTATCCTGTGCCATAGAACATTATGTGGCATATATAACACACCAATTACAAACTATTATATTCTTATTATTTTTATATAATTCAACATAAAATTATAAATTTTACTTTCTCCACCAATCACAAAAATTATAAAATACTATCTAATTATATCACGAGCACATCAAATAACTTCTCCAAGAAAATCAATCCACAAATATCACAAACTCTAATACCATGCATGTATAGCTCCTCTTTCTTTCTCTCTCTCTCAAAATACCAACCTTTCCCTAAAACCCCTCTCCTCCACAACATCATGTCCTCTCCCTCTCCATTTTCATTTCACCTCCCAACACTTCTTTTTAAAACCCAAAAGCATCAGCTTCCTATCTCTTCCCCACAACCTATGCTTGTGAGGAAGCGGGTCATCTCTCTATGACCATGGCTTCCCCATTCCTTCTCTTCCTCATCCTCACCTCCCTTCTCTCCTCCTTTGCCCCCATTGCCCATTCAAAGCAACCCCATCCGCACCCTCGTGCCCACCGCAGTCCCCGCCTCACTGAAAACTACTACGCAAAAACATGCCCAAGCTTCGATAAAATCATTCAAGAGACTGTCACCACCAAACAGATCTCCAACCCCACCACCGCCGCTGCCACCCTTCGCGTCTTCTTCCACGACTGCATGGTCGAGGGTTGCGATGCCTCCGTCCTCGTTTCCTCCAATTCCTTCAACAAGGCCGAGCGTGAAGCCGACATCAATGAAGCTCTTGCCGGGGATGCCTTCGACCTCGTCACACGAGCCAAGCACGCCCTCGAGCTCGCTTGCCCTGGTGTTGTCTCATGTGCTGATATTTTAGCTGTCACGACACGTAACCTTGTCAAGATCGTCGGTGGGCCCTTTTTTAAGATCTTATTGGGCCGAAAAGACGGCCTCGTGTCAAAGGCTTCGCATGTCGAGGGAAACCTAGCTAGGGTTAACACATCAGTCGATCGTATGATTGACATGTTTAAAGAAAAGGGTTTCACTGTCGAAGAAATGGTGGCGTTGACCGGTGGTGGACACACAATCGGATTCTCTCACTGCAAGGAATTCAGCAATAGGATCTTCAATTATAGTAGGACATCGCAAGTTGATCCTGCATTAAACCCTAAATTCGCACAGAGGCTTCAAAGCATGTGCAAAAATTACCACACTAAACCAAACCAAGCTGCGTTTAATGACCCCATGACACCAGGGACATTCGATAACATGTACTTTCAAAATTTACAAAGAGGGTTGGGGCTTTTGCAATCGGACCAAGTGTTGTTGACGGATCCAAGAACAAGGCCCTTCGTCCAGTTGTATGCAAGGAATCAGACCGCATTTTTCCATACATTTGCAAGGGCAATGGAGAAGACGAGTGTTTACGGTGTTAAGACCGGGAAGGAGGGCGAGGTGAGGTACCGGTGTGATGCATTTAACACCGTTAATACATGATTGAATTCAATTTTATATTCAAGGTTTCAAGAGAGCCATGGAAGTGATCAAGAGAGAGAGATTGCTTTTCCTCATTCTTTTTTAATATGATCTTTGAGTTTGTTGATTTGATGATCATGGTTAAAATATATGATAATACATGCAAATATTTGTACTGTTGTATACGACAACTGTGTTGCATGGAAAGTAAAAAGGAAAGAGAAATTCTTTTACACATGGCTTTGTTATTATTGAAACGGTTGTTGTCATACATGAGTTGAATGTAATGTCTTTCAAGAATAATATTAGGTGCGCAAAAACATAACACAAAAATGTACCAAAAACATTTGGTATATATATATTTTTAAATTATGGATCAGACTACATTCATCTCAATCATACTATGCTTTTTGTATATTTTTTAGTATTCCATTTATGTGCCGGTAGCATTTCTGCATTTTTTAATGGCCAAAGTTCACAATCAAATGTGTTACGATTGTAAAGAGTAATACTATAAACATTAAATAGATCATTGAGTGATTCATAGAAAATATATAATAGATCACTTAGATTAAATTCAATTGTAATAGGATCCACATTTAAAATAAATTTCAATCTATTTATATACTTTTTATGATCCATTTTGTATTCGTAGATTATTACACCTGTAAATCGCATGATCGATCCATAGTTTGTACACCCACAAAACCTACTTAAAATCAAAATTAAAAAGCTAAGAATTGTAAAAATCACTCATAATTTTATCCAGAAAATGTAGTACAAATTGAACTCTAATAAAAATTTAACTTTTGTATAGTAAAAATCACACATTAAATAAATTTTAACAACACAATGCTTTTCAATATATATATATATATATTTTTTTGAATATTTTTTCTGAGTTCTTAGCATTGTTACGTCAAAATAGGAGAAAAAAAATAAGAACCCATTTTTTTTTAGTTGGAGAAGACTGAATGGGGTCAGCAGTTTTGATATGGTTTGATTCACTTTCTAGAGCTAGCATATGTATAGATTGTAAATGAAAAAATCATATTGATGCAATAATTATCGTCACATAATTTTATGATATCTATTTGTATCGAAAATGAGGGGTTAAAAAAGAGCACTCGGGCTATAAAAATAATAATAATTTGAAAGACTATATTACCTCTACATATATATCTATCTATCTATGTCACCTATCCGTTCATGTGACCTATTTGTCCACATATCATCTATATTTGTCCATATATCTGTCCAGTATAACCAATCTGTCCATATCACCACCACAACTAGCTGCCTTCAGCCACCTCTAGCACTAGTGACTTTTTCAGCGACCGACAATCCAATGATAATGGGGTAAAAATGAAAAAAATTTGAAAACAATAATGTCCTTCTCACCAAACAATTTAATTAATCATGTCGTTACAACCAAAACAAAACAATAATTGAACCTAATGCCATACACACTCATAAAAATGGACTTTTCAACAATTTTTTTTTACAAATATTATTTGTTTAAACCACAAATTAATTTAAATAAGTTAGACTTATAACAAAAAGTAGATTAAATAAAATAAAAGTTACAAAAGTGTTTTCATTGTTCTTAGGGTACGTTTTCATCTCTTTGAATACGTGACCCGGTATAGTAAGTTAATAGCGTCATACCCTCCAAATTTCTACCATCGCTTCCCTACAATTGTCCATTTGCAGATGTCGCAAATATGTAGATATAACATGGTTGATCACCTCAAATCAAGCAAAAATTTAACCAATACACTTGCATGCATATTACATAGGGTTAGTTATATTTTTAATCTCCAAAGTACGAGCGTTGTGTCATTTTAGTCTTTAAATATTTAAATTATGTCAATTTAGTCTATAATGCATAAATTTTTTTTAATTTGGTCCTCCAATGTTTAATTGTGTAAATCTGATTCCTAATGTATAAAAAAATGTTTTAAATAAGTCCTTCAATATTTAAATTGCCCCAATCCAACTCTTTTTATAAGCATAATTTAAACATCGAGGGATTAAATTAAAATATTTTTTATACACGAGACTAAATTGACATAATTTAAATATTGAGAACTAAAATAATATTAGACTTTAAAGACCAAAAATGTAATTAAACCTATTACAGAATACTTGAACCAAAGTAGAAAACCAACTCTTAAAATGACCTCTTTATCTGTTGGAAACCTTTTTTTTTTTTATCAGCAAAGAAAAATTTCATTTAACAGCATGAAATTAAAAGTACAGGAAGATGGCATGCATCGAAAGAGTTTCGGAAGTATAAAAATACCCCTACTACTGCTATACGCACCCATACAACCAAACCCTAAGCCTCTCGATTTAAAAAAAAAAAAGGTTAAGAAGAACTTAACTAGAAAAATTAAAATACATGAACCCCCACACAATCAACCCACCAAAACACCTAAACTAAACTAAAAAAACTAACCAAGACAACCAAAGCAGCCCGAACCAAACCAAAACAACATCTAATCAAACAACTCCTCTGCCAAGGCCCACTCCTCTGCTGATCAGACAACTCCTCTGCCAAGGCCCACCCCTCACGCCTCTGCTGCAGCCTCTACTACTACAACCACTCCTTAGCTGTTGACCACGCCACGCCTAGCTGCTGCAACTCCCACCTCCCAAAGCCCACACCCGAACTGCTAATCAAACAAACCACACCGGCCGAGAATACTCCATAACC
Organism: Camellia japonica; assembly: GCA_030407325.1. NCBI lineage: Eukaryota > Viridiplantae > Streptophyta > Magnoliopsida > Ericales > Theaceae > Camellia > Camellia japonica. The sequence goes on along the minus strand of JAPPVO010000010.1, from coordinate 43,001,029 downwards.
ACCACCTGCGGCAACTCCCCTGCCGAAAACTCCAAAGCCACCACCTGCGGCAACACCCCTGATGAAAAACAAAACATCACCCACTGATCAGTGCCCACCAAGTCTTCTTCTTGCTCACACCCGAACTGCTCACACCCAATAGCCACGCCAAGCCTCTGCTGCAGCCCACGTCTATGCTGCTGCCAACTCCATAGCCAACACCTGAAAAATAAACCAAGCCGCTGCAAAAAACCATGCTACAGATCTTCTACTCCAAAGACACCTCCATACAAATAGAAGTTCACCCCTCAAACTCTCTCACGAGAAGGAGCGCTCGAGTGACACCCGGACAAAAACTGGATCGCCTACGGCTCCTACGACACCCACTTCTCCACCAATCTTAACCAGAAAGCACCCCTCAAGCTCCTACTTGCCAGAAAGCGCTCGAATGAAAGTCCTGAACGACCCCCGCAACAAGGTTGAATCACAAACCCAACGGCCCCTGGAGACAAACCTGGACGACCCCCGCAGCAACATATAACACTCCTAGGTGGGGAAAATGAGGGATTCAAGTTTATTTAAAGAAAAAACACACAGGCAAACGCCGAAAACGAGCTATGCCAGCCGACCGCCATAGCCAAAAGCGGCGGCCGGCCAGCCCAAACAGAGGCCGGGGAAGGAGGTTTTTAGAAAGAGAGAGTTTTTAGAGAGAGAGAAGGAGGTTTAGCTAAATTTATTTATCTGTTGGAAACCTTACATACATACTAAAGATCACTACAAAAAAATAAGGTTTTAAAGACCAAATTTTAGGGACAAAATTATTTTTTAGGGATTACATATTTTTGTTGCGAAAAGTGTCGTTGTTATATTTTTAGCAACGAAAATTGGACAGTAGTAATGAATTATTATCCTTTTGGGACCAAATTTTTTGTCTATAAAAAAAAAAAAAAAAAAAAATTTTGAGACCAAATTATTTTGTCTCTAAAATTCTATTTATTAGTGACATTTTCAAAATTTTGTCACTACAAGTCTTATTTTTGACTTTTCGGGACGACCTTTTAGTGACTACCTTCACGACGATAAAAATTGGTCTCTAAATGTCTTTTGTAACAAAATTTTCACTTTTAGAAACTAATACTCTTATATGTTGTAGTGGATATTTCTCCTCCCCCAATAACTTATAGGAAATAATATAGTAAAGCTGACACAAAATAGGTATACTAGAAGCCAATCACTATTTTCAAATTAGTTTGACCCAAATTTTATTTTAGGCCTTATTATTTTAATTTGAATAATTTGGTCTCTACACTGTATGTCCAATTTTAATTTGGTCTTTTTATCTAGATTTTTGTTAATTTTTTCTATTTGTACACCTTAGAAAATTAACAAGTGTTTCTAAAATTTTTAATTTTAATCTCCATGATTGATACTATACTTAAAGTGTAGAGATCAAATTATTCAATTTAAAATTATAAAAAATGTCAAAAATCCCAAAAGATTTACTAAAATTTCTACCAAAAGTCTCACATAGGTGTAGAATCGACATATATGGATTCTACACCTATTTAAGACATTTGGGGTTGAGGGTTGCTGCTGTGCCTTATGGCACAGCAGCCCTGCTGTGAGGTCTCGTAGAGGCATTTTCTGATTATATTTTAATGATCTGAACCGTTCATATTATAAGGTTTGTAAATTATATCATTCATATAAAAAAATCAAGTTAATCAGACATCTGTAACCCCATGATCGAGTTCTAATTGTTTTTAAAAAATTATTAAAATCATGTTAACTGTTTATTTTTTGAAAAACAAATGTGTTCTTATTAGGAGGTTACAGATGTCCAATTTACTTGATTTTTTTGCATAAATGATCTATTCGACGAACTTTACAATATGAATTATTCGAATCATCGAAAAATACTCAAGACATGTCCTCAATGGGCCCCACAATAGCCTATTGTGCTATAAGGTACAACAAAAACCACAACTCCAGACATTTGGTAAATCTTTTGGATTTCTAACATTACTCTAAAGTTATAAAACCAAAATAAAATTTGAATAAAAGTACAAAGGTGAAAAGTGTATGTTCCCTTCCATCAATGGCTAAGGCTCCTCAAGCTAGGGTGGTAAACAAATTGAGTAGTAATTTGTTTAAGTTTAGTTTAAAAACTTAATAAGTTTCAAAATATATTTAAGTTTAGTTTGTTTATATAACGAGTCAATTTCAAATGAGTTTTTAACGAAGCAAACACGAGTTAAGCTCGAGTAACTTGATTTTTTTATAGTGCATGTATAATTTTTGAGCCAAGTAACATGTTTAAATTTGGATTAAAAACTTAACGAGTTTAAAATTGTATTCAAGTTTTGCTTATTTACATGTCAATCTTAAATGAATTTTTAATAAGCTAAACACAAGTCAAACTCGAGTAGTTTGATTTGTTTAACAACTCTACCTAAAGCCTTAAAAAAACAGCTTAATGGGAGACTTGCAGGATGGGCTATTAGTTCAGTGGTAGATAGTGTCCCTAATAATTGCAATGTTGTGAGAGCTCTTAATCATATGAGTAGTTCAATATGCTTATCAGCGTCCGACCTTGGGATGTGAATCATCAAAATTACATTAGCATGACATACTCCTGTTCAAATATCGCCAAGCTAAGTATTATATCTAAGTTCTTTTAGAATTAAAACTAAAGTGATTTGTATTTTGTACGGGAAAGAAATACACCTTCTCGTATAATCCTGTTGATCAAGTCTGCGCTCCTCCGTACGACGTCGTTCAACTACCTGAAAATACACACGTGAGCTAGCCGGCGGGTGTGTGCCGGAAACCTCTCCGATGCCTAAGTCAGTAAACTTGACAAATAGACAAAAGCTCTATGAATTCAGGGAGCAAAGTTGCATTACCTCTCTTAAGGTGATATGGGTGAGCTTTTATAGGTTTCGCGTAGCACAATCCTGGTAGGACTCTTACTCCTCCATGTAGAGTCCTCCTAGGATTCATACTCCTGGAAGATAAGGCTTATCCTCCAACATCCTCCCTCACTGCTTAAACCAAGTGAGATGGTTTTCCTTATGGCCGAACTACTTCAAGACCGAAATAACATTGCCCTGCCAGACTAACAAATCTAGACCGATCTAACTGTTACCTCGGTCTTCCTTTCCTTTCTTCTATCTCAGCTTCACAAGCACGACCGAGCTATCCACAGAAGAACTAAACCGAGCTATCCTTCAATCAAGCCTTAGGACTGAATACTCACCTCGGTTTCGAACAGCGCGACCGAGCTACACCACGGAGATCGAGCTAAACAAACTTACTTCATCCGGCGACAAAAACCTTACTCTAGACCGGTCTACCATCTGTCCGCAGCCCGGCTTCTAAGCCTCTTTACTTCGGTCGAAAGAACGGCCCATAACCCTAGCTCGGCCCAATTTATAAATATAAATTACCCTCTCAATTGCCCCTTAATTCCATCTGCAAAGCATGATAGGGATTACCTGTTTTCCAGCCGAGCTAAAACTCTTTAGCTATTCCAGCCGAGCTAAAACCTCTTTAGCTTTTCCAGCCGAGCTGAGACCTTTTAGCTTTTACAACCGAGCTAAGTCCACATCGGGCTATACCTGTCCGGCCCAAACGTCTCTTCAGGTGCAGAAACTGAATCGATTGTCCTTCCAATGACACGTGGCACGCTGGTATTGGCTATTCACAGCTGTCGCGCCGCCCTCGTACTCCAAATTTTTGAACAGTCCCGCCATTTTTGCCCTTTTCACCAAACACAAACCTTTCATTTCAATCATTTCACTATTCACTTTCCCTTCTCCTTCTTCTTCTCCATTCTTCAACCTCCTGAGTTCTTGCTGTCTCTCGAGCTCGTGTTCTCCTTCCCTTGCTCTCCTTGTTCTTCCTCTCCTCTAGGTAAGCACACGAATCTGCTTCTTTGTTTTTGCTTCTTTTTCCATAGCAAAACACTTTGTTGTCAATTTTTTCTATTTGTTCTTGTACTTTCTGAAAACTCTGTAGAACCTTATGAATCTTCAAATAATAGCTAGTAGAATGCGTGTTTGATCCAAAAAACATATCCAACCGAACTAGGAAACTGTTTTTGCTGTGTGAAGACTTAGGCAGACTGGAACCGAACTAATACTTGTACACATTACAGTAGTTTTAATAGGTCTCCATCTGATCCACCTTAGCCGAGATGAAAACGCAGCAAACTAGAAATTCTGGCCCTCGACCGAGCTAAGCCTTGTGGGGCTAAACCAACTTTCTCAGTTCCTAAACCGAACTGAGAAAGCTGCCCCTCAATGCCCAGCCGGAGTACAAACCCATAGGTAGAACCGAGATAACCTGACGTCTTGACGAGCTGAGATAAGAGGCACTTCGCTGAAACCGAGATAGATCCTTGTAGCACCCTGTGTAGCCGAAATAGGACTTGTCTTTTCTCCCTCTGTTTTTTGTAGCACGGTCAATGATCTGTGCTTAACACCTTGTTTTTCCACTTTGCAGACTTAGGTTGCCCAGACACGTCTGCGCGCTAAACCGAGCTTCTGAGAACATCCTTTCGGCCGAAATAAATTATTTATAACTTATAGAATAAATGGGGAAATACAGATTTTTGGTAGAAACCCCTGGAGGTCTAGCCGAATTCCGGAAAGACTACAACATACCAACCGATGTAAACCTCACCCTGGCCGAGCAAGGTGTAGACCCCTGGGGTAAGGAAGGCTTCGTCCCCTTCACCCTCCAATCAATAATTGAGACCGGACTTAGATTCCCAGTCCAGCCATTGCTCTGTGAATTCCTTAGACAGACCAGACTCTGCCCTACCCAGCTTTCCACTAATACATACCGCATAATAATGGGAATAGCCGCACTGAACCACCAAAACGGTCTCAACCTCGGTCTAGCCGAGCTATTCCATCAATACTCAATAGGATCCAAAAACGAAGGCTGGTGCTATTACTTAAGGGTACGCCGTGGCCGAGAAAAAATCATAAAACATACACCGGATAAAGATGTCAACGATGATGACTTCTTTTGGGTGTCTGGGAATTTTGAGGACTTCCAAGCCCGAATCCCAGGCCGAAGAATAAATTGGAAAAAAGGGGAGCCCGGTATACAGACTTCGGTTTCCATTCCTCCTTTTCTTTTAATTTGATTCTCATACTGAACCGGACTAACACTTGTCTTCTTTTGCAGATAAGGCTCATCTCATCTCCAACTACAACTATCCCAACCTTGCAGTACTCCGTGCCGCACTCAAGGTTAAAGAAAGGAGTTGGGCAAAACTTCTCGGTTTCGAGCCGACCTACCGTTACAGCGGTCGCCGAAAAGCGAGGGTGACCGACTTTCTTCTCGAGGAAGCACCGGAACCGGACCCCACCTTGCCCGAGATAAACTTAGTGCCACTCACAGCCGAACAGGAAATGGCGAAGAAAAACAGATTGAAGGCCTTGCTCACCGCCACAACCAGGGCCGAAGTGCCACAAACCGGCCAAACAACTGAGGCCGTGGTGGCTCTCCCAACTCAACAGCCATCCTCATCTCACCGAAGCAAGCGTGCTCGGACTAGCCAAACCGAGCCACGCCTTGTTGATGAGGATGAGTTCATCCTGCCACCAAGTCCCCCACCAAGCACTCGACCGAGCCCCCAGCCGGAGCAATCAGACCAGGCCCATACCAACAAATGGGCTCCACCCTTCGTCTACAACAACCGAGATATCCATGAGAGCGACTCGGTCGTTGCTGAGAAGGATCACTTACTGGCCTTCAACCTGGCCAGGGGTGTTTGCCTTCCCAAAGACATGGAGCACCACAGCAAGCAACTCAACACCGAGCTAAAGTCGCTTCGGTCAGCTACGAAGTCCATGGTATTGGTAAGCAGCACTGTCCTCTTTTGATCCGTTGAATTTTTCCAACTCTCAGCACGGCTAAGAAGGAACTTACTATACTTTTGCAGGCCATTCAGAAAAACACAATAGCTCATAGGCAAGTAATGGAGCTCCGCAAAACAACAAGGCAAGCAATGAGGGAAGCCGAAACCAGGACTGCCGAGCTAACACTGTCTAAGCAGAGGTCGGCCGAACTGGAGGCCGAGGTAGCACGTCTGACCGGACTGGTTGCCTCGGCTGACAGTGATAAACTGCGCGCCGTGACCGAGGTGAAAGACCAGTACTTGTGGGAGATGGCGCAACTTGAAACCAAAAAGGACGCCGAAATAGCAGAGCTGAAGAAGAAGGTTGAAGACGCATCCAAAGAAGGTTTCAAAGAAGCCGAAGCTGGCTATACCCAACAGTGTGAAGCAGCTAAAGATTTATTCTTCAAGTGTGGCTGGAGAAGTGCAGTGGAGAAGCTCGGTTGTGGACCTGAAACCGAGGCCTACAACGCTCCCGAGTACTTCATTCCGGTCTCACTGAAAGATTACGCTGACGACCTCCAAAACCAATTTCTTGGTTCATCTGATGATGACGATGAAGAGGAGGCAACGGAGACTCCGATTGTCCAGGAGCAAGCTGATGAGCAATCAGTTCGGTTGGAGCAGACGGTTGAGGACTTAACTTCCGGATCCGTGCTTCCAAGGCAGACCGAACTCCAGACCGACACTGCTATAATCTCCGACTCCGGAGCTCGGGTTGCCATTGATGCCGGTTTGGATGCCGAGATAGAAGATCTTTTTGACTGAACTTGTACTTTCTTCTTTTTCTTTCTTTTGTCCGAACTTGTAACCGGGCTACGGCCCCTCTACTTGTACTTGCCTTTGATTTCAATGAAAAGATCTTCAACTCTTATCCCGGTTCTGTATTTGTAAGCGTGCATTTGTAATGAATTTTCAATATCTGCTATTATTCAACTGTTGTTTCGGTTTGAATGCTTGCTTTCTGCCGATATACCATAATCCGGTTTAGGCTGTCTAACTTACTAGCCAACCACTCTTCAGCCGATATGGCTTACTTCGGCTGAAGAGTACAAAGTGTTGGTTTAATCCAGCCAACCACTCTTCAGCCGATAATCTTACTTCGGCTGAAGAGTACAAAGTGTTGGTTTAATCCAGCCAACCACTCTTCAGCCATACACTTACTTCGGCTGAAGAGTACAAAGAGTTGGTTTAATCCAGCCAACCACTCTTCAGCCATACACTTACTTCGGCTGAAGAGTACAAAGAGTTGGTTTAATCCAGCCAACCACTCTTCAGCCGATATAGCTTACTTCGGCTGAAGAGTACAAAGTGTTGGTTTAATCCAGCCAACCACTCTTCAGCCATACACTTACTTCGGCTGAAGAGTACAAAGTGTTGGTTTAATCCAGCCAACCACTCTTCAGCCATACACTTACTTCGGCTGAAGAGTACAAAGAGTTGGTTTAATCCAGCCAACCTCTAAGTTGGTTTTTCCAGCCAACTTAGAATAGAGTGTTTGGTTTTTTCGACCAAACGTCCTGCAGCCTGGATCCTTATCCTGGGCTTAGGAGGGTGTTGGTTTAATCCAGCCAACCTCTAAGTTGGTTTTTCCAGCCAACTTAGAATAAAGTGTTTGGTTTTTCCGTCCAAACGTCCTGCAGCCTGGATCCTTATCCTGGGCTTAGGAAGGTCATAGTTGGTTAATCCGGCCAACTATGTTTACAATGCTACTAACTTACAAGGCTACTTTCTACGGAAAACAAATATACTGAAAAAGAATAGACTTGTTTTATTGAAAAAGTAAAAAATTACACATACTTAAAAGGAAAAAGCTAAAAGTAAAATAACTTAAGATTGGCAGTGTTCCATGGCCTAGGAATTGCTTTGCCGTCCTCATCTTTCAAGTGGTATGCCCCTTTGCCTGCTAATCCGACCACTTTGTAAGGACCTTCCCAGTTAGGCCCTAACTTGCCATCTCCTGGACCAATGTGTTGCCCATAACTTTGCGAAGTACCCAATCGCCGATCTTGAATTGCCTTGGATGCACGTTTTGTTATACTTCCTAGATAGTTCTTGTTGGTAGGAGGCGATGTGAACCAATGCTCTGTCTCTTCTTTCTTCCGCAAGGTCAAGTTCCAATGCTATAGCTTCGCCATTTAAGTTTGGATCAAAATTTTCGCTCCGAATTGTGGGGAGTCCGACTTCTAATGGGATGACTGCTTCCATGCCATAAGCTAAGGAGAATGGTGTTTCTCCTGTTGAACGTCGAGGCGTGGTGCGGTAAGCCCATAAAACATGAGGGAGCTCTTCTGCCCACTTGCCTTTGGCTCTCTCTAACCTTTTCTTCAATCCATCCAAGACTACCTTGTTTGACGCCTCTGCCTGACCATTTGCTTGGGATATGCCGGTGTAGAATTGTAGAACTCTATCTTGTACTCTTCACAAAAGCCTCTGAAATTCTGCCGTCGAACTGAGTGCCGTTGTCTGAATCAGTGCTTTTGGTATGCCAAATCGAGTGATGATGTTCTGCCAACAAACTTCTTCACATCTTTTTCCTTGATTGACGCCAAGGCTTCTGCTTCCACCCACTTTGTGAAGTAGTCGGTTGCCGCAAGAAAGAACTTCCTGTTGCCTGGTGCTGTTGGAAGTGGACCTACTATGTCCAATCCCCACATTGCGAAAGGCCATGGACTAGTTAAAGGTAGAAGTTCTCTGGCAGGTTGGTGTATTTGGTGTGCGAATTTTTGACACTTTTCGCATTTTTTAACATACTTCTCTGAATCTGCTTGCATGTATGGCCACCAATATCCTTGTGAAATCGCTCTGTATGCCAATGATCTTCCTCCTTGATGGCTGCCACATACACCCTCATGTATTTCGAACAGGAATGCTTCCACTTTGCTGGGGTGAACACACTTAAGTAAGGTCCTGAGAACGACTTCTTGTATAATGCCAAGGATGGAGAGAGCCAAAATCGCTGCGACTTTGCTCTTATTCTGTTGGCTTCTTTCTTCTCTTCTGGTAAGGTGCCGTCTTTCAGGAACAGTATGATGGGATCCATCCAAGAAGGGCCTAACTCTGCACAACATACCTCTTCTGCTTCTGGGTCTTCAATGCTTGGTCTAGGCAGATAGTCGATTAGTAGTGGGTGAGGAATGGAGGTGTCTGCCATTGAGGCGAAGCCTGCGAGTTCGTCTGCTCTGCTGTTTCTTCTCTGCCGATCTGTTCTATCTCACCACTTCAAACTTCTTTATCTCTGTTCTGACCAATTCTTGGTACTTGGCCATTCTATCATCCTTTGCCTCGTAGTCGCCAGATATTTGGTTTACCACCAACTGTGAGTCGCTGTAAACCATTAGCTCGGTGGCCTTCATGTAGAATGCTGACTTGAGACCTGCCAGAAGCGCTTCATACTCCGCTTCTTCGTTGTTTGAGCTGGGAAGCCAAGGTTGATTGCCTGCTCCACTACTAGGCCGTCTGGAGAGATGAGGACTATGCCAAGTCCTGCTCCATGTCGGTTGGATGCTCCATCCACGAAGAGCTTCCACATCTCTCCAACGAACAACTTCCAGCAGGTGGAGGGATCAGATGATGCCTTGGGATCTTCCATGTGCTGGTGTCTTCTTCAGAGTCCATGCTCGTTGTCTGCCCCTTGCTTTCTGTTTGCACCAAGTCTTTATTTGTTGGCGAGTCCTGACTTGGTGTAGCATGGTTTGCTTTCTTCCTTTCTTCCTACTCTGGTCTGCCTTGGGACCTGACTGAATAACCATTACTAGGGGTTGCGTTATTCCGACGTCAACTTCCATCCCTAGTTCGGTTGTTTCAGTTAGGTCGACTGGGCAGATGTGATGACTTCCTGGTGTGAATTCTGCGACAAAATCTGCCAATGCTTGTGCTTTTATTGCGGTCCTAGGTTGGAACTTGATGTCGTATTGTCCCAACTCTACTGCCCACTTCAGAATTCGCCCAGAGAAGTTTGCTCTTTCAAATAAAGCCTTTAATGGGAAGGCTGTGAGAACAACTATGGTGTGGGCGTGAAAGTAGTGTGACAACTTTCTTGAGGCCATCATCAAGGCCAATGCCAGTTTCTCCAGTGGCAAGTACCTTGTTTCGGCGCCCAGTAATGTCTTGCTGACATAGTAGATGGCAAGATGTTGGATTCCTTCTGCGCGGACCAACACTGCGCTGATTGCATGCTGGGAGACTGCCAGGTACAAGAACAGTTCTTCTCCAGGAATTGGGGTTACAAGTAGTGGTGGAGAAGACATGTATTCCTTCAAGCTTTCCAGAGCTTGGTCGCATTCGTCGTCCCATTCAAACTTGGCTTTCAGAGCATGGAAGAATGGTCGTAGTCTATCTGACGACCGGCTTATGAATCGATTGAGCGCAGCGGCCATGCCGGTGAGATGCTGCACTTCTTTCACTGAGTTTGGTCTCTCCAATCCTGAATTGCCTTGATCTGGGAGGGGTCTGCCTCTATACCCCGGTTGGTCACCAGGAAGCCCAGGAATTTGCCAGATCCTACTCCGAATGCACACTTCGACGCGTTGAGGCGTAACTTATGCTTCTTCAGGATCTCAAACATCTCACCTAGGTCTTTGAGATGGTCATTCTCATCCTTGCTTTTGACCACCATGTCGTCGATGTAAGCCTCCATTGTCTTGCCTAACAATGGTTCAAACATCTTGGTGACCATCTCTGGAATGTCGCCCCTGCGTTCTTTAGGCCAAAGGGCATGACCTTGTAGCAGTATAGTCCTCTTGGTGGTGAAGGATGTGACCTCCTGGTCTGGTTCGTGCATGGCAATTTGGTGGTAGCCTCTGTATGCGTCCAGAAAACTAAGTCGGTTGTGCCCTGCCGTTAAGTCACCAGTTGATCTATCCTTGGTAGAGGAAAGCTATCTTTTGGGCACGCCTTGTTGACCGTTTTGTAGTCGACGCAAACGCGCCACTTGCCATTCTTCTTTGGCACTACGACGGTGTTGGAGATCCATCTTGGGTAGTGCACCTCTCTGATTGCCCCTGCCTCCAGCAGGTTTCCTACTTCTTCTGCCACTATTTCGGCGTGGTGGAGTGCCGATCTGCGGGTGCGCTGAATGATTGGTCTGGCAGAAGGGTGGACATTGAGTTGGTGACAGATGAAGTTGGGATCAATGCCTGGCATGTCGTATGGGGTCCAGGCGAACACTTCGATGTTGGAGGTCAAAAATTCCAAGACCTCCAATCTCTCAGTGCTGGACAACGACGAACCAAGCAAAAAGAACTTATCCGGGTTCTTTTCATCTATTCTGACCTCCACCAAGTCCTCCACTGCTTTCTGACTAGCCGCTTTGCCAACATCTGCGAATAGTTCATTACTCTCAGGTTCTTCCACCGAATGAACGTATCCTTTGGCAGCGCGGCTGCCGTTACTGTGACAAAGCACTGCTTCGACATGATCTGATCTCCATATACTTCTTCAATTACTCCGGTGTCGTTTGGGAACCGCATCACTTGGTGGTAGGAGGACGCCACCGAGCGCATGGCATGCAGCCATGTTCTGCCCAAGATAACGTTGTAGGTGGAGGGGACCTTAACACCCAGAACTCCACTTGTTTCGTCACACTCCCTGCTCTGACTGGGAGGATAATTTTGCCGACGGGCCATTCTGGCATGGAGTTGAATCCGATAAGGGGAGATACGGCAGGCGCCAAGTCTTTATCTTGCAACTTTAGTTGTTTGAAGGTTTCATAGTACATGATTTCACACGAACTACCTTGGTCAATCAGAATCCGCTTGACGTCAAAATCCTTGACTCGGAGAGTGACGACCAAGGCATCGTTGTGAGGGCAATAAATCCTTGCCAAGTCTTTATCCGAAAAAGACATGACATTTGTGGCCTCTGTCTTCCCCTTTTTGACGACTGGTTGGGCACTTAGCACCTCCCTTAAGTGCTCAGCTTTTTTGATTGAACCTCTGAGCTCGCATACACGCTCAGGTTCAAAGACTCCATGTATTACGTTGATGACGCCTTGAGGTGGGGCGTCGATTGGCATTCCATTGGGCATATTTGGTCCTGGGGGGCTGGTTGCCCCTCCTTCTATGTATTTGTCCAGGTGGCCTGCTGCCACCAACTCTTCCAAGTGCTGTCTTCAATGGCGTGCAATTCTCAGTGCGGTGCCCCTTTTCTTTGTGGAAGGTGCACCTTGATCTGTCATCGTAGTCCTTCTGTGCCTCGCCTAACTTGGCTGGCCACTTGACGAAAGGCTCGTCTCGAATCTCGCTAAGTATGCGGTAGATCGGTTTCTTGAAGACCGTGGTTATGGCAGTGCGGACTCTCACCATCTCTTGTCCTGGTCTTCTCCATTGTCTCTTTTGCCACGTCCGTTTCTGTTCGGACGGTCTACCGCGTTGACCTTTGCTGAGGCCTTCTTTTCTGGTACTGCGGTCGCGCCAGATTTTGCTTTGGCACGTGCGCCATCCTCTTCCACCCTGATGTGCTGATGCACTCTCTCCATCAGGGCTCCATGGTGAGGGGCGGTGTCATGGTGATAGAGTCCCTCAGTCTGTTCCCGACTGGAAGGCCTCTTTTGTATTGCGCAATGGCGAGATTGGTTGGGCAGTCCCCAATCTGGTTGAATGTCTCCCAGTAGCGACTGTTGTATGATCTCAGGGTCTCCTTGTCGCCCATGTCGATGGAGAGTAACTGGTCGATCTCCACCGGGGTTTTTGTGTTTGTTCTGAATCGCGTTACAAACGCCTCCGCCAGTTGCGCCCAGGAGGCTATGCTGCCCTCTGGAAGCTTCTCAAACCAAGTCAAGCCTAGGTCGCCAAGGCTTGAAGGGAATAGGATGCACATCAAGGCCTCATTCCGCCGGTATACAGCCATGACCTGGCGAAAGTGGCTTAAGTGTGAGTAGGGGTCCGTCTTCCCCTCATATGTGTGAATTTGGGCTGGAGGAAGCCTGACGGTAGGGGCGCGTTCTCTATTGCTGGGACGAATGGTGAGGTCTGCAGCCTCGCCAATGCCTTGTCCGTTGGTTCGTAGGCCGGGCGCGGTATTGGCATTCCAACCTCGACGCTTCCATGCGTCCGAGGAGCCAACCGCTGTAAGGCAGAAACTCTGTGTGGATCGCGCGCCCTGGCGTCCTCCTTCCATCGTGCCTTTTCTTCTAGCACGGTTCGTAGGTCGGACGATCTGGGCAACTCTGTCTGCCTAGACCTTGTCTGGTGCGTATGCGAGGGCCAGTATGTGCTTCCTTCGGTGTACGACCTCTCAGACCTCGTCCTCTCAGACCTGGAGTGACGAGTTCTGGAAGATCTGGATTGCGTGTCGCCTGTCCTGAGGCTCTTGTTCTCTGCTTGAGAGGGTGTAGTATTCTGACTACGACTTTCCGAGTGGCGAGGGGGCGTCTTGTTTGTGCGCCCCTCTCCTGTCGCCACTTCTTTTCCTTTCACCTGGCGCTTTAGAGATTCCATGTCCGCTGCCATCCGACGGATCAATTCGTCTTGTTCCCTGACGCGATCCTCCAAAGTTTGAGGATCAATTCTGCGTCTTTGTCTTTCTGGGCTTTGCGAACGAGAGTGATGAGGGCTGTTATTCCGCCTTCGTCCCCTTGCATCCCTCCTGGAATTTTGTCTTTGTGGTTCCAGGTTCGCCATGGGAGTGACCAAGGGTAGGCCTTCGCGCCTTGCACCCCCTTCTGGAGTTAGTCCGTCAACGGCGGACTGTGTAATTCTTCGTTGTTCGCCATTGATTTTTGGGAGGAAAAGCTTGATCAAGAGGTTGTTCTTGTCTGAGTTCCCACAGACGGCGCCAATTGTACGGGAAAGAAATACACCTTCTCGTATAATCCTGTTGATCAAGTCTGCGCTCCTCCGTACGACGTCGTTCAACTACCTGAAAATACACACGTGAGCTAGCCGGCGGGTGTGTGCCGGAAACCTCTCCGATGCCTAAGTCAGTAAGCTTGACAAATAGACAAAAGCTCTGTGTATTCAGGGAGCAGAGTTGCATTACCTCTCCAAAGGTGATATGGGTGAGCTTTTATAGGTTTCGCGTGGCACAATCCTAGTAGGACTCTTACTCCTCCATGTAGAGTCCTCCTAGGATTCATACTCCTGGAAGATAAGGCTTATCCTCCAACACCTCCCTCACTGCTTAAACCAAGTGAGATGGTTTTCCTTATGGCCGAACCTTCAAGACCGAAATAACATTGCCCTGCCAACTAACAAATCTAGACGATCTAACTGTTACCTCGGTCTTCCTTTCCTTTCTTCTACCTCGGCTCACAAGCACGACGAGCTATCCACAGAAGAACTAAACCGAGCTATCTTCAATCAAGCCTTAGGACTGAATACTCACCTCGGTTCCGAACAGCGCGACCGAGCTACACCACGGAGACCGAGCTAAACAAACTTACTTCATCCGGCGACAAAAACCTTACTCTAGACCGGTCTACCATCTGTCCGCAGCCCGGCTTCTAAGCCTCTTTACTTCGGTCCAAAGAACGGCCCATAACCCTAGCTCGGCCCAATTTATAAATATAAATTACCCTCTCATATTTTAATATACTAAAACACCAACGGTTTGCAAACAAATAAATTACAAGTATGATTTTGGGGACATACGTTTGCATGCAAGCAAAAATAAAGGAGAAAATAAAACTCTGTTCAACTTCCGGAAATCAAGCTCTAGAATGAGCTTTTTTAATTTTACAAAAAAATATAAGAAATCTGAAACCATCACATACAAAAGAAAGATGAAGTATTTTCTTATAAGGAGGTCAATGATTTAAGTTTTATCAAAAATAAGACTCTCTTCCTACTTTCCAATATACCCCAAAAAAAAAAAAAAAAAAAAAAAAAAGAAAAGGGAAGAAGAAGAAGAAGAAGAAAAAGAAAGATAAAATCTGTACATAATTTTTTCACTAGAATATTGTGTAGTGACATTTTGAAAATACGAGACATCTTAATGAGTCTTGCTCCAAAGTGACAAAATCAAGATTTGTCACTAATACTGAATCGAGACATAATTGGGCTGTGGACATCTTGGATGGGGTTGGGTATTTCAGTTTTGAATTATGCACCGTAACATCTCTGTTACAAACATTAGAAAGTAATGATGAATATAAATAAATTCATTTTCTCCATGAGCTATAATATTTCACTCTTGGAATTAGTTTTACCAATTTTGATTTGATGAAATGAACATTTTTCAACTTTTCACACCGATAACTAATTCATTTAACAGTGAGTATTTATTTTGATTTGCAAGATTGAATCAAGACTACTCGGTAATCAAATCTCAAAGTTTTGTATTTCTATTTCTCTTATACAATTTAGGCAATCACGTGACTCTTGAGTCCATACTATATAGAATATCTTTGAAATGCTCGGCTTTTGGACTCAAATGACAGTCTACATGAGGCCTCGTTTGGAAACATGCTTTTTTAATAATTTTTTAACTTTTTGGCTAAAATATGATGTAAAAAAAACTAATATGTTTGGGATGACTTTGTAACTTTTTACGAAACGATGTATAAAAAGTAGAGAGAAAAAGAAATTTTTGATTTTTTAGTATAGATTGTTGACTTTTTAACTTTTTTAATAATTTTTTAACTTTTTAACTAAAAAAGACATTTGCCAAACGAGGCCAGTACATCCAATCAAACTGGCAGGTAATTTTATTCCAACTCTTTATGACTACAATTTTCATGTTAAAGCATTGATGATCTATGCATTGTCCTTGGGATGACATTCTATTGATGTGTAGAGAGTTGTCTAAAATTGCATTTTACACTTTCTAGGAGATGAGTTTGTGATTTAGAAGGTCGTCAAATGCCTACTCTTTTTCCCACTAAAAACATTAGAATAGTATTTAAACGTTAAAGATAAAGAAGTTTTTCCATCAAATGAATGCCTTCACAAAGTTACATAATATCCTATATATCACATGGAGATCACCTGAAAATGCATATCTTGGGCCAAGGCGGCCTCGTTTGGGAACCATCATTTTTAGTCAAAAAGTCAAAAAATTACTAAATTAGTCAAAAAGCCAACAACCCATACCAAAAAGTCAAAGATTCTTTTTTCTCTCTATTTTTTGCACATCTTTTCGTAAAAAGTCAAAAAATCATTCCAAACATACTAGTTTTTTTAGCTCATATTTTAGCCAAATAGCCAAAAAGTTACTAAATTAGCATGTTCCCAAATGAGGCCTAGTCTTGTTTTTCACACTTGTATACTCTTACGCTGTGTTTAGTTGGGAGATTTGAAGAGGAATTTGGAAAGAGAAAGGAAAAAAGTGTGTGAAACTAAGTGAAATATAGGTATGTTTTATTCATATTTCACCTACCTTTTTCATTTTCCTTTCCAAATCCCTCCTCAAATCCCTCAACCAAATACAGCATTAGAGCACCTACAATTCATGTGTTATCTTCTATGTCGAAGTTAAAATTTAGCAACAACTTTTCAAATTCATTTCTAATGAACTGTTATTTTTCATGCTAAATTATTGCAAAATACCAAAATTTGGCAAAAATTCTGTCTCTCTCTTTCTCTCAGTTTGTAATTAAAACAAAATAAAATAAAATAAAAAAGAAGAGACCTTTGTAGAGTAACATAAACTTATATTCAAGATAACATCAACAACAATGGATAAAGGGTGACAATGAACATCTACGACACTCATAAGGGTGTATCAAATGAAGAAACTAAATTAATTAGAGAGAAATGACCAATAGAATGCAAAGAGATAATGCATTCTCTTCTTTGCCAATTATGAAAGAAAATAAAAAGGAATCAATCATCTGGTTGTGTAGTTGATCAGTTAAAGGAACTTGTGGGTGAATTGAGGAACCCATCAGGAGATTAGTTGTATCGGGTTCTTCCTGGCAACTTCAGAGCACCAAGATTTCCATGCTTCCACATAATGAGCAAAGAGATCTCGCAAAGCTGAAACAATATTAAAAAAGAAAGAAAAAAAATATATTTGTTAGTATATTTTAGTGCGAAACGAAAACAAAAAATACTCAGCAGAAAGAAAAGATTAATCATAATCTCTATTGCCAAATGCTTTATAACCAACTAGGCCTAACTTAATTGGCTACCATGACTCTCTTAAGGGCTTAGTCCCAAGGAAAAAGTCATGGGTTCAAGCACTCCGTGCTTTGCAAAGTTAGAGGCTAACTCTTATTAGTTACTAATCTAACAATTAACAATTGACTTTTGCTGATAATAAAAAAAAAAAAAAAAAACACTAAAAATGCTTTATCAATTATATGGTCTTTCAATTTATAAATTTTTATTAACAAAAATGGAAAAATAACATTGTTTGGAGACTACAAAGAAAGGGATTCTGGATTCCAAGCATGCAAATATCTGCATATTGGATTGGATTGTCACAAAAAAAAATTTTCCCCTGTTTTACCAACTATAATTATTCTGTGTACCTTTTTACCATTACTTCAAGCTCAGGTGGGTCACAATGTAGACTTTACCACTACATCAATAAATAATAACATTACAGCTACAAGAATTTGACAACTGATATTGAATCAATGAATCACGAACAATACCTTGGTTGTGATATTGAGGACGGTAAGTAGAGGCTAGACTTTCCCAATCGTGAACCTGTTTCACCGTACTATTCTGGGTAGCGCCAAATTTGGACACACTGACCGTGACTGGAGCAAAGGGACCAAATTGGAAATTCTTAGAACTGTGTCTTAAATCCTGTTCAAAATTGCTCTTATCAACCTCATTTTCCAAATCCTCACATTTCACAAGCATTTGCAAATGCGTCTTTGTTATCTGGTTGGAATTCTCATCAATTGTTGAAACCACCTTGGTCCTTTTAAAACTGGTGTTTGTGATCTCAGTCCCAAATATCCTTTTTTTGGACTCATTAAGAACAGAAGTATTTGCAGATCCATTATCAGATTTTCCTCTCGTTCCCAACCATCTGAAGGCAGGCTTCCTTGTCTCTGGATGATGGGTCTGAGTGCCATTCAAGAAAGATTCAGATTAGATTACTTTAACATAACTTAAATGAACTGAGAGAAATTAAGAGAGTAATTTCATATGTAACCGTACCTTCTCAATGAAATTCATTGAAGACAACACATTTGCAATATCGTATAACCGTCTAACTTTAGCTGCAGAATTATCTTATGAAGAAAGTGTTAGCTAAAAGTTTATCAATACTCCTTCAATCAGTAAAATATTCAGATAGCCGAGTGAAGAATCATTACTTCTCATCATTGATGGATCATGTGCATCCCCAAGCAATATCTTAGCAGCTTCCTCAAGGGAGATCAAATCAACCTAAAGAAAGTGGTTTTAAACAATCAGGCCAAAGCTAATAGATACTTATGCATAACAGGATAGACAATAGAGTGCAATAATCTAAAACTTTTACATACATTAGAGCAAAGGAAGAGCTTGACAAAATTCTGTGTAAGAAGTCCCAAAGATTTTTCCTTCCTATTGTCTGTCAACAAAAGTATCTCTTCATGGTAAGTTCAACAATTGACCCAAGACTCAAAACATAAAATTACAAAACAACATTGACTTGTCCAATTGTTCAAGTATAATTACCAATTGACAAAACAAAAAGATCAGTAAGTAGCATATGCAAGTATTGCATTTAGTTCTTAACACTATACCAGTTTTGGATGCTGTTGAAGATTTAGTAACAGAACTAGGGTTTGGTTTGTCATTCTGGCTTGTAATTGGATTGGAAATTTTCTCATCCTCATCATCATCTGAAACTGAAACCTAACAAGTAATAAAAATATCAGCATTGCAATAAATTATAGCTGAAAAAAAAAAAACACCAAATCCAATTTGCTAAGAACTGAAGATTTGTTCAACTAAAAGCCCTAATTAACTTACTTTTACATAGTTATTTCCATTGAATGTATTGAAATTCTCCCTCAAACCCTCTTCCTATCACAGCATCAAGAGAAAAAAAAGCAAACAAATAAATAAAATTACAAAAACCCAAGTTGCAGAATCAAAACTTCATGGATATGTAACAAATCAACATATAATAACAATTAATTACCCTTAGCTGCTGCAGAGTCTTTGGAACTCCTCCAAACCCTTTCCAAGAATATCGATTCTTTGCTTTTCTTGCAAGAACCTGAATAAAATTATCAAAACCCTAATAGAGTAAGATAAATTATGATATGTGGAGGTCAAGATGCTGAAACAGAAAAAAAGAAGAAGGGGGAATTAGAGATCTTACACCAACACTTTCTAGTACATTGACAATGTCGTAGATCCGACGCCTCTCAACTCCTACAAAACCACACAAGTTATAGAATTAGTGCAAAGTCATAGACATAAATTAGAAAGAGATGGAGATGATGATAGATCAGATCAAGACCTAATCGAGTGGCGGCATCGTCAAGTCCGATTGTTTCGACGTTGCCTTGATTGTACAAGCTCAAGAAACTGCCACAATTTTATCAAAAAACAAGAAGAAAAAAATTACACACTATGTTTGGTTTCAATTTTCCGTATATATATATATATATATAGAGAGAGAGAGAGAGAGAGAGAGTACTTGGTGCATAAGAGACCAAGAGATTTCTGCTTTCTGCAATAGGGAAAATTGGCAGATCCAGATTCGTTGGATGCAGAGGGAGGCAACGCCATTGTTACACCAGATCTGGAGGAATAGATCAAATCTAAACTCTAAAACAGAGAGAGAGAGAGAGAGAGAGAGAGAGAGAGAAGGGACCGTTAAGAAAGAGTTGTTGAGTTTGGCGCGGGGGTTGGCGGAGGGGTTAGGGAGGAGGGATGTTTTTAAAATTTTGAAAAGGAGAGAGGGCATGAACATGAAGCTCTTAGCGGGAATTCAAATTAATTACTACTACGTTTCATTATAACATGGAGAGACGCGCCTATGCCACTAATTTGTCCTTTAATTACTGTATACTTTGTTTTTCTAGGACCACCAACAACGTTTATATTTTTTATTGTTGTTTTTGTTTTTTTATTATTGTATAAATAATTCAATAACAACTCGAACTATTTTTTGTTGATTTAGTTAGCCATGATTAATCAACATTCAAACTAAGAACATCTTTAATGGTGTGTCATTAGAGTTGCTATTGTCAAATTATGGTAATAATTGATAGAAAGGCATCTCTAATAAGAAGTTTTAGCAGCTGTTATTTTTTGTTTAACACAAGTTTTGGCAGCTGCTAAAGTTGTCAAGTCAGCTTTAACCAACTGTTTCCTCCCTCCCTTTATTCCTTTTTCATCATTCTTTCCAAACATGGAAGCAAAACTCAACAACTCTTTCTTATAAGTCACATGCTAATCTTCACCATCAAAAATAGTCACATGCTTATCTTCAGTTTAATTTTTGACTAGAAGTTCACATCAATGATTTGAACTTTTCAATGTGTAGTGTTCGTTGAATATTTTATGCTTGTAAAAAAATTACGCTAATTGGATATCAATAGTTACTTGATCAGATTAAATTTGTGTCAATAATAACTATGATTTTAAAAATAAATTATTGATACAAATGTGTTCTGATCAAGTGACTATTGAAACTTGATCAATATAATTTTTTACAAGAATGAAATATTCGATAAATTCTATACATTGAACAGTTAAAATCATTAATGTGGGCTCTGTAACGAACTTACATAAACCTAGTAATATGCTGTAATTGAGAATTTTATTCCTAAAAAATAATTGTAAAATCGCAAGGACGTGTATATAAATACGTCTGTTTAAATTATATCAGTAATAGCATCATCTCCAAGTCGTTTTGTGACGAAGTTCAACTAATATAATTTGCTTCCATCATTTTATCTTCAATGTTGTTGCTAAACTAATAAGAGCATCTTCAATGAATTAGTTAAAAAGTGATAAAAATATAATTAATTTTGTATGTTAAATATTTATTAATTTAAAAAATCAGTGATTGCTCTAAAATGTATGTTAAGTGAATAATATATCCATATAAGAGCCATTTACCTGTGATTCGTCTTTTCTTTCTGATTTTGCCTTTTCATTTTGAATAATTTACTAATGGTGACTTATATGTTAAGTGAATGTTTTTTAATGATTACCCACATCCGCTCTCGGCACGGCCGGCGGCGCGTGTGGTGGTGGTTTGGGCTAAGGAGGTTCCATTTGTCCATAATTCCTTCATTCTACAAACTTGGGGTGTCCCTTGGGACCCAACCCAAGGTTATACACCTAGAACTTATATACTCACAAAAGCTTTCTTAAAGTTTTAATGTGGGGCAATTCATTTCAAAGAAACCTACATTTAATCTTTAAATGTCCATTCCACGAACTAAAAAACGACGTCAAGTTCCCATTCACTCATAAAGGGCTTTAACGAACCATCTTCACCATGTGACTTGCCATTCGACAAGAAACATGTCACCTCTTCGGACCCATCTCAAAAGACCTATGAACCCCACTCAATTTTGGACTCAAAATTGGCCCAAAATAAGCCTGTATGTTTGGTTTGGCTTTGTAAAGTGATTTAAAAAAAAAAATTCTAAAAAACTTGTTTGGTTTGTAATTTTTCCAAAACAATTTCCAAAATCACTTTCTCTCTTTTACACATTAATCAATCACTTTTTCTCTCTCATCTCTCATTCTCAATCATTTTTTCTCTCACACATATCTACTCAATTATAACAAAATATCAAATCATTCCAAACTCTCAAACTCCAAAATTACTTTCAAAATACACAACAAAAAAAACCAAAAACATTTCTAAACTTTCTCCTCAAAACAATTTTTAAAAACTACTTTCTCAAAACCAAACCAAACCAAAAATATCCCAAATTTTCCAACAATTAACAAACTCTGGTTGTGTTTGCTTATATTTTAAATCAATTTTTGTAATGAAATGTTTTTTAAAAAATTGTTTGATTTACAATTTTGAAAAAATTATTTTCAAAATTGTTCTCTCTCTCTCTCCTCTCTTTTTTTATTTATACATATCAATCAATCATTTTTTTCTCTCATCTCTCATTCTCTCACATTATATACATTAATCAATCAATTTTTTCTCACACTTGTCTATTTAACTGCAAAAAAATTTTGCAAATCATTCCAAACAATTTTCAAAATATACAATCAAATGAAATTCCAAATTTTACAAATACTTCTTAAAATATTACCTTGCAAAATTAATTCTCAAAACTAAACTAAACGGAATGTTCTCTCTTTCCACGATGCTTGGTTATCATTTTTTAAAAATACTTTTCAGAAAATTCTACTTTCTTATTTTCCGTGTTTTTTTGTTTTTACTGAATTTTTTAAATATTTTGAGCAATTTTTTTAATTTTTAGACATACCTAACATAAATATACCTAAAAAGTAAAAAAAAATTGAAAAAAACCTTTTAAAAATTCACTAAATACCAAAAATATAAAAAAAAATATGAAAATTCAATACATTTTTTGTATTTTTATGTATTTATTAATTTTTAAAAATATTTTTTCACAAATTTTTTACTTTTTAGATACATCTAAGTAAGGTGCATCTAAAAAAGTAAAAAAAATGTATAAAATTTTTAAAAAATTCACTAAAAACAAAAAAACCAAAAAACTTAATTTTTAAAAAATTTAATTCAAAAAACTCAAACCAAGCCCATTCTTGTGGAGATTGCTTGTCCTGCTCGAGCCATTAAGAATGGAGAGGAGTGGCTCTTTATATTGGGACCCCTTGGCTGTAGTTATTGGTCAGCAGAGGGTACGTGGGATGATCGGAATTAGAGGATTTCTATCTTTCTCACGACTTCTATGAGAATCTTTGCATTCAAAATTTGGTACTAACAATAGCTTTCAAAAGCCCAAATGCCCTAATAACCCATGTCAATAATTGGTGCCAACGCTAAGGACATGTTTGTTTGGCGGACTGGATTAGGTTAGATTAGCATTTTCATGACTAATAGTCTTAGGATTACAAATCTCTTTAAATTGTGTATCATATTTTATGTTTGGATTGAGTTAGAATTATAAAAAGGGACTAATAGTCTAGACTTTGGCTTAGTAGTTCAATTTATATCTTACCCATCTCTGTGGGATTGAATAGTCCATCATATATGAGATACCATATCCGAATGGATTGTTAATCCGTACTTCAATTGTTTAACCAAATATCGGTTTAATAATTTTATTGAACTATTAATCTAATCCCAATCTCATGTCTATCTAAATTAACATGGCCTAACTGGAGAGAGACTTTACCTAAGTGGACTTCACTTTTACATAAGTCATATTTTTAATACAGTTTAATTATATTATTGGAATACTTTACTCTTTAAATTAACAAATATTTAACACACAAAATTGAACCCCCACTCTTAGCACTTTTTGTTATATTATACGCTTTAATACACATTTTCAACTAAAAAAATGTTATAAGTCTCAAATTTCCATCAAATAAATGATCAAATATTTCACATGAGCGTAGGAAATGTGGACCTTTAACTCATGTAAAACATTTGATCATTTATTTAATAAAAAATTTGATATTCCTAACATTACTCTTTCAACAATCTAATTAGATATACTCTAACAACTTTGATTGGTGCACACAATTTTTGTGGCACTAATAGCACTAATTTCCATTTCAGGTAAATTGTTTTTTTTTTTTTTTTTTTTTTGCCTTGTATTTTTTTTTTTTTACCCGAAATGGAATTTTCGAGCTTTTCGGGGCAGAGCTTTTCGAGCTCCCCCGCTTTTCCCATACTCTAATATTGTGATGTCTAAATTTCAACATCATCTATCACATCACAAATGCATTTTTTTATTAAAAAAACAGATTCACTAGATAAATGCGTTAATAACATACCAAACACGCAAATTTAATTTAATTTCTAATTCAACCATTCGTGCCTTTATTAAATTTATATAAATGTGGATAGAAGTGAGTGACGCTTTGGGAGAATTTAATGATGATGCATGATCACGCTGTTAGATCCAATCCACTCAAATACTCAATAATTTGAATTCTTTCCTAATTTTTATTTTTGTTTTTGTTTTTGTTTTTGCTTTCATCAAAAAGTGAAAGCAAAATCCTATCTAATTGGAAAATAAATGGTGTGATTTCATTTTGTGATTTCTTTTTAAATTTTGGAATTTCTAGTCTTTAATTGAAATTTTCAAAACTTGAAAATAAAAATAGTGAAATTTCACTATTTGGGCAGTGAAATTTTACTATCTTTGTTATGTTAAGTTGTATTTGATTAATAATGAAATTTCTCTATTTGAAAATAGAGAATTTTTAAATTTTGTCATTTGGAGCTCTTAATTTGAAAAGTTGAAGCATAAATTTGAAATTGAGTACTCAATTTTCACAATTGGCATCAAATTTGTAATTTTAGCTCTCATTTTTAAAATTTTTCCATTCCAAAAAAAATAGTAAACATAGTGAAATTTCGTCCTCATAAAATAATATCATCCTTTCAACAAGCAAAACAAAACATTGCCGTAAAAGATAACTTACTTTTTTCCCCAATCTGACCATAGTAGAACCATTAAAGATTAGTCAACCAATTTGACTCCCATTAACCCAATAACCATTAACAGCCCAAAGTCATCTCTCTCAAAGTCGAGTGATTATTGGATACTGCAATTACGTAATACTCTATAATATTTTAGTTGGTGAAGAAGGTGGGATATTATGATTTTGTGTTGGGTGATTGAGAAATATGAGAAGACATAATAAATAAGAATTGGTAAAAAAATATAAACATATAATACTCTAAAAATACCTAACAATTTTCGCTCGAGCTCTCTTTATCTTTGCTTACTTAGCGCAAAACATATAGTAACAATTAATTCATCTTTTTAACTTAAAATTCCAAAATTTTCCATATCACCACCTCATCATTTTACACCACCACTCCCTTTCACATCTAGATATGAGGTTACTGTTTTGCTTCGCCATAATAGTAACTGTTTTGTCTTGACGTGAGGCTCATTAAGGGCCTGTTTTTACGATATGAACAGTTAATTTTATAGGACTCATCGAATACTTTATACATACAAAAAAATTATATTGATTCAATATTAATAACCTTGTGATCAAATTACAACTTTTTAATATTATTTCTCAGAAGAAAAATAGATTATTATTTTTTATGATAAATGTGATTCGATCACATGGTTATGGATATCCAATCAATATAATTTTTGACTTGCATGAAATACTCAATAAATCTTACAAAATAAACAATTTAAATCATAAAAATAAGCCCCTCATAAGCCTCACATTAACGCACAACGCATCAATAACCCCACTTCCCCTTTCATTCTATTTCGTATAGAGGGCCAATTGCAAAGTCTCTCTCTCTCTAGCTTGTGATGGTATAGTAACAAAACAATTCTTGGTGATAACGATAGTGAACAAGTGGTTGTTTGGTTGCTATGCTACTAATGGTTTTATGGCACTGGTGGTGCTTGTTCTCAATAAGGGAGTGTTTTGTTGAAGGGGGTAAAAAGAACTTGGTAACTAAAGAAGTTGAGTCATTGACAAAGGTCATGGCAAGCCTAGGGCATGGCCTGCAATGGCAAAGCCAGTTATGAGAAAGTTAGGGCTTAAGGTGGTTTTGATTGGCAATGCCCTGTACAATAGAAAGAACTATCACTACTAAAAAAAAATACTTTTTGCGACCATCATTGGCCGTCGCAAATAATAAAAATACAGTCACAAAAAACCTTTTACTACAGCTCATGCGACCGCAAATGGAGGACATGAATGTGGGAGTGGCAAATACTTTTGCGACGGCAAAACAATAGTCACAAATTATTTGCGACCACCTAAACTATTTATGTTAGCCGCTATTTTGCCGTCGCAAAAAAATAAAGAAAAAATACTAACAAGTTTTTTGGCAACCATCTTATTACTGTCGCAAATAGTTTTCAATGACATTTATAAATAATACAATAATAGCTTTTAACAAACGAATTTTTTGTTGCCACAAATAACTTTTTATTATAAACATCATACATCATTTCTTACAAGCACAAGCACCTAACAAAATTGTTTAAAAATCTAGATAATGTAACCAAATTTACATAATATGCCTTTCATAAGCCATGATACAAGCACGTGCCTCTACAAACTCATGTAACCAGATTTACATAATATGCCTTTCATAAATGGTACTATTAAGTTTATAACTTGCATTAAGACCATAGGTAAAGCTATGTTTAAACCTTCTTCGGCATTGTTTGATTGTTTTATCCTTGAATTTTGATGCAATGATAGGCGAACTGCAAACATACATTCTAATAAAAATCATCAATTTCATTCATCAATATTGACCTCTAATCACATCAATACAACAAAAATGAAAATTGATTAGAAAATCTATACTTTTCGGTTCCATGAATACGAATTTGCTCGCAAAGTATATCATCCTCCTGCAAGTCAAGTAATCCATGCATGACAAACCAACCAGTCAAGCGATTAAGAGAACAAAACAGAGGAAGTAAAGGAGAAGGAAGTGACCTCTTGAGAGCATGAAACTATGTGACACTCTTTCTGCTTTGGAACTTCTTCATTTTTATTACTCTTATTATTCTTCATATTCTGAATTGCTTCTTCGCTTTTTCTTTGACCACGTTCTTCACTCCTTTATTGGTGCCGTGCTCTTGCATGCTAAAGTGAGAGAGACTCTTTTGTTAGCTATATATGCCACATAGAAAAGCTACTACCACATTTTGACTCTAATGGATCTATCATTCGTAGGACTGCCCATAGTAGTCATACTTGTGTAAATTCAAAGTATAACTTGGAAAAAATTCTCTATCAACAAAATATATAGCAACAGATTAAAGGACAGAGGGCATAACATTTAGAGAATGCAACATCAGAAGAAAGTAAATTATTTTTGTGACTTGCTTCTAGCAGGAGATGGGATTTTACTAATCAAGGATGCATAATACCTTAATAGGCATTGATTGAAGTTCATGAATTAATGCACTTCTAGACTTTACCATCTAACTCAGTTACCAGAACTATAATAAAACATGTCAATGATGAGACTTTCATTTCTTGTTAATGAGGCACAATATTCATTCAAATTTTACATTTAATAATGCACCATTTGAGCAAACCCAAATCCATGGAAGCATATATTCAATCCCTTATATCATTGTTTTTCTTTCTTCTCCATTTTGCTAAAACACCAACCATGGTACTAGAACTTATGATTTTACGATTCTAGTTGGGCCAAGCAATTCGAATCACATTATGATCTTAAAATGTGTAGAATTTTAAAGCAACATCAATCCTAGTCAGAAAATCATATGGAATTGTTTAAATTGTTAATGCTTTCAGTGAAGCTTTCTTTAAAATATGAAAGGGTAAATTACAAATACATCCCCTAAGGTTTGCTTAAAACACAGATTACTCCCTGTGGTTTGAAAAATTACAAATACCCCCTTATTAGAATTTTTTATTTAACAGAATTAACTAAAAAAATAAAATTTATAATTGATCTCCTATACAATAATAAAATTACCTAAATTATTAATTGAAACATATTTTTAACATCATTAAAAACTGTTAATTGACTTGATGATTTATTAACAAAAGGGGCAATTTGTTATGAAATTAAAAACCTCAAGGGATGGAATGTAATTTTCAAAACCACAGAAGGCAATTCGTATTTTAATCAAACCTCAAGGGTGTATTTGTAATTTATCCAAAATAAAACGGTATTGTTTTCACATACTATCATTACCCTTATTTTTGTCACAAGGACTACATTTTGCTAGGCTTCTATTTGAGAGTAAGATCCCTGCCTTTAGGTACTGATAAAAACTAAATGAATTCACTACTTTTTAAGGTGCATATATCCGAACTATTGGACTATAAATGTTCTTCCATGCTAGAAGAGATAAGAGAAACATGGTTACCTCTAATGTGATCAATAAGAGGAACAATCTTTAGGAAGAGGTCAGATAAAAGGCTTTTATGAGAGCCATGATTTCAAACAATCTATATCCTGCACAGAGATTAACATGCTGCAAAGCCAGCCTCTCTATCCAATCTGAATCCTGCAAATTCAATGTTTTCCACATAGTGAATAAGAGAACAGCCTGGAATAGCAACTCAAAGTATAAAAAGAAAAAATAAGTACCTCTTTACTGGAACCAGTTTAAGTACCATTTTGATATACAGGAGAAAAAAAACAGTTTACACTAAATAATATCCAATAACGAAAAGGAAAACCAAACCAGAGTGAGAGAAAGACAATCGCATAAAACAACTATCATAAAAAAAGAAAAAAGAAAAAAAATGCAAATGTCTCATCTTCAGCCTCTTGATGGCTATCTGACTCTTGCAAATTACAAATATGCAAATTCTCATCTTATTATATAGACTACCAGCAAAACATTAGGACACCAATTTTTATGTTTTCATGTGGAAGTGTGTGGTAGGCAGCATTGGCAAAGAACTTAAACTGTTGAATGTAACAATTTCTATGTAACAATTTCTACCTACTCCACCTACAATTTCTACCTACTCCACCTACAAATACTCCACCTACTCCACATTAGTTAGTGCTATAGTTAGTGCCCCATATAGTTAGTGATATAGTTAGTGATCCATTATGGTATAGTGCTCCATTATGGCTCCATTGTATCCCATTTCTCTCTATAAAAGAGAGCTCTTGTAAGAACATTATAGATCAATCAATCTATCAATAATATCTATACATTAATTTTCTACATGGTATTAGAGCGGGCTTAGAACCTATTATTTTTGCTTCACCGGCGGGCGGTAACCTCGCCTTGGCCGCCCGCCGAACCTCTACTCCACTGCCACAACGCTATGCACCAATTCTGCTTCTTCGTTTTCCATCTTTCTCTGCATTTGCTTTGGCTGCATGCTCGGCTTCTTCTGCTTGCTTGAAGGCGGCAGCTTTTGCTTCCAGGGTTGCATCACAATCCTGACGGATTTGCCTCAGCAATTGTTTTGCAGCATCAAGTTCAGTAATTGCAGTCATGTACTGTTCTCTTTTATTTTCTAAGTCCTGTTTCCGGACACCATTAGCTACCGCAGGACTAGCACCATTTGCTTCTTCAAGTTGCTTCACCTGAGCAGCTTGTGTTGCTCTCTTGGCTGTGCTACGGCTGTGCTCGTACAGCCCGGCATCAAACATCCTCCAAAAGTTCTTCTCTGAAAGCTCAGACACAGCGTACTGAGGCTGGTAACCATGGTAACCGTGGTTTTCTCTGCAAATCGATTCTCCAAGTTGACTCAACACCCGTAGCGTCAGATCTGCACAGATCTGCTCTTCTCCCATCGCAGACATCACACTCACGACCAGGTCTTTCCCCTCGGCAAAACCATCTCTCCCTATCGTGAGACCTTTCAACTGGATTGGTCCTAGGATGGATTTCATTCCCGGCATCGATGGTCCCAGTGAGGGTGTTCCAAGGGTTCTGGCATGCTTTAGTAATAATCTTCTTAGACGTGAGCCACTCAAACTTGTGGATGGTGGCCAATCACAGAGAACCTTTGTTTATATCAAGGATGCTATTGAAGCTGTTCTGCTGATGATTGAAAATCCAGCCAGGGCTAACGGTCATATATTCAATGTGGGCAATCCTAACAATGAAGTTACTGTCAGGCAACTTGCTGAAATGATGACCAAGGTTTATTCAAAGGTGAGTGCTGAAGCCCCTCTGGAAGTACCCACCATCGATGTAAGCTCCAAAGAATTCTATGGTGTAGGGTACGATGACAGTGACTACACCTTCCTCACCTAAAGTGCCATTTGCTCGGCTTCTCGACCCAAATCACCAAAATGGTGAATCTGGTCAGAGATTCCCGTTTTCCCAATATGAATTCCATTCTTTGCTCTCTCTTTCCCAAAAAAAAAAAAAAAAAAAAAAAAAAAAAAAAATACCACACACCATTGCAGTACGAAACACCATTGCATGTTTTAACAAAACCAAACAACACTCATTTTATTCATAACAGGGATCAACCCCGATTACAATTTTACACCAAAAAAAAAAAAAAAAAAAAATTTCAACCACAACCCATAACCACCACAACAAAAACCGGCCTTACTTTTTCGCCTCTTCTGCCGATCTCTTCCTCTTGCCTTTGTCTTGGGCGTCCCTTGCCGGTGCTGCCTCCGTGTTTCCCACGCCGCCGAGCACGTTAACTTCCCGTTGCTCCTCAATCGTCACATATGGCGGCCCTCCAAATCTGAGCATCACGGTGGCCTTCCGCTTCAGTTCCTTGTTTTCTGCCTTCAGCCCACATATCTCTGCTCGGGCATCCTTATACATGCCCTGGAGCAGAGCCAGTTGGGCGTTTAACTGCTGCACCTCATTTGTCCTACTCTGAAGCCGGTGCGACAGGTTTGAGACCGCAGTCACGGTCTCAACACATGACTTCAGTGTGTAATAATTCGCCTCAATATCCGATTGTGCAGCCATTCTTTGCTCCACAGACAGCATCAGAAAGTTCAAAGGCGCAAAACCAGGGGCGCTTGGTCCAGGGGCGCTTGGTTGCGGTTCAAGGGCACCTGCCCCGGCCATCTCTCTTGTGGACTCGTTGAGGTCGGGAAAGAGAGTGAGACCACGGGACGAAGAGGCTATGTTCTGGGTAGCTGAACGGGAAGAAGAGGCCATATTCAGAGTTGGTTGGAGAGTGTTTCAGAGATAACAGCTCTCAGAGAACGAAGAGTCTTTTTTCAGAAGTTTTTTCAGCTGGTTTGTTATGCATCAGCGGAAGCCTCGCCTTGGTTTAAATAGGCAAGGCAGACACGCGCCTTACGCGCCTCTCAACGCCAGACGACAAATCGGCGCGCCTTTTGATGGCTGTCGGGCACATCTTTTGATGGCTGTCGGGCACATCTTTTGATGGCTGTCGGGCATATCTTTTGATGGCACGCCTTTTGATGGCACGCTTTTTGATGGCACGCCTTTTGATGGCACGCCTTTTGAGGGTC
Source organism: Camellia japonica (assembly GCA_030407325.1). Classification (NCBI taxonomy): domain Eukaryota; kingdom Viridiplantae; phylum Streptophyta; class Magnoliopsida; order Ericales; family Theaceae; genus Camellia; species Camellia japonica. The sequence continues at coordinate 42,970,197 of JAPPVO010000010.1, read as the reverse complement.
CGACAAGACTCTGTAAACTGTCCCGACTTTGATTCCGGTTAGCTTCTATATGGGTCCGACAAGACTCTGTAAACTGTCCCGACATTGATTCCGGTTAGCTCCTATATGGGTCCGAAAAGACTCTGTAAACTGTCCCGACATTGATTCCGGTTAGCTCTTATATGGGTCCGACAAGACTTGGTAAACTGTCCCGACATTGATTCCGGTTAGCTCCTATATGGGTCCGACAAGACTCGGTAAACTGTTCCGACATTGATTTCGGTTCTCTGCTACAACGGTTCGACACAGCCATATAGTGTCTTCTACAACGGTCCGACATGACTCTGTAAACTGTTTTCTACATCGGTCCGACATGACCCCGTAAATTGTTTTCTACAACGGTCCGACATGACCCCGTAAACTGTTTTCTACATCGGTCCGATATGACCCCATAAACTATCTTCTACAACGGTCCGACATGACCCCATAAACTGTCTTCTACCTTGGTCTGCCATAACCATACGGTCTTCTACAACGGTCTGACACGACCATACAGTGTCTTCTATCCACTTTTTTGTCAGATTATTTTTTCCTGTTTTGTTACTTTCTCCAAACTCAAGTTGGTTAGTTCCTAACCCCCTTGAGTTTGAGGGGGGCTGTTGAATATAACAATTTCTATGTAACAATTTCTACCTACTCCACCTACAAATACTCCACCTACTCCACATTAGTTAGTGCTATAGTTAGTGCCCCATATAGTTAGTGATATAGTTAGTGATCCATTATGGTATAGTGCTCCATTATGGCTCCATTGTATCCCATTTCTCTCTATAAAAGAGAGCTCTTGTAAGAACATTATAGATCAATCAATCTATCAATAATATCTATACATTAATTTTCTACATAAACCTCACACCGCAACTGTCAATCCAACAAGGCAGGGAACTACTGATCACATCTCTTCCAATTTCGAAGTGACTGTTTCCAAAACTATCAAGAAACACTTCATTTCATTTGAAGATTGATTCAACATGTACTGATGATTCTATAACCACACAAGAACTAAAACACAGTTTTAATCGAAATTCATTCTTTTTTAAGTTGCTTTTACCTGAACCACTTAGCAAAAAATTCAAGTTTCCTAAAGAAAAAGATATTTTTCCTAATGCAGCCGCATAATAGAGAGATGTTTTGTTAGTTATTGATCAGCATAATAGCTACATATTATTGTACATACAAGAGTGGGCAATTGTTATCCTTCAACATGATAAGATACAGATGATTCTTAGGTTTCTTTTTAAATTCTACTAGATTCTTTGAGATTTAATTTCATATCACATAAATGGAGTAACATTACATCATATAATTTTCACTTACATCTTATGGAACAATCATGGAATACTAAAATGAAGACCTCAGAAACTAGAAGTTAGGTAGCTAAGCAAGAGGTGGCAACATTTCAGGATACCTCAGATCCAAGAAACCTCATTTATCAAACAAATGTTATAAAATTTATTATCCACCAAATTCCACCGACCCATAAAAGTTCCTAATCATATTCCATGTCACCAAACTCGACAAGAAAAAAAATATAAAATAAAAAAGGAGACGACATTCTCACTTCCCTTTTTTTTTTCTTTTTCTTTTTTTTTTCTTTTTGTTAAAGTGTAGACAGAACATATAAAGTTCAAAAACTAGCTAAAAACTTTTAGCTGCAGCAAATCAAATAAAAATTCTGATTTTATAATGCCATCTAACCACATGATTTTTTGCATTTTTCCATAGCAACATTCCAATATCTAAAACATATATACATATAGGAATAGAAGAAAGAGAGAAGAAATACATATAGGGGGTCTCTCATCATTTATATTGCTAATATATTTAAATCATTAGTTTAGTTTTTCCAAGAGAAAGAAATAAAATATGTGCCATTTTTATTGCCACAGAAATACAAAAAGGAGCGATATCAATTTGGAGAATTTCAGCCTAAATATAAATTAGAATAAAAATATTAAATATTAAATAATAATAATAATTGTCAGACTAGAGAATTTGCTTACCTATATGCAGAACTCCATTGTGATAAACCTTTTCAAACAAATAATGCCTCCAAAGAAAAAGAAAAAAGAAAAAAGAAAGAGAAAATAATTTTAAACAAAACAAAGCTAACAAGGCTATAGAGCTTATACAAGTAGCAAAAATGAGATGGCTCAACTAGAAAATCATAGTCAACTTCTTAGAGGGAAGAGTAAAACAGAGACCAACTATCTAGTAATGCATAACAAGTCAATATGAATGAAATATGTGTCCCCTCACAAAATTAACAAAATTTAAGAACCACACACACTTAGGCAGGCGGAATCCTCCCAAATTTGCTAGGCATCATTGCAATATTCCATTGTTAGGCAAAATGATTGAATAAAATGATCCAATGCCATTTTACAATGAGGAAGTAGATGATTTCATGCTATAATTGAGAATACAAATTCACACACCCCATGAAAAGCCGTAAAGCCGTACCTAAGAGCTCACTTCTTGTGTAGCTTTATCATGGACCTCAGAATACGATTTGCCAGATTCAGCAGACTTCGATTCTCCATTGTCATTCTAATAATTCAAAAAAAATAAATAAAACAAAACACAAAGCATTGCCCCAAACATATGCAAATTCGACAAAACCCGTATTTTTTGGCCTAAACTGGATTTCTCTTACCAAGACCAAGAATCAATTTGAATTTCGATACTAAACGCACATACTTCTAAAAGGAAATCGTATCTGCATCAAATAATGACACTTCTTGGATACTCGTAGATCCGTATCGAATTCTTCCTAAACTCATTCATAATTTGAAATTAATTTTATTTACTTTTGAGAAATATCAGAAGGTCGGACCTGGCATAGCAGTAAAGCTACCCCTTGGTGAACTGGTGATCACGGGTTCGAGCCGCGAAAACAGCCTCTCCACTTGTAGGGGTAAGGCTGCGTACATTAACTCTTTCCCAAACCCCGCTTAAGCGGGAGCTTCGTGCACTGGGTACGCCCTTTTTACTTTTGAGAAGTATCAAATACTCTAGGTCACGTAACTAAACTATATATAATTAAGATTGTAATAATTATTTTATTTTTTTATTTTTTTATTTTTTTTTACATAATTCTAGCATTTTTGGGATAAATACAATAAATATTTTTCTTAAAATAGTGATATTACAGCAATACCATGCTTGCTTTTTAGTGCATGTATCCATATCCGCATCAATACAAATAGAAAGTAATGATACGTTAGAAAACATAACCATACTAAAGTCCAATTTCAACTATGAAACAAGTAAAATTGCATATAACGCTATTGCATTAAAAAAATATAAACAGCTTAAACTTGATATTAAATTTTTTATAGCACCTATAAAGCTTATGTATGATACAAAAATAAAAATTATGCAAGCCAGATTTTGTCAACGTAGCTCCATTTTTATTATTTATTTAATTTATAAAACTACCTATGATTTCAATAAGCTGCATATAAATTAGCATAATTGCAGAGCTTCACTAAGATCTGTAGATCTAAAAAAAATTTAGAGTTGAATTGATTATTGTTCTTGAGATTTATCAAGAATTGTTCTAAAGTAAAAAGAGATGAGTTTTTGAGAATTACCTAAAACCTGGAATTTGAGGCCAAATCTAGATCTATATCTTCAAACTGATTGATGATCGACAAGCTATAGATTACATAGATAGATGTTCGAGGGATTTGTGTTGAATCTGTTGATTGGAACCCTTGGAACGAAAGAGTAGGGTTGAGATTGAGAGAGAGAGAGAGAGATTCATACCGGTGTTCTTTAGACGACGACGGGTGAGCGAGATTAAGCGCGATGTCGAGAGTTTGACAGAGCCTGGCTAGGGCATATATAAATAAAAGAAAATAGAAGAAACAAATGGAGGCAAATATAAATTGGGCAAATATAAAGCTCACTGATAAATTGGACCTTTTACCACTATTTATTACTTGTGTCTCATAAAGCTGTCATAAATATATTTTTTGCCACGGTCAAACAGACAGTCGCAAAAAAATAGGTGCAAAAAGTCAATTTTCTAGTAGTGATGGGTTTCATTGATAGCAGTAAGTTTGAGGTGGGAGTTGTGGTCATGGTGGATTTTGATTAGTGGATTTGGGTAGCAGCGGTGCTTGATTGCGTGTAGTGGTATGTGATGGTCCCATCCCATCCCACTACACACCCATGTCGTATTCATGTCTAAAAATATCAATTGTCAAACAGGACTATCTAAACAAACATTCACACAACCACCAACTAATTATACCAATCAGCAGCACTAATGCAAGCAGATTTTGGCTTTCAAATTTCATACACTTCCCTACCGTGTTGTCTGAGTTCCAATCATATACACTATTGCACAACATAGCTTTTCCTACCCCTATTTCCTACCAATTGTACAAAAAAGGAAAAAATAAATAAATAAATAAATAAATCACCGTATGATGAACTGGCAATTCAGTGAGGCACTTCATATTTCATAGATAGTGAACAACATATTTTCTCCTAAAACTATACAAAGAAGTTTGGTATATAGCATCATTTCATATTTTCACCTAAAATTAGTTCATCTTGTGCCAGCCACATCCACATGCCACTCCCAACCTGTTAGTTAAGAGGTTCAACTTCCTTTTTCTGGCCCCCTCGCCACTGCAGCTTTACCAATAAAACAAACAAACAAGCTAAAAAAAATTGAACTAACAAACATTGAGGTCAGCCCATAGAATGATAGATAACAAACAATGACATTCTGAAATCCAATTGGCCACAAAAAGGAAGCAGCATACGGTTTTTCATGAAAGCTTTTAACAGGAAAAGTAAACCTGGTGGTTCTTTGAAGAAGATGCAGCTAAACTAATACCATAAAAATTCAAAACATGATTGTTACAATACCACAACAGATCTCATCACACCATCTCGTTTTTTTCTTCTGGCATTCAAACACATCCATAGCACAATATCTAAAACAAGAAGTGGATGATCTGAAAGAAGTCAAAACCATTTTTCTTCAAAAAAACATTACTCTCAGTTAATGACTTCACTTCTTTCCTAACACACTATCCGAGAATTTTAGATACATGCTTACCAACTCATGAACAATACTGTAAGTTGGAACCTGAATCAATGTAACATCCATTTCATCTTTAACTTTCAAAACAGGGATAAAAGTCTGCAGATTGCCATTATTTATCAAATCTAGAGACCTCAGTTCCAGACACCACAAAATTTCAGAAATGTTAACTTCTTTAAGTTAATGCTATTTTTTTACATAAAAATAAATAAATAAATACAAATTCTCATCACCACCTTATTTTCAACACTAATCATAATTGAAAACTATTAGCCCCTCAATGGCTTGTGAAAGGACTACACATCTGCTGAGCAGATTCAAAAAATGGACTTCTTCAAAAGAATTTTACCATGAACTTGTAAAGTAATGAGAATATGATATCCAAATATCAGGATAACAGCACAACACCACTAAATGTGCCCATTTGGCTCATAGCCAAAAGTCACAGTATCCAGGGCTCAGGTCTGTTCACACTAGAATCCCAATCCCTGAATTCCAATAATGATTTCTAGGGTTTGTAATAGAGCATATCAACTGCGCAAATCATTTTCATTGAGGTATAAGTTCCAAAGTGCATAATTTTTTTTTTTTTTCCAAAGATGGGATTGAGTTCGAGTATAAGACCAATTAGCATACGCAAAAGTAACGAATAAAAATTGAAAGAATGTTCTCTCTTCATATATGGATTTGGTAATGGTGGTGATGATAGATCAAAACTTTATGACAGAGATCCACAATCCTTTTCTAGTGGAAAAACGGGGTGCCCCCTCCCCTGTCCTCCCTATATCCTTCCTACTGCTCTTAAGTAATGTAGAAAGCCTGTAGGACAAGATATGAAAACCTCTCAAACCTTCAATAATAGGAACAGGAAACTATGAAGCAAAGTCCCACATTGCTTGGCCATGTTTGGGAAGCTAGAGTATTAGCCAAAAAGCCACTACAAAAAGTCAACCCATTCTCTCTACTTTTTTCGTAAAAGGTCAAAAAGCCACTAAAAAAGCCAATTCCCAAACCAACCAACAGTAATGTTAAATACATAAGCGTGAGGACACCCTCACTTCAACAGGTAGCTTTTGGGGTTGAGTTCTACCCAAGGCCACATAACAACATACAGGTAGCACAAACACAATGTTTCTAAAGTTCAGAAGTAGTTTTACTGTTCTAGTATAATAGAATTCAAAAAATCTATTCATGTTGAGAAGGATGATGACAATGACGATCAAGTCCATAATCAGCTAGACTGGAGCATGTATCTAGAGCCAGACAAATTCCTCAAAGTTCTCTTTCCATCAGATTTTCTCATACAACACAATCACATTGTTCATTTGGTGCTTCTGATGGAAAAATCCATATATTCTTGCATGCAAAATGCACTGGCGAACAGCCAATAAGTTAACACCCATCAGTTTATAAACATATCAATACAATTGAAATGACCATTAGATAACATTATTGAGAAAATCCAAAAATACCCAAGAGAATGACGCAATGGAATACACACGAGAATTAGATATCGTTCTAGTAGATGAAGGGGGTCTTGAATTCATAAGAAATATGAAACCTTAAATCCACAAGGAAGAGAAAAACTTATTGATCAAAAGCTATAATTTTGCTCAAGACTTACATATGTATTTACAATAACCTAAGACTTGGTGTTCAAGTAATTTTGGACACCAAAAAATCTAAAAATTAGAAAACAATCAACTAGTTTAATTCTTGCAAAGCAAATAACCTAAAATTAGGAAAATAAAATTAAACCAAATTTAAAAACCTAATAATTATGGAATATTCTATACTAAAATTATAAGCTTCGTAATAAAATACTATATCAAAAATATTTAAAATATAGAAACTTCTAAATCCTGTCTTACATCAATAGTACCAAAATCACTAAAACCTCTCTCTCTCACACACACACACACTCTCTCTATCACAAGAGTTTATAAACATATTGATGCAATTGACATGATCAATTAAACATATTTGTTCAGTAACATTACTGAACAAATAGAAAAGACCTAAAAAGTGTACCAAATTCAATCAAACCTCCTCACATACACACACATACTATCAGGGGATTTTGAAACCTTGTCATTTATTCTGTGTTTGATGGAACCAAAAAGGGCATAGGAAGACAGACAAATAGCTGGCATCAGATTAGATGATAGTGGTAACAGCAAAAATGAGATGGAAACAGTAATCAAAGCATGAGAAATATCAATCTGACCAAATCACCGACATGTTTTCATTTGTATCATTTGCTCTAATCTGCAAAGGAATTTTCCACTGATCATCACCCAAAGCCAATAGGCTTTCAGAAAAATCAAATCCCCCATCTCAGTCTTAACATTTTCAATTCTGAGCCTCCAATTTTTAAATCTGGGCACACTTTTCCTCAATTGTTGGGTCACAAGGCTTGGTTTGGTTTAGCTTCCATTGTTCAACCTTCCTTGTGAGATCTGCATAACAACAATTTTATCCTTTGAAGCTCTTCGAATAGGGGGATTTGAAGTCACAAGTTGGGTGACTACTCAAATTTCGTACCAAAAGGGAAAATAAGCACTCATTCTCCAAACTGCATCAGGATCACATCAACAATGAAGTCATGGATTCTTCTGAGAGGCCACAACTACCGCGAACTTTGATCCCCAGTTCCTGCTTGGTCAAAATTCATTTGTATAATTTGCTCTGATCTACAAAGGTGATTCCTACTGATCATGGACCAAAGCCAATAGGCTCTCAGAAAAATCAAATCCCTCATCTCAGAGTCTCAACATTTTCAAATCTAGGCCTCCAATTTTCAAATCTGAGCGTACTTTTCCTCAATTGATTGGGTTACAAGGTTTGGTTTTGTTTAGCCTCCATTGTTCAACCTCTTCCTTGCGATATCTCCTTAACAACAATTCCATCCTGTGAAGCACTTAAACAGTAGGCTTTAAAATCACAATTTGGTGACCACTCAAATTTCTATTCCAAAGGGAGAAGAAGCAATAACACTCCAAACTGCATTCAGGAGCTTCAACATTCGCATAATGTTATCATGCCATCAATGTCAAATGGAAGCATTTTGTGAACAATATAAATCTGGACAGCCTCAACAACCATATGAATGTTTTTGAATGGTGAATCATTTTACAATCACACAAAGGACGTGAGTTAAGCAATATTTTATAGTAGCTTAGCCAAAATGTGATTTACAATCTGAACTGATGAGGAAGCCGGCCACATTTGCTCTGCAATCTCAAAATTTCTTTTGCAAAACCTTGATTACCAGTAAGCAAAAGCCCATTCAAGACACGATTAAAAGTGAACTTCCGAGGCAGAAACCCTCTATTAACCATCTCTATCAACAACTTCCCAGCCACCATCAAATCATCCGATTTCTTCCTGACAAACGTCGCGCTTATCAAAATATTATACGTATCTAAATTGGGCAAACAATCCCCACTTCCCATTTTCTCAAACACTTCTAAACCCTTGTCAATTTCTCCAGCTTCACAATAATAACGAATCACAAGATTGTAAGTCTGAACATTTGGCTCACACTCATCATTCTTCATTCTATGCACATATTCCATAGCCATATCCATTTTCCCCGCATGACACAATCCTCTAATCACCACATTATAAGTCGTCGAGTTAGGCACATAACCCTTCCTTAACATCTCCTCAAAAACCACAATTGCATTTTCTACACTATCTTTCTTACACAAAACCTGAATTAATGCATTATGCGTTGCCACCGAAGGAAGGACACCTTTGCCAATCATTTCATCAAACACCTTTCGAGCCTTTTTTACCTCACCCACAACACCAAACCCATGAACCACAGTAGTATAAGTAACAACATCAATCTCACATTTTCTATTCTTCATCTCCAAGAAAAACTCCCAAGCTTCCTTAATTTGACCTGCCCTAAAAAACCCTTTAAGCAATATATTATACGTAATCAGACTCGGATTCAATCCTCGCTCCACCATCTCCTTCAAAACCTCCAACGCCTTGGGCGTTCGCTTAATTAAACAAAACCCATTTGCAATTATGTTATAACTAACAGTATCAGCCCTAAATCTACCCCTAAAAATCTTCAAAAGCGAATAAGCCTTTTCGACACGCTTAGATTTGCAGAGAACATCAAGAATAGTATTGAACGAATTCAAATCCTGAGGACAACCATGATGGTGCATTGACAAGAAAATTTTAACAGCTCGATCGGGTTTGCCAGAGGCCACGTACCTTTCGGTGATGATTGCGAAGGTTTTGGGGGTGGGTCCGAGGCGGCGAGTCTGCATGGAAGCGACAAGGGTCCAGAGGCTCTTGTAGTCGCGCAATCGGGCGGCGATGTCGACGGCGTGGTCGAAGGCGGCGGAGGAGTGGGTGTAGGAGTGGTGGCGATCGAGGGTTTTGAAGAATTGGAGAGCTTTGGGACCATGGTTCCAGAGGCGTTTGAGGACTCTGGTGACCAATTCGGGTGTCCATTGAACTGGGTGGTTTTGTAGGGCTGTGGTTAGGGTTTGTGGGTCGGATTTGAGGACTAGGTTGGCAATGGAGGTTTCGTCTTGTGGTGGTGGTGGAGTGGTGGTGGTGGTGGTGAGGTTGTGAGGAAGGAGATTGAGATATGGAAGAAGAGTGGTGTGGTTGTTTCTGGGAATTTGATCGGAAAGAGCGAACATTTTCGGAGTCAAATTTCAAGCTTTTGCTCGTTTTCCAGCACTTGGATCCATGCAAGTTTTGAGCTTGTGCTTATTACAGTTGAAACTCGAAAGATTGTTGAGGAGGAGCTCAGAATTTTGAAGGCAGTTTTGCTGACGGAGAAATTTACAATGTTTTAAACAAATTTTTCATTAAATTTGAGTAAAAAAGAAAAAAGAAAAAAAAGAGAGAGACTATTTTCTCAATTTGATATAGACTGCTTCAATGATTATTATCAAAGTAGGGGTCAATCGGCCGAACGACCGGTTAGTGTATTTTTTTTTTACCTCTTTGAACCTTTTGATCTGTTTGCACCAACCTATTTGCAAGGGAACCGGTCGACTAGTTGATCAACCAGCCGGTCAACCGGCTGGTTGACCGGTTGGTCTCCCCCAACGGTCACGCACAGTAAATTGGTGAAATCTTTCCCCTGTTCTCACTTTGATGAAAAATTTGGTGAATTTTCGTTTCGATACCAATTTGATGAAACCATTGGAGCTGCAAAAAGTAACTTTTTTTTATCAAATTTCAAATCTAATGCAAGGTTTGGTGAAGTGTTGGAGATGGTCTTAGAAGTTAAGGAATGATAATGTAATAATATTTCGTTATTTTTGTTATGACATTTTAAGATTTTGTTATGATATTTTTTAGTAAAAAAAAAATTATGATTTTTATAATAAAAAAATTATTTTATGTTTAAATTATGAAATTTTGTAAAAAAATTATGACAGACATATTATATGCACACCTCTTTGAAGGTGTACATTATAACATCTCCCTTTATTGACAGTGTTATCAACGACAAGTTATTGGTGAGTTTTGACGTCGTCACGTGGGTCTAAATGGTAGTGTGATGAGTGAAGTGGTGACATTAACGAATTTGTAATTAGTGATTAAGAATATGATGGTGAATTATGATTAGTGTAGGGTATGATTATGTAAATTTTAAGGTTGATCAATAATTTTTTTTTTTTTTTTGTTATCAACGGAATTTTAGATAAATTACACTTTTATCTATTCAAGTATGCTTATTTCTCATTTTGCTTCCTTTTAAACTATTCGTTTATAACTTTATTACAATTTTCATGTTATATTTTTGTGGCAAGTACTGCAACATGGGGCAACTCATTCCTTCTCTTTTCTTTTTTTTTTAATAATTGAATTTTGAAGTCTATTTGAGTGCACCTCAATTAATTTTTGAGTCTTTTTTATTTTTTATAATATGATATTCAGGCCACCTCAACTAATTTCTAAGTTTTGAAGTTAATGACTGGTATGTCCCAAGTCTTAAACCCAACTCTATACCTTTCGGATTATTTATTTTAGTTTCGGTATCCCGAGTGTAATGTGATGTATTAGTATTTGAGGATTCAAACTTGTGTAATCTTCTTGACGTTTTTCCGAATGAGAATTTTCGATTTTTGAGCGTAAGGATGAACCGGTAGAATGTGGAATGCCTCATAAAAGTTTTTGATCATCAGGTGGTGTGACACCTTAAACATTGAATTAATATAATAAGAACAAAAGTAAAATAAAATATTGAATTTTATAAATGAATATGATAAGCATGTGTTTTAATTTAAGATAAATATAGAATTAAGCAAAGTTGTAGATAGGCATGAATATGATAAGCATGTGTTTTGGATATTTGGGCCAAGGTGTAAATAGGCATGAATTCTAAGTAATCTCCTGCTTGCTTGGAAGTTAAGTAGCGAGCTAAGTTGCTTGGAGAAAAGGCTTAGCAGGGTTAGCTCCTAAGATAATAGACCTAGAAAACGTGGCAATAATTTACAGCAACAACACTAGTATAAATAGGAGTATAAAGCATAGTTTAATCATCGAAAGATAAGAAACAAAGGTGCTTCAAGTAAGTCAGTAAAAATGGGGGAATTTCAGTAACGTAAATGATCAATATTAACGTGAGTTATATTATACTTTGAGTCACCATAATATATTTTACATATGTTTTGAACTACCATGATTTATTTTATACAAGTTATATTTTATAACTTATATTTATATTTCGGGTGAATTACACTGATAGTCCCTACAGTTTGGGGCTTGTGTCACTTTGGTCCCTGACTTTTCAATTGTGACACATTTGACCCTGAATTTTGAATCTTGTTCCAAATAAGGACAATTGAAGATATCATTAGATTTTTTAAGGGTAAAATCGTCAATTTAATAAAATATAAACTAATTTGACAAAATTAAATGTCAAACAAATATTTTTGAATTTTTAAAAATTATTTCTACCCACTAAAAATAAAATTATGTAAAATTGATAAATCTTTTAAACATTTATTTTTTTTTTACCAAATTAATTTTTATTATGTGTTTGGATGATGATCATGTAGAATTAATTTCGAAAAATTAATCATGTAATTTTTTATTAATTATCATCAATTTTACATAATTTTATCATTGGTAGATAAAAATATTTTTTAAAAAATTAAAAATATTTTTTTGACATTTATTTTTGTCAAATTAGTTTATATTTTATTAAATTGACGATTTTGCCTTTAAAATTAAATAATGGTATTTTCAATTGTCCTTATTTGAAACAAGATTCAAAATTCAGAGTCAAACGTGTCACAATTGAAAAGTCAGGGACCAAAGTGACAGAAGTCCCAAACTATAGGGACTATTTGTGTAATTTGCCCTTATATTTCAATTACGTTAATTATTTTATGAACTCTATTTACTTAAATTAAAACTCATGAATATGTTTGTTTAAATTTTAGAAATTATTTGACAATGATTTTGTAAATAATTATTTTCTGTAAGTACTACCACGGGAGTCCCATGCCTTGGGGGCTTAAATAGCAATTGGCCTCTGTTTGGCTATTTTGTGGTCCTCTGTTTATTATGGATCCATTGACCTTTATTCTGACTGTCACTCCTGTGACCTCTGTTCTGTTTTGATCTATACCGTGATTATGGTTAATTATTTACATAATTTTTGTATTTCAGTTCCTGCCACTTAAATAATTTAGTTATTGAAATTAAGTTATGTAAATATTTTAGCTTTGTGTTCTCTATACTCTTGGCATAATATTTTTCACTCTACTGTGTGCTTATAGCTATTACCTTTTCAGGTGACGAGATGTAAGGAAGACCCGTAACCTCATATAGTGGAACCCATACAAGAATTTGATGCTGATCCGTTATTTTGTTTTCCTTTCCTTTTCTTCTCTTTGTTTTTTTATTGAGGGTCGGTCGCTGAATAAATAAATAAATAAAAGCTCTATAGATGTACTTTCTTTTATCAAAATAATCGAATGAAGTTAATTTTCTGTTTAATTTTTTTTCTTACTTTCATATTGCCTCCGCCTGCGCCATTTAATTTGTTACGATTAGAATTATTTAATAAGTTGCAATTCCAGCTCTAATCCCCTGGGGTTGGGTCATGACAGGTGGGTCCCGCACATGCAGTGGAGCATGCCCACATGTGCAACAATGGAGCAATTTGGAATTTTCCTTCTAGAGTAATCCACACGTGCGGTAGGGAGTCTTGTACGTATGGTAAAGATCTCCACGCGTGCAGCCGAGCGCATTTTTATTTCGTTTTTCATGCATAATCACTTGATCAGCTGAACCCCCTTTCATTTTCTTTCATCTCTCTTAGTCCCCCCTCTCTCTAAACCTTATTTTCTCTCTCATCTCTCTAAAGCAACCACCAAAAAAATTCATATTTTCTCCAATCCACCAAAATCTATTTGGTTTTTGATAGTAGTTCTTAAGGCCAAAATGGCGAGCGTCTCGAGGGTTACGTTTTGATTGGTGGAGATTGAAATCCAGCAAAGTTGATTTTTAAAGCTTTTCTCCTCTTCTCCCCTTGAGGTAAGGATTTCTTTGTTTCTTTTCAATATTTCTCTACAAATAGATGAGTGGCATTTTTCTATTGCATAAAATGTGATTTTAGAATGGATTTTTGAAACACATTTGTGTGACAGTTAGAGTTTTTGGATTTGGAACTTCAACCTTCAATTATTGTGTATTGTGGAAGATTTTAGCTATTAGATATCATTTTTATGAAGTTTAATACAAAAAGCCCTAATTTCTTAGTGTTTGAAAATCTTAAGAGATAAGACAAGTTGATAAATTTCATGATTACATAATTAAATTAATAATTTTGGATAGAAAATACATTTAAGAAAGGAAAGAAATTATTTTTTTTATTGAGATTGGTTTTATTATAATTGTTAGTGATTTAAATTAGTAGAATAAATAATGAAACATGTTCATGGTGATTAAATCAAAAAAAATTAACTTTAAATTGTTTGATGATGTTTAGTAACGAGGTAAATGATGTTTCTAAGAATTAATGAACTATATCGATGATTGTGATTCAAAATGTGAAATAGAAGAGATGGAAAGAAATGAATGGTTGATGAGAAATTAAGTTATGTTGAAAATTAGAAAATTATGGAACTTAATTAAAGGAACTATGTATTGTTTTGATTGATAATAAATGTTAGGAATTTAGTTAACGTTAAAAATATCGAAATTGGGTATGATAGTCATGTTAAACAATTATTGTGGACGTCAATTAGATGATTTTGATGATAGAGTTATATATTATTCAATTTTGATGGTTTATGTTAGTTAATACTTAAAGGTTTTATCCTTGATCATTGGTGGAGGATGATATTGTGTGTTGTAGAATGAGTCGGACATATTATGTGTTGTTATTTTGTTTGCTTGGTTTAATTGAAGTAGGAACACGATGAATGATGAAAATGCTATATGGAGGTTCTGTTTTCCTTCTTGCTAGCACCTAGTAAAGCGTAGCGTATTAACGTAGGTTCCGCTTTCCTTCTGGTTTGCACCCGATAAAACTTGTGGTCTGTTGGGCTATATAGAGGTTCCATTTTTCTTCCGACTAGCTATCGGTAAAGCGTGGTGCTTTGAGATAAGTTCCAGTTTTCTTTCGGTTAGCGTTCGGTAAATTGTGTTAGAATAACTTGATGAAGACAGGTTGTGAAAAGTGAATTGTTCATATAATTATGTGAAAATGTGTGTTTACATTGTGGAATCATGATAGGGACTTAAAGTACGTAGTCGTGATAGTGTTGTAATGAATTGGATTTATGATCGTTGTCCTAAGTGATGAATGTAAGGCTTGGTAAAGGTTGTAGATCCTTATAGTTGTCTTTTATTTGTGAGATAATGAGATGATCTGGGTGAATATGATTTTCCTAATTGTGATAGAAATTGGAAAATTTTTGAGAAAGATAAAGTTGAATAAAAGAAAAAGAGAGGATTTTCTTGAATTGTTAAAGGAAGTTATTTTGAAAACGTGTACTATGTATGCATTTTTGGATATTAAAAGACACATTACTTATTCAATTATCATTTGAGCACATTCATGATCACATATACCTACAAGTTATTATTGATTAGAATCATTGTAAATCCCTACTAGACCGTTGTGTTCATCCCAGTTGTTAAACAATTTTTTAAGTTCAGAGTCGGATGCGTCATCCAAAAGTCAAAGAGTTGTTTTGTTGTGACTTAGATACTGATTAATTGTTGGCGAAATATCCTTGTAATGTAACAAGAATGTATCTCTATTCATTATTACTATTTTATCATATAACTCTCAATGGAAGCCCGATGGCATGTGTTGTAATTCTTTGTAATCATTATATCTTTTTATTCCTTTTATTATAGTTGTTTGTTGTAATAATTTCTAACCCCACTTCTTTTTATTTCTTTCATTATAAGGGCTTGATATAATAACTTCCAACCTCCATTTCTTTCTATCCCTTTCCATGTACATCTTCCACTCCCCATTTCTTTCTATCCCTTTTATTTCCATACTTTTCATATATGTTGATAGCATCATGTTTTCATTATCATAATCCTTATGCTTGCATCCATGTTTTATGCATTTGGATTCGGTTCATTGGCATTTATGGACTTTATCATTTTTTATGTGATTTTGTGTGTTACCTCATGTTTTGAGATGATTCACAAGTCATGTACTAGTAGCTGAATCTCTAATCGCATTCTTGTGTATGTATTATATTAATATTCTGCATATAGGATCATGTATATTTTGCTAACTCTTTTTTTCATCTTTTTGTTGGATGCAAGTAAATAGTTTTAGTAGCTCGCTTGTACATAATTTATTTATTATGTGTTGGCATTCTACCATGCAACTACTTGCTTAATTGATCTATCTCTATAATTGCCAGTGGATAGCTATTGTGTCACTCAAATTAGAATGGTGTTGATTTTATGCTTGTAAGCTCAGTTTTCTTTAAGTTGTACATTGTTTAAAACTTCTTTAAAATGCATGAAATCAAAGCGTTCCAAAGTGAATGACATAGTCTATACCTGATTGCTTCACATAATAATTGTAGCATTAATAATAATCAAAACATGAGCATATATTGTTTATAAAATTCATATCATGGTTTAGTAGAGCCGATCCTTTGATCGGGTGAGCGGAGGTACTCAATTCATGATTTTCCTTCCTCATACCTAAGGTCTCGAACCGAGACATCTTTGGTTATGACGGGCAGTAGTCTTTGGCACGAGTCATAGATTTCCTAATTTTTTAAAAAAATTAGGTGACGACTTTGAGATCTAGTAATGTAGTGCATTTCTGGCATATCTTGCGATTAGTGGATTTTTTTTATAGATTTTTCGAATCTGGACTCTTATTTATGTTTCACACTACAATTGTGAGACTAGATTAAAGATCAGGAGTCTGAACTGTCAGGCGCGCTCGAGTACCCCAGGTGCTCGAAACCACCCCTATAGGTTTAGGTCATGACTGGCTAGTAATCCCGGATTACCTTCGGCCTCAATGACAAAATCAATCGTAATATTATAACAGGGCTTAGCAGAAACAATATCAACTATAAAAGATAGTCCACTAAGCAATGCATACATGCCAAGTTCATAAATATTTAAAACTTTAAACTTCATACATTCTTATATACATTACACCAAAAATAAACTTATTATACAACATTTATCCATAACAAGTTCCAAAATAACAAAAGTAAACAAAACAAAGGTAAGGGTTGACAAAGCTTGACTCCTCTCGAGTCCAAGCACGCTTCATCACAGAGGCACTTCAAAAATGGCTTTACAGGGGTAAACTCCGAGACTACCTTAGACTTGACGTTCCACTTACTCATCTGCATATATATAGATAAGAGAGAGGGGTGAGCTAAAGCCCAGATGGGTAATATCAATATAAAGGGTTTAAATGAATGAAGTCCAACATGACACAAAACATATCTTTCATTTACCGAAACAATTCATTTCGATAAGCAAAACAATTCGATTAAGAATCATATCAATCCTTTGCGATAACAATAATCATTTGAATCATTATACGTGGTACATCCAATAGAGTAACAATGAAACGATGTACCGAAGCCAATAGGACCACTAGGGTCAATCCAATGAAACCACAACGAGTCAATCAATAATCCATAATTCAATGTAGACCATTAAGGTCTAACATCAAAGACCTCTGTATTTCAATTAATCCAATGGGCCATGGTATTGTTTCCTCTAAGCGAAGGCCTATTAATCAATGGGCCATGATATTGCTTCCCTTACGCGAGGACCTCACCAAAGAATGCCACGATTATAATTTCAAAAAGGACATTCATTCATAGATAACAAAATAAGATTCAAAATATCATTCTTAAACAATTCAAAATACTTTTCGAATATAGTTTTATAAAGACATTACTCACAGTGGGTTGTATTGATATTAAGCCTCGGGCGTCCACTTACACAATACACATATCAAGCACACATTGACACACAAGCCTCAATCAAACGTTCTATCTTAATTCAATTCCCTTTTAATGTGTTTGTAATTCATTTCCTTATTAATGTTGTCCAAACAATGTCTAAGAATGCTTAAGAAAACATGAGGATGAAAACATGCAAATGGGAGTTAGGGATGCAATAATGGCCCGGCTTGGCCCATCCGGGCCCGGGCTCGAGTAGGCCTAAGCGGGCCTCGTAGGCTCCTGCTTTTTTAACAGGTCAGGCCAGGTTGGCCCATGGGCCAAAAAGTGGGGCCCAGACCCAAGCCCAGGCCCACTTAGAATAGGGTCAGGCCTATGGCCTTATTTATTTATTTATTTTTTTGAACAATGAACAATAAATACATTATCTATGTAGATTATTTATTAGGGATAAAAAATAAAAGACAATTTATACAATAGTATTTTAGTTAAGATTAATGAGATTTTTGTTTGGTTATGTTTTGTGGTGGTATTTAAATTTAATTATGTATGACTTATATTTTTTTAATTATGAATTTATAACTAAAAAAGTATGCAATTATGTAATTGTTTTTCTTTTGAAATAAATAATTTTATATATATGAAAATGAAACTTTTAATATTACAATATTAAATTAATTATATAATATTTATTGAATGAATAATTTTTATTTCAAAATGAAATAAAATATTACAAAATTTTATATCATTAAATAAAATATGTGTAGATTATTGATGATGGTAGAGCAAATGCATTACTATAGGTCAAGCACATCCTAACTAGGTTGGCACCTACTGGCCTACCAATCATTTGCATCATACTCCACCTCAATAATCTAATAAAAAAACAAAAAAAAAAAAACAAAATGAAATAAAATAGTAAAAAATAAATTGTTGATCAATCATCGGAGGAGACAGACAATTCAGTCGCATTGCCCGAGGATATGTCATCCAAATCATTTTGAATTCACTCTTTTTCACTATAATTTTGTCTTCTCGTAAACGTATGCATATGATTTTTAGAAATCATCAGTGCCACAACCATTTGGGGTGAAAGCCTACTGCGATAATCGCTCAACACCCATCCACCTATACTAAAAGCTGATTTCAAAGCAACTGTAAAAATAGGAACGGTTAGTATATCACGGGCCGTCTGTGAAATCACAGGCCACGTAGTTTCATTTTGTTTCCACTATTTCAAAATGTCAAAATCATCAACTGAGAGGCTTTCCGAATAACGTTGTAATTTATAACTACTTATGCTTGTATATTGAGATATTCTTTTACTTTTATTATTGAAAAAACACTTAATCTCCCGCCTTGAGATGAGACCGCTAATGTAGTGTGTGTAGGTGTATTTATATATGCAGTTGCCCTGTATTCTTCAAATGATATGTTGCATGTTTGCATAATATGGGCAAAGTGTGTTTGATCAACGAAAATACGTTCTAAACATTCTTGTAAACCAATTTCTTTATATCTAGGATCAATTATTATGGCTAAACCTAAAAGATGAGGCAAATGATCAAAATATTTATCAAATTTTGCTTTCATTGAAGTAATAATGGTTACATAATATTCATTACCAATATATTTTATGAAAACTTTAATTATTTCTGCTAACATATGTAAAACAAATGGTGAAGTAGAAATATATATATAAGAAAATAGTTTTGCTGAAGTATTAAAAACTTTTAAAAAATCTTTATACAAGACTACTTGGCACCAATTAAGTTCTGTAGGAGTTAATACTTCTCCTATTGATGTTGTTGCAAAGAAAATCTATTACTCTTCTTTGTTTATAAGCTCTTTTTAACATACTATATGTTGAATTCCACTTACTATCTATATCTAAAATTAATTTTTTTAAATGACATACTTTCTCGTTGATAATTTTTTCTATATTCCGAAATTCGATTAGCAAAAGACATAATAGTAATAACTGCATTTTTTATTACAAGTACAAAAGTCTCGTATACATGCATAGCTTCTTTAACAATCAAGTTTAAAATATGAACACAACAACAAACATGAAATAAATCGCCATCAACAAATAATTGTAAAGTTGATTTTAAATGGGTTACAGTTTGATTATAATATATTGCATTATTAAAACTAATTGTAAATATTTTATTTTGTAAAGTCCACTCATATAATGCATTTCTTATTTCTACACTAAGCGAATGACCAGTGTATGGAAATTCAACTAATTTAAATGAAATAATTCTTTTATTTAATTTCCAATCATTATCAATAAAATGTGTAGTGATACATTGATATTCTAAACCATTATTTGATCATAGATCAGATGGTAAACAAACTCTTCCATTCAATTTTTTAAAGATGTTAAATAATTCACTTTTAACAATCTCAAATTTCTTTAAAATCCTGTTTCTAGTAGTATTTCTTGAAAAACTTTGATATTGCGGTGCAAAACTTCGTGAATCATTTCGGTAAAATCGTAATAAAAGGTTGTTCTTTTTTAATAATATAATCAACTACAGAATTTGGTGTACGTATAGGATCATATCAAAATGTTTGCAAATTACGAGTTGATGAAGCCCCTAATTGCATTTGACTTCTAATATCAAGTTGTTGACTTTGTAAATATTTGTTAGCATGCCTTTTTAGATGACTAGTACCCCCTACAGATGCAGCACTAAATAAATGTCCACAATATTTACATTTTACTTTAAATGTAATTGTACCATCAGAATTATTTATAGATATTTTTTCAAAATGTTTCCAAACACTACTAGTTGTGCCCCTAGATAATGATCCAACTGTTGGAAGATAGATATTAGAAGGAGAATCAGCAAATTCATGTTGTATAGTATATGTATCAACGTTGACATAAACATTAGGAATATTAGGATCCATAATAACGTAAGTAAAATAATATATAAGAACTAACAATTAATTTAAATAATGTGTAAATACAATGAGTAAAAAATAATAATTAATATATGTGCACAAATAATTAATGAAAAAAAAAATGAGTAGCTAATAAATTTAATTAAACTAATTAATGTTATCGACTGGCGAATGCGATACAAAAATTAGTTTCTTCTAATAAAAGTTTCTTATTGCACAATTGCAATTGTCACTTAGGAATGACACTTCAAAATTAATTGAGAGTTGAGAGAGATTAAGAGTTTAAGAGTGAGAATTGTTTGTGAGATTTATTTTGGAAAAGGGGGGATATTTATAGAAGTTTGAAAGATGAAGTAAATTTATAAATAAAAAAAAAATACTGTTGTGTTAAACGGTAATATGATCGTTATATTATTTTTATTATTAATTTTTTTTAAAGGCTGCAGAGGTGTAGACATTTTTTTTTTCATTCATTGCAACTTTGAACTTGATGTGACTGATGCAAAGGGGAGCAGGAGTAGGCCGGCGGCATTGCTAGGTAACAGTGCGACATTTTTTTTTTTTTTTTTCATTCATTGCAACTTTGAACTTGATGTGAGTGATGCATGACATTGACAAGAGGGCAGGGGTAGGGGGCAACAGCTGTCACGACCCAAACCCGCCCCTATAGGTTTAGCGTCGTAACTGGCCAGTAATCCGATATTACCAAAGGCCTGTTTTACAGTATGCTTTACAGTAATACAATAATAGGGGCTGGCGAAAGTTGATAAATAATAAAATATATTGTCCAATGAGCTGTGAGGACTTACATGAACAAAAAAACTTTAATATGTATATAAACACTTAAGTCCATAATACACTTATACACAGAATGAAAACAACAGGTAGGAAATTTAAATCCCATTTCCAAAACAGTAGTAACAAAAGTTAGGCAACATTTACATCAATTTAAGATAATGTCAAAAGGGTGAACTTAGAAACCACCCAAAAGCCCTTAAAACTTGACGGTTCAGAACCTTACAGTGAGGCACAGTAGTTGGCTTGAAAAAATAAGTTTGGATCGACGCCTCTAAGACCGATCCAATGCTTGATCACCTACATACATATAATAAACGATGAGCTAAAACCCAGTGAATAATCTCAATGTAAAGAGATTAAATAAATAAGATTCATAGCCTATAAAATCAAACAATGTTCTTAATATGAGCAAAGTATTTTCCGAATAAGTGTAACAATAAATAAAGTTCCTCAGACATTCAGAGAACCTTTCATAGTTGAACACATAGCGTGGTACATTTTCAAAAGTATTAGTAAACCTTTGACAAAATGCTATACAGAACGTTCACGATGAAATAAAGCATTTATCATATATAATCATCAAACCGTTCAAAGTTACTTACATTTCGTGATATAACCAATAGTACTGAACAGAATATTAGCAAAACGACCACAATGGATCGAGGACATAGGCATAACGACTACTACGGATCGACATATATATAACAATCGCAAGGGATCGACATATACATAACGATCGCAATGGATCAAAATATACATAACAACCACAATTGTTAGACTTAGACAAAAACAACCACAACGGGTTGACGTTGACATAACGACCACTATGGATCGACAAAATCATAACGGAGATTTTTGAACATTCAAGCATATATTCATGGGTGTCACATTCGATAATAAAAAAAAAAAATGGAGATCTCATTCATTCTTATCAAAATCTCATTTTCAGAAACATATCGTATCGTATACAATTCAAAGTTTCAAGCATATTTTAACAGTTCCGACGTTCTTAATCAAAATTTTATCATATCAAACATTTCATAACAAAACATAGGTTTCACCAATTATCAGATGATATAGTCATTTTCAAAATAATTCATATACGAAACTATCTTTACAAAGATATTACTCACAGTGCTTGGCCGGATAATACTCCTCGTGCACACGACCTACACAATATGTTCAAGCACAATATCCCAAAATTACATTCAATTCGTTCAATCGATTCTTAAACCTATTTGGATATTCGTTGCTTTGTCGTTTGGTTATAATTATCGTTCGTTGATTTCTTTTATGTTCATAATGTGAAATACATTGGAAAACCATGTAAACGGAGGCCTGGAAGTTAGAAAAATGGAGCAAAAATGAAACTAGGGTACTGGCCGCACGTGTTGAACCACTACCGTATGTGCACCCCGCACGTGCAATTAAAGCAGTATGTATACTCTCATTTGTCCTGTTTTTCGCATGTGCGGGGCCTCAAGCCGCACGTGCGGTTCTATTTCAAAAATAGTTTGAAAATCTACTCTTATTTTGAAGGTCCAATTTTGCAATTCGAACTTCAATTTTACGTAGTTCAAGTCCCAAAACTTGTCAAAAACACCTTGAATGTAACATATCTAGCTTTAAACTAAATCATAACTTCAAATTGAAGCTCAAAATCCATGCAAAAAGTCAATCTCTTGAAATTAAATACAAAATCATAATTTGTACAAATTGAGCTCCAAATCTTTGAATTGCATGGAGTTTTCCTCCTACATTTTGAAAACTCAAGAAAGAAGTAAGGAAACAATGAGATGATCATGGATTTCATGGAAATTGTGCCATGCATGTTCAAATCTTGAACTAATTTCTACAATTCTTCTCTTGTATGCTCATATGAGTTCTCAACATTAATTTACACCATTAAACCATATACTTGAGAGTTCACCAATTTCTTCCTTATCTTATTCATACATATGTTTTCTACTTCAATTATTCCATAATACTTCCAATTAGGCTTGATTCCTTCTTAATTAAACTTAGATTCCATGGGTTCATGAGTATAACAAGTCAAATTCATGAAATTATAAGAGAATTCCTACCGTAAGTTGATGAATTTATAGAGATCAAAGCTTTTATTCTTTTTGCTCTTCTTTTCTTCTTTCTTGATCTCTCACATACTCTCTCTCTCTCTCTCTCTCTCTCTATAGAACTCTCTTTGATGTTGTATAACTTTCCAACAAAACCCACTAGTCTCTTTCCCTCAAGACTTATCTTTTATTGAATTGAGCTAATGGGTTCATTAGCCACTAATAATTCCAATAGGTCTTAATTAATCCCAAGTATAGTTTAATATGTCAAATCTACATAACTAACTCAATTCTCATCATATACATCATAATCTAATGTAAATTAAGCTAAATTTAATCACACTAATATGAATTAGGCTCTACTTGCCTATCTCCGCTATTTAATTTAATCTTGTATAAATTACTGATTCATTCATGTCTCATTTGATTGAATTTAATCTAATTAATTTGATATGAATTAATTTTTAATTAAATTTCACAATAGACTCTAAAAATTACGCTGATCACAATAAAGTGATCAATTTTGATTTCTGATATCAATTAGGCCATCAATTTTAAATTCTAGACAAGAATCTCAACAGATATTTCGAATCAGACAGATACGTACAAATTAATCACATGGCTCATTTCTCAATTAAAATTTAACACATAATCAACATAAATCATATAATTAACTTAATTAATTAAGGAGGTGGTTGTCACAGCAGCAGACGTGCATAATCTTTTTTTCTTTTTTTTTTTTTCATTCATTACAACTTGCAATGATGATGTGAGTGAAGAATGATACATGACAAGGGATCAGCTCTGCCTTTCTGCAAGGAAATAACCATTTTATTTATTTATTTTTTACCGTTGTTGCAAGATCAAGCCTTTATTTTATTTTATTTTTTATTATTATATTTTTTAATTATTTTAACCGTTGCAACTTGCCTTTTAATTTTAATTTTTTTTTTTTTTAAATTTAACTGTTGGCAGAGAGAGGGTCGGGTGGGCCAAGCTGTCTGCAGAGCCCAAATTTTTTTGGGTCGGGCCAATGGGTCAACAGACTGGGTCGGGCTTCAAATGGAAGGCCTAGGCCCAAGTCTAAGGTCCTGGGTTGGGATCGGGCCTGGGCCCAATCGGATCGAAACAGGCCCGGCCCATCTTGAGCCTCAAGCGGGCTTTGGGCCGCTCACGGGTCTCGGGCCATTTTTACACCCCTAATGGGAATGTTTCAAAAATGCTAAAAACAGGACAGTTCACTCGAGCGCAATTTTGATTGCTCAAGCGGTGTAGTTTGTCTGCAAAAGTACTGGATGGTGTTCAAGTTGGCTCGAGTCATAACTCGGTCACTCGAGCCAAGTGCAAATGTCTGCAAAAATGCAAAAAGCATGCAAAGTGCGCTCGAGTGATGGATGCATCGCTCGAGCAAAGTGGACGAATTCTGGGTTTTCCAAAATTACAATTGTAGTTCAAAAACAAGAGCTTCAAGTCCAAAGCTTGCATAGCTAAAGAAAATATGAAGGAACACTTTATAAAACATGAATACTTAATAATTACAAACTATAATTCAAAATCTCTTTCAAATTTTCCAAAACAAAACCCAAAACTCCATAGTTTTGCCGTGTGTGCAATAAATTCAACATCTTTCCCTTCAAAACATGATCAAATGAGATGATAAGTGTAAAATCATGAAGAATTCTTAAAAAATAGCAAATATAGCTTCATACATGTAAAGATTTTGGTGGAAATCAAACTTAAAGATGATGAATTATGCATGCATGTCCCAATTTAGCTATTGTTTACCAAATTCAAAGTAATCCTAGCATTTCTTTAACAATTTCACACAAATGATCCTACAACCTCATGAATTCAACTTCTACAAGGATTATCTACAAGGATTATAGGTGAGATTCTTACCTAGAGCTTGAGTTTAGGTATAGATTTGCTTAATTCTTCAATTCTTCTGTGTCTCTACAAATGTTGCTCCCTCTCTCTCTCTCTCTCTCTCTCTCTCTCTCTCACATTTTTAGCCTATTATTTATGAGGAATGAGCTTTTAAACATGTTTCTAACATATATATGGTTGGATTAAGTTAAGTTAGTCAAATGAGATTATGGTTAATTAATCTTAATTCTAATTAATTCTAATCAAGTCTAATTGATTTAATCTAATTATTTTGATCCGAATCAAATTTTAATCAAACTTATCATATGATTCTAAATATTTCAATTAGCCAATTGAACTAGTCAATTTTGATTTATGAATCGATTTGGGCTTTTAATTTCAAATTCAAAGTCGATATTCTAACAGATATTCCATAAACAAATAGATAAACACCAATTAAACGCATAATTATGCACTTATGCTCAATGAAATAATATATAAAAAAAATATACACGTTGGGGTCGTCACAGTTTCTCCCCCTTAGAAAGCTTGGTCCTCCAAACTTAAGTTACCTTCATTCGAGAATAGGTGCGAATATCGTTGCCGCATTTCATCATCTTTCTCCCAAGTAGCTTCATTCCCATAATGTTCTCTCTACTCTACATTTACCATTGGAATTGATTTATTTCTCAATTGTTTCACTTGTTGGTTAATGATTTGTACCAGCCATTCTTCGTATTTCATATAATCATCTAACGTTATCCGATGGTAGTCTATTACATGAAATGGATCCCAAAGATAACCTCGAAGTATCGATACGTGAAACACATTATGCACTTGTTTTATTCTTGGTGGTAAAGTGATTCGGTAGGCGATTGGGCCAAGTCTCTTTAGAATCTGAAATGGTCTGATGTAGCGTGGAGTCAATTTTCCTTTTCTACCAAACCTCATTTGCCCTTTCATCGGTGTGACTTGGATAAACACACAATCACCCGCTTCATATTCCAAATTCCTTCGCCTCTAATCCACATAGCTTTTCTGTTGACTTTGAGAAGTCTTAAGCCTTTGTTGAATGATCTTTATCTTTTCGGTTGTCTCTTGTACAAGTTCGGATCCATACAAGGCTCTATTCCTAACCTTGGTCTAGCAAATTGGAGACCTACATTTCCTTCTATATAATGCCTCATATGGTGCCATACTGATACTAGTATGGAAACTGTTGTTATAAGCAAACTCAACCAATGGTAAATACATTTCCCAACTGCCTTGAAACTCCAAAACACACATACGAAGTATATCCTCTAAGGTCTGGATGGTTCTCTTTGTTTGCCCATCAATTTGTAAATGAAAGGCAATACTAAATCTTAACTCCATTCCCATTGCATTTTGTAGACTATGCCAAAATCTAGAAATAAATTTAAGATCCCTATCCAAAACAATAGACACTGGAACCCCATGTAATCAAATAATTTCATCAATATAGATAGTAACAAGTCTATAAGCATTGAATGAAGTTTTCACAACAAGGAAATGAGCAGATTTTATGATTCTGTCTACTATAACCCAAATAGCATTCATACCTCTAGATGTCCAAGGTAGACCGACAATGAAGTCCATGCTTATGTGTTCCCATTTCCATTCTGGAATAGGAAGGAATTGAAGTATGCCTGCCAGTTTCAGGTGTTCCGCTTTGACTTGTTGGCACTGGAGACATTTGGAGTTAAAGTCATCAATCTCTCTTTTCATGTTCCTAATATATTTGCTTCAAGTCTCGATACATTTTGATATTTCTCAGATGCATAGCAAACATTGATTTGTGGGCTTCCCCTAAAATTCTTCTTTTCAAGTTCGCATCATTAGGTACACAAAGCCTTCCCTGAAATTTCAACACTTGATCTTCAATTGTGAACCCCAGTCTAGGTCTAGTTTCAAACTCATCACATATCTTCTTAAAGAAATCATCATTCACTTGCTTCTCTTTGATCTCTTCTATGATTGCTGGTTATGCTGAAATTGAGGCTAATAAATTGTCTTGCTCATAAGGCACTACTTCTATTTCAAGTCTTTCAAATTCTTGCAAGAGTTCTATTTGATCTATAAGCACGTAACCCAAATTTTCCATATTCTTTCTACTGAGTGCATCGGCTACAGTGTCGGCCTTATTCAAATGATATTGAATTTGCAAATCATAGTCTTTGATCAATTCAAGCCATCTCCTATGTTGCATATTCAACTCTTTCTATGTAAAGAAGTACTTCAAGCTCTTGTGATTCGTGTATACCTCACATTTTGCCCCGTAAAGGTAATGGTGCCAGATTTTTAGTGCAAAAACAACAACAGCAAGTTCTAGATCATGCGTCAGGTAGTTCTTCTCATGCGGTTTCAATTGCCGAGATATATAAGCAATCATCTTATCATTCTGCATTAAGACACAACCCAAACCTCTGTAAGAAGTATCACTAAAAATCACAAATCCTTTGGTACTTGACGGTAAAGTAAGGATTGAAGCTGTGGTCAGTCTTGCTTTCAACTCTTGGAATGCAGATCCCTTTGGTCTGTTCACTCGAATGGTTCCCTCTTCTGTGTTAGTTGAGTCAACGACAATCTTTGACAAATCTCCGATAGTAACCTACCAATCCCATAAAATTTCAAACCTCTGTTACGTTAGTTGGAGTAAGCCAATCTATAATCGCTTCAATTTTTTGCGGGTCAATTGAAATGTCATCTTTCTTAATAACATGCCCTAAATATGTAATTTCATCCAACCAAAATTCACACTTTTTAAATTTCCCATACAATTGTTTCTCCCTGATTGTTTGAAGGATTACCCTTAGATGATGTTCATGTTTTTCTTTTCTTTTTGGATAAACCAAAATGTCATCAATAAATACAACAACAAATTCATCTAAAAATGGTTTAAAGATCTGGTTTATCAAATCTATGAAAGCTGCAGGTGCTTTAGTGACTCCAAAATGCATGACTAAAAATTTGTAATGTTCATACCTTGTTCAGAAAGTAGATTTCTCAACATCCTCGGCTTTAACCTTTAATTGATGGTATCCTGACCTCAAATAAATCTTTGAGAATACTTGAGCCCCTTGTAATTGGTCAAAGAAGTCATCAATACATGGCAAAGTATATTTTTTGTTTACAGTTACCTTGTTGAGTTCCCGATAGTAAATACACAATCGAAGGGTGCTATCTTTATTCTTTACAAAAAGGATCAGTGCCCCTCACAACAATGTACTTAGTCGAATAAATCCCTTATCAAGTAATTGCTACAATTGGATTTTCAGTTCCTTCATTTCAGTAGTGGCCATATGATATGGAGTTTTAGATATCGGTTGAGTACCCGGTACTACATCAATTGTAAACTCAATCTCTCTATCAATCAATTGTCTTGGTAACTCTTCTGGAAACACATTTGGAAAGTCTCTTACTATTGGAATACTGTCCAAGGTGATATCCATGGTTTGATCAATTATTACACTACACAAATACCCTTGACATCCCTTACTAATCAGTTTATGAGCTTTCATTGCTAATATTAGATATGGTGGAGGAACTGCACCCTTATCCTCAAAATGAAATTCATCTTGACCCAGAAATCAAAATATCACTCGTTTAGAAGCACAATCAATAGTTGCATGGTACTTAGATAGCCAGTCCATATCCAAAATAACATTAAAGTGTCTCATATCAAGGTCTAACAAATCAGCATATAAGGTGGTTTTTCCAAGTAATAATTCACATGCAGGATTGACAGATGAATACAACATAGATCCTATGCAACACGCAATATGTATCTTAAGGTTTCCATAGGTCTATTCAATTTATCAGTAAATACCATAGAAACAAAAGAGTGTGTGGATCCTAAATCAATTAATACATACGCAGTTTGGCCACAAATAGAAAGTGTACCTGAAACCACAGCCTCTATGTTCTGAGTATCCCCTAGAATAAGTGCAAAGACTCTTCCTTGCCTTAAATCATTTTTTGTTGCAGCAGGTGTTGCATTTGATTTCATTGTTGGAGCTGACCCGATTGAACTTATAGCACCTTGATTACCGCTTTGTCATGGTTGTGTACAATCTCTTGCCATGTGACCAACTTTCTTACACTGATAGCACGCTCTCGTAGTAAAGTAAGAAACACCCCGATGCTTCTTTCCATATACAGTGCAAGTGGGTACTGAATTGACATTCTAATTTGAACTTGAATTACTAGAAGTTTGTGATTTTGATTTCTTGTTCATCGAGGACATTTCCTTATTTGCATTGAAGTTTTGTCTTTTACCTCTTCATTCGAAATTCCGGTTGTGAGCAGCCATGTTTGCTTCTAACATCAATGCTCTATCCAATACATCAACATACTTTGGTGATTGAAGTACATTAATTCTCTCCAAGATTGAATCACAAAGACCTCCCTCAAACTTCCTAGCCTTTTTGTAATCTATATCGGCCATGGTGCAAAACGTACCAACTTTGTAAATTGGGCTTTGTATTCAACCACTGTCTTGTTCCCTTGCTTTAGTTGTCAAACTCAGACACCTTTCTGTCCCTGATACATTATGGGAAATACTTCTCATAAAAGATTTCTAGGAATCGAGTCTAGCCAATCTCTTTATTATCGTCACGAATTAACATCCACCATCTCCTCACTTCATCCTCCAAAGTAAATGTGACTAATAGGACTTTTTGCGCTCAATACATGGAAACACCTCAAATAATTTCTCAATCCCCAAGACCCAAGTTTCAACCTTGAGTGGGTCTACTCCTCCATGAAACAAAGGTGGCTTCATCTTTTTGAATTCCTTGGTGAGAGTAATGGTTCGGTCATTTGATTGTTGTTTTTGTACAGGTGGTGGTACGGGCATTGAAAATGGGGGTGGTAGTTGTTGTTGCTGCCATTCTTGTTGTTGTCTTAAGCTTTTGGCCATATCATGCATCATTCTTTCCATTTGATAAAGTCGAGAGGAGGTAGATTCCTCCAATTCATCCACTCTTGTTCACACTATTATCTATATGAACCTTGTACTTGTAACAAACACAATATATGTACATATATTCACACACACAATTACAGAAGTTATCTCATTCTAATATTCCAATGCATATGAATGCAATCCTTAAGTATTTTCTAGACACCTTATTGCTTAATGGACAAATGAATGAGATATAACTCGTGCTCTAATACCACTCTATCACGACCCGAACTCGCACCTATAAGTTTAGGTCATGACCGGCTAATAATCCCAAATTACCTTCGGCCTCAATCACAAAATCAATCGTAATATTATAACTGGGCTTAGCGGAAGCAATATCAAATATAAAAGATAGTCCACTGAGCAGTGCATATATGCCAAATTCATAAATATTTAAAACCTTAAACTTCATACATGCTTATATACATTACACCAAAGATAGACTTCTTATACAACATTCATCCATAACAAGTTCCAAAATAACAAAAGTAAACAAAACAAAAGGAAACGTTGACAAAGCTTGACTCCTCTTGAGTCCAAACAAGCTCCATCACGGAAGCACTTCAAAAATGGCTTTACAGGGGTAGACTTTGAAGGTTTCCTTAGACTTAACGTTCCATTTGCTCACCTATATATATATATATATATATAAGGCAGAGAAGTGAGCTGAAGTCTAGTAAGTAATATCAATATAAAGAGTTTAAATGAATGAAGTCCAATATGATACAAAACATATCTTTAATTTCCTGAAATAATTCATTTCGATAAGCAAAACAATTCGATTAACAATCATATCATTCCTTTGCTATAGCAATAATCATTCGAATCATTATACATAGTACATCCAATAGAGTAATAATGAAACGATGTACCAAAGCCAATAGAACTACTAGGTCAATCCAATGGGACCACAACGGGTCAATCAATAATTGTAGACACCCCATTTTTGACCGACCTTAAGACTCAGACGTCACCGATTGAGCGCTCGGTGGTGTTGCATACTGTGCTCATTCAGAAGTCTCAGAGTCGCGGCCGTGCGCCCCGCCTCCGAACTTCCGAATCCTCTTCTATACCTTGTCTCGGTTTGCGAACCAGACTCGGTTTTCTCTGTTTTCTTTCCTGAGGGAAGGGAGTGGTCCTGTAGACTATCTCCCGGTGGCCGTGAGCTACTTTTCGTGGCCGTAGGCCATTTTGCCCATTTCGGAGCCCGGTTCCCGGTTTTCGGGACCGTTAGGCCGTGTGCCTCGGCTCGGAACCGCCCAACCATCTCCGAGTTCTCCGGTTTTTGGCTTGCACCACTGTTTTATAGTTCCGAGGAACCCTGGGGCCCCGATGCCCACTTCGTGGCCGTATGCCACTTCCGGTGCCTACAGCCGGTTTTCGGGACCCCGAACTGCGTGATTTGGGCCCCGAGCTTTCATTTCGCATCAGGTTTCTCCGGTTCTTGGCTAGTATCTCTGTTTTATCATTTTGAGGAACACTGGGGCCCCGATGCCCACTTCGTGGCCGTATGCCACTTTCGGTGCTTATAGCCGGTTTTCGGCCCCGAATTGCGCGGTTTGGCCCCGAGCATTCATTTTGTATCAGTTTTCTCTGATTTTTGGCAGGAACCTCTGTTTTGTCATTCCGAGGGACACTGGAGTTGCAGATACCCACTTCGCTGCCGAACACCACTTCCGGCACCCGCAGCCCATTTTCGGGATCCCGAATGGCTCGGTTTTGGCCCCGAGCGTTCATTTCTCATTAGTTTTTGTTCAATTTTGGCAGGTACCTCTGTTTCAACATTGGGAAGATCACTGGAGGGTAGGAGGCCAGCAATTATCCCAGATAACCAGTTTCGCTCCTCCGGCGCCCGTTTTGC
The DNA here is from genome assembly GCA_030407325.1 of Camellia japonica. Lineage (NCBI taxonomy): Eukaryota > Viridiplantae > Streptophyta > Magnoliopsida > Ericales > Theaceae > Camellia > Camellia japonica. Next base: position 42,938,180 of record JAPPVO010000010.1, on the reverse strand, counting down.
TCACTTCCGGGCCAATGTTGAACACCCTAGGCCCATTTTCTTCCGACCAAAGCTACATATCTGTGATGAGGGCACATGGGAGGACCCTAAAAACTACTGGTCAGCCAGAAACTGTGAGTTTCATTTTTGGCCTCTCCTTCAAGCTCTATGTTGTGGCTCCTGCTTCAGTGTTGCCAAATTTCAACCTTGGATCCTTGTTCTACACATCTTGGAGGACACAAAAAGTTGGTGGTCGGCCAGCAATTGTTGATTTCATTTTTGAGCCTCTTCTTCAAGCTCTATGTTGTGACTTCTGCTTCAGAGTTGCCAGATTCCGACCCTGGGGCCTTATTCTACACACATGAGGACACTACTGTATGGTGGTCGGCCAGAAATTCTTGAGTTCATTTTTGGGGCATGGCCGGCCGGCCAGGGAGTGGCTGGCCGACCAGGTGGGGTGGCCGGCCGGCCACCTTGCAGAAAACCACCTGGCCGGCCAGCTTCTTGCTTTCCAGCTCATTCCAGCTGTCCGGATATTTTTGCCAAAATATCTCCCCATCCGGGGATATTTTGGGAGGGAAAGCTTGGATGCTTTGCCCTCCCCTTTTACACCTTGTTTTGCCTATTTAAAGGAACCAAGGGCTCCTTTGCCTAGGTTAGAAGATTTGTCTTCAAGAACACTTAAGCAAAAACCCTAATCTCCATAGCCAAAACCTTCAAAAAAGCTTCAAGTCTTGCTTGATTTCTTCACCAACACCTAGCCTCACCATTCCAACTTTGATTCCAGCAGCTAGGAAGTGAATTTCAGAGGTTGAGAAGCCACAAATCCAAGCCAAGAAGCAAAGAAAGACAAGTCTTCAAGGGTAAGTATTCAAAACCAACTTTTGGGGCTTTTTCTTGATCCTTTTTTTATACTCTAATTGGTTGAGAATTGGGGCTCCGACCCCTACTGCTTTTGTGCTCATTTTGAGCCCCTCTACAACATTGTAGAAGGGCTCAACTTCATTTGGTATTTGTATATACTAGTTCCTTCAATATCATCAAGATTGTCACATTTTTGCATGCTAAAATTAACCTATTTGTGTTGGTTTTTGGGGCTCCGACCCCTACTTCTTTCTTGCTTATTTTGAGCCCCTCTACAACATTGTAGAGGAGCTCAACTTCATTTGGCCATTGTATACACTAGTTCCTTCAATTTCATCAAGTATGCCATATTTTGTATCCAATTTTTGACCTATTTGTGTTTGTTTTTGGGACTTCGACCCTACTGGTTTTGGTCTTATTTTGACCCCCTTTACATGTTTCATGAAGAAGGTTGGTCATTTGATGTATAGATTGCATGTCTTGTGTTATACCCTTTTGCGGCTCCATTTTGCCTTCCATTTTGGCATGTTTGTCTTATGATTTAGAGGCTGCCATCTTCTGCATATATGCTTATTTTTGTTCCTCTTTGATGTTGTAGAAGAAAGTTTGTCCATTTTCATTTTCTATATACCATCTCCCTTTATAATGCTCTTTTGGCCATTAATCTTGCGAGCTATTGTTGCCATATCTGTGCTTGCATTTTGGCCATGTTTATTACTGAAAAATGCCATATTCGGGACTTCCTTGCTACTGTTATTGCTGCCATGATCATATTTTGCATGTTTAGCATGGCCGTAGGCCATTTCGGGGCTTAATTTCACATTTTCGGGATGATTGCATGCTTCGGTTGTTATTCCGTATCATTTCGGGGCTGTTTTACATCATTTGTGAGTGCTGAAATTCCATTGCCATGCTTGCATATCATTTCCCTTGTCATTCCGCTTGCCTCGGTTTGCGCGCCGTGGGCGCGCACTTCGAGGCGCTCCGTTTTCGTCACCGGCATCTGATGTGAGTGTGGCTGAGGCCCTCTCATGTTAGTGTAAGCCCAATCTACACTTTTCATGCCCGTATGTCATCGCCTCGGCGTGCGTGCCTGTGGGCACACATTTTGAGGCACTTCGGTTTTATCCGATTTTCTCATTTTATCATCGCCTCGGTGTGCGTGCCTGTGGGCACACATTTCGAGGCACTTCGGTTTTATCCGATTTTCTCATTTTATCATCGCCTCGGTGTGCGTGCCTGTGGGCACACATTTCGAGGCACTTCAGTTTTATCCGATTTCCTCATTTTATCATCGCCTCGGTTGCGTGCCCGTGGGCACACATTTCGAGGCACTTCGGTTTTATCCGATTTTCTCATTTTATCATCGCCTCGGGTGCGTGCCTGTGGGCACACATTTCGAGGCACTTCGGTTTTATCCGATTTTCTCATTTTATCATCGCCTCGGTGCGTGCCTGTGGGCACACATTTCGAGGCACTTCGTTTTATCCGATTTCCTCATTTTATCATCGCCTCGGTGTGCGTGCCCGTGGGCACACATTCGAGGCACTTCGGTTTTATCCGATTTTCTCATTTTATCATCGCCTCGGTGTGCGTGCCTGTGGGCACACATTTCGAGGCACTTCGATTTTATCCGATTCCTCATTTCATCATCGCCTCGGTGTGCGTGCCGGTGGGCACACATTTCGAGGCACTTCGATTCTATCCGATTTGCATTTCACATCATTTTCTCGGTATGCGTGCCCGTTGTGCGCGCATTTCGAGGCACCCCTTTCTCATAGCATCGTGCATGCTAGGTTGTATGTTAGTTGCATTTCATGCATATCGCGCATATTGCACGGGAAACGAGGCACGTTTCGTACTCCGAGTAACGGAACGGGTCTCAATCCCAAGTCACCGACACTCCGGATTATCCATGATGGAGTTAAGTGTTGTTTAGCATTCATCTGCATTCATCCCTATATTGAGTTGTGCAATCCGATTCCTCGGCCATCATGCATCGATATGCGTGATTGTGGCACGAGAATCGAGGCATGCATATATTTGTGAAATACATTGCTATGCCCTTTCCTGCTCTCTGTTGCAGCAAAATCCAACTCAACCACTTTTCGGAGTCCGGCGCGCATTTCGAGAAATATTGCAAACAAGGCTAAATCGGGCATCTCAGTGGATTTCGGCGCAACACAGTCCAGCATACATTGTATCAGAAGCGAGGCAGCCCCTGGCTTGCATGCCAGTTTTACTGCTTTCCTAGTTTAATTTATTAATTAATTAGAAATCTGTACATTATTTTGGACTGTATATTTCGGACTGTATATTTATTCGGACCCTCTGCGCGAGGGCACAAATGTAATAAGTGTGCGTGTGTGTGTGTATGTCTTCCAACCCCCATTTCTTTCTCCCTTTTATTTACCTGCTTACGATGGTTAGATATAGGGCATATTTCAATTAGCATACAGTATGACAGCATGTTTGCATCATTCATCTGTTTTGCATGCACCGGGCTCGGCGCATCATACAAACTGCATCTGTATTTCAATTCCAAATTGAGTACATGATAGTTGTAGCATTTCACATGCCATCTTTAGAATAGCCGAGCCTGTTATAGTTGCATTTTGCATGTGTTGCATTAGGCATTTCAGCATATTTAGGATCATGCATAATTTCTAATAAGCTTCGGTTTTGGCTTGGAGTACTCGGTGAGTTTTATGCTTTAGCATACTTGCATGCGTGTGAGTGTTGCCATGATAGCATGCTTGCCATGAGGCTATGTGCTTATGTGATATAACTGCCTTGAATGCCTGTGGGTGGAGGTTGTGTTACTTGAATTGGGACGATTCATCAAATGTTTGTTTTAAGCCCACTAGATAGTGGCAACATCATGTTTTCTAAGCCCACCCGAGGGTGGCAAATCCGCATTTTAGCCTACCTGCGGGTAGCACCATCACACAATTTTCAAACAAACAAACATGAAATGTTTTGTTCCAATTCAGACGGCCCAGTCTATACTTGTTTGCTGCGAGCATCACATAGTAATCCTAGGCTAATAATCGGAATAAGAACTCACAAAGTTTTCAAAAACAGATATCATGGTTAGTAGAGGCCGGTCTTTGACCGGGCGAGCGGGGGTGCTCACGATGTGACCTTCCCCAATCGTACCCAAGTTCCCGAGCCAACTTTGGTGATGACGGACACGTGGCCTTTGGCACCGAGTCAGGGTTTCCTAAATTTCCCATTTTAAAAAATATTTAGGTGGCGACTCTGTTATCTGGCAAAGCAGTCCATGTTTGGCACTTCTTTCAAAAAAATCAGTTTTTCTCAAAACGATTTGCCGGATTTGGACTCTTTGGTTCGAGATTTAGAACCGCAACAAAATCGAGTCCGAACTGTAGCGAGGTCCCTCGCGGGCGTTGTTACAATAATCCATAATTCAATGTGGACCATTAAGGTCTAATATTAGAGATCTTTGTGTTTCAATTAATCCAATGGGTCATGGTATTGTTTCCTTCAAGCGAGGGCCTCACTAAAGGATATCATGATTACAATTTCAAAAAGAACATTCATTCATAGATAACAAAATAAGATTCAAAATATCATTCTTAACCAATTCAAAATACTTTTTGAATATAACTTTATAAAGACATTACTTACAATGTGTTATACCGATATTAAGCCTTAAACGTCCATCTACATAATACACATTGTAATAACTTGAAAATCTAAGTTGTCCCTTAAATTTTATATTAGTATTATTTAATTATAAATGAGATAAATCCTAAATTTTAATTAGTACCACAATTAATTATGATAATAATAACAATAATAATAATAATGGTAGTAATAGTAAAATAAAATAATTAATTTTATGATGGTATATAATAAAGTGTAATTTAATTTACATTAAGAGTTATTGTGCAATTATTTTATTAATTAGAGTCAATGTAGAATTAAGCTGATAGTTGTTGTAGATAAAACTCGAATAAGCTCAAAATAAAAAAAATAAAAAAAATAAGAAAAAAGAGAAATCAATGGATAAGGGAGCCGTATGGATAAGCATGCATTTGAGTGAATTAAGTGAAGGGCCACGTGGTTACTTGGGCAACAAGTGAATTGAATCAAAAGGGTTGGGAAACACCTATAAAAGGGTGCCTCGGGTGAGAAATGATGAGTAAGGAAAGAGTAGTCAGTCAGTAAAGGAGGATGTTTCGATAAGGGATAAATATAAAGGTAAGTTATATTATACCTTGAGTCATCATAATATATTTTACGTACGTTTTGAGTTACCATAATTTATTTTACGCAATTTGTATTTTATAAATTATATTAATATCTCGATTACGTGGATTATTTTTTGACCTCTATTTGTTTTAATTGAAACCCATGGATATGTTTATTTAACTTTTAATAATTATTTCATTATGATTTTATAAACAATTATGTTTTGTAAGTACCACCACAGGAGTCCCATGCCTTGGGGGACTTAAATAACCATTGGCCCTCTAATCAGTCACTTTGTGACCCTCTGTCTGTCATGGATCCACTGACACTCTGATTTCTGGTGTGGAGTAAAGTGTTGTACAGAGCTAAGTGCTACACTATTGTGGGAGCCACCTCTAGAGTTCGTACGAGCCACCTCTTGAGTCCATACATCTGTTTTGTTCTGTACCGTGGTTATATTTTTGGTGTGGAGCAAAGTGTTGTACGGAGCTAAGTGCTATGCTATGGTGGGAGCCACTTCTAGAGTTCGTACGAGCCACCTCTTGAGTCCATACATCTGTTCTGTTCCGTTCTGTACCGTGGTTATGATTATTTTGTTTATATGATTTCTGTATTATATGTCAAATGATATCTGTATTATATACTTTGTATTTTAATATCAAACCTTGGTTGGTGAATTTTATACCCTTATACTCTTAGTATAATATTTCTCACTCTGCCATGTGCTTATAGCTGTTTACTGTAGACACTCCATTTTTGACCGCCTTTAAGACTTGGGTGTTACTGATGGTTTACTTGGTGATGAAAAGTGTGCAGTGCAAAGGTTCGATTTCTTCGGCAATGAGAGAGTCAAATCCCAACCTTACACCCTGTTTTTGGACCAAAACTATTTTGACCGAAGATTTTTAGACCTTAAAACCCTCTCTTTTAAAATACTTTTGAAAACAAAGTTCATGCGATGTTCCGACGCTTGCATTTTGTTAAATGTCGCGCTTTTCGATAAACCGAGCAAGGACAAAGTGGAAATGAATGAAAGAGAGATGAAATCTTTGAAAAATCTTTCAAAACACCTTGTTTAGGGGTTTGGAGTTGAAGAAAAGAGGAGAGGAGAGAAGAAAACTAGTTTGGGAGAAGTTCGGCATGAATCCGGGACGGATCGAAACTGAGCGGCTTTACCAAAACAGGAATAACTTTTTTCATATTTGGAATTTTGATGTGAGGCTGGCACCATTGGAAAGCTTACTTCCAGGGCTTCAATTTGGATACAATAATGACCTGAAAAGGAGTCCATATGAAGAAGATATGCCCATTTGAAGTTTGACCTGCAGAGCAGATTTTTGCTGTCAGCCAGAAAAGTAGCCGGGCGGCCAGTTGAGGTAGCTGGCCAGCCAGTTGAAGTAGCCGGCCGGCCACTTTTTCAAAAAACTCATTTTTTTTGCAGATCTTTTCCCTCCAGCTGTTGTACACTGCTCCAGATATTTCCAAACTCAGATATTTCAACCAAAGCTCCATTTTTGCTATATATGGAGCCATATCTCATATTTTGGAAGGGGAGAGAACATTTTTGAGCAATTGTGGGAGCCTCTCTCTCTAGAAAATTTTCAGAGCAAAATCTCTGCCTCTCTCTCTAGAATTCTCTCACTCTTGCCCTTTTGTGCATAGAAGTAGAGAATCACAACTAGTTTGCTAAGGCATCCTTCATCAAAGTTGCATATCTTGGGCTAAGGTCCCTTGGAACCTATTTTTGGGCTATTGGAAAGTTGTTTGGCTCAGAAAAGAGGCTGATTTGCTGCTGTGCTTCAAAGGTAACCTCTTATCCCTTTTAAGCTCTTTGTGCACTATTGTTTTGCTATAGTTTTCAACTACTTTGGGGCTATTTTTGAGGTGGTGTTGAACTACAAAAACCTCTGTTTTTCCCGCACCCTCGCGCACGGAGGGAGTTCGGGTGGTCTACAGTTTCTGGCTACTCTGCTGAGGATTTAGAGAACTTGACTCGAACTCATGATATGTTGTTTTGTCTACATTTATGTGTTTCTTTGCATTGCATTTGCATAGGTGCGCCTAAGTCACAGTGTCTATCATCTATTATTCCTAAATGGTTTGTCGGAGGCTTGCTTGGAAAAGCGTGCCATAAGGCTGACCAATTACGGGCTCTGCTACGATGGGAACACAAACCTCGGTTTTCACCGAGGCACCCTTTTTGACCATTCGACCTAGTTGCATATCGGAAGCCATAGTGACCAATCCAAACTAGGACAGGTTGCTTACCTGAATGTAGGTTGTTTGAAACCGCTGCGTGCGTAGTGAAACCCTAGTTCTTGACGAAATTAGGACAGAGAAACCCTACCCCACCATAGGGCTGTTTTGGCTCTTACTTGCTTGGTATGTGCTGTCAGAGTGCATCTCTACAAGTTGTATGTATCAGTTGCAAGTCTGAGTATCGGCTTGAGGGTATCAGTTTACAGGCAGAATTTTGGGCAGAATTCAGTAGAGAGCACAGTCATTCAGCTATGCTCATATTTGTTATGGTGAAATCAGGCTGAGATGCTGTCTGTTTTCTTCTTTTGCAAGGTAGCCCTGGAACTATAGCTTCAGAAGGTTCCAACATCCCCCGGGTACATTGGACTTGGGTTGATAGACTTTGTCAGGTCAGAGATTGAGTTCAAGGGCAACCAGTGTTCCTTCGCTGAGGCAAGGCAAAGAAAGGCCAGTTAGGGCTCACCGGTTCAACTGATCCGACAATCACCAGTCATATCATTAGTAGACCCGTGATGGCACAGGGTTCGAAAGAAGTTGTGGCCGTGATAGCAGCGTTAAATCAGGGAGCTGCCATGCAAGATGAGACCAATGCTAAAACGCAACGCCCATCTGGGGCATTTGTCTTACATCCAGTTTCGGGACCCCAGCCGAACTTTGACCCACTTCCGCCAGCTGAAAATTTGCAAGGTCCAGATCCCCAAGAAAGGTTGGCTCAAGCTCAGGTTTTCAGACCCCTGGTGCAGCCTAATGAGAGGCTTTATCCCCTTTATGTTAATGAGCTCGATCCGACCGCGGTGAAAATTGCTAACCTTGAGAAGTAATTCAAAAAAGCACAAGGCCTTAACTCCATTCCCGATATTGAGGATGGGTACATCGAGGCTGCTATACGGCTCCCAGACAGATTCAAAATGCCACGCATTGACTGTTTCGACAGGTCTGGAGATCCTATGGTACATATCCAGTTTTTCTTGGATGTTTTGAAACTAATGGGTCTGACTAAGCCACAGAAACTCTCCTTATATGGAAGAACCCTGTCGGGTGTAGCAGCTACTTGGTACACCAAGTTGGAGGATAAAGTGAAGCAAAACTGGGAAGAGTTGGCTGAGGCCTTTGTCGATCAGTATTCTTACAATACCCAAGTTGAAATGACTACCCAAGAGCTTGAAGCAACCCTCCAGAACCCAACAGAGCCGTTTGTGGAATTTGTTACAAGGTAGAGAGCAAAGGCAACACAGATGACAGATCAGCCTTCTGAGAGGGACCAAGTGCGGATAGTAGTGCAGAACCTTAAGCCTGATATGTTGCAAAAGTTGATAGTCGTTCCACTATCCACTTTCAAAAGTTTGCATGAACTGGGGGTTCAGATCGAGAATGCGTTCAACACAGGGATTATTCCCAGAACAAGTGAACTGATAAGGAGGGTTTTTGCAGAGAGTACCAATGCTGGAAGTAGCACTATTCCCAAACCCACTGAAATCAATACAATCGCCATAGCCGACCCTTTTGCCAAACCAAGCCTACAAACAGCTAGCCTAACCCGGGCTCAGGGTAGAACTTTCACTCCCCTCTATATGAGCCTAACTAGCGCACTAAAAGTCCTGATGGAAAGAGGGTATCTCAAACCCCTTGATCCTCAACCTCTGCCTGACCCATTCCCTGCCAGACATAACCCCTCAAATACTGCGTGTATCATCAACAGCGCAGTCATGGCACCGATCGTTGCTACCGCCTTCGTCATGAGGTCCAGAATCTCATCGCCAATCGGACGATAGCTCCACCTCCAGACCCCAATGACCAAACATCTCCTGCCTACCTCAATCTCATCCATATATTGCCATCTGCCTACAACTCGAGCATATACATCACCCCAGCCCATCTACCCAAGCTTGAGGTGTTTATCCCGGAAAGCATAGACTTATACATGATGAATGCACTCGAACCGCAATCATCCCAAACCCGTGAACCCACTACTTCTGAGCTGATGAGAATGATTGAAGACCTTCAGAGAACTGTGGTAGATCTGGCCTCTAGGATATTGGCTCTATCATCGCCCACATCACATGCTAGAAGTTTCACGCCAAAAGGCTCTCCAATTTTGGGACGGGTTGCAATGGAAGAAGGCCAATCCCTTGGCAAAGTGGAGGCAGTTGGTAAGAACAAGATAGGGGCAGGCTTTGGTCCCCATGAACACCTTCAGTGGGTTGTTGAGGCTTTGAAAGCCGAAGGGCTGAACAAACAGCAAGTGATTGCAGTTGTTGCAAAGGTTGTGGACGGCACTTTTGCCACTCAGAATGAGAGCAGTTTGAATCAAGGGGCAAGCCAGGAGAAGAGCCGTCGTACCAGGAATGTTCCTTTCAGCTCTAATCCCGTGCTCGGAAGAGATCAACAAACCTAGTCAGTGCCTACCAATCCCTTTGCTGGTGCATCCAGCAAAACTCCACAAACCTCGAAGTACCCACCCCCAGGCCAAAGGGTCTTCAATCCCCTTTACATGACTTTGTCCAAAGCTTTCCAAATCTTTATAGGACAAGGCCATCTCAAACTCCTTGAGCCTCAGCCTCTCCCGAATAAACTTCCTCCCTCCCATGATCCGGCCAAGTACTATGCCTTCCATCAACAAGCCGGCCATGACACTAACATGTGTTTTCGTCTTCGCCACGAAATACAAGATCTGATTGACAACGAAGTTATCGTCGTGCCAGGTCCTGCAAAGTCTATCGGCACTGGATCAGTGATCAGGGGATGAACCACCTACGAATGGCGCTCGGTTTACTCCAGACTTGGGGATGGCACGCATTGTTTTGAGCATTTTGCGAATGCTGGTTATTTTACTTTCTAACTTGGGTATTGGGTCAGTCTTGTTGTGTTGTATTGAGTTAGTCTTTTTGTACTAAGTCAGTTGCGTTTGTCTTGTTGTATCGAGTCAATCTTGTTGTGTTAGAGTTGGGTGATTCCGGGGGTGTTACCTCGGGCATCACTTTCTTGTTTTGTGTTTGTCTTTTACACCCTTTTTTTTGCGTTTGTTTCTGCCTTTGAGCCAGTTGTGCCAGAAGATTTGAATGAAACGACAGTTCTTTTCACCTACTTTTCTATGCCTTTAAGTCATTGCATTGACCTAAGTTTTTCAAAACTTTTCGAGCACTGTGATGAAAACAAAGAGGGAGGAATTCCTCTGGATTTGCAAAAATTTGATCAATTAAGAGAAATATAGGCATGCTAAGCCCTTAATAGATGAAATCATGTTTGTTAATGTGAGTACTGAGAAGGATCCTGGCTTGATCCAGATTGGTTCTACATTGTCTTCGGCGTGAGCGACTAGTCGCTTTCTTAAAACATTTCAAAAAAATGTTTTGCGTGGTCCTGCGAAGACCTGTGTGGAATCGCTCTTGAGATTGTGCAGCATAGGATCCCTCTCAGCCTCAAGACTCGACCCCTTTTGCTTTCAAATCTTGAACTTGGATTCAGAATGTTCAACGATCAACCACAATGTGAGGCTTGTATGGCCAAATTTGAAGAAGCCCATGAACTAGGGGCAATAAGGTCGTATGACATCAAAGGAGGCCCGCCAAGCTAGATTTGAAGCAGCCCTCGAATTAGGGGCAAGAAAAGCCAGATCAAGAAGATCAGATGTGATCAAAGGAAGCTTGCAAAGCTAGATCAGAAGTAGCCCTTGAACTAGGGGCAAAAATGTCAGATGTGCTCGAAGATTCAAAAGATAGATCATTCTGCAAACCAATGAAGACTGGCAAGAAAGCCAAATCCGAGAAACGGAGAGAATCGAGTTCCTATCCATAACACTAGGGGTAAATTCAGCCCCCATTGGATAGACTTCTACATCATCAGCAAAGCCATTCTCCTGGATTCAGATGGCTTCGAGATCTTGTGATCGATCAACATGGTCAAAGTTAAACTTTTACCCTTGAGAGGCTCGCTGGGCCGAAAACTCGGAAGGGTGACCCAGGCAAAAGTTAGAGCAATGAAAAAATGAAGAAAATCAAAAAATCAAAAGAAAAAGGAAAGATGAAAAGAAAAAGAAAAGAAGAAATGAAATGAAAAGAAAAGAAAAACAGAGCTCGCAAGGTTGAAAACCCAGAAGGGCGGCCTTGGCAAAAGTTAGAGCGTAAAAGGAGAGTGTCAACACCCGAGCGCACCCTAACCTGGAACTACGTCAGGCCCGATTCCCATGTTTAGGATACGTAGGCAACTTTATGTAACAACCCCCATACTGTTAACCGAAAGTCACTGAACTACATACTGATTACCGTTGAACTGGACTGATTATGACTGATAAGTGAACTGGGTTAACTACTGAACTGACTGATTGAAATCGAAATTGGAATTGAATAAGTTTATCTATTGTATTGCATTTTTATCTGTTTGACTGATTGATTATCTGTTTGAATTTATATGTTTAAACTGCTAATTGAAGGCCTTATCGGCGGCCGAACGGAGAATCGTTTAGTGTTTTGGACTCAGTGAAATATTTGTGATTTTATGATATTTTTATCTGAAAATTTATTAGGAACGATTAAATTAGATTGATTTAAGCCAATTGAAGAGTTTAACTTAATTACCAAATTGCCATGTGAGTGGCCTCTTTGTTTATTGTCATTGGAGGGCCTTATTACACTTAACAAACAATTGCTCAACCTTATTTCCTTGCCTCCACCGAAATTAGAGAGAGAGATAGGGAGAGAGAGTTGATTTCATCACATTTTGCTTGATTTTTGCTTGGAACTTAAGAGGATTGAAGTGTTGAACCCATTGTTGATCTCCTAGGCTCTTAATTGAAGATTTAGACAAGGTAAATCAATCCCTCATTGTTACATTTAAGGTTGTCTTGCATGAATCAAGTAAATTGTAGAGTTTAAGTCATGAATTAGTTCATATATGTTGAAATAGAGCTTGATTCATACATGCATGTTTATATTGATGCATCTTGAGTTGATTCCATGACCAATTGTGCTTGCATGTTCATATTTAGACTTGAGTCCATGAATTCATCATGTTTTTGCAGAAATGAGTCCATTTGGACAAGCTTTGAACCTTGAATTTGGTTAAAAGTCCATGCATTACATGTTTTGGAAATTGTTCTTCAAATGGGTTTAAAAAATGGTTTTAATTGACCAACTCTTGGCCCTTGCATGTGTAAATTGGCTTTTGAAACTTGTTATACATTGAATGTAGAGGTATTTTCCAGAATTTGGGCCCAAGAGGTCGAAAATTGAGTTGAGAATGCTTGGTTTGAGCTTGGAAGGCAAATCTGGAAATTCCAGATTTGGCTTCTTCGCTCGAGCGAAGGATTCCTCGCTCGAGCGAACACCTTTATTCAGGGATCCGCTCGAGCGAGCATCGAGCGTGGTATCGCGCGTAAAAATAGAGCATCCAGTATTTTCACTGTTTTATCAGACCGCTCGAGCGAAGGATTGTTCGCTCGAGCGAAGCCTTTGATTTTGCAACCTCGCTCGAGCGAAGGAAGGCTCGCTCGAGCGAGACCCCTGTTTTCAGCAACTTTTGAAAAATGCCTTCCAACTGTATTTTTGCATCCTCATCTCATCCTAGGCATTCTTAGGCCTAGTTTAAGGCATCTTAATGAGGATTTAGACAGAACCACACCGAGGAAATTTAGGGATTTAATTATTATACTTCCCAATTGTGAAACTTAGTGTGTGTTCTATTTGTTAACTGTTTAGGGTTGGCTTTCGGGGACGCGCTCTAGCTGCTATTAGCCCAATCTCTGTGAGTAACAGAATGTGTAAAGATATGTTCAAAATGATTATATTTTGAATACTGAACTGAACTGTTTATTAAACTGATATTGTTTATTGAATGAATGTATGTCCTGTATTCTGAACTGTACTGTGGCATCCTTAGCACCGACTGTTTACTGTTACAGAGCTCTGTCGGTTCCCTTGTGGAACCATACTGTTTACTGAATGATGGGCCATCATTACTGTAGGGTCTGTTAAGACCCGGTCCTTTTGGACCTACTGTTTATAGGCTTATGGATGTACCACATATGATTGATTGACTGAAATACTGAAAGACTGAAATACTGTTTAATGAACTGCTTTCATTACTGTAAGGACATTCATTCATAACCTCTTTACGCTTTATGTTATTCACTGGGCTTTAGCTCACTGTTTATATATATATGTAGGTTCTCAGCAGCCAGACCAGAGCTAGGAGCGTGGGTTGGTCCCAGTTTTGTCAAGCCAGCCTATGTGCCTCACTGCGAGGTTCCGAGTTGCCATGCTATGGCTTGGGGTGTTTTTGTTTCCCCATCGGTCTCCTTACCGTTTTGTATTACTGTATAGACTGTCTACTGTTTTATTGTACTGTTACCGAGGGATTTGATCCCCGCACTGAATGGTTGTATATATTTGTATAGACTGTACCGTTTGAACTGTATGAATGCATAAAAATGTTTTTGGCATACAGATTTTCACAGCTCAATGGACACTAGCTATTTACTGTATTGGCTTCCGCCAGGCCCTGTACTCTGTTTAATTGTATTACTGTTCAGCAGGCCTTCGGTAATCTCGGATTACTGGCCGGTTACGGTACTAAGCCCATAGGGCCGGGTTTGGGTCGTGACACTTTATCTTAAAGTTTTGCCCCAATCATTTTCAGCCTGCTTGGCGCTCATCCATGTTGATTGGTTTACCTTTGTTCAACTCAGCTATCTTATCCATGCGCAAATTGGCTCGTCTTCGTTCAAAAATCAGATTGTCTTATTCCGTTAGAAAGTTTCGACTGTGAGATGATTCAAGTTCAGATCTGAGGTTGTGCACCTCAAGAGTAAATTCTATGTTGGTCGAGTAGTGGCCATTTGCAAAAACAGTTTTGAGGATTTTTAATGAAGTTGACTAATTTTCTCAAAAACTACTCCATCTTTTTCAAAACTGGACCATTTCTTGGACCTAAAAAAGGAAAATTTTCAGTGCTCATAGCTTGACTTGCATGATTTCAAATCAGAAAATCGAACAAGCGTGTTAATCCAACTCTCATATTGGTCAAAATTGTTTTAGTAGAAAGCCAAAACAAAAAAATGGTCAAAATGATGAACTAGGGGCACAGTTAAGTCAGGTTTTCTGTCTTTTTCCTACTGTCACCTTACTTGCCAAAAAGGGCACCTTGTTCGCTAGAAAATGGCACAACTGAAGCTAATAGCAAAGGGCCGAAAGCTCTCACATCCTCCAAGCAGCGAGGTATCAAGCTAAGTGCAAAGCACAAGCTGGAATGCAGCTGGATATTCCACTCCCTCATCTGGACAGGTCTAATCACATCCAAACTGGCCAAGGACCTCGTCAACCGATGTCAGTTGCAGATCTGTTGCGCATTTGGTCGCACCGCAACCCCTCTGTGGGAAAGTTCACGAGTTGTAAGCGGAAGAATGAGAATCTAGTAGAATGCTAGGGGCAAGAGCCTACAACTTCCTGTTTATCCATCAACCACCCAGGGGAGGGATAAAAAAAAAAAAAAGAGAGATTGAAGAATAGAGAGATGTGCGCTAAGAGAAAAAGTGAGAAAAGGGTTTTTTCAGAAAACTAAAGATTAAGTGCCAGAGTGATGTGAGAATCACAAATGAGAAAGGGTGGGAAACAATACCCGGAGAAACAGGCTCCTCGTGAACTGAGGGGTCTCCCACTATTGGAACACATCTAAATGTTGTGTGTGTGTTTTTGTTTGTCTCGATTCTTATTTTGAGTCGTTTTGAGTGTCAATAGATGTGTTTAGGTTGTTTTACCTTTGTTTTTCCTTTGTTAAGTCGTTTTGGCTTTGGTCAATCGTAGGCTCAATACTCGGTTAAGAACTCATTTCTCAATTTCAAAAAAATCGTTTTGTGCTTAGAGTGATGTGCCATTCTCCACATCTGTACAAAATAGGATCCTTTCTTTCATGAACTACAGGGTTCAACCCAGGTCATGTGAGAACAGTAGAACCAGGACCTATCTGAAGCTATATAGGTTCCGGACTGCAAAGCAAAAGAAAAGAGGGAAAATTTGGAGCATCTGAGTGTGTTTCAACTCCAGCAAAATCCGAGACTGCATTCCAGGTGCACCTTCTCAAGCCTCACCTTTCTCTGGAGTATGAGTGTATCTCGACCCCAAGTTTAAGCCTGCTTCAAGTCAGAATGGCAGTCCAAGCAGCACCTGTGGTTTTTACATGCAAATGTTATCTCTCGCTAATATGAACAGGGTGTTCCCTTTTTGAGCTGAGCGTGTTGCAAAGTCCTCTGAGAGATAAATTGGAGGCACCAAAGTACATATTTGATGCCCCTCTCTTAAATAGAATGTGCATTTTCATATACACTTTTGTTGCATGCGTGCCACACATCGTTTTTGAATATGCATAGAATATGCTTTCAATGTTGCATAGAATATGCTTGCCCCTATACTTGCATAGAAAATGTTCGTATCTTTTGCATAGAAAATGCACTCTTCCATACTTGCATAGAAAATGCTCGTATCTTTCCCATAGAAAATGCACCTCATTTGCATAAAAAATGTATTTTATCGCACTTTCTTATGCATTTTAACTCACTCGCACTTTCTTGTGCATTGTACCTCACTCGCACCGTCTTGTGCACTTAAACTTTGTGTCTCACTCGCGCTTTCTTGCTCATCGTACTGTCTTGTGCACTTTGTACTCGCTTTTTCCTGCACATCGCACTTTCTTGTGCACTCGCGCTTTCCTGCGCATCGCACTTTCTTGTGCACTTTACACTCGCGCTTTCTTGTGCATCACACTTTCTTGTGCAGTTTACACTCGCGTTTTCTTTCTTGCAGTTTACACTCGCACATCGCACTGTCTTGTGCACCCTCTGGTCTAGGAGACCTTAAATCCTCTAAAGGTGCAACTCCTTTGGTGTTTGTCGTACCCGAACGATTTTCGGTGGTCTGGTATAGCCACCAGCTTGTGTTTGCGAGGAGTTCCTAGGAGATCAACTGAGACGATGGAAACTAGAGTTCGAATGGCCGATGCCTAGAACGCAAAGGTTCGGGATTTCTGAGACCAAAGTCTGGTTTAAATACCTAGGGGTGTATCCCCGGCTTGAAATCTGTATGGCAACCCCATAGGTTGAGGTAGCGGGTATGCGCCTCAATTCTGGATACTGAACCAACCTAATCTGTCACCCTATTGAAGAATAGGGAAAGCTGGGACCATAGCCAGGAAGAAAAGTAGTACCTATGGTTCGGAAACGCAGGATGTGGAAGAGGAAGGTCCCTAACAAAATAAAGTGAGTCATTGCCAATTGCCCCTGTGAGGTACTTTCACTTCCTAACTGTTACATCATCTATTTACGTCCATTGCATTGTACGTAAAATTTATCGCATGCATCTGTTGCATCATATCTGTTTTATCGCCTGCATCATTTCCATGTTAAGCTTAGTCTAGCATGTGCTCATACATTTCCTTCGTTAAAGCATGGTTCTGTGATAATGTGTACGCGCCTATTCCACTAAGAAAGTTGTGGTCTGAGGGTGTCGGCACCTTTCTGTGTTAGACGCGGTCTAGTTTGTGTCCATACCTTTTCTAAGTAAAATATGGTTCGGCTTACGCCTTATTCACTACATCCATTGCATTGTAGTTTGTTTTGTTGTATTCAGCATTTAGGATCATGATCTTTCCACAGCAGATCATTCTTCACTTATATCATGCCACCCAATTACTTGTATTCTTTGTGCGAAACACATAGTTCTGTATGTGCATATGCCTATTCCACTAAGAGAATTGTGGTTAGAGCGTTCCGACACCTTTTCTATGCTAAACGTAGTTTGATGTTGCATCTTCATCCCTTTATGATATTTGTGTGGTTTTGCACTGCTTATGGTTTGATTATTCCATTGCGTTGTATTTCATTGCGTTGTTTTGTTGCATTGTGTATCATTTTGCATTCTACCCCCTGAACTACGCTGGTTTGATTCCTTTCAAAGGGATACGTAGGTAGCCTGCGGGCGCAACCATTTGTTTCTGCATCTGTATTTTGGTTGTTTGTCCAAGTCGTCGGCCTTGTCAAAAATGGGTCGTCTCTGGGTTTTGACATTCACTCACGTCATTTCATGACTCTGAGCTCTGTAAAAGAGGGGCAACTGTAGACATCCAATTTTTGACCGCCATTAAGACTTGGGTGCTACTGATGGTTTACTTGGTGATGAAAGGTGTGCAGTGCAAAGGTTAGATTTCTTCGGCAAGAAGAGAGTCAAATCCTAACCTTACACCCCATTTTTGGACCAAAACTATTTTGACCGAAGATTTTTAGACCTTAAAACCCTCTCTTTCAAAATACTTTTGAAAACAAAGTTCCTGTGATGTTCCGACGCTCGTATTTTGTTAAATGTCGCGCTTTTCGGTAAACCGAGCAAGGACAAAGTGGAAATGAATGAAAGAGAGATGAAATCTTTGAAAAATCTTTCAAAACACCTTGTCTAGGGGTTTGGAGTTGAAGAAAAGAGGAGAGGAGAGAAGAAAACTAGTTTGGGAGAAGTTCAGCATGAATCTGGGAAGGATCGAAACTGAGCGGCTTCACCAAAACATGCATAAATTTTTTCACAGTTGGAATTTTGATGTGAGGCTGCCACCATTGGAAATCTTACTTCCAGGGCTTCAATTTGGAACAAGAATGACCTGAAAAGGAGTCCAGATGAAGGAGATATGCCCATTTGAAGTTTGACCTGCAGAGTAGATTTTTGCGGTCGGCCAGAAAAGTAACTGGCCAGCTAGTTGAGGTAGCCGGCCGGCTAGTTAAAGTAGCCGGCCGGCCACTTTTTTAAAAAACTCATTTTTTTTTGCAGATCTTTTCTCGCCAGCTGTTGTACACTGCTCCAGATATTTCCAAACTCAGATATTTCGACCAAAGCTCCATTTTTGCTATATATGGAGCCATATCTCATATTTTGGAAGGGGAGAGAACATTTGAAGAAATTTTGGGAGCCTCTCTCTCTAGAAAATTCTCATAGCTAAATCTCTGCCTCTCTCTCTAGAGTTCCCTCGCTCTTGCCCTTGTGTGCATACAAGAGATACACTTGGAGATACACCTCTCCTTTGCCTAAGCATCCTTGATCAAACTTGATCACCATTGGGCTGAGATTCATTGGAGCCTTGTTTGAGCTCCAAAGGTGGTTCTAGCTCAGAATTGGACCTGTGTTGCAGCTGTGCTTCAAGGGTAAGAACTCTCTCCCTTTTAGCTTATTTTGCATACTAGCTTTGCCATAGTTTTCAACTACTTTGGGGCTGTTTTTTGGGGTGGTGTTAAACTGAAAAAAACTCTGTTTTTCAGTCCTAAAAATGGTAGTTTAAGCCCCTTTTGTGTTAGGGGGTTGTCTCTCCCTTTGCTCTTTGGCTTGTAAAGCCTTTTGGGCCAACTTCCTAAGCTTTTGAAACCATCTCTTTTTGGCCCTTTAACCACTGAATTCCAGAGAAATTTCAGTGGTGGAAAGGTGGTTTTGAGGTCCAAAATGGGAGGGGGTGGTCCCCTCTCCTCTTGTCTTGGTTGCATGCCTTGTTGGCCTAATTAGTGAGCATGTTTTTCTAGCATGTGTTGGCTTGTTCTTAGCTTATTTTTGGTCTTATTTTAACATGGCATAACTCTATTTTGGCCTGGTTAGGTCACCTCATGCATGCTTTTCACACTTGTAGTGTAATCTTGCCATTTAGCCTTACATGCTTGCTACTTTGACTCATCATTCTAGCTTATTTTGGCTATGCTCCCACATGCTTTTACTCTTGTTTTAACATGCTTTAACTCTGATTTTAGTTTGTGGGGTCACCTCTTGCTTGGTTTTTTGCACTTGTAGTGCAATCATGCTCACTAGCTTTACATACTTGGTGTTTTGGCCTTTCATTCTAGCATGTATTGACTCTACTCTAGTATGTTTTTGGCCATTATTTAACATGCTTTAACTCTGATTTTGGTTGGTTGGGTCACCTCTTGCTTGGTTCTTGCACTTGTAGTGCAATCATGCTCATTAACCTAGTGTACTTGGTGATTTGGCTTATCATTCTAGCTTGTTTTAGCTCTATTTCAGTATGCTTTTGGCCTTGATTTAGCATGCTTAAACTCTGTTCCAAGTGGCCTTGGTCATGTATGGCTTGCCTTGTAGGGCTATAGTGTAATTGGCTTTGCTAGACTTGTGTTTTGAGACCCCTAGCATGCCTTACTTGTGTTGCTTTCATGATATGGCATCATTTGATATATGATTTCAGAGCATATTTCACTGTCATACACTCATATGTATCGCTCTTTCAATGCTTTTGAGAAGTTGAGCATCATGCCTTGTTTGTGAGCCAATACTTGAGCATATTTTTCTTGCCCTCTATGCTACAAGTCTAGCATGTTTTTGTTACTATTTCGACCTACCTTAGGTCTGTTTTGGATGGTTAAGGTCATTTGAGCATTGCTTAGTATGGTTGTAATGTAAAGGGCCTTGCCTAGCTTTGGGTTTTGAAGCCTTCAACATGATATGCATGTGATGTTTGCATGGTATGGCACCATTTAGCATGTAATTTCAGCGCATATAGTGTAGTCACAATCTCATATACTTCACTTCTTCCTTGCTTTTGAGGGTTGTGTATTATGCTTTACTTAGGGGCTAGCATGTGTGTATGTTCTCTTAACCTTTTGAGCTTCTACCTCAGCATGGTTGGACTATTATTTTGGCATGGTTTAGCCCTATCTATGGCTGGTTTAGTCATTTGAGATTGATAATGCATGCCTCTTGAGTGATGCTCTTTACTAGCTTAACATATTTAGCATTTGAGCATGCATTACATATGTTGTTTGCATTACATCGTGTTCAACCGGATGTTATGTTGAACACAAAGTGGATTGGCCCACTTCATACTCAAAGTGATGAAAGTGAGCCAATCCCCTTTGTCTCCATTGCCTTTGATCACTCATGATAAGGCCGTGGCCTTAGAGTCTTGTGCATGCCACTTTAGCATTGATAGATGAGCATATTGTTTGCATTGCATTGTGTTTGGATAGGACGTTAATCCAAACATGAGGAATGTGGCATGTTTCATACTCAAAGTGATGAAACGTATTGCATTTCTTGGTCGCCGACACCTTTGATTATGCATGAAGAGGTGGAGGCTCTTATGTGTTGTTTGTGCATTCAATAACATTGTGCGAGCTTGGCTCTTTGGCCATCGTGCATTGAGATGCGTGATTGGTGGCTTGAGAGTCGAGTACTACGCTCCTTTGAGCTTGAGAAATGATAAAGAGAGTAGTTGCACACACATTTCCTTGCAAATGCATTGTTGTGCCTTTGTTGATCTCTGTTGCAGCAAAGTTGAGATTCTAGAAAGGGAAGCGGCCGACCAGCCACTTGCACTAGCCTGCCGACCACTTGAAGTGGCTGCCTGGCCAGTTGAGGTAGCCTGCCTACTAGTTTAAGTGGCCGGCCGACCACTTGCAGCAAAATTTTCCAAAATGCTCCTGTTTTGAGGCAGATGCAACCTAAAAGTATGTTTGATGTTCTGAGATCACCGCGAGTGCAAACAGAGACAACTTATGACAAGGCAATGCATTTTTCGGGCGAAGCAAACCGAGCATGCATGTTTCCCTCCCCTCGAGGCCATTTTAACTGCTTTACT
Source organism: Camellia japonica (assembly GCA_030407325.1). Taxonomy (NCBI): domain Eukaryota; kingdom Viridiplantae; phylum Streptophyta; class Magnoliopsida; order Ericales; family Theaceae; genus Camellia; species Camellia japonica. The sequence goes on along the minus strand of JAPPVO010000010.1, from coordinate 42,917,258 downwards.
TAGTTAGTTAATTTGCCGGTTTTCTGTAATTAATTAGTTAATGTGCTTAGCTAATTTAATTCATCTTTGTAATATTCTAATTAGCTTAGCATAGCTAGTTTTCAATTTGGTTTGTAATTAATTAGCTTAGCATAGTTAATTAGTTGATTTGTAATAAGTAGCTTAGCTTAGCTCTTATTTATTCGGACCCTCCGTCGAGAGGGCAAATGTTGTAATAAGTGTGTGTGAGTGTGTGAATGTCTTCCAACCCCACGTCTTTCTCTCTTTTATTTACCCGCTTTCGATGGTTAGATTAGGGCATATTTCGATTAGTATACCTTATGCTATGCATGCGTGCATCATTCATTTGTTTTGCATGCACCGGGCTCGGTGCATCATTCAAACTGCATTGTATTTCAATACTTACTTGAATACGTGTTTCAAAGCATGTTATCGAGTGTTGCATTCATATGCCATCTTAGAATAGCCGAGCCTATTTTAGTTGCATTTTTGTATGTGTTGCATTAGGCATTATTGGCATAGCTAGGATCATGCATTGATTTCTAACTAGTTTTTGTTTTGGCTCGGAGTACACTATAAGTATTTATGCTTTAGCATCCTTGCATGTGTGTAAGTGACTGCCATGATAGCATGCTTGCCATGAGGCTATGTGCTTAAATGATTAACTGCATGAATGCCTGTGGATGAAGGCTTCATTACTTGAATTGGAACAATTCATCAAAATGTGAGTTTTAAGCCCACTTGGAGTGGCAAATCATCATGTTTTAAGCCCACCTTGTTTGGTGGTAAATCCGCGTTTTAGCCTACTTGCGAGTATCATCTTCAAACCATTTTCGAAAAACAAACATGAGATATTTTGTTCCAATTCGAGCGATTTAGTCTATACTTGTGTGTTGTGTGCATCACGTAGTAATGATAGATTAATAACCAGAATAAGAACACATGTGTTTTTAAAAACAACATATCATGTTAGTAGATGCCGATCTTTGGTCGGGCGAGCGGGGGTGCTCATTTCAGGACCTTCTCCTCTCGTACCCAAGTTCCCGAGCCGAGGCAACTTTGGTGATGACAGACACATGGCCTTAGGCACGAGTCAAGGTTTCCTAAATTTCCCAAAAATAAAATATTTAGATGGCGACTTTGAAATCTAACAAAGCAGTCCATATTTGGTGCTTTTTGATCAAAATCGATTTTCCAAAACGATTTGTCGAATTTGGACTCTTTAGTGATTTATCAGTCTTACATTACACTTTGTGAGATTAGATTCAGAACCGTGACAGGAGTCCGAACTGTAGTAGCTAGAACTACAATTCGCGCCCTCGGGCGCGGAGGGAGTTCGGGCGGTCTACATTTACCAATTTTCATGAAGCAATGCAATTCAGAAATAACTTTGAAGAGTCTTAGACGCGGGGCTGCAGAATAGGCACACACAACACTTTTATAGTATTTATAATTCTATTCTTTATATGTAAATATCGGTCTTTTTGGTCAATAAATTTTGTTATAAAAGTAGAAGCTCCAATGATTATTTTGGTACCCTCACTTAAATATTTTTTCCACTCGCGTTTAGTAATTTGTTTAAGAATTGGCCGGAGGTAACTTCAGTTACTGGCCATCACGATGCTTAACCCTTGGGTACGGGGAGTGGGTTGTGACATACATAACGAAGTACACATTGAAACACAAGTCTCAATCAACCATTTTATCTTAATTCAATTCCCTTTTAATGTGTTTCTAATTCATTTTCTTATTAATGTTGTCTAAACAATTTCCAAAAATGCTTAAGAGAGCATAAGGATGAAAATATGTACAAAGGAGTGTGTTTCAAAAATGCTGAAAACAGGGCAATTTGCTCGAGTGTAACTTTGGTCGCTCGAGCAGTGTGGTCTGTCTGCAAAAGTACTGGATGGTGTTCAAGTTGGCTCAAGCCATCACTCGGTCGCTCGAGCCAAGTGCAAATGTCCGTAAAATACTTGGAGCATGTAAAGTGCGCATGAGCGACGAATGCATTGCTCAAGCGAAGTGGACGAATTCTGAGTTTTCCATAATTACAATTGAAGTTCAAAAACATGAGTTTCAAGTCCAAAGCTTGCATGGCTAAAGAAAACATGAAGGAACACTTTATAAAATATGAATAATTAATAACTAAAAACTATAATTCAAAATCTCCTTCAAATTTTCCAAAACAAAACTCAAAACTCCATAGTTTTGCCATGCGTGTAATAAATTCAACCTCTTTCCCTTCAAAGCATGATCAAATGAGATGATAAGTGTAAAATCATGAAGAGTTCTAAAAAATAGCAAATATAGCTTCATCCATGTAAAGATTTTGATGGAAATCAAACTTAAAGATGATGAATTATGCATGCATATCCCAATTTTGCTCTTGTTTACCAAATTCAAAGTAATCCTAGCATTTCTTTAACAATTTCACGCAAATGATCCTACAACCTCACGAATTCAACTTCTACGAGGATTATCTACAAGGATTATAGGTGAGATTCTTACCTAGAGTTTGAATGTAGGTATAGATTTGCTTAATTCTTCAACACTTCTTCAATTCTTCATAATTCTTCTCTCTCTTTCTCTACAAATGTTGCTCTCTCTCTCTCTCTCTCTCTCTCTCTCTCATTTTCAGCCTATTTTTGATGAGGAATGTGCTATTTAAACATGTTTCCAACATATATATATATGGTTGGTCTCTCTCATTTTCAGCCTATTTTTGATGAGGAATGTGCTATTTAAACATGTTTCCAACATATATATATATATGGCTGGATTAAGTTAAGTTAATCAAATGAGATTAGCGCTAATTAATTAACCTTAATTCTAATCAAGTCTAATTGATTTAATCTAATTATTTTGATCCGAATCAAATTTTAATCAAACTTATCATATGATTCTAAATATTCCAATTAGTCTATTGAACTAGTCAATTTTGGTTTCTGAATTCGTTTAGGCTTTCAATTTCAAATTCAAAGTTGGTATTCTAACAGATATTCCATAAACAAACAGATAAACACCAACTAAACACATAATTATGCACATATGCTCAATAAAATAATATATAAAAATAATATACACGTTGGAGTCGTAACACCCGGGTCATCCTACAATCTTATCATCGAAACGGACTCCCAATATGCCATTGATATACTAAAGGAGAACATTAAGATCACATTTTCACTTCGAAGTCTAGCGGATGATTCCAAGTTCCTCATCCAAAAATGCAGCTACACGATTCAACATGCCATAAGGAAGGGCAACAAGAGAGCTAACGGACTAGCCAAAATGGGCGTAGATCAAAATGAAGTACTGGTTGTCATGGACGATCACCCGGAAGAAATTCGAGGCCAAGTAGTGGCGGATATAGTTGGCCAGAGCTATCACAGTCAGTGTCCTAGGGGTATCTAATTTTTCTTTCCCTTAATTCGTTTGTTTATTGTTTCCTTTTCCAATGTAACCAAAAAAAAAGAAAAAAAAGAAATGGTGTATAATATATATGTATATATATTATAGTTTTGTTGGTACACAAAAAAAAATTCTAAAAATATTCCAACATAAAAGCTAAGCTTTACCTATGACATTTTTTAATATACATATATATATATTTTTAATGACTTTTTAGTTTAAATACATTTTAGTAAAATTATTAAGCATTCGTTTGGCATAAGGTTACGGAACGAAAATAGTCACAAAAAGGCAAAATAGGGCCAATAAAATAAAATATAACATCAAAATCATAATCATTTCATTTTTTTCTCTTACAAGAGTCAAAAAAAGCCAAAAAGTTAATCCCAAACAAGATTTTTTAGCCCCAGACTAAAATAACCAAAAAGCTAATCCACATCCTAAACGAACCGTAAATTTTTTTAATGCAAATGATCAATTTGTCTACATAGGTCTCGTTTGGAAAGTTAGTTATTTTTGTATTTGGAAAGATACTAAAATATTTGTATTTGGAAAGATGGTTAGATTTTTTTATAATTGAATGTGATACTATATTTGTGAGAGTGAAATGATTATGAATTTGATGTGATATTTTTTTATTAACTATCTTAACTTATTTTATTTTTTATTTTTTGTAAATTTTACCCTAAAAGTATAAAAAAATAAAAAATAATAATAAAAAAAAAGTCTTTCAAACAAGGCCATAGCAATGATAAATTCTATTCCACACAATAAATTTCCTTACTCCATACACTTAATGAATTTTTTCAGAATCACAATTTTATCTTTTAACAAAATTACCATCTCACCCACCACAATCTCACCCACACATCTCACAATTTTTCCATAATTCTATTGGATTTCACTTCCAACAACTTACCCATTGCCAGCAAAGTCAAAGCGGAACTAATTCCTGCTTCCCTAGAACAGCCGCAAATATTACCATAGGAATGCGATCCTGAAAATCATAACAAAGGACAATCATTAAAAATAAAAATAAAACAACACCACCAACAATTGCTATTCATATTATCTGTCAAATCAAAACACAGCTCCAATTACAATTACCAACATTTGAGGATCTAAATCCATGGCATAAGATTACAAGTTCTTTAGAACCTGTTTCATGCAATATTCCCACAACCTTGTCTCCATGGTTGCTCTGTATTATAACTCGTTGTTGTTGAATCACTGTTGAGATGTAGCAACCAAAAAAAAAAAAAAAATGATACAACACTTAAATTAAAGAGATTACTATGATGAAAATGTAGCAAAGGATCCGGACTCTTTTTCACTTAACATTTCACATTAGTTCATACTCATTATAATATCGTATATGAAATATTACACATACTCAGGAAATCAACTATTATAAGAGAGGATGTACACAGAGAATGTGAAGATATATTTGAAATGTGAAGTGTATGGACAAAAATAAAGAAGTAAAAATCAAGTTAAAAAATGTGTAGATTGAGAAAAGATGTACACAGAAATAATTTGGTGCGTGGAAATAGAGTTTCCCCATAATAATGCATTGTTTTTTGTTTGTTTTTTTTTTTTTTTGCGAATTACACTAATGGTCCCTATAATTTGGGACTTGTATCACTTTGGTCACTGACTCACTACAACATATAAGAGTTTTAGAGACCAAATGTTTTGGTCTCTAAAAATGAAAATTTTGTTGTAAAAGATATTTAGGGACCGATTTCCATCTTCATGAAAATAGTCGCTAAAAGGTCGTCCCGAAAAGTAAAAAATAAGGCTTTTAACGACAAAATTTTGAAAATGTCACTAATAAATAGACTTTTAGAGACAAACTAATTTGGTTTGAAAATGGTTTATTTTTTGAGACAAAAAATTTGGTCTGAAAAGGATAATAATTCATCACTAATGTCCAATTTTTGTTGCTAAAAATATAATAACCACACTTTTCGCAACAAAATTATTTGGTCCCTAAAAAATAATTTTGTCTCAAATTTTTGGACTCTAAAACCTTAATTTTTTGTAGTGACTTTTCAATTGTGATACATTTGACCCTGAATTTTAATTCTTATTTCAAATAAGGACAATTGAAGATATCATTGCTTAATTTCAAGAGCAAAATCTTTAATTTGGTAAAATATAAACTAATTTGACAAAAATAAATGTCAAAAAAATATTTGAATTTTAAAAAATTATTTCTATCCACTAAAAATAAAATTATAAAAAAATTGATAAATCTTTTAGACATTTATTTATTTACTTATCTTACCAAATTAATTTTTATTATATGTTTGGATGATGATCATGTAATGGGTGGTTGTTTTTATTTTCATTAAATTAGTTTATATTTTTCCAAAAATCAAATATGACAACAATTTTGATATCATTATTAAACCAATCCATTAAATAAAAAATCCAAAACTAAAACTATTTTATATATTAAATATATCGATTACACATTAAAATCCCAACATCCACTCATTACATGATCATCATCTAAACACATAATAAAAATTAATTTGGTAAAAAAAATAGATAAATGCCTAAAAGATTTATTAATTTTAATGTTTAGTAGGTAGAAATAATTTTTAAAAATTCAAAATTATTTTTTTGACATTTATTTTTATCAAATTAGCTTATATTTTATCAAATTGACAATTTTGTACTTGAAATTAAGTAATGGTATCTTTTATTGTTTTTATTTGGAACAAGATTTAAAATTTAGAATCAAATGTATTACATGAAAAGTTAAGGATTAAAGTAACACGAACCCTAAACTATAGGTACGGTTAGTATAACTCGTCTTTATTTATTTATTTATTTTTAGTGGGAAAAATGTTTTGTAGCTCGAAAAACTACTCCCCGAATCCCCCGAATCACTGAAACGACGTCGTTTCAGTGATTTTGAATTTTTTTTTTTTTTTTTCTTCCTCCAGTCTGAAACGGGGTGAGGGTGAAGGAGAGGGAGAGAAAGAGAAGAGAGAGAGAGGGAGAGGGAGAGAAAGAGAGAGGGGAAGCAGATCGCGTCGCCTCCGCCGATCGCCGTGCAGGGAAGAACTCGTTGCCCGCCGTCGCAGTCGTCGTTGCAGCCCCGCCGTCGCAGCCCAGCCCTGCCTCTGCCCAGCCCCGCCGTCGCAGCCCAGCCCCGCCTCTGCCCAGCCTCGCCGTCGTAGCCCAGCCCTAAGCCCCCCTCTGGTTGATTTGGCCCCTCCTTTCCTTCTTCTTCTTTCTTCTTCTTTGCAGATTCGGGGCATTCGGGGGAGGGGGTTTTCGAGCTCCCTATCAATGCTCTTTTAGTGGGGCTTGTGTTTTGGATATACATTGACTTTCCCGCGAAGGAATTTTTTTGGCCATGTCTACCAAATGACAATAATATGTGGTGTTTTAAGAAATTGGTAAAAAATTAATTTTTTGATTTTTTAACTTTTTTAATGATTTTTTTTTGACAAAGAATTAAATTATTTTGAGTAAAAAAATTAATTTTTTTGATTAAAAAAATTGAAAAGTCAAAAAATTGACTTTTGTGACCACTTCCCAAAAGACCTCTTTGTATATATATTGAGCTTGTTTCGTTGAAAGGTCAAATAAATATATATATTGAGCTTATTACGTTGAAAGGTCAAATAAATTGACCTACAAATATTGCAAGCGAAAGAATCCCAAGGATTATTAATGATTATTGATTTATTTAATTTTTAGTTGGAGATCAAAGTGAGAATTTTTTATTTGTTATAGTAAAGGTGTAATCTACCTTAAGTGATAAAAATATAAATCAGTGTGTTTAGTTTTATTTTTTTTAATTTAGTTTTTTAAAAATTTAGTTTTTTATTTTTCGTATTTTTTTGTTTTTAGTGAATATTTTTAAATTTTAAGTAATTTTTTATTTTTTTATATGTACTTTATTTAGATGTATCTAAATAATAAAATATTTGTGAAAAAATATTTTAAAAAATTAATAAATACAAAAAAAATAAGAAAATGTACTAAATTTTCGTATTTTTTTTATTTTTTGGTACTTAGTGTATTTTTTAAAGATTTTTTTCACAAATATTATACTTTTTAAGTGTATATATGTTAGGTGTGTCTAAAAATTAAAAAAAATTGCTTACAATATTAAAAAAATTTATTGAAAACATTAAAATACAAAAAATAAAAAAGTAAAATTTTCTAAAAACTGGACCCAAATCTAGAATTTGGAACAAAATATGAAGAGTTTGATAGCATAGAGATCATTTTTTTTTTTTTTTAGTTGACTCTGGCACAGTAGTTTCTATTGTGCAGTTCACGGGGTTTATTTTGAGTTAATTTTAGGGGTTGTTTAGGATGACCTAAATAAGTGTATTTTTTGTCTTTTTATAAAAAGATGTGCAGAAAAGTAGAGAGATGATGTGATGGAAAAAAGATAAAAAGATGGATTAGTTTGTGTATGCCAAACTTGGCCTTAATAATTCAAATTGTTCATATTTTAAAGTACATTGAATATAATATACTTACAAAAAATTAAGTTAATCGGATATCGTTAACCCTTTCATCTACTCATATTTGTATTTATTTTAATACTTTAAATCACAATTGTCATTTATTTTTATATATACAAATATGAGTGGATGAAAAAATTAACGATATCCGATTAATTTAATTTTTTACAAATATATTTTACTTGATATACCCTAAAATGTCAATTATTCAAATCATCAAAATAAATCTCAAAATGAATCTATTTGGTTGTACAACAACCACTCCAAATCCAAAGATCAAAGTGATAAGGTCTTCTTTGGGGAGTTAATTATTTTAATTGATTATTTAGTTTTTTAATTATTTTAATCTGATTAAAATAATTGTGTTTGAAAACATAATTAAATTTTTTTGTAATTGATTTGATAATTATGAGGGAAAAAATAAATTATTATAAGTTATATGTGATATTTTATTTTATTTTTATTAATTATTTTAATAATTTTTTAAAAAAAAAAAAAAAAAAAAGAAGCGAATTTCCAGACAGAGAATCTTCTTTTTAGGGACTAAAATAAGAAAAATGGTAAAGATACTTGAGGGAAAGTGTAATATAGTAATTAAAATATTAATGAGAGGGCGTGGGGGACCCACAAATCTGAATGAAAAAGAAATGACGAGAGATAGTCTCTATTCCCACAGTAAAGGAGATCCAATGCGATTAGATCCGATCCCCTGATATCTGTAATCTGATCTGATCTATCATCTTCCACAGCACCACCACCACCAGTTGCCATCGGCATTCATATCTAAGCTTGATCCGTATTCTCTGGAAAAGCCATTACAACTCCACTTATAGTATTTAAAAAATAAAAAAGTAAAAAATAAAAAAGAGAAAAAAAAAAAAACATTACACATCCAAATGCAAATCATTTCCTTCAACTCCATTAATAATAATTGGGTGTTTTAGAAAGGTGATTAAAAGTTACATTTTAATTTTTTTTGATTTTTTTTTTAGAGAGAAAAGTAGTTTAAAAATTGAGAAATGACTTTTAATTCACTTTCCAAAATAACATAATATTAGAGCGTCTTTAATGGTGTATTAATTTTTTTTTATTTAAACCTTTTTTTTTATTACGTTTAAATAAAAATTTCTTTTGATAACAAGAATTCTAATAGAGAATTTTAGAGTTTCATCAGAATACTGATTGATGGGACGGACGACTTGGTGGATGTTCGGTTGATCGACTGGCCAGTGTAAAGTTTTTTTTGCTCAATTGGGTGGCCGACCGGCCAGTGTAATTTTTTTTACAAGTTTTTACCTTGAGATATAATTATTTAAGAGGACATCTGGGGGACATCTGGGGGATATCCATTAGTGAAAATCAAACGGTTATGAATAGTGATTTGATGAAAGAAAAGTGAAATCATGGATTTAATACCTATTTGATGAAACCGTTGAAGCATAAAAAATGATCATTTTCACCAAATTCAAATTTGATGAAAAGCTGAGCAACCATTGGAGATGGTCTTAGGAAAAGTCTGAAATCAAATATATCCTTCCAAATTTTTTTTAGACAAGTGTTTATGTGATAGAAATTAAATTTGTATAGTATGAGTTTAATGTGTAGAATAAATCTAAATTACAAGATAATAATTTTGAAAAAAAAATTAGATAATTAAGTCTGAATTTATAATATTACTGATAATATTAAAGGGATCCTTATCACTTTACTCCATTCAATTATAAATTGTAAGAATATCTCCTGTGCGGGGAGCAAATATTCAGGCAAGCCCGTACTCCTTTCTTCCAAGCTCCTGTCTGTCTGATCGACCTGCGAGCATAACGGCGATGAGCTACCCGGCGGTGTGTGGCCGGAAAACCCCTCCGACGATCAAGTTAGCACACACACACAGGGATAGATAGATAGGAGAGAGTTGAGTGTTAAGTGTATATCTCACCAAATGTTCATCTGTCCAGGCATGGGGGGCGCAGACTCGCTTATATACCTTCTGCGCTCCAAATCTACTCCCATTAATCTCTCGACACGTGGTGCTGCTATCCCATCTGTCAGCACAAATCTAGCTGATCATTACCTAACCAAACTGCCAGCCCACACTACCGGGATCCCGGCATCCGGGCTACATCATCTCGGCTGCCGACGGCCGTGTTGCACAACAAGCTAGAGCGCTCCGCTCGTTGAGCTCAACAACGACCGAGCTCGGTTGCATTCCGACATAGCCGAGCTGAAAACTGGTCGAGCTGGTAAACCGAGGACCTTTCCAGCCAGGCTGGAAGTGCGAACCATGGGAACAGAACTGGCTTCCATTATCTCGGCCAAATTACCCAAATTAGCTCGGCTCCCACATAAACAAGCCAAGTAGCTTGGTCTTAGCATGGTCCTGGGCCATTACCGAGCACAACCCTCTCCGGCTAAGCCCAAGCTACCACGACCCACAACATGTTCAGCCCATAATCTGCACGGCCATTACCATGACCCAATCCAGCTCATACATTTCCCTCTCAATTGCCCCTTAATTCCGTCCGCGCAAGCGTGACTGGGATTACCTGTTCTGACCGGGGTAACTCTTCCTCAGTCCTCAGTTTGTAAGACGGTGACCGGGCTTGTTGACATGCATGTCTTCAAAACTAGCCCAGTCGACGCCTCGATTTGCCATCCTGTCTCTTCAGTACTGACGCCGCCGCCATCATAACACGTGTCGCGCATTGATTGGCCTCGAGCAGCCAACCCTCACGTCCCTTCACATTCAAATTTTTGGCGGTTCTTCACCCCTACAAACACGCCATATCCTCCTTCATTCCATTCTTACTGACTTCCCTTGAACCTTCGACGTTCCAGAGCTCCAGTGCTTTTCCTTCATTCTTGTTCTTCTTTTCCGCTCATGCGTGAAGACTCAGATTCAACCCCCTTCCTGATAAGTCCTTCGAGCCCTTTATTGCTATTTCATTTGGTATTTCACATTTTAGGGCACTAAATCTGTAGGTTTTAGGATATACCCCCCAAAACCCTCTCCTGCCCCTATTCTCTTCGATGTTCTTCAGTTCCAGCGATGAACACATGAACACATGTAGATCTGGAGCGGACCGGGCTTCAGGTCCCCTTTTGATCCCAAAAAACATACCAACCGGGCAAATTGCAAGTTTGCAAAAACTTCTGTGGAAACCGAAGTGGGCATAGTACTTGATCGGTCAACCAGGCTAATATCTGGTCCGCTTGACCGGCCAAGCTCCTGAATTCACATTCGTGACCAAGGTGGTCTGGCACTCAACATGACCGAGCTAAAGTCAAGCTCGTTTTGCGTAACCGCGCTTCCACTTACACTTACCCTCCTTTTTTCTGCACAGTCCAAAGGGACCATATACCAACATCGAGGCTCTCAAAGACCGAGAAGTCTTCAAACAAGAGTTTGTGCCAAACCACCTCAGCTGAGCTAAGACCAGCCGGTCACACATGAGGCGATACCGCTTCTTGGTTGATATGCCGGTTGCTCTAGCCGCGTTCCGGGAAAAGTACGGTATCCCCGACGACGTTCACCTTGAGCTCGGTGCCGAGGAAACGACCCCTTGGGGCAGATTCGACCAGTGCCCCTTCACCGTGCTTTCCATCATAGAAGGTGGCCTCCGCTTCCCGGTCAACCCGCTGATTTGCAAATTCTTGCGGCGTACCGGGCTAGCTCCAACCCAGGTCTTAACCAATACTTACAGAATAATTAACGGGGTCCACGAGCTAAACAACCGGCTAGGAACCAACCTAGGACTGGCCGAGATACTCCGCCAATACACCCTAGGGCACACAGGCGATGGCCTCGCCTACTATTTAAAGATCAGACCGGGCAAAGAAAAGATAGTGACCGGCACCCCGGACAAGGACTTACACGATGATGACTTTTTCTGGGTGTCCGGCAACTACGAAACAACCGATGTGCCGGGCTGGTTCATTAGCAAGAACTTCGGTTCAACATGTAAGCCGTGCCACTTGCTCGATCAATTTATCTTTCTTAGCTATCCTGTACTTAGCATTTTTTCTTCTTTCCTTTGCAGCAATCGACGCTTTGCAAGCCAACTGCCGTTATCCCAACGAAGCAGCCATCAGAACCGTGCTCCGCTACCGCAACCGAGACTGCCACGACCTCCTCGGTTACACACCAACATACCGGTATTCAGCTCCACACCGGAGTAAGGTCACAGACTTTCTCTGTGCTCCATCTCCGCCTCCAGATCCTACACTTCCTGACGTTCCATTCATCCGTCTGACCGAAGCAGAAGAGATGGCCAAGAGAAGCCGCATCAAGAACCTGATCACCACCACCTCCACCGGGATACCGAGCGTCACAACCCACTCTATTGCTGCCGGGCAATCCAGCAAAGCCGTGGTTGCATTGGCGTCTCCCGCCGCCGGGCAATCCAGCCAAGACACCCGCCGAGCTGGCAAAAGGCCACGTGCAGGCCCTTCAGCCGAGCTTGTTACCGAGCTCAACACTGAGCAACCTGCTGTGATAGCTGACCCAACTCCACCGTGGAGGCCCCAACTCAAGCACCGGGGTAAAGAGATCCCGGCGACAGCTTCTGTTAAAGGAGACAAGGAACATCTCCTCGCCTTTGATCTCAGCAAAGCCCTCCTCCTACCGAGCGACGTGGTCGGCAGCGACCATGTGCCAGACACCCGGTTGGTGAAATCCTCGGTCAAGTCCATGACCAGGGTAAGAACTTTACACGTTTTGCCATAAAATTTTTCAAGTGTTCGCTCGGTTTTCTTTCTAACCAAACCTTCTTCTTGCAGGCCATCCAGAAACAACACTTGGTCATGGAGCGCATTCACCGACTCCGGTAGAAGGCCAGCGACTCTGCCAACCAGGTGGAACACCTTCAAGCCGAGCTCGGTCGGTCCAAAGCTTCGTTGGAAATGGCAAACTCCGACAATTCTAGGTTGCTCGACCAGCTTGGAACCGCCGAGAAAGAAAGGGATGCGCTCCGAGCCGAGCTGGAGGCTTTGAAAGAATCAAACAAAAAGGAGCTGGAGGACGCCAACGACGCCGATTTCAAGGAAGCCGAAGAGAGCTACACCAAGCAAGTCCACACCACCCAAGACATCTACTTCCAAGCGGGTTGGAAGGTTGCTTGTGAACAGCTCAGCCAAGGACCTGGGACCGACGTGTTCACCTCTCCCCCAGTTGCCTTCTTGCCGACGTACCTTATGCTATACGCCAACGACGTCTTCAGCGCGTTGCAGGCTGAAGCTGAGGAAGAAGAGGCGCAGGATGCCGAGGAAGATGCAGAGGGTGGCAACCGCCCGAATCAGGCCGGCCGTGAGAAGACGGGCGCCTAGGAGACCACCACCACGGTCGACCTGGAGGTTGCGACCGGGGACGAATTCACAGACCTTTCCCCCTTAGCTTAGTTTTCTTTTGTCTTCTTTCTTTTGTGTCTGAACATGTAACCGGGCTATCTGCCCCTCCTCTTGTAGTTACTTTGCATATCAATGAAAAAGTTCAATTTCCATTAAGTATTTGCACGGTCTTCAAGCTAAATAACTTCAGCCGAACAAAATACCTCGGCAAAACTAATCATCTTGTTTAACTTATTTAACTGGAAAAGACATCTCGATTTCAAGCATAAGGTTGAGTAAATCATCAACTGTTTTAACCAGAACAATACATCTCGGTTTAAGTATAAAAGTTGAGCAAATCATCAACTCAGTCAGCCGGAATAAAGCTTCACGAAAGTTGAATAAATAAACCTAGTCAACCGGAGTAAAACATCTCGGTTGAAATCTTAAAGTTGAGCAAATCAACCGGAGTAAAATATCTCGGTTGAGAACTCAAGTTGAGCAAATCATCAACTCAATCAACCGGAATAAAACATCTCGGTTGAAATCTTAAGTTGAGCAAATCATCAACTCAATCAACCGGAATAAAACATCTCGGTTGAAATCTCAAGTTGAGCAAATCATTAACTTAATCAACTGGAATAAAACATCTCGGTTGAAATCTCAAGTTGAGCAAATCATCAACTTCGCCAATCGGAGTAAAACATCTCGGTTGAGAACTCAAGTTGAGCAAATCATCAACTGAATCAACCGGAGTAAAACATCTCGGTTGAGAACTCAAGTTGAGCAAATCATCAACTCAATCAACCGGAATAAAACATCTCGGTTGAAATCTCAAGTTGAGCAAATCATCAACTTCGCCAACCGGAGTAAAACATCTCGGTTGAGATCTCAAAGTAAAAAACAACAATCAGAATGCTAAAGCAAAGATCAGACACTTCTATATATTGACAAAAAGAATATTACATTCTGAAGTGTGAGGCAAAAAATTCCTTTGCACAAAAAAAATACAAAAGCTAAAAATAATACAGTTTCAGGTTGGCCGCATTCCATGGCCGGGGTATTCCTTTTCCCTTCAAATCCTCCAAGTGATATGCCCCCTTGCCCGCCAGACCGGTTATCCTGTACGGTCCTTCCCAGTTTGCCCCTAGTTTGCCTTCACCTGGCACCAGGGTGTTGCCCATAACCTTCCTCAAGACCCAGTCGCCCACTTTGAACGGTCTAGGGTGCACCGTTTTGTTGTATTTTCTTGAAAGCTCTTGCTGGTAGGCAGCCACATGGATGAGAGCCTTTTCCCGGCGTTCTTTCACTAGGTCTAATTCCAGGACGATGGCTTCAGAGTTTAGCTCGAGCTCAAAGCTTTCTCTTCTGAGGGTGGGCATACCAACTTCCAAAGGGATGACCGCCTCCATACCATATGCCAAGGCAAAAGGAGTTTCCCCGGTAGATCGCCGCAGGGTCGTTCGGTATGCCCAAAGGACACTTGGGAGTTCCTCGGCCCATTTTCCTTTGGCTTTTTTGAGTCTTTTCTTCAACCCATCGAGAATGATCTTGTTTGATGCTTCGGCTTGACCGTTAGATTGCAGGTAAGCCAGGGTAGAGTTGTAGAATTCAATCTTTAAGTCTTCACAAAATCCTCTGAATAGGCGGCCGTCAAATTGGGTGCCGTTATCAGAGATCAGAATTTTGGAGATGCCAAAACGCGTTACCACATTCTGCCAGACAAACCGCTTGACGTCTTTCTCCTTGATTGTTGCCAAAGGCTCGGTTTCAACCCATTTGGTGAAGTAGTCGGTGGCCGCGATGAAGAACTTCCGGTTGCCTGGTGCCGTTGGCAGTGGTCCCACTATATCCAGCCCCCACATCGCAAAGGGCCAAGGGCTGGTGAGGGGAAGAAGTTCCCTGGTGGGCTGATGGATTTGGTGGGCAAATTTCTGGCACTTCTCACGTTTACGAACATACTTTTGCGCGTCCGCTTGCATGCACGGCCACCAATATCCTTACGAGATAGCCTGGTAGGCTAATGATCTGCCCCCTATGTGACTGCCGCAGATGCCTTCGTGGATTTCGTACAGGAAGGCTTCCACGCTGCTTGGGTGCACACACTTTAAATAGGGACCGGTGAAAGACTTCTTGTATAAAGCGCCTGACGGAGAGAGCCAAAACCGCTCTGACTTCACTCGGACTTTATGTGTTTCCTTCTTGTCGGCTGGAAGGGTCCGTTCTCTGAGAAAGATGATAATAGGGTCCATCCAAGAAGGACCTAGCTCGACGCAGAGTACTTCTGTCTGCCCGGTTTCCTCAATGCTGGGCCTCGGTAGGAACTCAATTAGGAGAGGGTTGGGAGATGTGTTATCGACCATGGAAGCAAGGCCGGCTAATTCATCTGCTCGGCTGTTATCTTCACGGCCAATTTGTTGGACCCTTATTGCCTGGAATCGCTTGATGTGGTCTCTGACCAGAGCTTGGTACTTTGCCATTTTGTCATCCTTTGCTTCATAAACCTCAAAAACTTGGTTAACCACAAGTTGGGAATCACTATAAACCATTAGCTCGGATGCGTGCATCTGAAGCGCGCTCTTGAGCCCAGCCAAAAGCGCTTCATACTCAGCCTCGTTGTTTGATGCAGGGAATTCGAGGGTGATAGAGTGCTCGATGGTTAGTCCATTTGGCAAAATCAGAACTATGCCCAGCCCGGCACCGTGGCGGTTAGAAGCCCCATCTACAAAAAGTTTCCACATTTCGCCTACAAAAAGCTTCCAACATTCTGAAGGGTCTTGGGAGGCCTGAAGGTTGATGTTACCACGGTCGCTCGGCTGTTCGGCTTCAGGTTCAATGCTGATTGGTTCCACTTCCTCCCCCCTTGGTGATGCGGCACCGGACAGAGCAGGTTGGTCGGTAAAACCTAACTCCGTCGTCGCATCACCGGGTTGTAGCGTCGTATTGGTTGAAGGTTCTTCGGCGGGGCACGCAAGTTCCGCGTAGCCAACATCGCCGTGCTATGTTATTTCGGTCGAGCCTGTATTCACCTCCTCGTCCGCCGCGGCAAGATCCATCGGGCATACCGAATGAGTCCCTGGTGAGAATTCAGCAACAAAATCGGCCAACGTCTAGGCTTTGATGGCAGTGCGCGGTTAGAACTTGACGTCAAACTGTCCCAATTCGACCGCCCACTTGAGAATTCGACCGGAGAAGTCCGCCCGCTCGAACAAAGCTTTGAGGGGGAACTCGGTCAAAACGATAATTGTATGAGCATGGAAATAGTGCGCCAACTTCCTGGAGGCCATCATCAATGCCAACGCAAGTTTTTCCAGCGGCAAGTATCTCGACTCTGCCGGTAGCAAGGTTTTGCTGACGTAGAAGATGGGGAGGTGCTTGATTCCTTCTGACCGGACAAGCACCGCACTGACAGCGCGCTGAGAAACGGCCAGATAAAGGTAGAGTTCTTCGCCGGGTTTCGGTGTGACCAACAAGGGCGCTGAAGACAGATACTCCTTGAGCTCGGCCAAAGCTCGTTCACATTCTTCATCCCATGAGAACTTTGATTTTCAGAGCTTGAAAGAAAGGGCGGCAGCGATCTGATGACCGGCTTATAAATCGGTTAAACGCGGCGGCCATTCCGGCCAGACGCTGCACATCCTTAGCCGAGCTAGGTGTCACAACCCAAACCCGCCCCTATAGGTTTAGCATCGTAACCGGCCAGTAATCCTTGGATTACCGAAGGCCTCTGAACAGATAAGCATATGATAAGGGGCTAGTGGAAGCAAATACATAAATATAGTTGTCCAATGAGCTGTGTTGACTTACATGAAACAGAATATTTTAAAAACTTTATATACATAACCATAAGTCAACCATACATTATATTATACCACACACATTACAGTATCTTCCGTACAGACGACATAATTAAAATAAAGTCCCATGCATAAACAGAATTAATCAACACTTGAACCCAAGACACTTCGGGAACCTCCTCGTGAGGCACAAAGGCTGGCTGACAACAGAACAGAACTCCAAGCAAAAGCCTTCGAACTCGTACTCCAAAATGCTCACCTAAATACATATATATACAAACAGTGAGCTAAAGCCCAGTGAATAACATTAAGGTAAAGGGGTTAGTGAACGAATACCGAACATTTCATACGTATAAAACAGATCATAGCATAATCATAGTCATCTCATATCGGAACATAATAATGGCATATCCCATAGAACATATCGAACATATCACATAACGTCTTCCGACTAGAGTAACCGGTCCCGGACACCGATTAAACACATATCACCACAATGAAGTGGCTAACGAGATCTCGTAAATGTCATGGACCCGCATTTTCATGCCGTCCCCCATGACTTGGGATTATCTATGGATACCATAATAGATTTCAAACTTGGAATGTTCGTTCACAGAAGCATATATCATTTCAGAAAACATAACATATCATATCTCGTTTGGAACATAATTTCATATAAACGTATCTTTACGATAACGTTACTCACAGTGGTTCCCGTAAATGGTCAATCAATCCTCGAGTCTTAACCTACAATCACAAAATACATAGCACAAAATATGCCTCATTATTATTCATTCATGTGGCCATACATGGCTTAGCTTTCTTACTTTAATTTCCCATTCATTCCATGCTACACAACTTGTTCATATTGCCCATATACTCGGATTCTACACATATTTCTAATTCACTTACTTATGTTATTTCTTAGCGTATTAATCTTTAACGGCTCATAAATCATGCCTAAGAATGCCCATAAAGAGATGGGAGTGAAGATATGTGCTTAAAACATCTTTTGAAAACATGCTGAAAATAGGTTGGTGGCTAGAGCCAGCTTTTCTTGGCTAGAGCCAGCAGGAGGCAAAAACAGAGCTCGCTCGAGCCAAGACTTCTTCGCTCGAGCCAGCCTTTTGCAGAGTGCAAAATTCTGAGAGCTCGAAATGTTGGCTCGAGCCACCACTTCTTCGCTCGAGCCAGCTGTAAAATTTTGGGCAGCAAGCTCAACAAAAATGGCTTCCAAACCACCTCCAAACCTTGGGGTCTTGCATGATTTGATCAAACACACAAAAATAGCTTTAGAAAACTTCAATACAAGACCCTTGAAACATCTATTATTCAAAAACTCATCAATTCTTGAAAGGTTTGAACCAAAACTTCTTCATGCAATATTTTTCAACTCTTTTCATGGTTTTTCAAAACATGCAAATGGTGAATCCTCAAATTCATGAATTCTGAAACTATGGACATGATATAAACTCACATGCATGCAAGGATTTCAAAACTCAACTTAAGATAGTAAATCAAGGGTGTTCTACCAAGGATACACATGCAAGTCACCTACAAGCCCAAAGACCCATTTCTCTTGCTAAATTCATGTAAATGGTCCAAAGGTGAGTTGAAACATGATGCATGGCAGATTCTCTACAGAAAATAGGCTCAAGACTCTTACCTAGATTCTTGATTTCAATCAACAAGAGATGGCCTTCCTAGTTCCCTTCTTCTTCTTCTAGCTTGAGCTCTCTCTCTCTCTCTCTCTCTCTCTCTCTACATGGACCACATGAGTGAAGGAAATGATACAACTCTCCCTCAGCTTTCATCAGAATATACACAACACACATACACACTCTCACATTGAACACAATACACGTGCACACATATGCACTACTCCAACACACCCACAAGGATTTATCCTCTACACCCAACACCACCAAGGCCTAGCACACCTCACTCTTAATCACATCTTGGATTATTAATAGAATTAATTTAGGCACCAATCATGCATTATTTAATTCAAACATAAGTAACCTTAATTTATTCAAGATTAGCACAAAATTCAATTATTCAAAAATAGTTCCAATTAAGGCTTAATTTAATCACATTCGATTTTTCTAAACTGAATCAGTTTTTTATAAAATTTGTCATGGTGTTCTAAAAATTCCAATTAACATATTAAAGCAAAATTTCAAACAGATATTGCTATAAGTAGCAGATAGATGCCAATTATCGTGCAAATTACATATTAATCTCACAATTCATTTTAATCCACTCATTAGCATTCTTAATTACCGATTAATAGCTAATTACGGGTCGGGGTTATTACACTAGGCTGTTTTAATTCTTGTACGGCTCTGATCTGTGAGGGATCTGCTTCGATGCCTCGGTTTGTGACTAGAAAACCTAAGAATTTTTCGGATCCCACGCCAAAGGCACACTTAGACGCATTCAGGCGTAGCTTGTGTTGTTTGAGAATGGCGAACATTTCGGCCAAGTCGGACAAGTGGTCTGCTTGATGCCGACTCTTAACCACCATATCATCTATATAAGCCTCCATCGTCCGGCCTAGCAGAGGAGCAAACATCTTGGTCACCATCCTTTGAAAAGTTGCCCCAGCGTTCTTCAAACCAAAAGGCATGACTCGGTAGCAGAAGAGTGATCTCGCGGTCGGGGCCATGCATGACAATCTGATGATAACCGCGGTAGGCATCCAAGAAACTGAGCCTGTTATGTCCAGCCGTTAAGTCCACAAGCTGGTTTATTCTGGGCAGTGGAAAACTGTCTTTAGGGCAAGCTCGGTTGACAGTCTTGTAGTCTACACAAACTCGCCACTTCTCATTCTTCTTGGGTACAACAACTGTATTTGAAATCCACCGAGGGTAGTGCACTTCCTGAATAGCTCATGCCTCAAGCAAGTTCTTCACCTCTTCCGCAACTACCTCGGCGTGATGCAACGCCGATCTCCTCGTTCTCTGAATGACCGGCTTTGCACCGGGGAAAACATTCAGGTGATGGCAAATGAAACTCGGATCGATGCCGGGCATGTCGTAAGGCGACCATGCGAAGACTTCGATGTTTGCCATCAAGAATTCTACCATATCGATCCTTTCTTGGGCGGTAAGGCTTGAACCGAGCAAGAAGAACTTGTTTGGACTTTCTGTGTCAATCCGAACTTCCACCAATTCTTCAACGGCCTTGTCCTCAGCCTTGGTGCCCACATCGTCAAGGACTCCCCGATTTTCCGGTCCTTCGATCATTTGGACGAAGCCTTTGGCAGCTCGGCTCCCGTTGACTGCCACGAAGCATTACTTCGACATTACTTGATCGCCCCAAACTTCTTCGATTGCCCCCATAGGCGAAGGGAATCTCATCACCTGGTGGTAGGTCGACGCTACGGCCTGTATAGCGTGAAGCCATCCCCTTCCAAAGATAAGGTTGTATGTGGACGACACTTGCAATACCCAGAACTCCACTTGCTTGACCACGGATCTCGCTTTGACCGGCAGAATAATCTTTCCCAAAGGCCACTCCGGTTGTGAGTTGAAACCAACCAGTGGTGAAGTTGCCGGAGCCAAGTCTGTATCCCGGAGCTTGAGCTGTTTGAATGCGTCGTAATACATGATCTCGACCGAGCTTCCCTGATCGATCAAGATGCGCTTGACATCGAATTCTTTGACGTGGAGTGTGACCACTAAGGCATCGTTGTATGGCGTCTGAATGCGCTCTAGGTCCCTTGTGGAGAAACTGATCACGTCTTTTTCTTCGGTCTTGCCCCTTTTGATCACAGGCTGGACCGACAAAACTTCTCTCATGTGCTCCGCTTTCTTGATCATACCTTGGAGTTCACATACACGCGCCGGTTCCACAATGCCGTGGATCACATTAACAATGCCCTGAGGGGGTGCCTCCAGGTCATCCGGTCCACGTGGATCAACCGGAGCAGGATGCGCGGCTTTAACACCCCCCATCAATGTAAAGGACCAAGTGCCCAGCTGCGACTAGCTCCTCCAAGTGTTACTTCAGAGGCAAACAATCCTTTGTCTGGTATCCGCGCTCCCGGTGAAATGTGCAGCGGTAGCGTGGATTGAAACCCTTCTGCGCATCACCTAACTTAGCAGGAAACCGGACATAATCCTCGTCACGGATTTCACTAAGTATGCGATAAATTGGAATCTTAAAGACCGTGGTGATGCCTGTCCTGGCTTTCAGCCTTCTGTTCGCATCAGCTACGTCGTCGCGGGGGTATTCATCTCGGTCATTCCGTCGACCCCTACCCCGGTTTCGACGATTTGAACCTCAGTCAGATTCCTCGGCGCGATCATTTGAGCGATTGGTCTCCTGTCCGACCGCGTGCACCTTGCCAGCCGACCTCTTGTCTGTTGCTACCGGAGTTGCCTTTGCGGTAGACGCAGCCGCATCATCTTCTACTCGGATGTGCTCGTTGATGCGCTGCATTAATTGGCCCATGGATATCGGCTGGTGCATAGTAAGCGAGTCCCGCAGTCTATGTCCGACCGGGAGACCACGCTTATATTGAGTGATTGCCAGGTTGACCGGGCAATCCAAGATCTCATTGAAAGTTTCCCAGTATGTGGAGTTGTATGCCTTGAGTGTGTCGCTCGGCTCCATCTTGACACTAAGAAGGTGGTCAACTTCCTTTGGCGTTTTGGTGTTGGTCTTGAAACGTGTCACGAAGGCTTCCGCCAAATGCTGTTACCTTTCGATGCTCCCTTCCGGCAGCCTCTCAAACCATTTCAAGCCCAGTTCGCCCAAACTTGAAGGGAAGATAAGGCACATAAGAGTGTCATTCTGCCTATGTCTGGCCATGACCTGTCGGAAGTGGCTTACATGCATGTATGGATCGGTCTTTCCGTCGTAGAGCGTGAACTTTGGCTGGTGGAAGCCCGCGGGAAGCGGTGTTGTTTCTATCTCCAGGGAGAAAGGTATGGCACTCAACCTTGCCAAGTCTGTGTCCAAAAGGAGAGGCGCAGCTAGGCGGGGTGGAGGCATTTTGACCTCTTCACTAGCGTGAACCCCATAGGATAGCCGCTGGAACGCCGGCACCCTCTGAGCCTTCCGCCGGCGAGCCCGTTCCTTCAAGACTACCCGCAAATCCTCTAAACAAGCGGAATAAGAATACCTCGACGTCGTCGCCGGACGTGAGGGTTGATAGGTGCTGTCTTGCACGCTGGACTTCTCTACGTGCGCGTCGGAATCTCCAACCTTGTAACTTCTGGTGATTGAGATGGACGGAGTACGCCCCTGACTCTGACTGCTTGAACGGTGGGGTTGGGTGCGCTCACTGTGGTCTCCCACTCCAGCTACACCCTTCCCTTTGACATGCCGCTTAAGATCCTCCATCTCCGCCGCCATTCGCCGGATGACGGCGTCTTGGTCTTGTAGCTTGTGTTCCAGTCGTCTGGCGTGCGATTCTCTCCGCCGCTGGTGACCGTCTGGACTCCGTGAATGACCAAAGCTTCTTTCGCGCTTATCCCGCGCGTCTCTTGAATGTCCTCCTAGAGAAGTCTCTAGGTCCACCATAGGAGGGATTGCGGGATGTCCTTCTCTCCGTCTGCCTGACTCCGGGGTAACTCCGTCGATGGCAGACAACGGAATCTCGTTATTGTTCGCTATGGACAGTGATCAGATGAGCCTGGAAGACAAGGTTTTGTCTGTCAAGTTCCCACAGACGGCGCCAATTGTACGGGGAGCAAATATTCAAGCAAGCCCGTACTCCTTTCTTCCAAGCTCCTGTTTGTCCGTTCGACCTGCGAGCATAGCACACACACACAGGGATAGATAGATAGGAGAGAGTTGAGTGTTAAGTGTATATCTCACCAAATGTTCATCTGTCCAGGCATGGGGGGCGCAGACTCGCTTATATACCTTCTGCGCCCCAAATCTACTCTCATTAGTCTCTCGACACGTGTTGCTGCTATTCCATTTGTCAGCACAAATCTAGCTGATCATCACCTAACCAAACTGCCAGCCCATACTACCGGGATCTCGACATCCGGGCTGCATCATCTCAGCTGCTAATGGTCGTGTTGCACAACAAGCTAGAGCGCTCTACTCGCTGAGCTCAACGACGACCGAGCTCGGTTGCATTCCGGCATAGCCGAGTTGAAAACTGGTCGAGCTGGTAAACTGAGGACCTTTCCAGCCGGGCTGGAAGTGCGAACCATGGGAACAGGACCGACTTCCATTATTTCGGCCAAATTACCCAAATTAGCTCGGCTCTCACATAAACAAGCCAAGTAGCTTGGTCCTAGCATGGTCTTGGGCCATTACCAAGCACAACCCTCTCCAGCTAAGCCCAAGCTACCACGGCCCACAACATGTTTGGCCCATAATCTGCACGGTCATTACCATGGCCCAATCCAGCTCATAAATTTCCCTCTCAATTAAATAAAGCGACCGGTCTCCGTGCCTTGCACATATTGTCCGCTTTGGCATTCCGACCGCACGGTTTTGTTCCTCCCCCACTAGGGGAAATGGCCTATGCAAGGTAAGAGGAGCCAGCTTGCTTATAAGGTGGGAAAGTAGTCCCTCACAGACCGATGTGGGATTTCCCCGCACATTAGCCCCCAGCCGCGCTGGCTCCGGTCACTCTAGAGGGAGTTCCCATAGACGGCGCCAAATAAAGCCACCAGTCCCCGTGCCTTGCACATATTATCCGCTTTGGCATTCCGACCACACAGTTTTGTTCCTCCCCCACTGGGGGAAAAGGCCTATGCAAGGTAAGAGGAGCTAGCCTGCTTATAAGATGGGAAAGTAGTCCCTCACAGAACCGATGTGGGATTTCCCCGCACATCTCCTATCATACTTTAGCTAAATATAAAAAAGTATGTTCTTTATTTTAATTTTTTTTTATTTATATACTCCAATGTTATTCTTCATTTTACCTATCTATACACATAAATTATTTAAAAAGCTTTCTAAGAGCATCAGCATTAGGATTGTTAAAATCGTTTCTTAGCTAAATTAATGATATAAATTTCAATAAACCACCTCCATTGGTCTTGCTTGCAGCTCGTCAAAATTTGCGTTTGCTACAGTATCTCGCTACAATAAGTGAGGTACTATTCATCGCTACTTGTGTATTGTCGGATGTCCGTCTGGAAGTCTGGCCAGTCAACCGGTCAACGGCATTTTTTTTAATACATTTATTCCAGTTTTACCTTTACAAAGAAATATAAGAATTGTTTGGCTATCAGCTCATCAATTTAATTAAAAAAAAGAAAGAATAACAAATATTTTAATAGGATTGAGTTAGAATAAAGAGTTTGATGCAGTGGGGTAATTAGCTAAAATAGAAAAATGACCTTTTTAGTTATAATTTGATTAAAAATTTAAAGAGATTAGTGTGGATGCTATGCTCTAGCATCCTCATCAAATTAGTTAAATTTTTATTATATTTTAATTTAAAAATTACATTTTTATTTTGACTAAAAACATTTTAAATACACTCTTTAACAAACTTTCTATCATTTTCCCATGCTATTTAATTTTTTTAAAATTTTAATTTAAAATTATTTTTATAAACTCTATCTAAATAATTCCAAAATATCAAAAATTATATTTTTTAATGTCCAACAACTAGCTATATTTATTGAGTTAAATCCACCAAAACTAAAATAGTTAATTTGTTAGAGTTGAAATTTAATAATTTACTCTTATAGTTAAAAGGTTATATTCGTCACTAAAGTTATTGAAAAAAATTAATAGATGATAGGAATTAAATGTTACAATTTTTAGTTTAAGGGGGTAAAGTGATATTAAAAAATAGTTTAGGGGGCTAAAATATAATTTGTTCTAATAATAATAACTATAACTAGTATTTGTGTAAATATGTTTATAAAACAATAAGAAAGTTAGAAAAATTAAAATCAATTAAAAAGTATTTTGAAATTAATAAAAGTTGTCAAATATTTTTCACTTTGTTTTATCTTTATCTTGTGTAACACTAATTAACAAGACTTTAAAAACATAAAGATTAAACAAAAAAAAAAAAAAAAAAACACAAAAATTCATGCAGAATGAAGTGATAAATATATTTTCATTCATTTTAAAACAAAATTTTTTATTAAAGTGGCTTACAATTTTTAATATGCCACTATGATGCAATTAGATGAGCTCAACTCAGCCAACCTGAGCCCAGCTAAAACATTTTACAATTTGGGTAACATATTTTTTAATTTGGTATGAGTTTAAGCAAAAATTTAGAAGTTCAAATTAAATTTAGATTGAGTTTGGATAGAAAAACTAACCTAAATCCAAATTGTATATATAAATATTAAATATACATAATAAAAATAAAAATAAAAATAAAATTAGCCATTGGATAGTGTAAATATAATTTGAATGATTAGATCATATTTACTATATATATATATACATATATATTTTATATCAAGTAGCACAATACAAAACCTTAAATTTTATTCTCACTCATAAATTACAAAGACTATTACAGTGTCATATTGGTTTCTCAATTCTAATCTCTCTCTTTTTAATCTCTGTTACATCATATAAGTTATTTATTTTGATGTTATTAATAGTTTTACTCTAAATATTGTTAATAGGGTTTAATTTTAACAAATTAATTATTCTTATTGCAAAAAAACACAAATAAAAACTGGTTAAATTCAAATAATACAAATCTAACTCAGGTTGGGATTGGACATACAATATTAGCATCTACTAAATAATACAAAAAGTTAAAAAGTTACTATCCTATTTAAGTTACATCATCTTATTTAAATCACATCACTTCTCTAACACATCACATCAAACTTAACCCAAACTCAATCTATATAATCCAATAAATTAAAAAATATACTTTTTTAAAACATCCCAAACAAACTCTTACTAAATTGAGCTTGAATAGCACTTACAACTCAAACTTGGCCTGACAGTTTCTCAATCCGCCACAACTCTCTTGAGTTGCATTGATACAACCACATTATTCTTATAAAAAAAATTTGTACGAAGAGTTTTGCAATTTATTTTCCTTTATTACACATTAAGCATTGTTTGGGATTTACTTATTTAGGCCTTGTTTGACAAGTATTTTTTTAGTTAAAAAGTCAAAAAATATTAAAAAAATCAAAAAGTCAATAACCTATACCAAAAAGTCAAAGATTTCTTTTTCTCTCTACTTTTTGAATATATTTTCGTAAAAAATCAAAAATTCATTCAAAACATACTAGTTTTTTTTACATCATATTTTAGCCAAAAATTCAAAAAGTTACTAAAAAAGTCTGTTCCCAAACAAGGCCTTAGTGTACTTTTTAATTTTTTTACAAAAATACTATACAAAAGAGAGATAATGTGACATAAATAAGTATATTTTTTAACTTTTTACAAAAAAATATATAGAAAAATAGAAAGATAATGTGACAAAAAAGTGATATATAAATGCACTTTTTTAATTCATGCCAAACAAACTCTTATTTAGATAATTCCCAAACAACCCTTAAGTTAAAGGGGAATTTCAAATACCAAAAAAATTATAAAAATATGTAGGGTGCAAGTGGTTTGTGATGGAGTGTAAATGAAAAGGTTGCGGGGGTACAATGTTTGTGCAAAATTTTGGATTAATTATAAAAATATCCTAAGGTTTCACGTGTTTTTTACTTTAAACCCTAGTGTTTCAATTTTGACAAATTAAACCTTGGAGTTTCATCCGTATTTTCTATCTATCTCTGTCTATGTAAGATAACAGAGGGAGTTTAAAGTGAAAAATATTAAAATTTAAAGTGAAAAATACGTGAAACTTTTGATTTTGTTTTATAATTAACCCTATTTTTAGTGATTTTAATTTAAAAAATATTTAATTGCACAAAAAATTCTAAGATTTCACATATGTTTTATTTTCAATGTCCTCCATTACTTAATCCAGATGAAAATGAACGGAGGGAGCTCATTGAAATATAGATGAAACTTCAAAATTTAATTTATTGAATTGAAACAGTAAAATTTAAAATAAAAAAGTATGAAATTTTAAATCATTTTTATAATTAATCCAAATATTTTCCACTGAAATATAATTTCTCCTAAATTTAAGGGGTGAGTTGGGATGATATAAATAAGTGTACTTTTTAATTTTTTGTGAAATACGAGTTGGATATGGGTTGAATTTGAAGTGATATAGTAGAGAGATGATGTAACTTAAATAAGATAATATGACTTCAATAAAATAATAATTTTTTGTGTTTTTGTGTTTTTTTTTTTTTTTTAAAGAGGATCCTAAATTTTTTTATTGTTGAATGAATCCACATTTTTTATTGTTGAATGAATCCACACCATTCTTGTAAAATTTACTGGTACGCGGAGAAGCACACAGGGCGGCTTTCCAGGTTTTGACGCCGCCAGTTGGGGGGAAGCTGACTCGAAGGTCTGACGACTACTATTCTGTAGTCGGTAGGTCAAATATTCAATTCTGATTGTTGACTCTACCATTCTTGACTCTCTCTCTCTCTCTCTCTCTCTCTCTCTCTCTCTCTCTCCGCCCCCCCCAATTTACAATTTTAATAATATCATAATAATCACATTTATAAATTAAGAGTTCTATTAGATCATGTTTGATTCACAAGATTAATAATAGAGTATTAATAATTTTATTAAATTAGTATGGTATTCACTATTCAATTAGATTAATATCTATTGGATTAATAATTCCACCCTTACTCCATTACTAATAATCCTACAAATTTATTAGATTAATTATCCATTAGATTAATAATCCTAAACCAAAATATTAAAAAAAACATAGGATAATTGGGCTCACAGATTAATAATCTCAATCCCATACTTTAATCCACCTAATCAAACATGCTCTTAATGTATATGGGGGAGTTTTAGAAAGTTGATAAAAAGTTGATTTTTTAATTTTTTTTTAAGTTTATTTTGTCTTTTTGTGGGTAAGTTATGTGAGAGGTGATGTGACCCAAAATTGATAAAAAACTAAAAGTTGGCTTTTTACCAGTTTTCCAAAAGAGCACATAGTGGTATTTTGAGAAATTGATAAAAAGTTAACTTTTTGACTTTTTTAATCTATTTTATCTTTTAATAGACAAAAAATATGAGAAATGATGTGATCTAAAATAAATAAAAACCCAAAACTAACTTTTTACTTCCTTGCCAAAAGCATCCAATAATAAAATATACGTTAAGAAATTTAAAAATAATAATATTTTCTTAACAAGTATTCTGGGAAGACAATAAAAAGATTAAATTAAAATACAAGAAACTTTTTTATTAAATTAATAACACTTTTTATTTTTTTTTAAAAGTTTTTTATACTATTTTTAAATTTGTGGCCCTCAAATATTTTTCTATTTTTTTTACACTTCTCAATGTGCAAACTTAGCTAGAAGTCAAAAGTCAACTTTTAGGTGTTTTGGAAACAAGTTAAAAAAAGTTAAAAAAGTACTTTTTGGTTTTTTAATTTTTTTACATAAAAAAACTATAAAAAAGTTACAAAAAGTCAATTTTTTTACACAAAAAAAGTCACAAAAAATTAAAAAAAAATCAAAAAATCAGCTTTTCAAAACACCACTTAATCTATTTTGGATCACATTATTACTCTATTTTTTATACTCCATCTGTCCCAAAATAATAGTCCCTTTTGAGGAATCTAACTTTTTTTGATAGTACAATTATTGCATTTGAAAAAAGTTGATTTTCCAAAATTACCCTTTTGATAGTATATTTTTTGGGAATATCAATATCATAATTATACTTTTTATATTGTTTATTAATTTAAAAGAAGGGCAAAATAGAAAATTTATATTATTTTTGTACTTGATTTTTTAAGAGGGACTAATATTTTGGGACAATAAAAAATGAAA
Source organism: Camellia japonica (assembly GCA_030407325.1). Classification (NCBI taxonomy): domain Eukaryota; kingdom Viridiplantae; phylum Streptophyta; class Magnoliopsida; order Ericales; family Theaceae; genus Camellia; species Camellia japonica. The sequence goes on along the minus strand of JAPPVO010000010.1, from coordinate 42,888,383 downwards.
TAAGGGACTAATATTTTAAGACGAAGAGAGTATGTTTTTTTTAAAAAAAACTAAAAATTTAAAAAGTAACTTTTAATCAACGTTTCAAAACAACTTAATATTAAGGTCAAGTTTGGGAACTTGTAAAAAAATCAAAAAGTCAAAAAGTTACTCAAAAAGTTAAAAAGTTAACACTATTCACCAAAAGTCAACAATTACGGCTACACAACTCCCAATTCAAATTTTTCCCTACAAATCAATTTTTACAATTTTTTATTACACATTTTTCCATAAAAAGTCAAAAAGTTAACCCAAATATCCATATTTTCAACCTCAATTTTTTAATCAAAAAAGACAAAAAGTATTAGGACACCCCAAACAACCCCTAAGTGTTGTTTTACTTATGATTTATAAATTAATTTTTTTACTTATTACAAAAAGTCATACCAAAATAAAAAATAAAAAAGTGATACGATTCAAATAAAGAATAAAGAATATACAATACTTATGTATAACAAAGAATATACAATTTCTATAAGATTTCAAAGAAATATTCCATCCGTCCCAAAATATTAGTCTCTTATTCCATTTTTCATTATCCAAAAATATTAGTCCATCTTCAAAAATCAAGTACAAAAATAATATAAATTTTCTATTTTACCCTTCTTTTAAATTAATAAACAATATAAAAAGTACAATTATGACATTGATATTCCCAAAAAATGTACTATCAAAAGGATAATTTTGAAAAGGCAGTGGCTTTGGTCCAGTCCAAGATCGGACTGGACCGTGCTGTTGGGCCCGTGGGGGCCCACCACGGGTCCCGTTTTGATAATCCGAACCGTTCGATGTGTAGAACTCGTCGAGTACTATATACCTGTAAAAAATCACGTTGATCAGATATCGATTGCTATGTGAACAAAACAGTTTTTTATGAACCGTTAATTTTTGCACCGTCCATTCTTTTTTTATACAAAACTGATTTGATCACATAGCTATTGATATTCGATCAACGTGATTTTTTACAGGCATGTAGTACTCAACGAGTTCTACACATTGAACGGTTCGGATTATCAAAACGGGCCCAAAAAATGGGGCCCATGGGCCGAACTGGACGGGTCCAGTCTTGATCTCAACTTGAGACAAGCCGGACCCTTTTGAAAAATCAATTTTTTTCAAATGCAATAATTGTACTACCAAAAAAAGTTAAATTCTCCAAAAAAGACCATTATTTTGGGACGGAGGGAGTATGATTATAAAATTAGTAGATTAAAATTGACAAATACTAACCAATGCTTTTGAGTTTTTGTTTGATATTAAAATTTATGTAAAACGTCTTTTGAAAGTAATAGAAAAATTAAAATAAATGAATTTTTTTTTTTTTCAATTTAGTGAAAAGTATTTGTATTCTTCACTTTTTTATTTCTTCTTTCTTCTTATGTTACAAATAATAAGATCTATTAAAATATTTACCATGTCATGTTATTATTGTGTTAGTCTAATAAAATTTGTCACTCATATTTGTTATTAATAAAATAGTTACGTGTATTAATTTTAAATTTAAATAACTATACATTTCATTAACAATTTTTTTTTTTTAAAAAAAGTTGTTTACATATAGATTATTATAAATATAAAGCTAAAGAAACATTTTTAACTTACATATTTTTATAGATAAATTATGTAAATAGTCCTGTAATTTATACGATATGTTAATTTGGTTCTTATTATTTTAATTTGCTCGATATTGTTCATTAATATAACGTATTGTGTTATATTAATTCAATAAATAACAACCGTTAGGTTTGGTACACGAAAACTCAAACGATGTGTCAATTTGGTCTCTATAATTTATACGATATGTCAATTTAGTCCCTGTCAAAATTAAGCAAATTAAAACAATATAGACCAAACGGTGATAGCATGTCATGTACCGACTTATTGGGAATGCGAGTTCTTCAATTTATTTTTATTTTTTTGGTTGTACCTTTTATAAATTTGTTACATATGGTATACATATTTATTGAAACAAATCATAGTTATTGAGATAAATATTGAATATTTTTTATTATAAACACTATTAATTTATTCACACTTTTTTTCTAATGTAGTAAATTAAATTATTAAATTTGATTAACTTCAACTTTAAAAAAAAAATTATTTCTCCACAAACAATTGTAACTCATATAGTCAAATAACACTCTATAAATAATTCATATATTTGACAAACAACCATCTATTATTTTTAAATAATTCACCAATTCAATTGTTTGTTTAGACTTTTATTTTTAAATTACTAATACTATAATGCAGTGTTTGGTTCATTGAAATGAAATTGAATTGAATAGAATAACCATTCCTTAGTCATAAAATTACTATTCTCTCAAAATGGTCAATGATGATTTCGTTTGTAATCTTTTTTAGTAATCAAGTGTGAAAAATGAACATTATGATGGAATAATTACCCTATTCAATTTTATTTTAATAAACCAAACATAGTTTAAGACCGAAATAATTAACTTCAAACATAACTTAAGATCGGAATTATTTCAGAACCTAGTTTTAAGACAAAATTTGGAGGCCCAATGTGGCAACCTTACTCGCCTTACCTCAGGGCAGCCCAGGTGCCTTGCTGTTTGGAAATAGTATTTTAGTAATTTTTTGACTTTTTAAAAAAAGATATACAGAAAAATAGAGAGAGTGATGTAATAACTTATAGTGATTTTTTGACTTTTTAATTAAAATGTATTGTTGACAAACGAGACCTTATCACTTTTAAATTATTCTTAGTCGTATGATATTAAAATTAGACTTTACATGATAAAATATTTAATAAATTAAAATTTAGCATTTATTAAATATATATAATTTTTAAAAATAATAATTAAATATATCAAACATTTTTGAAAACATTTTTCACCACCCAATTAGATTTCGTAACGCGCAAAGAAAAAGGAAGATATCATATGATTGGAAAAGATGTCCAAAGATGCGTTTACACATTACTCAAACAGTAGTACGGCTTGGTTTGGTATTTTTAAAAAAAGTTAAAAAATTAAAAAATTATTATCCTATTTAAGTTACATCACTCATCTACTACATCATTTTAAATTTAATTCATATTTCATAAAAAGTCAAAAAGTACATTTATTTAGAACATCCCGCACAACCCCTACATTTTTGTTTTGGGTAATAGGAGGGATATGAAATTTTTTATTAAATAAATGATTTCACATAAGTCATTGCTTCGAATGTCTTAAAAAAATTAAAAAGTTATTATCTTATTTAAGTTATATTATCTTATTTAAATCACATCACTTCAAATTTAATTTATATTTTATAAAAAATTAAAAATACATAAATAACCCCTAAATATAGAGTTTGACATTTTTCAGATTTTACATCTATATAAAATATTTAATTATTTATTTAATAAAAAATTTAAGATTAGTAACATTTTTTTTTTTTTTTTCTATCACATATATCTGTATCAAAGTGAGAGAGAGATAAAAAAAGAAAAAAAAGAAAAAGAGAGAAAGTTATTAGATTTGGATTTGAAAATAGTATTTTGTCAGGAAAAAGAGACAAAGTGGTGGATAAAATATTCGATTAGATTTTCCAAGATCTCTCAGAATCTCTCTCAGCTTTTTTCCACCACCACCACTTTTTTTACCCTTAATTAAAGTAATGTAGATTTCCAGATTTTCCCCTCATGTACGCAATCACAGTATCATCTATATATAGATATATGTATTTATTTCTTTCTGTATTTATAGACCGAGAAATAGAGAAGCAGAGAGATACATACACAGAGTGAGAATTGAAAATGGATTGTCTGTCATCGGATTCACAGGAGCTCCATGTTCTCGCCGTTGATGACAGCCACGTCGACCGGAAGGTGATCGAGAAGTTGCTGAAGATCTCTTGTTGTAGAGGTACTACGATCGACTGATTAGGTTTTAGCCATTTGTTTGTTTGTTTGGTTTTGATTTTGGTGCTGAAGCCGATTGGATTTGGAATTTTCAGTTACGGCTGTAGAGAGTGGGCGGAGAGCTTTGCAATATCTCGGTTTGGATGGAGAGAAGAGCTCCGTTGGATTCGATGTAAGAAATTGAAATTTCGATTTTCTCTGCAGCCAAACATTATGGAGTTAATTTGACGTTATGGTCATTTATGGTGTTTTTCATTGCTTGATTTCAGGATTTAAAGGTGAATTTAATAATGACGGATTATTCGATGCCTGGGATGACAGGATATGAGCTGCTCAAGAAGATCAAGGTTAGTTATGAGGGTTGATTTTTGTAAGATTGATTGTTCTGTTTGGTTGACGAAGAAAATGAAATGATGAAACATATTTGTTTAAAATACGGATTGATGTGTGATTTTGAAAATTACAAATATCCTCGGTTGGAATTTTATATTGTTCAGAACTTAACTACCTTCTGATTCAACAATGAATTATATGGATTGTAATTGATAAAAGAGGTAATTCGTTATGCAATTAGAAACTTGGAGAAGTATATTGTAATTTCTAAAATCACACGAGACAATCCTATTTATTCTATTATTTAATAGTAGTTTTAATTAACAAAATAGTAGCTGTATTAGTTTGAGTTAGGGCTTTTGGATTTATTTATTTTCCTGAGTTATCTAGGCAACCAAACAAGCATGATTCTATTGAAGATGATTTAATTTTGCCAAATTGTTAGAAAATGCTAAAATTGTTAACTTTTATTGAACAGGAGTCATCGACTTTGAGAGAAATACCGGTGGTGATCATGTCATCTGAGAATATATTAACCCGTATAGATAGGTATGCTTTCAGTTTTTACATTTGTGTTTGTTTCAAATTAGTTCTTTCACTTTGTTATGATTTTCAGTTTGGCAAGAAAAATAATTCAAATATAATGAATTAAAATCTAGAAGTGGAGTTTTGGAAAAACAAAGTGTAACAGAGGGGCATCTAGAATTGTGTCTTTATATGTAAAATGGGGAATCTTTTGGGAATGTGATTTTGTATGATTACTTTGAAGATGATAGAATGTTTCATTGAATGTGTAATTGTTAGCAAAAATTTGCTCTTACACTTGAAAGAATCTGAATAAATTATAGTGTTATCTATATTTATCATAATATATTTTAGAACATGTAGCATACCATGTTCTGTTCCTGATATTATTGTGCTTAATATCGTTTGAAAAATATTATAATGGATTTGGATAGCAAATATTGGATTCTATTGCTTGTACACATGCCATCAAATCATAATTTTCATTCAGCTTCAGATGAATTTGAATGGTGATGATGCATGTTTGTTCATGGGTTTCAAATTTTAAGTTTGATTTTAGTCCATAGGTCTCTACAACAGCAGACTAGTTTTAGCTGAAATATGAGATTCATCTATCTTTCACCTCACTTCAACTTAAATATTGACAAGCACATCATTGATCACAAAATTAACAGTTTAATTTGAACTCAAATGTTTGTCGCATATCAATTTTGTGGCCACACCTTGTTAATTTGATCAGATTTGTCTTCGATTTTGCAAGACAATAGGGTTTCTATTGAAAACATTCTTACAGCATTACTTCTGATTGGTAACAGATGTTTGGAAGAAGGGGCAGAGGATTTTCTCTTGAAGCCGGTAAAACTCTCAGACGTGAAACGCCTGAAAGATTCTGTATTAGGAGAGCAAGTAGAGGAAAATGTCAAGAGAAAAAGTCGCAAGAGAAAACTACAAGATGCTTACATGCCATCATCATCGCCGTCGCTGCCATCAACATTAGCTTTTGATCAATCAAGTCCATCCCCACCGTCAATACAACCTCCTACAAAGCGGCCTAGACTCCAGTGCAATGTTGATTGATCTACTCTCATTTCTAGTTGACTTGCATATTCTTACCATTCCTTGCTCATATACCCATAGTGTTCCTTTGTTTGGATGATGGGGGTGTGATATATTTTTGTTTTCTTTTGCATTTAACACTCGTAGTCGTATATGCTAATTCAAAGATTAGATGTCAATGCGAGTGATATTCCTGGCTTGATGAAAAAGTTGGGAGATGATTTTCATTTTTGGTTCCCTGGTTTTATATGTAGGACTAAGGAGATAAGATTTTATGATAATACAAGGGAAGTAACAAATATGTGGAGGGGTGTTAAAGCCTTTTTTCTTCATCTCATGCCATATGATATTATTTTGTGAGTTTTTTTTCTTAAATAATTTTATTTTGTTTATTGTCTGTTGCCCTAGCTAATGCTTCACTTAATTTGCAGGGTTACCTTGAATCTTTAGGACTAGAGTGAATCTGCATTGGGGAAATCACTTAAAAACTAATTAACAACTTTGTTAATTATTGGGATTAGTTAAAGCGATTAGAGCTCATGAACTTCACTATGAGGCTATGGATTTGATTTTCCCTCTCCATCCAATATGTTCATTGATGTTGTGTTTGATTTATGAATTTGGGTAAATATTTGATGTTATGTTTGATTCATGAATATGGGTAAATATTTGAAAAGTGTTTGATTTGTGAATTTGGATAAATATTTGAAAAGAGAAGAGAAGAGATTGGATAAATATGAATGTGATATAATTATATTTCATATATATATTTTTTTCATTCCTGTTTTAAATTTTTATCCAAACACGGCCCAAGAAGTTATGGAGTTGGCTTAACCGGTCCAGATCCTGAAAGTCTAGTTGCAATATATTCAGAACAGAATTCTTCTATGGTATGTTTGGTTTGTGTTTGTAGAGTAATTTTTGAGTTAAAAAGTATGAAAATTTGTTTGGTTTATCTTTTTTTTTAGAAATGGTTTTGGAAAATTGTTTTGGAGAGAATGTTTTAAAAAAAGTGATTGATTTAATGTGTATGAGAGAGGGTGTGATTTTGAAAAATAGGTAAATCAAATAAAATTTGGAGATTTTTTTTAAAAAAATTTGTTTGGTTTGATTATTTTTTAAAATTTGTTTATAGAGAATTTTTCTCAAAATTTTTTTTGAAAAACAAACCAAGGCAAACATTTAGATCATTCTTAATGCATTTAAGCTTGGTTTGGGAACAGACTATTTTAGTAATTTTTTGACTTTTTACAAAAAGGTGTGCAGAAAAGTAGAGAGATAATGTGATGTGTTTTAGTTGACTTTTTGATTATTTTAGCCACTTCCCAAACAAGACATTAGTTGATCCTACCGTTGGTCAATTGCAATAAGAGCCTCATGAAGTGAAGATCTAGTAAAAAATAACTGATAAAGAGTGTTTAGAGCCACTTGTGAGTAGAGATCCTGGAAATCTAGTCGCAATATATTCAGAACAGAACTCTTCTCTGATTGTTTTGTTGACAAACATCATACCTTTCATTTCATTTAGATCATTCTTCATGCATTTAGTTGATCCGACCGTTGGTCAATTGCAATAAAAGCCTCATGAAGTGAAGATCTAAGTAAAAAATAACTGATAAAGGCTTGGTTTGGGAAGTGGGTTGACTTTTTGGCTTTTTTGGCTATTTTAGCCTGAGTTAAAAAGCTTGGTTTGTGAAGGATTTTTTGGCTTTTTTGACATTTTTTGTGAGAGAAAAGTATAATGATTATGGGTTGGATGTGATGTTTTGTTTGTTGTGGCTAAAATAGCCTATTTTATTTTTTGTGGCTAAAATAGCCAAAAAAGCCTCAAATCTTGCTTCCCAAACGGTAATAAAGAGTGTTTAGAGCCACTTGTGAGCAGAGATCGAGTTTGTGAGTTTGTGAATAAAGATGTGTAAAACACATTCAAGATATTGTATAAATTGTGTAATTAAATAAGATAAATAGATTCATGATTAATCAAATTACATAATAGAACGAGTTACAACTATAGAAATATACAATACGATAAAAGGTAAAGAAAGCAAATTGAAACCTATGTGATACCATAGTATCTTTAAAACAGATTAGTCGCCTCACCATGGGTGCTGGAGGTAGGTTGACTTTTGTCTTCAAAATACGACGATTAAAATCAGCTAATGCAGAAGCACCTTTTAAATAGTTTCGGCGAACTTGATAATGGTGCACTCTCTCTAACAAGAACCAAAGAAGGGACTAGCAAAAGAAGATAAGAAATTTTTTTTTGGTGTAAAAACTATCTCCAACTGTTTTATCTCAAAACAACATCTCTATTTTCCATCAAAAATCTCTCTTAAACTCTTCTATTAAGTTGGAAGGGGAAGACCTCTATTTATACAAGTAGGGAATCCCTAGCCATAAAGGCTATACATCAATAGGACCATCAAATGCTATTAACCAAGGCCATCAATTATACCCATTAGGACTAGAGTTACTAAGGTTGAAAACCTATGGTCATGTCACCTCTATTTATACAAGTAGGGAATCCCTAGCCATAAAGGCTATACATCAATAGGACCATCAAATGCTATTAACCAAGGCCATCAATTCTACCCATTAGGACTAGAGTTACTAAGGTTGAAAACCTATGGTCATGTCACGACCCAAACTCGCCCCTATGGGTTTAGCACCGTAACCGGCCAGTAATCTGTGATTACCGAAGGCTTGCTGAATAGTAATAACAGTAATACAGAGTACAGGGGCTGGCGGAAGCCAAAACAGTAATAAAAGATGTCCAATGAGCTGTGACAGTCTGTATGCAAAAAGACTTTTTATATATATTCACATTCAGAACAAAAGCAGTATGTACAAACATCATTTACAGGCATTCAAGTTAGGGACCAAATCCCTACCATAGCAGTACAATACCAGTTTATACAGTGTTACAAAACAGAGACAGAAGGGTGAACTGAGACATCCCAAAAAGCCTAAGCTTGGACACACTTGGAACCTCGCGGTGAGGCATGTTGGTTGGCTTGACAAAAAGGGAGTTTCACCCAACGCTCCTAGCTTCGGTCCTGTGCCTGGACACCTACACATATATATAAACAGTGAGCTAAAGCCCAGTGAATAACATATGCGTAAAGAGGTTAAGAATGAATGTCCTTTTAGTATTTAAAACAGTCATTTGAACAGTATATCAGTTATTCGATCATAGCAGTCATAAGTGGTACATCCAATAGCAAACAGTACAGTAGGTCTTATCAGACCGAACAGTTAGTTGATGGCCATCATATCAGTAAACAGTAGTGGTTCCAAACATGGGAACCGATAGAGATCTCTGTAACAGTAACAGTAATAGTACAGTAACAGTAAAATGCTATGGATGCCACGAATACATTTCGCAAATAGGACAAACATTCATTCAATAAGAAATATCATTTCAGAAAGCAGTACAGTTAATCATTAAGAAAATATTCATCATTGAATATATCTTTACAACATTGTTACTCACAGAGTTCTGGGCTACAGATAGGCTAGTGAGCGTCCTTGGATGCCAACCCTACACAGTTACAGGATGAACACACACTAAGTTGCATGTTTGGGAAACAATAACTTAGTCCCTAACTTGACTCGGTGTGGTTCTATAGCATTATCCTCATTAAGATGCCTTACACTAAGCCTAGGAATGCCTAGGATGGAATGAGGATGCAAAGATGCACTTTAAAACACTTTTCAAAATTTTGCTGAAATAGGGGTCCCGCTCGAGCGTGGCTTTCTACGCTCGAGCGGACGTGCAGACAAAAGGGCTACGCTCGAGCAGACTGCAAAAGTACTGGATGCATGAAATTCACGCTCGACGGGCGTTCGACCCCCGCTCGAGTGTGAGACACAAGTCCTCGCTCGAGCGTACATTCCCTCGCTCGAGCGGACTGTAAACACAAGCAAAGTACTGGATACACGCATTTCATGCTTGAGCGTCACTTTCCCCGCTCGAGCGGACTGCATGTATTCAGAGTGTACGCTCGAGCGTGAAGTCTTACGCTCGAGCGTGAGTCCAAAATCTAGAATTTCCAAATTGAACCTCCAAGCTCAAAATTAACTTTTAAAGCATCAAATTCGATCATTTTGGGCTAATTTTCTGAAAAACACTTTAAAACTCATAATATGACATGTTTCAAAGATCAATTTGCAAAATTAAAGCCCAAAGGTAGTTCAATTAAACACAATTTCAATGAACACTTCAAGAACATGATGAACATATGACATGCATGTGTTCTAATGAGTTTAAAGATTCTAATACATGCTCCAAAGGGCCAATTCTCTCAAAAACATGATGAATTCATGAACTTCAACCAAAATATAAACATGCATGTAGGAATACCCATGAAAACAACCTCAAAACTTCAATATAAGAACATGCATGCATGATTTAAGCCTCAATTCAACACTTTAAGCCATATCTTGGCTCTAGACTTCAAAATTATCATGGACCATGCAAGACATGACTTAAATTCATAAACCAAAGGATGAATATCCTACCTTAGGTCTTCAAATTTCAAATGTGCTAGCTCAAAATTGCTATCTACACTTCAATCCTTCCAAATTCAAACAAGAATTCTAGATGGACTCAATTTTCTCCTCTCTCTCTCTCTCTTGCCTTCAAAATGGCCGAAGATACAATGCCAAATGTGCATTAATCAAGTCCAAACAAGTATTGACAAGGTGGCCCACTAACATGGCAAAATGGTAGATAAGTCCAACTAATGTAATTTACCATTAAATAATCTAATTTAATCATGCCAAATCAATTTTAAATTAAATCTACCATAAATCCACATAAATTCCAATTAGCATAAAACATTAATCGATTTCAGATTTTGCCGTCGATAAGGCCTTCAATTTGCAGTTTAAAACATAAAACATGGACAGATCAATTAACAGTCAAACAGATAGAAATGCATTAAACTAATACACTCCAAGCAATCAGTCAGAATTTCAGTCAATCAGTCACTTAACATGCTTAATCATAGATTAGCACTAATCAGTGGTATTATCAGTAAACAATGGTGAGGGTTGTCACAGGTCACTAATATGATTATCAACTTCATCATCAAAAGATAAGAGTTACAAAGGTCTAAACCTCTCATGTGCTTAAAATATATAAATAAATATGTATATAATGATATTTGAATAAACTAACTAGATGAGTCACACAATGGATACCAATGTTGGGTTACAACCCGATCCAAACCCCATTCTCAAACACATGCACAAGTTAAGCCCAACACAACATAGCTTAGCTCAAACTTAAGATTAAGTCCAAGACCAAACCCAATACATGCACAAGCACAAGTACAAGTCTAGGTCCAGTCTAAATTAAGATTAAGTCCAAATCTAAGCCCAACTTTTATTAATGTCCACTTTATGAGACAATTCTCATTCACATCTCAATGGTTTCGGCCTATCATTTTTATATTGTAATTTTCTCACTTGAGAGAATACAAAACCACTCAGACCTACCTCAACCAGCGGTTGGGTTCCACTTTAATTTCGAATTAAAGTTGTCAAAAAACCATTATTTTCCAACATAAGATTGGATTGCAAATCGTTTTCTTTGACCTTTGCATTCAAACCCTTGTTCTAATGGCTTTCTAATGAGTAGAGATTGAGTTTGCCATCTTTGCTTTCAAGACTTGGAACTCGTTTTCTAATGGATTGTTTGCATCAAGAAGTACCTCTTTTTATTCTTATTTTTTATTTTTTTTTTATATTCCTAAAATTCTCTATATTATCTCTATGTTATTAGTATCATCTCCCTTTTAAGGATACCAAATTTACCCTGACACTTACTGATCTCGCCATCTTCATGATTTTTTTTGCCTTGACAAAAATGGTATGGGACCGAATTACCACGAATTTGCACCGTCCCACCCCATTGTCATTCCTAATGCCTAGAAGGGAGATTTAATAGGCCAAACTCTCAAGACCAATAGCATAAACACAATAATCTCGAGGAACAAAGATTGATAAATAAATAGATTAAAGATGAGAGATAGAGTTGAAAAATGACATATTTAGGCAAATTATCAACACCTTCCTCAAGGTTTGACTAAAATATGGATTCCCCCTGAAGTTTGAGAAATTACATCCCGCCCTCTGAGGTTTATATTTGCATAACAAATTATTCCCTGAGGTTTATATTTGCATAACAAATTATCCCCTCATTTATTATGCAAATATAACCCTTGGGGGACAATTTATAATTTTTCAAACCTCAGGGGGAATTTGTATTTTAGTCAAACCTCGAGGGAGTGTTGGTAATTTGCCCCTTATTTGGGTTACATCACTTTCTACTTTTCTGCACATATTTTTTTTTATAAAAAGTCAAAAATATACTTATTTAAATCATCTCAAATAATTCATAAATTATATATAAATATATGAACATAATAAAGTTATTTAATTAATATAATCGGGCTGGGACAAAAAAAAAAAAAAAAAAAAAAAAAGGAACGTGGAAATCAAATCCCCTTCCCTTTTGATTTTCTTATCAGGGTTGGAAAAATACATATAGAATGAGATGGGAAATACAAGAGTAATGTTAGAAACTTTTATCAAATGTCTCACATGGGTGTGGAACCCCCACAATGTGAGTCCCATGTGGGTCCTATACATATTTGGTATAATTTTTGGTAGAATTTTTAGAATCTCTAACATTTTTGAAAATACAAATACATGGTTGGGGTGTGGGCCTTTTTTTTTTTTTTTTCAGTGCATGAAGCATTATATACACCGAATGAGGTACCGGGCTCATGAAATGAAGAGTTTTGAGCCCAATAAAGATTCAAATGCCCTCCATCATCTATTGGAAGGAAGGAGCTGTGAGTCCCACTTTGTGACTTCTCAGCCTCATGCCGTGCCTAAAATCATCTAAATTTCACTATAAATGAGTACACCTTCCAAGGCATATCATCACTTCATCCTTCTGTAACAATAATTTAGTAGTTCACATCTTCACTCCCGACTTTAAATATAGGAGTAATCTTTATAGGTCTGCCAACCAAATACATAATAAATAAATAAATTGATCATAATTGTGGGTAGCTCAAAATTTATGTATGGAATGCTAGAGGACTTGATTATGTCAACTTTCTTATCAACCAAAAGAAAGAAAAGACAAGAAAAGAGTCATCTTTCTCATTTAATCACATTGGAATTTTATCTAAATATAAATTTGATCTTATCCTTATTACATAATTTAGAAAGCATGTATGTTTATTTTTTTCCTCCAGCCTTTTTTAAAACCTAGATTGGAGAAAAGGGGACAGTTCTTTGGTCCAACTCCATCAGTGTGACTCGAAATTCAATAAAAAGTTCAATAGTAATGCAAATGCTACGTATAATAAAAATCCAAAAACTATGCACAAAAAAAATGATATTGGACTCATATTCATTTTGGGTGTGATCCTAGAATGAACTTGGGTCATACGTATACGTTTCTTTGCATGAATCACTATTGTAAATTCAGAAGAACAAAAATAATGGGAATAAAATATTTCACCAAAATAAAATGGGAAATCTAACCAGTGTAAGCCTCCTTGTCAAATTACTCCATACCTATAAACTCCAAAATTAGGATAATGAAAACCAGAATTAACTGTTCCAGAGCTGGTATGGCTTTACAACAAATGGTTTCAGGCTCTGGTGGTAAAATTGATCTGATCAACAACCCCTTCCATGTGGTTGAATTTCAGCTTGTGAATGACTCCCCGGTGGCTGACCTGCAAATTTTTCATGATCATTATCCAACTTTGATCATACCATAAAAGCAGTTAATTCATTTTTAATTAAAAAAAAAAAAAATTACAACCTTGCCGAGCTCAATGCCCACCAATTGATATTTATTGATTATTGGCATATTTGATGACATCAATTACATAACAGTTGGTGTGGAACTGGTGTCCACCCCAATATCCCCAGTATCATAATATAAATGATGTTCCTGCATTTAAAAAAAAAAGGGTATGATATACAAACATATCAACTCTTCTACGTGCATCAAATTCATTCACGTAACCGAACACAACCTACTTATTGCGATATGGTCCTACAAGAGACATCACATAACACATTAACACAATCTACTTATTGTGATATGGTGCTACAAGAGACATCACATAACAACACATGTCATCCATCGATCACAATGGAACTCAAACAGGACAAGTACCCATGACACCAACACTGACTTTACACAACACTGAAGTATATAAGTCAGGGAAGAGTTAAGTGAAACCAACCAACATCAACCACCTTCTTGAAACTGTCAACAATCAAAACCCAAACACAAACAACCACTAAATTATCTTTGGATTGCTCAAAATAACAAAAAAAGAAGGAAAGAAGAACAAACTTTCTTGCACTTTCTTTGCAGGAATCAGAAGTCCATAATGCTTCAAATGGGTCAGCCAGGGTTTCCTCCCTTTTTCATAATCCTGTTTGTCTTGTTCTATTTTTGTTCCCTCTCCTTTTCTCAATCAGAAACTCCACAAAACATTAATTCTTCATCTGCATATAATTCTCCAGTAATAAGCCCAACTCATGGAATTCAGAACAATCTTCCAATCTCTCCCGCACAAGTGCCAGTCATAAAGGCAACTCGATCATTGGATCGAAGAGTTGTTAAAGCTGTTGTGGCCACAGCTGCAAGTACTCTAGTTGTTGTTGGGATCTTGTTCTTGTTCTTCCACAAGTTAGCCTTAGCTCAACAGTACCACAGAGAGAAATTTGATTCAAGTTTTCGTCGAGAAGAAACAGTGGTGGTGAGTCATCAAGAGTTCAGAGAACAAGGAGGAACTCTGAAAGGACTAATTGTTGATGAGAATGGGTTGGATGTTCTTTATTTGAGAAAACTTGAACAGAGACACCTCATGAGTTGTTTCTCTAAAATTTGGGTAAATCCAATTTCAATGGAAGAAGAAGAAGATGAAGAAGAAAAGAGGATTTATACTAGAGGAGATAAACTCAAGAACTCTGAAAGAATTCAGGAAATCCCATTGCTTCATGAGCCAAGTAATATGGTTGATATTGCCAAAGTGGCAAGACCAGCTCCACTTATTCCTTCACCCATTGTGACACCACCACAGCCATTATGCCCCCCTCAACCACAACCTCCTCAGCCTCCTCCTCCACCACCACCTCCTCCACCACCAACTTCAGCAAAGAGAAATCCTGCACCACCACCTCCACCACCTGGGACTGGTGGTCTGGTTTCATCAATGAAACCCTCTCCTGTACCAAGGCGAAAGACAAGCATCATTAGTAGGGTAGAGGCTCCCAATGGAGAAAGCACAAGAGGGATGAAACTGAAGCCACTGCACTGGGACAAGGTTATAGCCAATGCTGATCATTCAATGGTCTGGGATGAGATCAATGATGGATCTTTCCGGTAAATAAGCCTTGAATTTAACCACATATTCATGTTTTTTTCTTCTTCTTTACTATCCGTCTGATAATTCACATTTTTGTTCCTTGTTATTGGTCTTCTGTGTTCATCAGATTTGATGATGATCTTATGGAAGCTCTATTTGGATACAATGCCACCAATCACAGATCTCCTGAAAACAGTAAAATTTCAAGTTCAACTAGTTCCAGCTCTGTTCCACCTGCTCAAATCTTCATCCTTGAGCCTCGGAAATCCCAAAACACAGCAATAGTACTTAGATCTCTTGCAGTATCTCGAAAAGAAATCCTTGATGCCCTCCTTGAGGGCCGAGGCCTTAATTCTGATATACTCGAAAAACTTGCGAAAATCTCCCCAACTCAAGAAGAAATATCCAAAGTCCTTCAATTCAATGGCAACCCAACAAAACTTGCTGATGCTGAATCTTTCCTCTACCACATCCTGAAAGCTGTTCCCTCCGCATTTTTCCGTTTCAATGCAATGCTTTTCAAGTCAAATTATGACTCTGAAATCCTGCATCTCAAGGAGTCTCTGCAAACCCTTGAATTGGGTTGCAAGGAATTACGAACTCGTGGCATCTTCTATAAACTTCTTGAAGCCATTCTCAAGGCTGGTAACCGTATGAATGCGGGAACAGCTAGAGGCAATGCACAAGGATTTAACCTTGGATCTCTTCGAAAACTTTCTTATGTGAAAAGCACTGATGGTAAGACTACTCTACTTCACTTTGTTGTGGAACAAGTTGTTCGATCTGAGGGTGAACGTTGTGCCATCAATCAAAATCGTAGCCTCGGAAGAAGGGATAATCAAAGTAGCAATGATACTGATCCAAATTTTGATAGCCTCACAGCCAAGGAAGAGACCGACAGAGAGTACTTAGTGTTAGGATTACCAATATTAGGAAGCTTGAGTGTGGAATTCTCTCATGTCAAGAAAGCAGCCACCATAGACTATGATAGTTTCATTAATATGTGTTCCAATCTCAAAACCCGGATTGCTGAGATTTGGCAGCTTTTGATGAACTGTGGAAATGGTGAAAGAGGTGGATTTGTGAGAGAAATGAAAGGATTTTTAGAGGAATGCGAAGAGGAGCTTAAGGTGGTGAGAGAGGAACAAACAAGGGTAATGGAGCTCGTGAAGAAAACAACGGCATATTACCAAGCAGGAGCTTCCAAGGACAAAGGGGTACACCCACTTCAATTGTTTGTTATTGTGAAGGACTTTCTTGCTATGGTTGATCAAGTTTGTATTGACATCACAAGGAAGCTACAAAAGAGGAATGTGACAAGTGTTGTAGCACCATCACCGCCAACAATGACTCCAGCGAGATTCCAAAACTTCCAGTCATATTTTATGCCAGATAAGCCAGGGACAACATCTTCTAGCGAATCAGACGGTGATTTCTGACGACAGCAATGCTTAGTGCACTGAAAAAGCCGTACTGACAGTATACTGAACTCTCACAGGTTGGTGGAGCACACACATTGCGGCAGCCATCAACCTGAGAGAGGTCGGTCCATTTTCGGTTTGCTTTTTTTCAGTGCACAGAGACTTTTCCTTTCTGACATCAGAATTCAGTATAAAATTAATCAATTCAGAAAAGCTTACAACGGGAAGGAATTAGCTTTAAAATTTGGTACACAAATTTGATCACCATATCATTACTGTTCTGAAGATAGGCAGTCAGATCTCTGAACATCACGACTCTTTGTTCTTAATTTCGCTGTGCCTTCCAGTTTTCACTCCACTGAAGTCAAACTGTGGTGGTCTAATTGTGCTGATAACAACCTTCTGTAACACCCGCCTCTTAATTAGCCATTAATTTTATAGTTAATCTTAATTATGTATTTATACGTGCATTTTATGTTTATTTATATGTTATGTGCACCATGTTTTGTTTGACAGATACGTTAATTTGTGAAAAGTCCTGTCTATTTCGTTAAATTGTAAGGTTGCCAATTAACTAATGGACTAGGTGGGTAGAGCCTAATTCCCCTTAAAGTAGGGTTCAGCTAACTTAGGTGCCAGTAAGAAATAATTTAATTAATTAGATAATTAATTCAAGTGATGTGGTTCTAATTTCATTAATTCACGTTAAGTACAATTAGATAATTTTTATATCTAAGATGAACTCAAATAAGAGAGAGGGATATAATCTGAGAGGGAGAGAGAGAGAATATTCTAGAGAACAAGGAGAGAAGAAGAGAAAGAAAGGGAGAAGAAGAGAACTTGAAGCAACTTCACTAAATTAACTCATTGAGGTAAGAATTCTTCCTAATTTCTTGCATGAGAATAATTTACATCTTGAACTCATGGAGTTTAAGGAGAGATTGGGTAGTGTAAGTTGTGTTACAAACCCTAACAAGAGAAATTCTCCAAATCTTGGCATGAATAAAGCTCATCTACTTGGTCTTGCATGATTTTAAGTTAGATTTCCATGGTTTTGTTGAAACATATATGCATCGGTTTTGTTTTCTTCTCAACTTTAAAGTTGCTCCGCACGTGCTACTGTTTGGTAGCCTCGGTTTCATTTTTCTGCTTCGTTTACCCCACTACCAGGCCTCCGTTAGCGTGATTTGCATCCATATTTGATGTACATTTGCATTGCACGGTCATTAAAAGAGAATAAAAGACCAATTCCTGAATAATGAAAATAATTAGTTGGTTGTATAGCGAATTAAGTGTGCTACGCTTATATCTGTCTATGTAGGTCAAACACCACGTCTTAGTCACGTGCATCACGGAGCCAACTGTGAGTAACAATGTTGTAAAGATATGTTTAACTTAAAGTATCTCTTTCCTGCTTTATATTATGCTCTGTTTCGACGTGCTTTTTCTTATGTTTATGAATGATGATCCTATTTTTCTTACACTGTATATCGTGGCATCCTTAGCACCTGTTTACATGATTACAGAGATCTCTGTCAGTTCCAATTCCTGGAACTCCTGTTTATTATGTTGATGGCCATCATGTCTACGTACTGGTCTTTTTGACCGTCTGTTCGGTTTTCTAGACCCCCTGTATTAGCTTGCTATGGGATGTACCACATGTACTTTTATGCTTTCTGTGTGAGATAAGAATCTATTCAGTTTGTGATTTGTCTTACATCATGATCATCATTCAGAATCCCTTTATACAGTTGTTATTCACTAGGCTCTAGCTCACGTTTTTATATATATATATATATGTAGGTGATCCAGTTCAGGAGGGGACGTAGTGACAGCAACCCCGCCTCCGTTCTGGTCAAGCTACCTTTTGTGCCTCACGGCGAGGTTCCTATCTGTTGAAACACGTAGGTGGTCCAGTGAGCACCCTTTTGAAATCACTCACGTGTTATGGTCGGTTGCCGTTGGTATTATACCCGTGGTTAATGGGAATGTCTCCCCTCTTTTAGTTGTATTTTGATAAACTTGTGCTACCTTGGTGTACATATGTATATATATGTATCTATAGTAATGCATTTCGTCTCATGTGGGTTCACAACTCGTTGGACGTTTTACTTTCTTATATCTTAGCTTCCGCTAGCCCCGTTTGTTTGATTTTTAAAGTTAGACATTCGGTAATCACGGATTACTGGCCGGTTATGATGCCAAACCTTTAGAGGCAGGTTTGGGTCGTGACACTTTCTGTCTCTATGGTTGGTTAGAAATTAATCTTTCTTGTCTATGGATTTAGTGGAAAAATTTGACCTTAGAAACAAGGAAGCTAAGGTAAGAGCATAAATTGAGAAGTATTTCCCCATACAGATGTATCCACCCTAATTTCTTAGCCTATAATAAATTACATTTGGAGAAGTATTTAAAATCTCTTTCATTTAGAAAATCCAAATAGCTTTTAATTTCTTTATTAACAACCAACTTATAATTTGTAAATTATCAGCAGAAACCAAAATTGAATGAATTTTAATTGTCCAAAAACTAACATGTCATAGCAATTATGATCAAAGAAATAAAACTGACATCTACTGCTTACCCAAATAGAGGTAAGACATGGATATGAACTAGATTAGAAAGTACATACTTTTAACTTATGTGTTTGCAGAGAATGCCAAGTTTCTTGAGCACAAGGGCCGTCTGTGTTCCAAGCTTTGCCTGTGATTGTCAACCCTTTTACCACTCCCACTCAAAAACTCAGGAATTCCAACTGTCACTGAACCAAAACAAAATATTTTTAGAACTCAGATTGATAAGAATCCACCTGCAAAGGATCTTTAACCATATAAGGAGATCCAACACTCATTGTATATGAATGAGATTTCGAAAGTATATTGGGAATCCTGTAACTCAAAGTGGCATGGAAAGTGAGCAGTTGGTATTGTCATCCATTTCGGAGGCTAAGATCACAACGACAAAAATGTGAAGTGTATTCGATCATAAAATTAAATTGATTAATTATAAGCGAAACTTTAATAATGAGTACATTAAGGTAACTGGTGGTAGAACAAGAAGCAAATTTAATCACCAAAATTTTATCCATAATGTTTACTATTCTTGGGAGTGAGCTTGAACCTGCTGAAAACTAGCTGCAACAGGGAACTAGTTGATAACATAATAACTGGGAGATGTTACACTATGTGCACCACTATAACAGCACCACAAAATTTCGTAACGTTAACCATAAAATGATATAACTTTTCATATCACAATAATTATAACATTTTGCTCATATAAAAAATGCATAACTTTCACTTTAATGTACACACTATAAAATCGTTGTTCGTAATTTTTATCACAAATTGACATAACACACAACAAAGATTCATATCTTTCACCACAAAATATTTTAACTTTTTGACAACGTGCACTGGTGCACATCATAGATTTTCCATATTAATGGTCACAAATTTTACAACTAAGATTTCTTCCTTTGGCAAGAACCTTATGGTTATCAGGTAAGGGCGGGTCTTGACACTAAGATTGCTCCATTGTGACGTGGGCATCACAATTCAAATCATGAAAATAGATTTGACATATATTGATAGCCACATGATTAGATCCTATTTGTCTTAAAAATAAAATTGGATCAAATCATGTGATTATCAATATCCAATTAACTTAATTTTTTTTTTCATAAATGATCTACTCAATAGATCTAGAAAATGAATTGTTTAAATTATTGAGGTAGGCTCAGAATAGATACCACCAAAGAGCACAACAGTGACACCAAGCACGTCCACCTTGGTGCCATATAAATAGTGAGAAAAATATTCAGTAGTATCATCGTAGTCTGTATACGTAGTGCTCTTAAAATCTCAATTAATGAAGCTAACCTTTTTTTATAATTATTTATTTTTCAATTTTTAATTTTTTAATTTTATAATTCAATGGATCATATTAACTTCATCAATTCTATGATTATTACGCTTATTGATTTGAAAATACCGTAATTTTAGTCTTATTTATTTTGAAGCACCATGTTAACTTGTTGAGTTAATATTCCTAGTGATGAAAGAATATGCTTGACTAGATTAAAGGTAGAAGCAATTTCCTAACAATGTCCCTCCCCTCCGCTCACTGACTTGCCAAGACAGACAAGTCAAGCAGACTCCAAGTCAATGATTATCCAATGACAAAAACAACCTCAATTTCCATTTCCATAAATCATACCATTGATAAGTAAAAACCAGCCTCCACCAAGGGCAATACAGTTATTAACCCACCAACCAATATTCCTCCTCCTGCTTCCTACAAGAACAAGAACAAGCAAAGCAAAAGCAAAGAAACACAGAAAACACAAAAATGGTGGGAGAGAGACTTGGAGAGCGCATAAAGGTGAGAGAAGAGCTTATCAAGAAAGCTTGTTCTCTTTCTTTCAAAGCTCACAAGTCTCCCGGGAAGCCATATCTTCTTGAGAAAGTCCGCGGCGGAGCGTTGCCGGAGGTCATTTTTGTCTTTTCAGGATCATGGTCTGTTGGTGATTGGTTCAGTAGTACTAGTGGCAAGGCTTTTGGAGAAACTAAGGTTGATCTGGATTTGTTTCCTTCACTTAGGAATATCGGCAACGTCGATGAAGTGGCCGCAGTCAACGATGCATTTTTTCGGAGATTTACGGAAATTCTCAAGACACCTTCATTTAAAAAAGAGGTATCAATTCCAATTCCAATTTCAATTTCAATTTCAATCCTTGTGTTTGTGTCTGTGTTTGTTTTGCAGTGTTGTTCTGTTATGTTAATAGAATAGTAAATGGTGTTTTTGCTTACTGATTAAATTTTCTGTCAAAAACAAATTAACATGAAATATATAATAAATGCAAAACAGTAAAAATACCAAAACAAAAAAAAGAAAAAGAAAAAATCATGAGTCATTTCATTGGTTTGTTTTTATTTTTATTTTTATTTTTATTTTTAAATGCTGTTTTGTTTGGTACCGGCTGGCTGCCTTTTTCTAATGAGAA
Organism: Camellia japonica; assembly: GCA_030407325.1. Taxonomy (NCBI): domain Eukaryota; kingdom Viridiplantae; phylum Streptophyta; class Magnoliopsida; order Ericales; family Theaceae; genus Camellia; species Camellia japonica. Next base: position 42,866,720 of record JAPPVO010000010.1, on the reverse strand, counting down.
TGTTTTTCTCTGTGTCGATTAAAATTTTCTTTTGTTTTGCTTTTTTACTTTTTAGGTGCTCTTTACACTAAAAGCACCTAAAAATTGAGTTAATTATAAAATCAAACTTGAAAAAATAAAAAATAGAAAAGATTGAACTTGAAAAAAAAAAAAAATCATTCTAATTTCCATTCAAATTGCAAAAATATATTAATTGTGCATGCTATGAAAATTGGATGAATAATTTGATAAAATACATAATCTTATAATTGGATAAAAAAGTTAAAATCCGAACTAATAGTCCACGGGACAGAATCCAATAGGGGAAGTAACTGTAAGATACAAAATGGGAAATTATGAAAAAATTTGGATTAATTGGCTAAATTATAAAATGGGTAAATTACACTGATCTCTCTTACGGTTTGAAGAAAATACAGTAAGTCTTATAGTTTTAATATAATTATATTAAACTTCTTTGAGATTTTAATTCATATAACATTTAATCTCATTTTCATCAATAATTTGTTAGTCATATGAATGAAAAAATAATATTAACATCTTTTTACACGAAAACGTATACTAACACTGTTTATTTTTGTGTTTTTGCACTACATGTATTAAATCCGTTCAATATTGTTTTTTTTTTTTTTTCAAACCTCGGAGAGATCAGTGTAATTTACCCTTATGAAATTGACTAGAATTTTGCTAATCTCTCTAAAATGGGGAATTAAGAAGAATTTGGACTAATTGAATAATTTACAAAATCGATAGAATTTGAAACAAAAATAAAAAACACCAATTTTCTTTGTTGAAACAAAAAAAACCATAATTTCCATTAAAGCATGTTGAAAAACAAGTATAATGAGCAGCATGCATGTAATTCATTGATTCACAGGTGAATAAAGCAGTGACAGACAAGAAGCAAATAGTATTTGCAGGCCATTCCTCAGGTGCTGCAACAGCCATTCTAGCAACCCTCTGGTTCTTGGACCATAACGGTCAAGTTCAACCAAACAAAACTCAAATCATCACTCCCCTCTGCATTACTTTCGGTTCCCCATTACTCGGGGATCGGATCTTCCCTCACTCCCTTCGCCGCGAAAACTGGGACGACTTTTTCATACACTTCATCACCAAACACGACATCGTCCCTCGCATAACTCTCTCTCCCCCCTCCTCCATCCAACAAGATTTCCAAACATTTCTCAACATTCTCAAAACAAAATCTCCAATCACTAACGTTTCCAACTTTTTCGTGACTGTAATGAAGAATGTACAATCTGTTACAAGCCACGCAGCTTGTAATATGATGGGGTCTACAAATCCGCTCCTCCAAACTATTACTAGTTTTGTACAGCTCAGCCCTTACAGGCCTTTTGGAACCTATATTTTGTGTTCGGGGAATGGAAAGCTTGTTGTGGTGAAGAATTCTGATGCAGTGCTGCAACTACTGTTTTATAGTTGTCAGTTGAAGAGTGGAGAGGAAATCAGAGAGGCTGATTTGAAAGAACATTTGGGATATGAAAATGAATTGGAAGAGAGCTTAGAAATGCAAAATGTGGTTTATTTGGATAATTACTTGAAAGAGGTTCCTCTGTCTTCGGATGCCAGTGTGGTTGGTGAGGCAGCCACAGTTAATGCAGCCTTGAATGATCTCGGTCTGGTGAGTTTCAACCCCTGCCCCCTTTTTTTTTTGGCTAAGGGTTAATTATACAATTTAGTTTTCAATCTTTTAATTATTTCATTTTGGTCACTAAAATATATACACTTTTGTTCCTAGCATCAGTATCATTTAAAATCAATAATAGGAGGGGGGTATCTATAAAGTATTCGTTTTGTTACAATTTAGTTTTGAATCTTTTAATTGTTCCATTTTGATCTCTAAAGTGTACAATTTGTTATACTTTAGTCCCTAGTATCAGCATCGGTTAAAATCAATAACAGAAGACTGGGTATTTTCATAATTTTACAAAAACAAAGTTAAACAAAATTATAAGATTAGAGACTATAAATGTATGAAAATACTTACTTCGGATACTAAAATGAAACAAAACTTCAAATGCATGCTTTTTTAGGCCATGTGTGTCTCTGGTCATTTTGATTTTGTTGAAGCCTTCTTGTTAAATTTCAAAAATACCACACTTCAGTTACTGATTTTGAATGATGTGGACGTTAGGGACTAAACTGTAAAAAATTGCATATTTTGAGGACTAAAGTGGAACAATTGATAATTTGAGTACTAAAGTGTCACAAAACGTATACTTTGGGGACTATTAATGTAATTAACCTTTTTCACAATTAGCCAATTATCTTTGTTTGGTTTGATTTTTCAAAAATTGTTTTCAAACGAGTTTTCATTTTTCTTTAATGAACCTTTTTTTTTTCTTCATATTTTAGTTTTTTCTACTTTTAGATATATCAAGATTAAATGCATGTAAAAAAATTAATTAAAATATTAAAAAAATTGATTAAAATAAGCAAAAATTCAATTTTCGTTTGAATTTTCTTTTGTTTTTAGTGAATTTTTTTAATATTTTAGTTAATTTTTTTTACTTTTTAAATATATCTAAATTAGGTGTATCTATTTTTTTTTTAAAAAAAAATTAATACAAATATGAGAAGACAAACTAAAATCGTCTAAAAACAATTTTTGAAAAATCAAATACAACATAGAACCCTCTCTAATTTCAAGTGCTTTGATTGAATGTGCCAGAGCACAAGAGCACGGTTGTGTCTTCGCGCTGCAGGAGAATTACAAGAGCAAAAGCAGAGAAACGAAAGAAAAATAAATTCAAACAAAAAAGAGATTGAAGAAAAACTCAAAATCATACAAGATTACCAAAAAGGGTGCACACTCCGCAAGGTTGGATATTATGATACCTTCAAGATACAGAAAGACGACAAGGACTTCCATGCAAACGTCAGGAGGGTCGAGCTGGCGGGATTGTGGGATGAGATTATCGAAATGTTAAAAAGGTACGAACTCCCAGATGAATTTGAGGGTCGAAAAGAATGGATTGAGTTGGGAACTAAGTACAGAAGATTAGTAGAGCCTCTAGATATTGCAAACTATTATAGACACTCGAAGAATGAAGACACCGGACCTTACTTGGTCAAGGCTAGGCCAAAACGCTATCGATACACACAAAGGTGGCGCGAACATGCTGAGAGAATGGCGCAAGGGTCCAGCTATGAATCGTGTTTTTGGGCTGAAGTGGAGGAACTAAAAAGTCGAAACAAACCAGATGAAGACATGAAAAAGATTTTGGAATTAGAGAAAGATTTATCTGTGTGGGTTGAAGGTGGCCAGATTGGCAGCGATATGTTCTTGGGTGAGTCAACATTTGCCAAGTGGTGGAGAGAGCTCCCTGAGGGACATAAAAGAGGATCATGCCTTGCTCAGTTTATGAACAACTGAAAGAAATTAAACTTTAAATGTCAGGATAGAGGTATTGCTTAAAAATAACTGTTAAAGATTATTTCAAACAATTAAAGCTCTGAATGGTACTCTGCCTTTGTGACATTTAGTTCATATGAAAATAATGAGATTTCTCTAGCTATATTAAGTGTGCAAAATTTTGTCTTTCTCGAATAACTTCAGCTGCAATTTCTTAGTTGCAGATAGGGTTTTAAATGAACTGAGCTGAGTCGAGCTTTTGCATGGCTTGAATTTGGCTCAAAAACTAATCCAGCTTAAGCTTGCAAACAGCTTGATTCATTTGTAACCCTAGTTACAGGTGGTTAGTAGCCATAAACACACACACACACACGCACGCACAATTGACTGGAAGGTATCTGCTACCTACAATCTGTTGACACCATTCTGGCCATCTTCAGTTTTCTTCCAGATTTTGAAAAATTTCCATCTGCAGCAATTCCTAATTCAGATAAAAGTCCTGATTGTTCAAGTGGCTGGATTTGAAATGACTTTGTTTGGATCCAAACTAAGCAAAGAGCTTAGACATTGTTCTTTCAAGTGTCCTTCCATGCAATTCTTAGTTAAACCAAGCCACAACTGCCTGAAATAAAAATAGATACATTGTAATTTGATTCCCAATCAAACTCATTTATAACTTTTTCCAGAACAAACTTTACAAAACAGTTTCACCTCTTATCATTCCAAAAGATAGAGATTACAAAACAAACAACTGTTACCACCCTACTATCTTATTTCTTTACAAAGAATACTTACAAGACTGTACGCATCGAAATGTTTGACTACTAGCTCTTGTATATCAGTGATACACTTCAAAGATGACACAGCTTTTCAATCTTCCAACAGATAAAATCCAAGGTTAATCCCCAATCCAAAAGCCACAACAAGTGACAATGCAAGAAAGAATACGATTAGGTAAAACAGAATGCGGCTCTTTTTCAAATTTTTGGATAGTCTTTTCAGCTTCATCTGGTGAATTGTAGTCATTGAGTTTGATGAAGCACAAAACAATTGACGAAAATCCGCAACTAAATCTGGCTTATCATGAAAGCAAATGCGAACCTACAACATAAAAAACTAGTAAATAAGTTGGAACAGCAAAAATCAAAAACAAAGACATAATAGTACCAAACATGTAAGTGAATTTTTGAAGAATCTACATATATAGGTAGAAGTTATTGTTTCCTCGTATTGTTTTGTTTTCGTTTCTGTTATATGGATATATACTTTTTTGGATGGAACTACAAACACATACATCAGAACATATGATCATAGTTGCATAAATAAAAAGAAAAATATAAAGTATGGTCCACTTCTGATGCGTGCTCTATGGAAAGAAATCATGGCCAATGGAAGCACTGGGAGAGCTAGGAATTTGGCCGAGGGGCAAAATTCAGGGAAATTATTCAGTTGGATTGATTAGGGTTACAAAGTTTAGTTATGTTTGATTTAGTAAAAGTTCAATTACCAACATTTCAAAATTATTACAATATCATACATAACAAAACCATTGTAACCATTAAAATCTATAGACCTCTCAAGCAATAAAGAAGGTAAAATTTCAAGAAAATACACATAATAAAAGGAAACGTTTTCTTAATTTTTTTTTCAAGCAAATAAGTCAATCTATCTCCGTATTCTAGTCAATGGTGCGTCATGTTTATTGGAAGAAGAATGAAAAAAAATTAGGGGGTACATACATAATTTTTTAGGGTAAAAAAAGATATTTTCAAAACCTTAGACTAAAATGTATTTTTTGCAAAATTGAGGAGGGACACGTGCCCTGCTTGGGCCTAGTGGCTTGGCCACTGAATGGAAGCCATTCTCTTCCTATCATTAAGAAGTTGAAGTAAAATTCTCTTTAAGATCTCCATGCCATAACAGGAAGAGAATGGCTTCAATTAGAGGATAGATGGGTTTGCTCTAGTGATGTTATCCTTAAAATGGTACCAATAATATGAACCATGGGATGTTAAGTTTGGACCTGAATCTATCTCCCATTAACAATGAGATATACAAAAGTAAACATGAAAAAGATTTATAGTTAACAACCTCCTCGTGCACCTCATCAATACTCTTCTCTTTATTCCAATATCCTTTGAGAATGTCTAAAAAGGACTTTAGCGTCTTTCATCATGCATGTACTTTACCTGCAAGTGCAACATATATTCTAAATTAAATCTAAAGCTTAGAGAGCCTAATTAATTAATTAATTAATTATTCTTAACAACTGCTAGCATGGTACCTTGACTTTGTCAACAAAACTCACTGTCTGTTCTACTCCAACGGCATTTGAAACTGAGTAATCTTTCTGGATTGGTATGGAGATCTCATATCCAGCTGGCAAGAAGATGTTGAACCCCGCAACAAGTTCTGGGTGCTCCTTGAATAAAAATTTGATCCTTGATCGAACTACATTGATATCAGATCTACACAATAAAATTAAGATATTATCCCAACTTGAATCATATATGGAAATCATGATATTAGTAGAGCTTTGAAGAAATCAAGTGGAATCAATTTTAACCAAAAATTTTCTTAGAACAAATTTCAGTACAAGTTGGTGTGTCAATAAAATTCCAGTTTGGTAGAAACTTTTACCCCATACTTGACATCGAAAATTCTTATTTAAATGAGAAGGTTGAACATAACATCTAAAACCAGATATTTGGCTGATATCAAATGTGCTTACAGCATAAATCTTTGTGGGACTGCAAAGATAAAAGCAACAAAAAATCTGGCATCCATCATTCATGCACTATTCCAAAAGCACTCAATACGACACATGTTGGCTAAAAAGCATGAATAGTTCTAAGAAGGGTGTACAGATTTCTACCTATTAATCCTTATCCTTTCAACGTCAATGCTTATTTTAACGTGTATTTATACCTATCAATCCCTCATCCTTTAAACTTATGCGTGTCCCCTCGTGTTGTGTTCTGTATTTTTTGAAAATTGTCATTTCTGTGCTTCTTACCACATTAGCAACACCAATCACAGTTTGAGATCAGACATCTAGCATCTTCAATCATGACCAATATTAGCCACAAAAACAAGTTAATTCTTTTAAAAGATCTTTGCAGACTCCCTTGGACATCCTAGCTTGTTTATCCTGCTATAAAAAGCATGGGATGCATACAAAGATTTTGAATAAGAGAATGCCAATAAAACATATATCTTAGGAGACTCTCCCATGACATTCATAATACGATTGAGGTTTTTCACAATATCCTTGGATTGTATAGGGATATAGCAGGTTTGTGTTGTTTGTGTATACATATATATATATATATATATATGTATGTATGTATGTATGCAAATACACAAATATACATTAAAAAAAATGTTAACAACTAATGTTGATAGATTCTAGAATCTCTAGTATAGGAAGTGCTCCATTGACATAAGGCACATAATTGTTGAGAGATGCAAGGTAAATGTTCTAAAAAATTGGAGAATAAAGAAATTAATTAAACTGCTGAACTTGTTTTTCTCAAAAGCAAAAAACTATAACAACACACAAAACAACAAAATAACAAGTAAAACAGAAACAAAATAAAATGGGAATAAGGGACTGTTTACATGCAAAATTCAGGGATAAAAACCAAAAAAACACAAAAACAAAAAAACAAACAAAATGGAGAACAGAAAGCACAAAATGCTGGCAAACTTGTCCCAAATTGATAAGCAATTTGGATAGGAAATAAAATAGTGATAAAATAATAAGTAAAACAACTTTTGATCAAGGTGTTTCATTTTCTGTAGTTCAAAAAAAAAAAAAAAGGTGTTTCATTTTCTTTTTTCCTATTTTTGTTATTTTTCCTTTTGGGTGGGGTGGGGGCATTCATAAACAGAAAAGCATGTGACAATTTCAGACATTATTTTCACCATAAAAAAATAAGTAATGAATTTAAAATCCAATGCAAATTGACCATTTCACAAACAAGAATGATAACAAATAGTACATGTACATAAGGTTTATATTAAAAAAATCCAATCCAATTTTTTCTTGGATGGTCATACATGCAAAAGCACGCACACACTTTCATAAATCAAGTCATAACACCATAGAAGGTCCTGAGACCAGCTGCTTTCAGTTGTTACTTGCAACATATCTATTTTATATATATATATATTTTTCTACACAGTTTGTGTTTGAAATTTTATTTAGGGTAAATTATGCTTTGCCCCATTACGTTATATATGGATCATGGATTTCGATAGAGATTTGACAAGGGAATGAGAAATGGAGAAAGAAACTAACTTAAATTTCATTCACATTTCTCTCACCTTTTCCATTTCCCTTTTTAAATTCCTACCCAAATCCATAATCCAAATACAACATTAAAGTATAATTCAATTCTCACTTTGGATCTAAAACTTCAGATTTTCTCAATTTGGTCCCTCAATTATTGGATTTTTGTCAATGTGGTTTGTTTAGTAACAGTTGTCAAATTTTTAGACGAAAAATGTCACGTGGTGTTGAAACTTTTCTCACTTTGACCCTTCAAGTATTGCACTTTTCTAACTTTGGCCCTAAGAAGCATGGACACTTTTAAGAAGGTGGGTTGTCCGACACGACACTCATTGGAGACTTCTCAACACTTGTCAAACACAAGTCCAAACATGTCCTATTATTTTTTAGAAACTTTCTAGAGTCGGAACACATTTCAAATACTTGAGGAACACATGTATCTATCATTTAGACACACATGAAATATATTACAAGTTCGAAGAGAATAAATCTAATAATAAAAAACAACATAAATTTAAATGTATTCTCATCTTGTAGACTTTAGAAATTAGTGTTACATATATGACATAATATATATAATAATATAACTATATTTTTTGCTTGTTGCCCCCATGTGTTTTGTCACATATCTATATTTGTGCTTCTTAGCTTTGGCCATTCAATTGAACACAATGTGGCATTCTCTGTTGATGGTAATTTCCACCATATTGACAAAGATTCAATAATTTAAGGACCAAATTGAGAAAATGTAAAGTTTAAGTGCCAGAACATAATTAACATTTTATTTATGGTTTCCCATGTCACCATAGTATCTTGAGCCAAGAACCTAGGAAAGTAGAAGATTTGACACAAGAACTGAGCCTTAATAGCAATCTAATTGATCAAAAAAATATGCTAAATGCCACAATTTATTTCATTCTTTTGAACAATTCAAGAACAAGGTAAAAAATTTTCAGCCATCACAACTACCAATATAAATACAACAACATTCAATTCAATTCTTGTGGGTGAATGTATCAAAATAATCAAATCAAACATGGCATAAACAATTGAGGAATGATCTAAACTAACAAAGATAACAGAGAGCAAGCAACTAACAAACAGACCTTCTATCCCTGTAATCTTTCATGATTTGGGTAAGCTCTGCATACTCCTCAGATTTTCCCCCAAATGTAATTTTCACAGAAAGCATAAATTTGAGAGCATCCTCTTGATTTAGCTTTTTCTTTGGTGCAATCAGAGTAAGTTCCTCATATTCAATTGTTGATTGAATTCTGTTACATGTCATACAATCCAAGACCTATTCAAATGAACACTGTACATACACATACATATATAAACATTTTTCAAATTTTCAAGAACACTAGAAACATAAAGAGAGAATTGACTGACGAGTCAGAAGAGTCAGAGTCGGAATGGTAGGGCTCTTCTTGGGGTTGATGTTGATCCATTGAAGAGTTGTATCAGAGCTACAAAGAGGAAAGGCCTTGAACCAAAGAAAGAGATTATATATATAGATATATGGGGTTTGGAAAATGAGAGTTAGGGTATGTTTGGTTAGCTGGATTTCATTTTCTTGAAGTGGGTTGGGATTTTCTTTCAGGTTAATGAAAGAATTTCCATTGAAGTTCACTGGAATTTGAGGAGCTTTGGAATATGGTACAGGGTGTATGAAATATATGGCTCTGTTGGGTAAACCTCTCAAATTATAATTTTATCAATTAATTTGAGTGTGGCGTTTGTTTTGAGTTTTCAAATCATAATCCCATACTCATTTCTTAAAATTTAATTCAAAATATAGTCATTACTTTTCAAAACTCATAACCAAACACATAATTTAAAACTCAATTCAAATCAATATTTTAATTTTTTAAATATCTTAAATAGTTAAATATTTTAAAAATATTTTAATTTTGTTAAGATTTTAAATATTTTAATATTGAAATATGTTATGATTTTTTTAATTTTTTGAATATTTTTAAATATTTTCATTTTAATTTTTTAAATTTTAAAATATTTTATAAAAATAAATTCAAACTCTATTTTATAAAAATATTTTTAAATATTTTAATTTTTTTGTTATGTATTTAGTTACGATTGAGTGTAGAGTTGTGAAAGTAAGTTTTGTTTTATGTGTTTGGTTACGATTTGAGTGTAGAGTTAATTTTAAATTTAAAATATTAAAAATTTAAATTATTTAAATTTTTACGATTTAAATTTTTTGAATATTTATTTAAATTTTTTGAATATTTATTTTAAAAAAAATTATTTCCTTTGTAGTATTTTCAATTAAATAATTGATTAATGTTATTTTATGTTAATAATAAATTTTTTTAATTGAATTTTAAAAAGAATTTGATTATGAGTGTTGATCAGAATTTTTAATAGTGTGAAAGTAATGTGTTTTGTTATGAGTTATAACAATTTGAATTAAGTTTTGAAAACTTTTTCCAAAATTTATAACCAAACAAATTTTCTTACTTCACATGTCAAATCAAACTTTCAAAACTCAATTTTACATACAATTCAAAACTCCTCAACACTCTATTCAAAAACCATAACCAAACAAATTTTCTACACTTAAATCATAATTCCACAACTCACAAACTCAAAATACAACTCATAGTCTAAAATCATATTTGTAAAATTCTACCAAACGCAACCTATATCTTTCTATTTGGATAACCCGTGTCTGAAGGCCTGTCAACCATTTGGGTTTTTAGGGTAAATTGTAAATACACTTTGTTTACAGGTTATCTCTTATATATTTGAAAAATTATAAATATTTTATTATTAATTTTTTTTTATTAATAGAATTAAATAATAAAAAAAATTCATAATTGTTCTTTTGTACAATAATAAAATTATCTAAATTATTAATTGAAACATATTTATAACATTATTAAAAACTGTTAATTGTCTTGATAATTTATTAATAAAAGGAACAATTTGTTATGAAATTAGAAATCTCAGGAGATGGAATGTAATTTTCAGAACCACAAGGGCAATTTATATTTTAATCAAATCTCAAGGATGTATTTGTAATTTATCTTTTTTTTTAATACCGTACAATTTATATTTTTTTTGAACAAGAAAAAAAAATGCTTTGAAGTGTCATTATGGTATCCGAGGGCTTAGATTCCGGGATAGCTGGTTGCTGGTCTAATTTAACCCAATCCAAAGAAAGGGACCTACCACCAAAATATCAGTGGAGCTCATCAACCACCCTTATCGAAGTATAGTACGATGGTATCTGAGGGCTTAGATTCTACGATAGCTGGTTGCTGGTCTGATTTAACCCAATCTAAAGAAACGGACCCATCACCGAGGCATCAGTGGAACTCATCAACCACCCTTATCGGAGTATAGTACGAGGTCTCAAAAGAGAACCACTGAAAAATCCAACATTTCATACTCTCTAGGAACCGAACTTGACTCGCTGCAGTGGAAAGGCAATGCCTTTACCATTGGATCACTAACCCTCGTGGTCATACAATTGTAATAAATCAATTTAATATTATTAGGGAAAGCAATGCTTTCACTACTGGACCATCAATCCTGGTGGTCACACGATTGTAATAAATCAATTTATAATGATAATATCACTCTAATTTAAAGTGAGTAGCTATGAATTAGAAAAGATTGAACATAGCTATTATGGTTTTTAATGGTGACATTATTACTTCCAACAATATTTTTTGGTACCACTAGGGGGTCAACAAATGGCCACAGATACAATATTCGATATTATTTAATTTGTCCCATTCGTCCCATGAACCGTACCAATTTGTTTGAGTACTTAATCCATTCCAATTCATAAAAAGATAATTTAAAATTTTGAACAAAACTTTGTAACTTGAGCCTAACTATGAACCCAGCCCATAAGAGCCCGCATAGGTAAGCCCAACTCGATCATTCCATCAGTCTGATTCAAACTATCCTGTACAAATTTTTTTTATTGATATGTATCTAAAAAAATCAACATTATTCAATTTCTTCATCAAAAAAAGAAAAAAAAAAGAGAAGAAAACACTGTTCAAGTCAAATTTAATCCAATAAAATGGACGTAGTTAGCCATCAGGCCTATGTGTGTATCTCTAAGTTATGTTTAGATGATAGATTTAGAAAAAATAAATATGAATAAAATATAGCAATTTATCTTTTTAATTTCTACCAAATTCATGATTTAAAGCTGATAAGATGATGAAGTCACCTAGTCATTTTGGGCCCAACATAATTGGATCTCCTCCATTGCTATTGGACTCAGCCTCAGTCACTGCCAGTCAGGCCCACTTCACTTTTGAGCTAAGAATTTGTTGAGCAACAGCGTATGAATCAAATTATTAATTTATTTCTTTAGTTAATTTTTTTTTACATTTTAGGTCCATCTAATCTAAAATAATCTAAATTGTACATCTAAAAAAGAGGGCTCAGTCCATAAATTCATTTTATGAAGGGGCAATTACAGGCCAATCCATGGAGTACACTTAAATAGGTCCTCCATTTCGACTAGCTTGAGAAAGAGGTCTCTATTGTGAGCTTTGCAGCGGAGAGCAGCGATATTGAAGATTTTTGAATGATACAGAGAAAGACTGTAGGCTCAGAGATGAGATATGTAGTTTGGTGGTAGAGGTGGGTAGTAGTTGGTCTTGGTCATGAATCTCTTCACAATATATATATATATATATATATTTTGTTTTATGGTTTTCAACATAACTTTTTAAAAATGATTTTTAGATCTTTAAAATAATTTAGTTTTATTTATCACATAAAGTGGTAAATTTATCATTGATAAATCAGACTATTTTGTTTTCTATGTATGTAGCTGGGAATGATGGGTTATTGTGAGTGATAGAGTGCAAGTGAGTGAACCAAATTTGCTATTTGTAAATTGTTTAAAAATCAATATGATAAATTTATCAGTGATTTGGCCTCGTTTGGCCTCGTTTGGGAACATGCTAATTTAGTAACTTTTTAGCTATTTGGCTAAAAAGGTAGGTGAAAAAAACTTGTATGTTTGGGATGACTTTTTGGCTAATTACGAAAAGATGTGCAAAAAGTAGAGAGAAAAGAGAATCTTTGACTTTTTGGTATGAGTGGTTGGCTTTTTGGCTAATTTAGTAACTTTTTGGCTAATTGGCTAAAAAGATAAGTCCCCAAACGAGGAGAACAGGCTATTTTAGTAACTTTTTGACTTTTTGATTTTTTGGCTAAAATATGAGATAAAAAAATTAGTATGTTTGGGGTGACTTTTTGACTTTTTATAAAAAAATGTGCAAAAAGTAGAGAGAAAAGAGAATATTTGACTTTTTGGTATAGATTATAGGTTTTTTGACTTTTTTAGTTACTCTTTGGCCTTTTGGCTAAAATGTTAACTTGCCAAACGAGGCCTGAATGTATATAATTTATCATATTGATGTTTATGCATTCTAAACTATACTCATTGTTAAATTGTTCAAAATTTTTAATTCATTGATAAATCATAGTATTTTATTTTCTATGTGTGTATGTGGGAATGATGGGTTGTTGTGAGTGATAAAGTGCAAGTGTGAGTGAGTGAACCAAATTTGCTGTGTAAATTTTTTACAAATTAATATGATAAATTTATCAGTGATAAATTTATCATTGGATGTATATAATTTATCATATTGATGTTTATGCATTCTAAACTATACTGTTTGTTAAATTGTTGGTTTATTGTAAGCGATAGAGTGCAAGTATGAGTGAGTGAACCAAATTTTCTATTTGTAAATTTTTTACAAATCAATATGTTAAATTTATCAATGACAAATTTATCAGTGACAATTTTATCACTGAATGTGTATAATTTATCATATTGATGTTTATCCATTCTAAACTATACTGATTGTTATATTGTTTAGATTTTCTGATTTATTGATAAATTTATCACGGAGACTATTTTATTTTGTGTGTTTTATGTGGGAATGATGGGTTGTTGTGAGTGATAGAGTGCAAGTGTGAGTGAGTGAACACAATTTGCTATTTGTAAATTTTTCACAAATCAATATGATATATTTATCAATGTGTATAATTTATCATATTGATGTTTATGCATTCTAAATTATATGGATTGTTAAATTGTTCAGATTTTCTGATTCATTGGGTGGTGGATTTGATACTTGTCTTGTTTTTTTCTATTTCTGTACTGAGAAATGCCTTTCAAAAATTTCATGTAACCATCAATTTGGATAAATTACTTATTGACACATTTGCCTAAATAGATGAACTGCAGATTAATGTGAGGTGGCTTAAGATTAACTACCTGAAATAATGCCATTCTATGTTTATTTAGTATGGCAGGCTATGGCTGGAATTGCTGGCAATTATAGTTAGTTATGGAGAAACTTGTTAATTGTGCTTGATCTACTTTTCAATGCACATTGTTATGTTTGTTTCAATGACATAATGCTACATTGCATTTATCATAATAAAAGAATTCATTTCTTTATTTTGAATTTTTACTTTATTTTAGGTAGAAATGAGGGCCGATCTGAAGTATAAAAATTCAAGCTAACTCTAGATTATCTCTGTATGAAAAATGAAAGTCTAAAATAAAATTTGAATCTCGCATATGAATCTACTTATTTGGTCTTTGTTTCTTCTAATTTGACTTGGATTTTAGATATCCCTCACAACAGGAAGAATGTTGGCATTGTTGAATTTCTTGTTATTGATATAGGAAAGCTTAAAAATTGATAACCCCCCCCCCCCCCAAAAAAAAGAATCTTCTACAGCTCACATTTCCATTCTCATCTCAAAAATAAATTAAAAAAAGGGGAAATTATCAGAAAGTCCTATTTACCAATCTATTATTCCATCTGGTCCCACATTCATTCTCTTGGATTGGCAAGTCCTGTTTGACATATTTTGTGGACAATTAGGTCCCGTTTTAAATTTATGTGATGTGTGTGTGGACAGATTTGACCATCTTTTGTTTCTCCTTTGGAGGTGTATATTGGGATGAAATGCATATTTTGTGAGATACTTCCCCTGTGCCACGTTTGGTAACCCGGCATCGTGAGATCGACGTGAACAATGGGTACAATATGATCATCAATCTGGCAGGTCGGTGTACCACGTCGGCATCGTCAGACCGACCCGAGAACAGAGTTCAAGACGATGATGATGGAATCGGGCAGATTGACGTGAACAGTGGGTTCTTGACGATGGTCAGATCGACCTTCTATTCGTCGATGGAGTCTCTCGTCCTTCATAAACCCTAACCCTACTTCTGGTTTCTCAGAGAACGAAACGAATAGATCGATTTCTTCAAAGAAGCGAGATTGCGCTGGGGGTGTGCACCGGGTTAACTTGCGCAACGACCCGGATGACCAGGCATTCTACGACGACCCAGAACGATGGGATTGGCTGAAGCATCGCCCGTCGTACCCCGCCGGAACAGGCGATCGGATTCTACGTTAACCAATCTGTAAGAAATGCTTACTGGGAGGAGTTTCTAATGGGCCAATCAGCGAAGAATTGTGCTCTGCTCTCTCCTTTGGGTCTTTGCATATTCTCTCTCCATTGCGTTGTCCATAGCTTCTTCACCTCCGACTCTCTCTCTCTCTCTCTCTCATGTGTTCTATTCTGGTGGTGAATGATGAAGAATTGGTGCGAGAATGAAAGATATATATATATATATATATAGAGATATGGTTTTAGAGAGAATGCAAGAAAGAGTAAAAAGGAGGGTGGTGAATTCGATAACAACGTGGCGGTCTCTGTGGAGTTGCATGAGATGTTTGTCGGTTAACTATGAAGGTTTTGTTTGTCGGTTCACATCAAATGGCAATCGGGAAAAAAAGGGGTCAAACTGTGGGGAAGCCGAAACGTGTCAAACTGTGTCAAATTAATTAGTTCACAAAAAAAAAATGTCAAATTACCTCTCTCTCTCCTTTGGGTCTTTGAAACGTGAACGTGAATGTCAATCCCAGGTCGGCGTGAACAATGGCCACAAGATGATCGTCAATTCGTCAGGTCGGTGTACCACGTCGAAACGTCACAAATGACAATTGGAAAACAAAGGCTCAAACTGATGTAAAGCTGAAACGTGACACAATCCACGTCATGAAAAAAAATTTTAAAAAAAAGGTGTCAAATTCACGTCACAACCCACGTCACAGAAAAAGAGTACTATTACCTTTTTTTGGAACGTGAATCTCACACACCCCTTCCCATAAATACATGTGGGTCTACAAACTCAAATTAACACTTTAGTGGCAAAATAGTAAACAAACAACCCAAAGGACTAAACGGTTTAAAAGAAAACAATTAGGACCACATGATCTACAAGATGATAAAATGAGATTTACTGGTCAATTCCCCTTAAAAAAATTGGACAAATAAATCACGAAAGGGTATTCACTTAAATTCAAATGGTACCAAATTAAATAAATACAACTTTCGAAAACAAAAAAGACTAACTGATTCATAAGAAAACTCTTACGATTGATTTGATATGACATTCCAAAATGGATAGATTTTCCATGTTCATAATGTATTTCTGATTTGATATGACATTCCAAAATGGGTAGATCTTCCTTGTTCATAATGTATTTTTGATTTGATATGACATTCCAAAATAGGTAAATTTTCCTTGTTCATAATGTATTTTTATTGAAAAATATACTATGTACGATAGCAAAGAATATTATTGTCTAGAAGAACCTCTACTGTCACTAGTACACTCATTTTACACACAACAACCTTATATAAAACTCATCATTCCTTTCTCAGCTTTCATTGCAACAACTCTGAACCATTTTAAAAAACGAGCTCCCAAAATGGCTATTGAACTGAACTACAGATTAATGTGAGGTGGCTTAAGATTGATTACCTGAAATGATGCCATTTTAAGTTCATTTAGTATGGCAGGTCATGGTTGGAATTGTTGGCAATTATAGTTAGTTATGGAGAAACTTGTTAATTGTGTTTGATCTACTTTCCAATGCATAGTGTCATGCTTGTTTCGATGACATAGTACTACATTGCATTTATCATAATAAAAGAATTAATTTCTTGACTTTGAATTTTTACTTTATTTTAGGAACAAATGAGGGCCGAAGCCCTAAAGTATAAAAATTAAAGCTAACTCTAGATTATCTTTGTATGAAAAATGAAAGTCTAAAATAAAATTTTGAATCTCACCTATGAATCTACTTGTTAAATATAGTATATTAGTATATTCTTTGTATATATCTGTTATATAGTATATTCTTTGTATATATTTATCTTCTCTCCTATATAAAAAGTGTGTACCTATTCATTAATTAATTGAATACAAGAGTTTCTCTTTTCTCTTCTCTTTCTACTTTCATAACATGGTATTAAAGCCTAGGGTTTTCTTATATCCTCGTCTTCTTCTTCATCACGGTGTTTTTTTTTGTTTGCCAGATTGCTTCATTCTCACGTTGGTTTCTGCGTATCTTCGACGATTGGACTATACCAAATTCTTCGTCTCTTCAAGATGAAGCTAACCCACCAGAATCATCTTCATTTGATGCCCCACGCGCTGCCCGAAGATTGGCCATGCGTTGTGCCTTTTTCTTATGCTCCTACTTTTTTCTCGCGCTATTATACACTGCAACCTCATTTGCTAATGTGAGCCGCGTGTTTTTGATGTCAGTTGAAGTCAGCCTTGGTTTTGTGCGCCGCTGCTGCTCCGCTTGCTATCGTGCGCTGCATGCATCTCTGCTAACGTGCGTCGCGTGTGCTAACGCCATCCCTTTTGTTGTGACATCAGCCCTAGTTCTAGTTGACCAGATTGGTCAAACCACTTTGACCAGCTGATTCACTGCATTTCTGGTCGTGTTTTTGGCCTGTTCAGACCATATCCTAATTGTTTTCGGCCTTCTGAATCTGCCGGTGCGTTATGTTTTGGCAAAATTAGCCTCTACAAAGCACTTTTTTTTTTTTTTTTGCCCTTTGAGCATCATGAATAGTTTTGACAACATCCATTCCGTCTCCATTACACTTGATAGGTCTAACTCTGTTTTCTAGGCCCAAGCTCTCTCTGGATTCATCAAAGGGAAGCGGCTTTGGTGTATTATCATTGGTACTCTTTCTAAACTCGTCTAGGAGGAAAAAGAGACTGCATATGCTTTCGATGAGCGTCTTGATGAATGGGAATGAAAGAACTACCAGATTATCAGATGGTTCTGGGCTACTTTTGTTCCTTCCATTAATCTTCAGTTAGGATGCTTTCAGGATGATGATTCCATTGTCTCTCTTGCCAAGGCAATTTGGGACTTCTTGAAGGAACACTATCAGACTACTGGACATGCTCACCAATATCAACTCCTACAAACTCTTCATCACATACGCCAAGAGCCTAGTCAGTCCATCAATGATTTTTTATCCTAGATGTCATCTCTCTAGTACCAGTTGGCTCTTTCTGAACCTACTTGGGCACATTTTGAGGATGCACAATTATTTAAAGTTCATAGGAATCATCAGCGACTATTGTAGTTTCTTATGGCTCTTCATAGCACCTTTGAACTTGTGCGTGCATCCTTGCTCCATCATTTGCCTTCACCGACATTGGAGCAAGCCATTACTGAACTTTTGTTAGAAGAAACTCGTTTCGGGCTGCTCAAAATTCACAACTTGGATTCTGTTCTTGCTACGCCATCATCACAGGGTTCTTTATCTCCACAGCCTCCTAGCTCATGCATTTATTGTCGCAACCTTCGCCTACCTGCCAATCATTCTTTACTTTAGTGCTAATTTGTGAATGCTTGATTTGCCACACGACTGCTCCTGGTCATCTCCAAAGGAATTGTCCTCGAGCTTTCCTTGTTTCTTCATCCTGGAAAGGGTCTTCACGTTCTGGGTATCAGTCCAAGTCGATCTCATGGTTACTTGTCCAGACATTGCCTATGTTGTTCACATTGTCAGTCAGTTCATGGCTACTCCTCGCTCTTCGCACTATGATGCTCTAGTTTGCATTTTGCACCATCTAAAAGGCACTATATTCCATGGTCTTCATTACTTATCACACTTTTCTCTGCAGTTACATACATTTTCTGATGCAGATTGGGTGGGGGATCCTACTGACCGCCGCTCTACTACAAGGTTTTGCTTCTTCTTGGGTGATTCTCTCATTGCCTGGCGTAGCAAGAAGCAAATTCTTGTTACTTATTCCAGTACTGAGGTTGAGTATCGTGCTCTTGTGGATACTGTTCAATAGCTTATGTGGCTTCGTTGGCTTCTTATTGATATGGGAATTCTCCATCCTGTTACCACTAACCTCTATTGTGACAATTAGAGTGCTATTCAGATTGCACATAATGATGTCTTCCATGATCGCACCAAGCATATTGAGATTGATTGTCACTTCATCCGGCAACACGTTACTAGTGGCACTATTCGTCTTATCTTTGTTATCTCTGTCGGTCAGACAGCTGACATCTTCACCAAGGCTCATCTTCTAGGACGATTTTTCTAATTTACTTTCCAAGCTCAACTTGATATTTGCATTACCACCTTGAGCTTGAGGGGGGGTGTTAAATATAGAATATACGTATATTCTTTGTATATATCTGTCCTATAATATATTCTATGTATATACTTATCTTCTGTCTTATATAAAAAAGTGTGTACCTATTCATTAATTAATTGAATACAAGAGTTTCTCCCTTCTTTCCTCTTTCTACTATCATAACACTATTTAATTGGTCTTTATTTCTTCTAATTTGACTTGCATTTTAGATATCCCTCACAATAAGAAGAATGTTGGCATTGTTGAATTTCTTGTTATCGATATAAGAAAGTTTACAAATCGATCCCCCCAAAGAGAATCTTTTACAGCTCACATTTCCATTCTCATCCCAAAAATAAATTAGAAAATTGGACAAATAAATCACAAAAGCGTATTCACTTAAACTCAAATGGCACCAAATCAAATAAATATAACTTTCTAAAACAAAAAGGACTAATTGATTCATAAGAAAACACTTAGGATTGAATTGATATGTGTTAGAACCCTACTTATTGTCAAATTCCGTGAACAAACTTTGGTTTCTTTGAGTTGTAATTTTCCTTTGTTTTTGGTCTTCCTGCTCCAGTGGGGAACGTGGCGCTCGAGCGGAGTTTCCACTATTATAGTATTTTGGCGTGTCTGCAAAATATACTGAGTGGTGTGATTCTACGCTTGAGCGTAAGTTGCTATGCTCGAGCGTGAACCCTGGTTTGGAACACGTGTTGTAAAGTCCACGTGTTGTAAAGTCCCCGCTCGAGCATCTATTCCTACGCTCGAGCGGACTTCGCGATTTCAGCATCTATAAAGCTACAGGTTGCTCTAAATCTAGGGTTACGTTTTCTAGATCTTCTTTAAGGATTTTAGGGTTTTCTTTTGGGGCTGTTTTTCTGTTTTTCCTTGATGTTTGATTGAGTATTGAACTCATGTTCTGATAAGCACACATCAAGGAGTTTGATTGATCTTCTTTAAGAGTATTCTTCTTCTGTGGAATTCGAAGATTCAAGCACAGAGTAATCGAAGGAGTTTGATGTTGTGTGCAGTCGTTGATTCGACAATGGATGTTATGGATTCAACATCAATCTAATCAATTCCGAGACGAAGGTTGAGGTGAAAGATATACAGAAGATTTGAAGACAAATTGGAAGAGTTTGGGTAATTTGTTTGGTATCTTTGTAATCTTTCTTTGTTTAGTAGTGGATTGATTTGTGGCGTTTCGCCTGTGGTTTTTTGATCATAATTGGAGGTGCTCCAATTGTGGTTTTTACATGTAAAAATCGTTTGTGTCGATTTATTGTTTCAGAAATAACAATCTAAATCACGTTCATACGTGCTTGATGATTTAGATTGTTAGTTTTAGTTGTTTGAGAATTGGTACAATTAATTCTTGATCTAATCACGAATCACTTAGGTTTTTCGAAATTCCAAAATGGGTAGATTTTCGTTATTCATAATGCATTTCTGATTTGATATGACATTCCAAAATGGGTAGATTTTCCTTGTTCATAATATATTTCTGATTTGATATGATATTCACAATTGGGTAAATTTTCCTTGTTCATAATGTATTTCTGATTTGATATGACATTTCAAAATAGATAAATTTTCCTTATTCATAATCTATTTTATTGAAAAATATACTATGTACAATAGCAAAGAATATTATTGTCTAGAAAAACCCCTACTGTAATTGGTACACTCATTTTACAAACAACAACCTTATATAAAACTCATCATTCCTTTCTCAGCTTTCATTGCAACAACTCTGAACCATTTTAAAAACGAGCTATGAAAATGGCTATTGAACTGAACTGCAGATTAATGTGAGGTGGCTTAAGATTGATTACCTGAACTGAACAACAGATTAATGTCAGGCTGAAATGATGCCATTCAAAGTTCATTTAGTATGGCAGGCTATGGTTGGAATTGCTGGAAATTATAGCTAGTTATGGAGAAACTTGTTAATTGTGTTTTATCTAGTTTTCAATACACAGTGTTATGTTTGTTTCAATGACATAGTGCTACACTGCATTTATCATAATAAAAGAATTCATTTCTTGACTTTGAATTTTTACTTTATTTTAGGTACAAATGAGGGCCGAAACCCTAAAGTATGAAAATTCAAGCGAAATTTAGATTATCTCTGTATGAAAAATGAAAGACTAAAATAAAATTTGAATCTCGCTTATTAATCTACTTATTTGGTCTTTGCATCTTCTAATTTGACTTGGATTTTATATATCCCTCACAATAAGAAGAATGTTGGCATTGTTGAATTTCTTGTTATCAATATAGGAAAGCTTACAAATCGACCCCTCCCCAAAAAAGAAGAAGAAAAGAATCTTCTACAGCTCATATTACTGTTCTCATCCAAAAAGTAAATTAGAAAATTGAAAAATTGAATCACAAAATGGTATTCACTTAAACTCAAATTGCACCAAATCAAATAAATACAATTTTCTAAAACAAAAAGGACTAATTGATTCATAAGAAAACTTTTAGAATTGATTGGGTATGACATTTCGAAATGGATAGATTTTTCTTTGACATTCCAAAATGGGTAAATTTTCCGTTTTCATATTGTATTTTTATTGAAAAATAAAATATGTACAATAGCAAAGAATATTATTGTCTAGAAGAACCCCTACTGTCATTGATACACTCATTATACAAACAACAATCTTATATGAAACTCATCATTCCTCTCTTAACTTTCATTGCAACCACGATGGACCATTTTCGAAAACAAGCTCTAAAAATGGTTATTGAACTGAACTGCAGATTAATGTGAGGTGGCTTCAGATTGATTACTTGAAATGATGCAATTCTATGTTCATTTAGTATGGTAGGTTATGGTTGGAATTGTTGGCAATTATAGTCAATTATGAATTGATAATTCTGTTTGATCTACTTTTCAAGGCACAATGTCATGTTTGTTTCAATGACATAGTGTTACACTGCATTTATCATAATAAAAGAATTAATTTCTTGACTTTGATTTTTTAATTAATTTAGGGTACAAATGAGGGCCGAAACCCTAAAGTATAAAAATTAAAGCTAACTCTAGATTATCTCTGTATGAAAAATGAAAGTCTAAAATGAAATTTGAATCTCACATATGAATCTACTTATTCGGTCTTTGCTTCTTCTAATTTGACATGGATTTTAGACATCCCTCACAACAAGAAGAATGTTGGCATTGTTGAATTTCCTGTTATTGATATAGGAAAGCTTAAAAATTGAACCCCCCCCCCCCTCAAAAAGAACCTTCTATAGCTCACATTTCCATTCTCATCCCAAAAATAAATTAAAAAATTGGACAAAGGAATCACAAAAAAGTATTCACTTAAATTCAAATGGCACCAAATCAAATAAATACAACTTTCTAAAACAAAAAGGACTAATTGATTCATAAAAAAACTCTTACGATTGATTTGATATGACATTCAAAAATGGGTAGATTTGCCTTGTACATAATGTATTTCTGATTTGATATGACTTTCCAAAATGGGTAAATTTTCCTTGTTCATAATGTATTTTTATTGAAAAATATACTATGTACAATAGCAAAGAATATTATTATCTAGAAGAAACCCTACTGTCATTGGTACACTCATTTTACAAACAACAACCTCATATAAAACTCATCATTCCTCTCTCAGCTTTCATTGCAACAACTCTGAACAATTTTTGAAAACGAGTTCTAAAAATGGCTATTGAACTAAACTACAGATTAATGTGAGGTGGCTTAAGATTGATTACTTGAAGTGATGCCATTCTAAGTTCATTTAGTATGGCAAGTTATGGTCAGAATTACTGGCAATTATAGTTAGTTATGGTGAAACTTGTAAATTGTGTTTGATTTATTTTTTAATGCATAGTGTCATGTTTGTTTCAATTACATAGTGCTACATTGCATTTATCAAAATAAAAGAATTCATTTATTGACTTCGAATTTTTATTTTTAATTTTAATGAGGGCCGAAACCCTAAAGTATAAAAATTCAAGCTAACACTAGATTATCTCTATATGAAAAATGAAAATCTAATATAAAATTTGAATCTCGCCTTTGAATCTACTTATTTGGTCTTTGTTTCTTCTAATTTGACTTGGATTTTAGATATCCCTCACAACGAGAAGAATGTTGGCATTGATGAATTTCTTGTTTTCAATATAAGAAAGCTTACAAATCGATGCCCCCCAAAAGAATCTTCTACAGCTCTGATTTTCATTCTCATCCCAAAAATAAATTAGAAAATTGGACAAATGAATCACAAAACGATATTCACTTAAAATCAAAAGGCACCAAATCAAATAATTACAACTTTCTAAAACAAAAAGGACTAATTGATTCATAAGAAAACTTTTAGGATAGATTTGATATGACATTTCAAAACGGATAGATTTTCCTTGTTCATAATGTATTTCTGATTTGATATGACATTCCAAAATGGGTAGATTTTCCTTGTTCATAATGTATTTTTATTGAAAAATATATTATGTACAATAGAAAAGAATATTATAGTCTAGAAGAACCCCTGCTGTCATTGGTCCACTCATTTTAGAAACAACAACCTTATATAAAACTCGTCATTCCTCTCTCAGCTTTCATTGCAACAACTATGAACCATTTTCAAAAATGAGCTATGAAAATAGCTATTGAACTGAACTGCAGATTAATGTGAGGTGGCTTACGATTGATTACCTGAAAGATGCCATTCTAAGTTCATTTAGTAAGGCAACCTATGGTTGGAATTGATGGCAATTATAGTTGGTTATGGAGAAACTTGTTAATTGTGTTTGATATACTTTTTAATACACAGTGTCATGTTGTTTCAATGACATAGTGCTACACTGCATTTATCATAATAAAAGAATTCATTTTTTGAGTTTGAATCTTTATTTTATTTTAGGTACAAATGAGGGCCGAAACCCTAAAGTATAAAACTTCAAACTAACTCTAGATTATCTATGTATGAAAAATGAAAGTCTAAAATAAAATTTGAATCTCGCTTATGAATCTACTTATTTGGTCTTTGTTTCTTCTAATTTGACTTGGATTTTAGATATCCCTCACAACAAGAAGAATGTCGGCATTGTTAAATTTCTTGTTATCGATATAGGAAAGCTTACAAATCGATCCCCCCAAAAAGAATCTTCTACAGCTCACATTTGAATTTTCATCCCAAAAATAAATTAGAAAATTGGACAAATGAATCACAAAAGGGTATTCACTTAAACTCAAATGGCACCAAATCAAATAAATACAACTTTCTAAAACAAAAAAGAACTCATTGATTTATAAGAAAACTCTTAGGATTGATTTGATATGACATTCCAAAATGGGTAGATTTTCCTTGTTCATAAAGCATTTCAGATTTGATATGCCATTCTAAAATGGGTCGATTTTTCTTGTTCATAATGTATTTCTGATTTGATATGACATTCCAAAATGGGTAGATTTTCCTTGTTCATAATGTATTTCTGATTTGATATGACATTCCAAAATAGGTAAATTTTCCTTATTCATAATGTATTTTTATTGAGAAATATACTATGTACAATAGCAAAGAATATTATTGTCTAGAAGAACCCCTACTATCATTGGTACACTCATTTTACAAACAACAACCTTATAGAAAACTCATCATTCCTCTCTCAGCTTTCATTGCAACAACTTTGACGAATTTTCAAAAACGAGTTTGGAAAATGGCTATTGAACTGAACTGTAGATTAATGTGAGGTGGCTTAAGGTTGATTACCTGTAACACTTTGTACTTTTGGGTTTTAAATTGATATGACGTGTAATTGAATGTCGTTAAGGATTGATAGATATATACATTGTTGCTGTCATGCCTTATTATTAGATTAGGGGTTGTTGCTATGTTTTGTTATTGTTTTGAGAACGGAAGTTATTTCGGGGATGAAATTCTCTAAATGGGGAGAGATTGTGATAGTTTGTCTAGGTGACCACTCAAGCGCAAGAAAGTGGCGCTCGAGCATAAAATTGTTGCTCCCAGTATCTCTCGTGTTTGCAGGCGGACCGCTCTAGCGCAGGAAGTATCGCTTGTGCGTAGAAAGTGAGGTTGCCCTTGGCATTTTTATTAGTGTATTTGGAGTCTCCTTGTTCCATTTTGGGATGTTGATCAAAGTGGTAACATAATGGTAAAGTAAGAGTGAACCACGAATTTTGATTCGGATAATTTTCCTATGAACAGCCATCACTCTTTTGCCCTTTTCTTTTTCCACACTTCGAATTTGGATGTGAGGCTAGAACCATTGGAAATCTTGTTTCTGGGGCTTCGATTTGGACACAAGAATGACCTAAAATGGAGTCCGGGTGAGAGAGTTATGTCTGTTTGAAGTTTTGGTATCTGTGTTGGAAACAAGTGCGCTCGAGCGCCACGTAGAAAGTGGCGCTCAAGCGGACTGCGCGAATTTGGCAACTTAAAAAATGATTTTCTAGATCATTCTTTCCACTTCTCTTTTCCCTCTTCCTTCCCCTTATCCTAGGTCCGAAAACCCTTGATTTCTTGACCTAAATAGCTTCCGTTTCTCAAAGATTTGGCCAAGATCTCTTACCAAAAAGTGAAGAATACTTGAAACTCAACATTTTCAACCGATTGGATTTTGGATTTTTGAAAGGAGGCTCTTGATCTAGCTTCTTTGCTTGGCCTTTGAGGTAGGGGTTTCTAGTTCTCCTTCAATACTATCATTTATAGATAGATTTGTGGTATTTTTTTTTATATAAACACTAAATTTATATTTTTGAGCATATTGTGGTAAATCATGAGATTGGGGGTTTAGGATTTGAAATATTGGGGTTTAATTGTTGGGTTATGATTATGGGCTTATGAAATTGGGTGTATAATTAATAGAAGAGTTGGAATAAAAAGTGTTTGGGTGAAAAGCTTAATTTCTCTTAAAACCCTAGTTTGGTTCATAAACATAGAATATGGTTTTGCTTAAATTGAAAGTAGTATTATGAAATTGGGGTGTTAAATTGTACATATACAAGTTTAATTGCATTTTGAAAGTGGTTGGAAATTTATGTAAAAGTTGCGATTGAACTCTTATTGTTGATCTTTTAAATTACGTTATAATATGAAACTAAATTTGGGTAAATAAATTTGTTAATGAGATGGATGATACGGAATTTGTGATAAGATGATAAAGTGAAGATTTAAGAATTTTATTGTGTAGTTAAAAAGTGATTTTATACCTCAAAACTAAAAGCCTAAATTTATGTTTAACTCTAGTTATGAAGTTTTATTTTGGAAAATGAATAATACTTCAATTAACATTAAATTTATGAAATTAAGTCTATGTTGGGTTAAGATGAGTGTGAACAATGATAAAATGGAGATTGTGAAATATGATGGTGTTATATGAAGGAGTTGTATCAAAGAAATTAAATGTTAGAGATTTAATTTATAACCTTAGGTAGTAATTGATAATCAATGTGTTGTAAAAATTGAATTTGAAGACTTGATAATAATATGGAAAAGTAAAGAAATAATTTGAACCCAAGAGTTGTGAACACTTTAAAGATGAATCTTTATGTCTCCATGGATGTGTTGTTATATTTTTGTAATAAAATAATGAATGATTTGATGGATAATGAAGAAGGTCGTGGAACATATTTGTACTTGTTATGTAAATGAAATTTTAATGTATGGTGGATGTGTATTGAACTAATGTGTTACGGAAATAATGGAAGATGTGTTGGCATTGCCCACTAATTTTAATGATGGATTGTGATGTTACCTTGGGTTCTGTTTCCCACCGTATATTGAGTCGGCAAAGCGTAGCGCTTGAGATAGGTTCTGATTTCCTTCCGGAGTAGCGCCCGGTAAAGCGTGTGGTATGTTGAGGTTCCGCGTTCCTCCCGGCTTGTGACCGGTAAAGCATGAGGTTTCGCGTTCCTCCGGCTTGTGATCGATAAAGCGTGAGGTTCCGCATTCCTTCCAGCTTGTGACCGGTAAAGCGTGTGACTCATGGAGATGACTTGGTATTGGATCCGGTATTTGATGTGAACTTAATTGAATGAATGGAAAATGAAATGGTAATTGGATTAGGGATTGGTGATGATGAACTCAATGGATTGCTTGTGACTATAAGGGAATATTATGAGTTTTGTTTTGTAAACAATTGAGAAATTGAGTTAAAAAGGGTTTGTTATTCTTGTGTTATGCTTGAACTCCAATCCTTTGGATTTGGATGTTATGGAGTATGGTAATTGGAAGTAGTATAAAGGGAAAAACGGAAATGAAATGAGGAATAATTTGAAATTGGGTTAATAAATTTAAGATGATATTCTTTCTTAAATGTACTTGTTTTCAAAGAGAATTTTTGGCTTGCTAATGATGAGAGACTACATATATGGCATGGAGTTTTCTTAAATGTTCAAATGAAATTTTAAGAAGAAGATACTCTTCATATAATATTTTGAACTTACAAAATGTCACCTTACTATATGGTATCACCCTGCATGCATGATCATTTCTATTTATGTGTTAGCTATTGTTGTAAAACTATGAGATTCCTACTGGGCATTAGTGCTCACCCCTCGTTGTTTTATTCTTTTAAGGAAGAGAAATTCGAATTGATTAGTTGAAGAGTTATGGAGTCCATGTATTTTTTATGTA
Source organism: Camellia japonica (assembly GCA_030407325.1). Taxonomy (NCBI): domain Eukaryota; kingdom Viridiplantae; phylum Streptophyta; class Magnoliopsida; order Ericales; family Theaceae; genus Camellia; species Camellia japonica. The sequence goes on along the minus strand of JAPPVO010000010.1, from coordinate 42,838,905 downwards.
TAATTTCATCATAGATGTGAAAGGAATGAATAATGTATCTTGTTGTTTGCAATTATTTATTTGTAGCTTCGCAGTAGAAGCTTGGCATTTATTATTGTTATTATTGTATTTATTGAGAGAGAGAACATGTATTATTATGTTTCTATTTCTCAAGGGTAATGGATATTTGTTTAAAAAAAAAAAATGGACCTAAATTACTGGCTTTGGTAATGTTTCCGAGTAATTAAAATTTAGGGCATGACATTACCTGAAGTGATGCCATTCTAAGTTCATTTAGTATGGCAGGTTATGGTTGGAATTACTGGCAATTATAGTTTGATATGGTGAAACTTGTTAATTGTGTTTTTTCTATTTTTTAATGCATAGTGTCATGTTTGTTTCAATAACATAGTGCTACACTGCATTCATCAAAATAAAAGAATTCATTTCTTGACTTTGAATTTTTATTTTATTTTAGGTACAAATGAGTGCCGAAACCCCAAAGTATAAAAATTCAAGCTAACATTAGATTATCTCTGTATGAAAAATGAAAATCTAATATAAAATTTGAATCTCGCCTTTGAATCTACTTATTTGGTCTTTGTTTCTTCTAATTTGACTTGGATCTTAGATATCCCTCACAGCGAGAAGAATGTTGGCATTGTTGAATTTCTTGTTATCGATATAAGAAAGTTTACAAATCGATCCCCGCACCCTCCCCCCCCCGCCCCGCCCTGCCCCCCCCCCCCCCAAAAAAAAAGAATCTTTTACAGCTCACATTTTCATTCTCATCCAAAAAATAAATTAGAAAATTGGACAAATGAATCACAAAAGGATATTCACTTAAAATCAAATGGCACCAAATCAAATAATTACAACTATCCAAAACAAAATGGGCTAATTGATTCATAAGAAAACTCTTAGGATTGATTTGATATGACATTCCAAAATGAATAGATTTTCCTAGTTCATAATGCATTTCTGAATTGATACGACATTCCAAAATGGGTAGATTTTCCATGTTCATAATGTATTTCTGATTTGATGTGACATTCCAAAATGGACAAATTTGGTTTGTTGATAATGTATTTTTGATTTGATAAGGCATTCGAAAACGAGTGAATTTTCCTTGTTCATAATATATTTTTATTGAAAAATATATTATGTACAATAGAAAAGAATATTATAGTCTAGAAGAACCCCTGCTATCATTGGTCCACTCATTTTAGAAACAACAACCTTATAGAAAACTCGTCATTTCTCTCTCAGCTTTCATTGTAACAACTATGAACCATTTTCAAAAACGAGCTATGAAAATGGCTATTGAACTGAACTGCAGATTAATGTGAGGTGGCTTAAATTGATTACCTGAAAGATGCCATTCTAAGTTCATTTAGTAAGGTAGGCTATGATTGGAATAGATGGCAATTATAGTTAGTTATGGAGAAACTTGTTAATTTTGTTTGACATACTTTTTAATGCACAATGTCATTTTTGTTTCAATGACATAGTGCTACATTGCATTTATCATAATAAAAGAAATCATTTTTTGACTTTGAATCTTTACTTTATTTTAGGTACAAATGAGGGTTGAAATGTTAAAGTATAAAAATTCAAATTAACTCTAGATTATCTTTGTATGAAAAATGAAAGTCTAAAATAAAATTTGAACGTCGCCTATGAATCTACTTATTTGGTCTTTGTTTCTTCTGATTTGTCTTGGATTTTAGATATCCCTCATAACAAGAAGAATGTTGGCATTGCTGAATTTCTTGCTATCGATATAGGAAAGCTTACAAATCGATCCCCCTAAAAAAGAATCTTCTACAGCTCACATTTCCATTCTCATCCCAAAAATAAATTACAAAATTGGACAAATGAAGCACAAAAGGGTATTCACTTAAACTCAAATGGCACTAAATGAAATAAACACAACTTTCTAAAACAAAAAGGACTAACTGATTCGTAAGAAAACTCTTAGGATTGATTTGATTTGACTTGACATCCCAAAATGGGTAAATATCCCTTGTTCATAATGCATTTCTAATGTGATATGACATTTCAAAATGGGTCTATTTTCCTTGTTGGTAATGTATTTCTGATTTGATATGACATTCCAAAATGGGTATATTTTCCTTGTTTGCCTAGAAGAACGCCTACTCTCATCGGTACACTCATTTTACAAACAACAACCTTATATAAAACTCATCATTCCTCTCTTAACTTTCATTGCAACAATTTGAACCATTTTCAAAAACAAGCTCTAAAAATGGCTAGTGAACTGAACTACAGATTAATGTGAGATGGTTTACGATTGACTACCTGAAATGATGCCATTCTATGTTCATTTAGTAGGGCAGGTTATGGTTGGAATTGTTGGCAATTATAGTTAGTTATGGAGAAACTTGTTAATTGTGTTTGATTTACTTTTTAATGCATAGTGTCATGTTTGTTTCAATGACATAGTGCTACATTGCATTTATCATAATGAAAGAATTCATTACTTGAATTGAATTTTTACTTTATTTTAGGTACAAATGGGGGCCGAAACCCTAACGTATAAAAATTCAAGTTAACTCTAGATTATCTCAGTATGAAAAGTGAAAGTCTACAATAAAATTTGAATCTCGCCTATGAATCTATTTATTTGGTCTTTGTTTTTTCTAATTTAACTTGGATTTTAGATATCTCTCACAAGAAGGAGATTGTTGGCATTCTTTGGATCTTGAGCTTGAAATATTTGTGATGCTACATTTTGGTTTATAATTTGTATTTGAATTTTTGAATATTTCACTTGTTCTAAGTGTCCTAAACTTTTAAAAGAATTTTGTAACTATATTTTGAGAGATTTGATATTGAATTGCCATTGACAAACAGGTTGGAGAAGTAGGCCCAATTCTTAACACCATGGCTGTGATGTTAGAGAACATCTCAAATATTACAGTTATAGCCAGAACTACTATTGCTGTCGTTTTTCGTACTGCTCAAATCGTAGCCTCTATACCAAATTTGTCATATAAAAACAATTCAAGGAAGTTAAATTTTTTTAATGATTATATTGCTTTCTCTTGTTATTTCAATCCTTTATCTAACCTTGCATCTAAGTTTATCTTTTTCCCCTCAGGGATTTCCTGAGACTTTATTTCATCAGTTACTCCCAGCTATGGTCCATCCAGATCATGAAACTCAAATCGGAGCTCACCGTTTGGGCACAATCCATGAAACTCTCTCAAGAATTGTTTTTGTCTTTTATTCTTTAGCTGCCCTGTTTGGAAAGATGGGAAATGAAAGGTATTTCGCAAAGGGAAATGTTAGTCTTGATAACAAAGAAAAACTAGTTACTGAAGGACAACTAACAAACAACAACAGCGGGATGCTGAACAGAATCAAGTCAACTTATAGTCGAGTCTATAGCATCAAAAGTGTATTAGTACTTCCAACAGTAGATGAAAATTCTTTCAACAATTTAAATAAGGATTTGGTAGGTTTTGGCATTTTCATTTTTGTTTAGAAACTCTTATTTGTTAAATAACTTAATATACATTGTTAGGCCCATTTCTTAACAACCTAAGCTTTTGACATAATTGATAACTTAACATGGTATTAGTTTAAGATCTGACTTTAGCCCTTAATTGAGATTCCTTATAGGTATCAAGTCACATATATTTTGGATTGTTGACTCATATGACCATTGTTTTATTCTTTCAATAACAGGAAGTAACTTCTCTTAGGCTGAGTAGCCGCCAGATTAGCCTTCTACTTTCTTCAGTTTGGGCACAATCTATCTCTCTTGCAAATATGCCTGGCAACTATGAAGCAATTGCTCATACATACAGCCTAGTGTTACTGTTCTCTCGTGGCCAGGTAATTGTTGATTTGTATTTGGTTTTACGGTTTATTCTGATGTTCGGTTTTTTCTTTTTTATAGAATATTATTTGGGTTGTGGAAGTTTCATTTATGTTCATAACACATGTGCATCACAATTTCTATTAAAATCCTAAACAAGGAGGTTTAGTTTTCTGAATTTGTTTGGCCTCCCCTCGACCCTTGTAGAGACTTGGTTCCTTCAACTAGAGCATAAAACTTGCGCCATACAACTCATCTAGTCTTCAGAACTAATTAATGTTATCTTGTAGATTTGGCTTCAATTAGTTTTGTTAATAGCATGTATGTGTATTTACATGTTGTCTTGGTTCCCCTGCTTTTCCCTCTTTCCCCATTTTTTTCCTCCTTTACTCTTTCCCTCATCTTTTTCTCTCTTTATTCTTCCCCTTATTCACTCAGCAACACATGTCTTGATATTGCTATGATTTACATTCACATTGTGCTTTCATTTATCAGTGATTCATTCCATCTTTAGGTTTCATATTATTCAATTTTGCAATAATTTACTTTTGTTATAAGAGAAACCGTACAACAACTTCTTCTTCTTCCTCTTTTGTAGTATTTTAACAATTATTTATATTTATTTGATAAAAAATTATTACAAACCATCCCAACCAACCACTGTTTTCCAGGTAGGAGTTGTTCCACTACCATCTTTTTGCCCCGCCGGTTACTAGAAAACAAGTGGCATGGTAGCTTTCTAGGCTATTGTGGAACTTCCTTTATCAGATATAGTTCCCCATGAGATCTGTGATTTTGGAAATTCATTCATTGGATCATCAGGCATGTTAAATCAGATTTTCCATGACATGTTGTAATCTGGTAGTCTATGGTAGATTTTGTTAATTCTGTTAAATTTGGTCAATTCGCCATATGTAATAAGCATAATTATCCTTTGTCTGGCTCAATATCTTTTTCTGGGCCTTTTTTTTTCTTTCTTTTTTTTTTTTTTTTTTGGGTATACATTTGTAGGCCTTTTCTTATTACAACTCATCATGTTTGCAAAACTCCAGTCAAGAGGCTCTAGTCCGAAGTTTTCAGCTAGCTTTTTCCTTGAAAAGAATTTCTCTCATTGAAGGAGGTTAGCATCCAAACCAACTATTATGCTTATATTTTTGTAGGTTGGATGGAATTTCATTTAATTTGCCTATATATGGCGCTTCTTCTTCTTCTTCTTTTTTTAATTTTTACTTTTTATATTTTTATATATGCTTTGTTATTTATTTCCATTTTTCGTGTTTAATGAAATGCCATAATAGTGACGTAATGAATGAGTAAGATTGACTTGGTGGGACATCAACTGTGCCAACTCAAGACATGTCCTGTTGTTTCCACAGGGCCATTGCCATTGTCACGACACAGATCCCTCTTTACTTTGGCAACTTCAATGATTATCCTTTCATCGAAAGCCTACAATATACTTTCCCTTCTTCCATGTGTTAAGGCTGCTCTTACAAATAAAATGGTATGTGGTTCATTGCAGATCACGGTTTTATTTCCATATCCTTGTTAATTATTTCCTAAAGAAATCAATGCTGCTGAATGCCAATTCTTTTTGGTTTTTTTTTTTTTTTTTGCATCATCATTCTCATTTACATCATGAAGACTACCTCGTATTGTGAAAATAACATTAGTATAGTATATATACTAATATTATTCTCACACAAATATGCTTTACCATGTTTATATCTTCTCAGGTGGATCCGTTCTTGCATTTGGTAGAAGATTTCAAGTTACAAGCAGTTGACACTGGTTCTCCCCTTCCCAAAACTATTTATGGATCTAAGGAAGATGATAGTTCTGCTTCAAAATATCTCTCAGAAATAAAAATCATAGAGGACTAGTCTAGGGAATCCTTGGCATCTGTTTATGGTGAAGAATTTGGATAAGTCATCATCAGATGTAAAACTTTGGCTTCTTTTGGGAGCATCCTTTTTTGACTTTTTAGTTTGACTTATTTTTGTGTTTAGTGATTGTTTAAAAAAAATTATGTCAAATTTTTTAAATTAAAAAAAAAAAACAGAAAATACAAAGGTAAGCCAATTTTCGTAATTATATATATCTATATAATAAAGCAGAACAGATTTTGAAAATATAAAATGTATCAGAGATACATTTCTTTTGAATGGTTGAGATCAGTCCTAAAAATATATTAACGGTGCAGATCAATTAGATTCCCGCTCAAATCCTCTCTGCTCTCTCTCTCTCTCTCTCTCCCACGTCTGCCCAAACACGTCTGTTTTCAGTACCACACACATTCTCCTTAACTCCCTCTCTACACGACTGCCTTACCTCTCCCTCTATTCCTGACCAACGGCATTTTCTTCACACTCTTCTTCTCTGTGGCTTACTACCTCCTTCATTTCTCTTTACGACGACCGCTTCATCCTCGAAGAAGATTGCCGCCTCTTTCCTTGCTCATTCTCCACCTCTGCCTCTGCCATTGTTGATTGTACCGCCCCCCTCCTGTGCCCAAACTGATACATCCACTGGCTGTACTTTCGGATTTCAATTCTCTTTAGCTTTCTCCCTTATTTGTGTCGGCTTCGCGATAAACAGGTATGGTTCGATCACGGCAATGTCATTTGTTTCAAATTGGGATAGTTCATGTGTACGATGACGACCCATTATCGTCTTCAAGAACAGAGGTATTTTACCCCAATTTTGGGCTTCTGCAGTTCTTTATTTTACATTCTGCAGTTCTATTGATTGGGTTTGATTTTTTTTCCCCTTCTCTCTCAGTTCTTCGCCTTCATTTCATGAATACACATTCTGGGTTTAAAATTGGGTTTATTTAGCCTTCCAATCTGTATAATTTGGGGTTTGATTTCCTGTTTTTATTAGAATTTGGTGGCCAATACAGACTTAAAGGTTAAATCTAACTTCATAATTGTGTATTAAAGTTCTATTTATTAATTGTTTGAATGATTGTTTATTGTTAATTGGCGGTTTTCATTATTTTTAATCTCGATTACTATCTCTTCGCAGTGCTATGCATATGCATATCTGTTTTACCTAACACATGCCCTCTATGGCCATAACATGTTTGATAGTTTGCCTATGAGAGACCTACCACAATGATCAAACACTATTCTGCCCTGAGTTGGTGGGGCTGTGACTGTTTTGTTATGCTGTGTCTGTTTTGGCAATTATTTTAGGATTTTGTTTATGGGTCATTTAGGTTGGGTATCGTCTCCCAAACCCACCAATTTTAGGGCTTTTAATCAATCTAATACATGCCATTCTCCCAAACCCACAATTTTTTTTTAATGTTTTTGAGAATCTCTAGGTTTTTTAATCCTTAACTTATATTCTGAATTTTTTTTCTCCCAATAGTAGCTTTAAGACCCATCGTTCAACACTAAATTGGAGGTATTTTACATTGTCTCTTTATTGGTTTTTCTTTAGTTCTTCAGTATTTTACATTGTCTCACACACACTCAATGGTTTATATTTTAGCAATGAATTTGATAAAACAGTAAGTATGGTTTATTTGATCAAAAAACTGGTTTGTCTGACATTCATCATATTGGTTTCCAATTTTGTGTAGAACACTCAATGGTTTATAGTTGGTTTTTTATTTATTGTAAAAAAAATCAGTTTTTACCAAACAGGTTATTAATGCTTGATTGCTTGATTTAGCCAGTGCTAAATTTATCAGGCACAATTCGAGTTGGATTCGCATTTAAAAACTCATAGCCTCACTAAAATAAAAGAATGAATAAAATTACAACTGAAAGGAGTTTTGTTAAACGAGATTACCAATAACAAAAACCTAATAGATATCATTATTATTTTATACAAATGCCATTCTTTTGCTCTTTGATTTACTATTCATGCTTGAATGAACTATTTTAAATATTGATTATAATTTGATTATTTGTGTCAAATTTAAAGGTTCATAGCAGGTTTGAATTTCTTGATTATTAGCAGAACACTTTTCATTTTTTTTACACTGATAAATTTATCATTGTTAAAATTAACAAAAACCGGCAACTCTCTCTCTCTCTCTCTCATTCTTTTTTCCCAATTAAAGTAAAGAAAACAATATAAAAAATAAATTTTTTTTACCCAAATTAAAAATTAAAACACAAACACTGTTACATTTTGCAGTTTCCAGGTATTTAGCAAGTTTGAAAATAAATGTAAAAAACCAGCAACCCCATTAATGCTTGATTGCTTGATTTAACGAGTGATAAATTTATCACTGTACAAAAAAATATTTGGTTGGATATAACAGTGCTAAATTTATCAGCCACTAAGATAAATGTAAAAAAATATCAACTTTTCCTATACAGTCTCTGATAAATTTATTATTATTGAAAATAACAAAATTCAACAACCCCATTGATGCTTGATTGCTTCATTTAAACAGTGATAAATTTATCATTATTAAAAAAAAAAATACACCAACTCATTCTAACCAACTAGTGATAAATTTATCACTATAAGAAAAAAAAAAAAAAAACACACACACACACACACACACAACAACAACAACAACAACAACAACAACAACATTTAATAACAATATCAAAAAAAAAAAAAAAAAAAAAAATTACTCAAAAAATTCCTCAATCATTCAATGCATTACCGAAATGATATATCTTTCCAAAAATATTCAATCATTCAATGCAACTAACACCTCTCAACAAAGTAATTCAATTAAAAATAATACAACTAAACCAAAGCTTCTATACATGTCTTGCAATTACGAATTCCCATCTTTCACACGTAGTGCACCTAATTCTCTTGATTTCACTCTTAGAATGTATTCTCTTTGTTCCTAGACATCCAGCTGGTCTCTTACAAAGAGGAGGTAGAACAACGTCATCATTATCAATTACATTTGGCTTCCACATACTAGGAACTGGATAGATAGATTGCGAATACAAATGACAATAACTATGAATATGGTAGTAATCATCAAAAAAACAATTCAAATCTTTCTCATCCCTTTTTATAGCACAAAAACCATGTTTGCAAGGAAAAGAATCAATTTCTTACAATCGACAAGAACAAGAACGTTTCCCAATATCGACCATAACTGAATGATCTAATTGGATTTCATAAATGTCATCGCTACATTTCTTAATTATCCATACCTTTGTATCATTAAAAAAATAATACGATTCCACTTATTCTCAACTTCTCTCCTATTTGAAAATTGCTCCATTAGTTTCACTCGTAAAGCATCAACAAGACTAGTAGAAAACAAATGGCGCTCATCCTTATTCCATGAATTAAAAGATTTTGCAACATTTGTGTACATTTCATCATATCTCTTGCCTTGAAAATAAGCATTACACCAAAGCTCATTAGGCAAATTCTCAAAAAACTTCTAAATACTACGACTACAACAATCCTTAAATTCTTCAAATAGCTCATTAAACAACTCAATAGTAGGAGTATATGCATATCTACTAAAAAGAGTAAGCAAATACTCTTTAAATTCATGACTTTTCATTGACAAAAAGAATGAGAATAAAACGAAAATACCTCAGCTAAAGCTTTCAGCAAACCTCCATATCAATCGGTCACAAACACAATATCCCTTCCCAGAGTCAAAATAACCAATAATTTTAACAAGAACCAATGCCAACTATCGTAATTTTCATTATCAACAATGGAAAAATATAACGGATATAGCCATACAAAAAAATATACACTTCATTAGTAACAAACAAAAATGATTACAAAACAAAAGCAAAACTAATAATACCAAACCAATGATAAATTTATCACTAATAGATTGACCATGCTCCATAATCAACGCTCTCCAATAACAAAAATGATAAAATTGTCACTGTTTTAAAAATAATAACAAATGACACAAAATATACCTTGGTTATGTCTTTTGTTGTAGGAGCCAATAAACAACCTTTGTGTCTTCCTTTCAAGAAAGTTCCATTAAGCGTTAACACAGGCTAATAATACTTGAAACCATGAATACATGCCTCGAAAGTGAAAAACAATAATGTCTTCCTTTACTATCAACATCAAATTTCATATAAAAAACACTCCCTGGATTAGCATCATTAGTGGCAGCAACATGCCAATGAAGATCGTCAAATGACAATGAATAGTTACCAAAAACAGCACGCCTTGCTTTTTCAACACCCATCCATGCTTGTCGATAAGAAACTTTTGTTCAATAGTAGTCATTGAAATCATGAACCACCTCACTAACCGATGTCAAATGCTTAGTACGAACCCCACTTGAAATTAACCCACCAATCATACTCGAAGTCATCCTAACATGCTTAACTGCACGAAAAGAATATCTACACATATGAACATCATCAAATTGTTTAATAACAAAAGCTTTACTAGAATTTTCCACTCTAGCATACACATTTCATAAATATCCCAAATCAGCCCTTGTCTTACGATGAACAGTGATACGATCTTTATCATTCTTAATGAAATCAAAATTAAAATCGAAATAAATAGAATACTTTGACAACCCATCCCAAATTCAACAATTCCTTGAGCAAACCTTTGTCCTACTTCTTTTATATAATTAACCCAACCATCGGAGAGTAAAGGTTTCCGTTGGTTTGAATAAAATGAAGGCAAAAAATAAGTTTCACAAACAACACAACTAATACTACTAGCTTCACCATCACAAATTATTGAACCTTCACCCAAAGTGAAAAATCTAGAAATCGCCTAGATATTGATTTGTGATTATGTATCAATTTTAACAGAAAATAGCAATTCCAATCAAACAATCAAAGACAAATCAACACAATGATTTTAACGTGGAAAAACCATAATTAGAGCGCCTCCAATTGTGATAAAAAAACATGGGCAAAAGCCACAAAACAATCCACTAAGAAGACATAAAGGAATTACACAAGTGTACTCTCAATTACCTAGCAAATCCACGCCTGAATCGAACCGACCCCTATGTGCCTCTTCCAACCCCATCTTTACCTCGGAATTGTCTTGCCCAACGTTGAATCCACAACGCTGATATTGAATCCACGACGATGAGCCACTCTAGAATCCACCAAAGCTTCAGGCCCAAATTCCATGGAATCCACCAAAGAATAACTCTCTCTTTTTGAATAAAACAAAATAAAACAAACCCTTTGATATAATCACTCAATTCATGATATCAACTCTTACGGATATCAAAGGAAACAAGTAAAGAAGCTCAAGATAAAAACCCTAATACCCAATAAGAAGATTTGGAAGCCGTAACCCTAAAAACGGATGAAACCACATATTTATAGAAAATTGATTCGCGATCTCCGTTCGAGCGCAAGAATGGCCGCTCGAGCGGATCTACGCTCGAGTGGGAAAAAACAACTCCCAGTACTTTTGCAAGCTAGTGAAACTTCTAAAAGGTCGTGATCTCCGCTTGAGCGCAGGAATGCCCGCTCGAGCGGACTAAACAATTTCGATTGTAATTTTGCTTCTTGCTTCGGGGGTGCTGCCCCTCGACCCTGCCTAAGCGCTGTCCCGGACCCACCAAGGGGCACCTTCGCGAGTTGATCGGGCAACTCAATCCTCGACATAGTCAGCGAAGTGGCAAATATGAAAGAATTAACTCCTGAAACATCTCTGCAAGGCACAATTCGGGTTGAATTTGCATATAAAACTCATAGCCTTACTTAAATACAAGATTGAATAAAATTACAACTGAAAGGAGTTTTGTCAAATGAGATTGCCAAGAATAAAAACCTAACACAAAGAACACACTTAATTGAAACATCAATATGGCAAATATCACAAGAAAGTGCAAGTCTAGCCATAACCTCCAAATCCTCATCATTTTTTAGACCACAACAATAATGTCCAAGCATTGAATACGAAAGATTCAAAGATCTACCAACTAACTCACTCCATTTTGCACATAATTTATATACTAAATCCTTGAAATTAAATCCATCATTATACTTGATAACTAATATCACACATCTAAACTTGCACATAATAAACAAAGAATTTTCGATCACTATAAATCCTACCACATACAACAATTATATTTCAGCAAACAATTCAAACAAATTAAAACAAAATTCTAATACAGTGATAAAATTATTGACCAACTCAAACACATCCAAAAATCACAAAATCATATTAATCTTACCTATCATCCCATTTACAATTTTACATTGAATCTAGAAAATTCAATGTATGGACTTTCTATTGCATAAAATATTTCCCAGCAAGTATATTGAGTGTATTATTCTCATCTTCTAGATTATAATGAGTTAAAATAGCACCCTTATCTACACAATTAAACCACTACACAGCTTTTTCATCTCCTAATCTTATACTTACTAATAAATTTATCACTGTAGAAAATAACAAACTAGCAACTCTGTTTAACCAAAACAATTTTGCAACAAAAAAAATCCAATATTCATCACATGTACATATCTAAAACCTTTCAATATCATGATGAAAACACAAATTCAATCGCAAAAATAACATCATAACAATAATATCAAAAACAAAATCAAAATAAAAAACTCAAACAAAAAGTATATAACTCTATATACATATCCCTTTATATAAATTTCACACAATAATACACTGTTCTTAAAATAAATCGCAACAAATCAACAAATAATCAAACAGTTTCCAAAATCAACAAATCAATAAAATCAAAGAATCATAGAATCACATATATGTATAGATATAGATACACACGCGCACACACACACACATACACACACACATACACATATATGTATATCAATAAAACAAACCAAAAACCTAACAAAATCACGAACATGATCACAAAAATCAACTACAGTTGCAGCTAAACTCTACGATCATCAACTACAATAAACTCCAAATCAATTGTAACTCAACTTCAAATTGCAAATAGATTTGAACACAACTCACCGATGATCTCCAAGTATAGAATCAGTTCCATTCACTCACTAACCAGTTCCACATTCAAATTCCTGCTCCCAGAAGCTCACAAAAATCAAATAGAACCACAAAATTCAAACCAAACATGCAATGTATAACATCAAAGGAACAAAATCGGGATAAAAAAATATAACAAGACTTCATGGCGTATGAGACAAAAACTCAAGACCTAATGGGTAATACATTTAATTATTGGGATCGACTGGTAAAATTGCCTTTTATGAATGCTATAGATCCAATCGCGTTTTTTTTGGATTCATAAGGACATAATATGTCTAACTATCCAAATTAGCATTTTGTTTGGATCCATAAGGACCGTAGATGTCTATCTATTCAAATGTTTGGGTCCATAACAACACTATATGTTTATCTGTCCTCTCCGTCTCCTTTCACGCACACTATTTTCTTTCTGTGTATGTGTGTGTACGTGCGCGCGCGCGTTCTGCTTTCAATCAGTTTGAAACCCTAACACACACACACTCTTTCTCCCTCTCTCTCTCTCTTGTGCAACAACGAAGACCTGCTGATCAATGGAGGATCCACGATTCTCGAAGCCTGTTCATGATAACATCCACGGAAACATCTATCTTGATCAAGTAACACCTTTCAATTTCTTAAAATAATTTTGTTTTTGGATTTTCAAACTATTTCTCAAATTAATATATGTTTTCAGTATTGTCTCAATTTTTTCACTTGTTAATCATCGAAATATAGAACCATTTTGTGCTTGAGACTTTGTATTTTGGTCCAGTTGATGAAAATTCTTCATTTAGTTTGATTTGAAGTGATGTAGTTCAGAATTGAATAATTTCTACAAGCAGAGCACATGCGTCACTTTGTGAATATAGATTTTTTTGCTTTGTTGCCTTTGTATTTGTATTTTTCAATACTGTTTCAATTTTTCAGAAAATCCTATGCAGATAATATAGATTCAATTTGTACATATAAAAAATACTAGTATAGATAAAGCAAAAAATATTAGGACAGAGAGAATCGATTTGCACATATAAGAAAAATACTAGGACAAATAGATTGAAATAATTTGGACAGATAGATTGAAAACATTAAAACAATTTGGATAGATAGATTAAAAAAATAAAAATATTAGTAGGTTAGGTTAATTTGAAAATATAGGTTAAAAATATTGTAACAGATATGCCAAAATAAATTTGAACAGATTGACATACATATGTTAAAAATAATTTGGACATATAGATTAAAAATAATTTGTACAGATAGGTTAAAAATATTAAGAAAGATAGGTTAAAATAATTTAGTAATAGATATCTTAATTTTTTTTTTAAACAAATTAAAATACATAGGTTAAATATAATTTGGACAAATAGGTTAAAAATATTGAAAAGGATAGATTAAAATAATTTGGATAGATAGGTTAAAAAAATCAAACAAATAAAATACAAATTTAAACAGATAAGTGATATTTATGGAACTAAATCTGTTAAATCCTTACGCATGGACTTTTGACCAACATTGTATTCTGAATAGTTGTACCATGTGTAGAAAATGTTTCATAGAAGGACCGTGTAAACAAACAAGATTTCAACGTATTTAATATGTCGTCGGTCTTCAAAATATCAGTGTTTCATTTGATCTTTAATATTTTAATTGTGTCAATTTAATTATCAATTTGTATTCTGAGTGTCATTTTCCATCTAAATTTTGACAAAAACACAGTTTTTTTTTACTATGAAATTTGGACAGAAACATTGGTAGGGACCGTTCAAACACAAACGAGATAGGTTGGAAACCAAATTGACATAATTAAAGTGTAAGGACTAATTTGTTTAAGTTGAAATAATAGAGACTAAAGCGAGATTTGGGTTAAATTATAGGGGTAAAAAGTATAATTCACCCTAATTTTTTTTTTCTACATCCAAATTCCTATCTAAATCTATGATCTAAACATAGGGTTACAAAGGAGCCAAACCGAGTTTTGGAAGACTCAAGCTTGGTTCATTTGTTTATCAAGCTCGATTATCCAATTCGAGCTCGGGCTTGGCTCGACTCAAAACTCAATAATGAAATTTCTTTTACTATTATTTAATTATTTAACATATAAATCATATATTTATGTCTTTATTTTATTTATATATATTTTTATATTACTTAATATATAAATAATATATTTATTTTATAATTTAAATAAAAATAAATGAGTCGAATTTATTCGAGCTCAAACTCTCATTTACATAACGATCCTAAAAGTCAAGCTTAAATTCATTTATTTATTTATTTAAACAAACCAAACTTAATCAAGATGGCGAATTATTCCATTTGTTTAAAGTCCTATCTAAACTCATCCTTAAGGTCCAAGTACTCATGTAAATTGATTATTAGCATAGTTGCCTTAAACATCATATGATAATGTCCTCCAGCGTACTCTCTATATTTTGCAGATGCGCGTTATTCATCTCTACATCATCAATGTATTTAACCCAACACTGAATTCCTACTCATGTACAATTGTGTTTCTTAATGTGCATCCAATTTTTCTTTTTCTTTTTTTAATTTAAATTTCTTCCATAGAATTGAAGGTTTGTTTGAACTTTACGAGTTGATTTAGTGGGTGCAACTTAGGGTCTGGGTATGTGCTCCATTCAGATTTCAGGTTCCCATTAGATATTATCAACTTTTTCAGGATATGCCCGCATACTCTGTCTGAGATTTACTTAATTCACGTGAGGGTGCGTTTTACGTTGGTCTCAAGCTTAATTGAGATATGCATAAATTGATTCGGACAGTCGGTAATAAAAATAAAAAATAAAAATTCAAGGTATTGGTGGTTGGGAGGTCCATTGGACAAGACAATTAATGTGGGCCAAACTAAGCCATCTATTTTTTGAAATAAAAAGGGGACATTTATCAAGTGTGCAACAACCTAAATTGAAGGATTTTCAAAATTCAATGAGTCAGAGAATATGGGCCAAACTAAGCCATCTATTAATGTGGGCCAAACTAAGCCATCTATTAATGTCTATGTCCCATTTGGTTCACCTCTTCCTTTCCAACCCAACGACAAAGTCCTCTAATCCCGAGGTTTTTTTAAGGATTTTTTGCTTTGATTTTTAGGAATTTTTGCTTTGATGATCAACCATGTATAACAAGTTGGTTAGTTCAATTTACCAGTTTCACAGTGACTAGTATCCGATTTACTTCTCAATCCAATTAAAAATTCAAATATGTATACATTTACCCAAGACTACATTATTACTATTATTATTTTGATTAAGATATGCCAAGATTTTCTTAGTGTGTGACAATTATTTTTTTGGATGAAATGTCAATAAATTTCAAATAGTAATCTTATAAATTGTTTGGTCTTTACTTTTTTCTTATAGACTAAAGGTTTCATTCTAGTGTGAATTACATAAACGGGCCAAGCATAAACGCACATGTTTTATGTGTTGAGAGGCAAATGTGGATTTTCTCATAATGTTAAGATTGCTAAACATAACATTTCAAAAAAACTCTTTATGTTGTATTTGGTTGAGGGATTTGAAGAGGAATTTGGACAGAGAAATGGAAAAGTTAGGTGAAATGTGAATAAAACATACCTATATTTCACCTAGTTTCACACACCTTTTCCCTTTCCCTTTCCAAATCCCTCTCCAAATCCTCTAACCAAACATAGTATTAGTGTACTGTTCCTAAACGTAACACTCCAATGTAAAACCTAACACTCTAGTACTTTTCTCAAACATAGCAATGTAATATTCCAAAAAAACTCTTTAGTATATTTTTCCTAAACGTAAGACTGCAATCAATGTAATAGACAAAAATTTCTTAATGTATTTTTTCCAAACGTGACTCCCAAAATATAATACTCCAGTATAACACATTAAATTAGTGTACTTTTTTCAAACGTAATAATGTAGCATTTCAAAAAAATTTCTTAATGTATTTTTTTTCAAACGTAACACTCCAGTCAATCTAATACATAAAAACTCTTTAGCATATTTTTTTTCAAACATAGCACTTTAATGTACACTTCAATGTAACACCAGAAAATCACACTAATAGAAATATATATTTTCACGCTTGACAATCAACACTTCAGCCACCAATCTCCCAAAACATATCTTACACACCTCATATTTTCATTCTCATCCCAAAAACGAATCACAAAATTAGAAATATGAATCATAAAAGAACATTCAGTTAAATTCAAATGGTATCAAATCAAATAAACACAACTTTTCAAAATAAAAAATGACTAATTGATTCATAAGAAAAACTCTTAAGATTAAATTGATCAACATTCCCGCATATAAAATTTACGGGTAAATTTTTCTATTTTTTTTTGTACTTTTTTTTTCTTTTTTCCCCCTAATGCTTGGTTTGGTCATAATGGAAAAATTAGTAAAAAACTAAATATAATAATAAAAAAAGTGAAAAAGAAAAATAACTTTTCAACCGACACTCGGTTAAACAGAAAGTTTTTTTTTTTTTTTTGGGGGAAGAAATCATAAGTCATGCTTCCGACAAAATTAAACCATCACATATGGTTCCTAATTTTTAGGATTTTTTTTTTGTTTTTTGTTTTTTGTCTTTTGTTTTTTGTTTTTTGTTTTTTTTCATTTCTTGCAAAGCAAACCAAAAATAATTTTATTTTTTTCAATTTCTTTACTTTTTAAGACTTCCCATCCAAAATGAGCCTTAGAACATAGGGACAATTGCTGAAAAATGATATACATTCAAAATAATTGTAAAGATAAGTATAACACTTGGTTACACTATCTAATGAATAAACTCAATAAGAAAAATATTTAAGATTCTTAAAACATCACCTCTAAAATCATCTTAATGACGTGGATCATTGCATGTTAATTGTTGATTTGTTTAGAAATCAATCAATTAAGATCCAATTCTACCGCAATAGTATCTGTAAATTAAGGAGTAATATTTTATAGGAGGCAGATTCCCTCCAATCCAAAATTTGGACTGAAGGGTGTTGTTTAGGCCCGTTTTGATTATTTGAACCATTCATTTTATTGGATATTTTGTGTATTTCATTCATACAAAAAATTAGATCGATTCGATAATCGTAACCTATTTAATTTATCGCATTTGTGATCAAAAAAATGGAGGATAATTGTATTTTTAAAAATAAACCATATATTTTTTTAGTGACAAACACGATAAATTGAGCAAGTTACAATTATTGGATCGATCTAATTTTTTTTATAGGTGAAATACATAAAGTATTCGACAAAATGAATGGTTTAGATTATTGGAACGAGACCCGTGTTGGGTCTAAAAGACCCAAATAGCGTCCTCCAATTCAAATTTTGGATGGGAGGGAATCCACCTTC
The DNA here is from genome assembly GCA_030407325.1 of Camellia japonica. NCBI lineage: Eukaryota > Viridiplantae > Streptophyta > Magnoliopsida > Ericales > Theaceae > Camellia > Camellia japonica. The sequence goes on along the minus strand of JAPPVO010000010.1, from coordinate 42,820,812 downwards.
CATTTTATAAGTTTCTAGAATTACTCTATTGATAACATTGTTGTCCTTTTTTTTTTCAGGTTTGGTCTTTTTGTAGTTCATGAAGTTTTGAAAAGCTAAAGTAGAAAAGAGGGAGGTTTAAGATTTGGTCTAAAGAAAAACATTGGAGGTGGCCATATGGCCATTTTTATTTATTTGCCCAAGCTAGCTCAGTGTTTAGGAGTGGTCTCTACAGACTCTGCACCCACAGTAAAATTTATCTTTTAAGTTGTTTCAATTCAATTTTGCCTTTAACTAATTGGGCAATTGATCCATTGGTAACTTAGGGATTGTTATGAAATTAATATTTATTTAATGAGCCTAGAAGTCAGGCTTGAATTCATTTATTTATTTATTTAAACAAATCAAACTTAATCAGGATTGCGGATTATTCGATTGGTTTAGAATCCTATCTAAACTCAGCGTTAAGGTCCAAGTACTCAATCTCATATAAATTGATTATTAGCATCATCATGTTCATGGAGATTAGGTTGCCTTAAACATCATAGGGTAGTGTCCTCCAGCGTAGCCTCTATATTTTGCAGATGCGCGGTATTCATCTCTACATCATCAGTGTATTTAACCCAACACTGAATTCCTACTCATGTTCAAATGTGTTTCTTAACGTGCATCCAATTTTTTATTATTTTTTTTTAATTGAAATTTCTTACATAGAACTGAAGGTTTTTGGAACTCTACGGATTGGCTTAGTAGGTGCAGCTTAGAGTCTGGGTATGTGTTCCCTTCAAATCTCAAATTCCTATTAGGTATTATCAATTTTTTTGTTTTGTCTGAGATTTATTTGATCCACATTAAAGAGCGTTTTACGTTGGTCTCAGACTTAATTGAAATATGCATAAACTGATCCGAATAATCGGTAATAAAAATAAAAAATAAAAATTGAAGGTTTTGGTGGTTGGGAGGTCCATTGGACAAGACAATTAATGTTGGCCAAAAGCCATCTATTTTTTGAAGTAAAAAAGGGACATTTATCAAGGTGCAACAACCTGAATTGAAGGATTTTCAAAATTCAATGAATCAGAGAATAGTCTATGTCTATGTCCTATTTAGTTCACCTCTTCCTTTCCAACCCAACCACAAAGTCTCCCGAGGGTCCTATTTAGTTCACCTCTTCCTTTCCAACCCAACCACAAAGTCTCCCGAGGTTTTTTTAGGATTTTTTTGCTTTGATGATCAACCATGTATAACAAGTTGGTTAGTTCAATTTACCAGTTTCACAGTGACTAGTGTCCAATTTACTTCTCAATCCAATTGCAAATTCAAATATGTATTCATTTACGCAAGACTATATTATTATTTTGATCAAGATATGCCAAGATTTTCTTAGTGTGTGACAGTTATTTTTTTGGGTGAAGTATTAATAATCTTAAATAGTAATTTTATGAATCGTTTGGTCTTTATTTTTTTCCTATGAACCTAAAGGTTACATTCTAATGTGAATTACATAAATATGCCAAGCATAAATATGCGTATTTTATGTGTTGAGGAACAAATATGAATTTTCTCATAATGTTAAAATTACTAAATATAACACTTAAAAAAAAAACTCTTTACTGTATTTTTTCCAAATGTAACACTCCAATATAATACATTGTGTATTTTTCTCAAACATAACAACGTAATACTCTAAAAAAAATTCTTAGTGTACTTTTTCCAAACGTAATACTGTAATCAAAATAACATATAAAAATTTCTTAGTGTACTTTTCAAAACGTGACACTCAAAAAATGTAATACTCTAGTATAACACATTAAAAAACTTCTTAGTATATTTTTCTCAAACATAGCAACGCAACATTCCCAAAAAACTCCTTAGTGTATTTTTTCCAAACGTAATCCTCCAATCAATGTAACACATAAAAACTCTTTAGTGTATTTTTCCCAAACATAACACTTTAAAAACTTAACACTCTAATGTAACACACTAAAAAACTCTTTGGTGTACTTTTTTAAAATGTAACAATGTAACATTCGAAAAAATAAAAATAAAAAATTCGTTACTGTATTTTTCCTAAACGTAACACTCCAATCAATGTTACACATAAAAACTCCTTAGTGTACTTTTTTCAAACATAGCACTCTAATGTAACAATAGAAAACTATACTAACAGAAATGTAAATTTTTAGGCGACAACCAACACTTCAACCACCAATCCCCTCAAAAAAATCTTACACACCTCATCTTTCCCTTTTCATTTCTATTCCAAAAATGAATCACAAAATTAGAAATATAAATCATAAAAGAACATTCACTTAAACTCAAATGGTACTAAATTAAATAAATATAACTTTTCAAAATAAAAAAAAGACTAATTGGTTTATTAAAAAACTCTTAAAACTAAATTGATCAACATTCCCCCATATGAAATTTATGGGAAAATTTTTCTATTTTTTTTCTATATATTTTTTTTCTTTTTTCACCCTAATGCCTGGTTTGGTCATAATGGAAAAATTAGTAAAAAGTAAATAAAAAAAAAGTGAAAATGAAAAATAACTTTTCAACCTACACTTGGTTAAATTGAAAGTTCTCCTTCTTACTTTTCCTTTGTTTTCCTTTTTGCTTTTGGCAGGAAACCATAAGTCATGCTTCCGACAAAATTAAACCATTACATATGGTTCCTAATTTTTAGGATTGTTTTTGACATTTCTTGCAAACCAAAACAAACAAAAATTTAATTTTCACATTTTCTTTACTTTTTAGGACTTTCCATCCAAAATGAGCCTTAGAACATAGGGACAATTGTCGAAAAATGATATAAACTCAAAACAATTGTAAAGATAAATATAACACTTAGTTACACAATCTAATACATAAATTCCTTATACTTTCATAACATTGCAATTATTCTATATTGATATAATTTTCTTACAATTCTCCCTTTTTTTGATCGGCAAAGAAATTTTTTTATTAAAAATAAGAAATTTAAAGGTACAAAGAAAAAAAAACGCATTGAGAGAGATTCGAAGAGTACAGATTCACTCTCCTACTACTATTACTCGCGTCTTTACAACTAACCTCGTGACCTTACGAATTTTAAATACATTTAAAAAAAAGGGAATGGCTTCTGTCCAGTCCTTAATCGGACTGGACCGTGCTGTTAGGCCCGTGGGGGCCCACCACGGGTCGCATTTTGATAATCTGAACCGTTCAATGTGTAGAACTCGTCGAGTACTATATGCCTGTAAAAAATCACATTGATCGGATATCGATAGCTATGTGATCAAAACAGATTTTTGTCAACCGTTAATTTATTCACTGTCCATTTTTTTATACAGAACTGATTTGATCACATAGCTATCGATATCCGATTAACGTGATTTTTTATGGACATATAGTACTCGACGAGTTCTACACATTGAACGGTTCAAATTATCAAAACGAGACCCGTAATGGGCCCCTACAGACCCAACAGCACGATCCAGTCCGATTAAGGACTGGACAGAAGCCATGCCCTAAAAAAAACAGTTAAAACTACGAACCAAACACTTGTGCCCCACAAACACAACACCCAAACCACTTAACCAAACCCAAGCTTGTCTTCTACACTGTCTGTCCGGAAATACATTACACTCTTAAAACCCACGCCTGTTTTCAAGTTGCCTAAAAAAATGCGTGCCCCACGCCCCTCCCATTGTCCCTGTGATGCCTTCTTTACACCAACACTATTAAAACCAACACTCTAAGCCAAACACCCTGCACCGTCGCCGGAAATCAAGGCCGAAAATCACACTTCTCCCATGGTTTGACCTCACCCAAACAGCTCTCTCGATTGATCCTCGGTTGATTCTCCCTAAAACATATCAATAAGAAAAATGTTTGAGATTCTTAAAACATCACCTCTGAAATCATCTTTAATGACGTGGATCATTTGTATATTAGTTATTGATTTGTTTAGGAATCAATCAATTTAGGTCCAATTCTACTGCAATAGTATGTGTAAATTAGGGAGTAATATTTTATAAGAGGCAGATCCCTCCAATCCAAAATCTGGATTAGAGGGCGTTGTTTAGGCTCATTTTGATGATCTGAACTGTTCATCTTGTCAGGCATTTTGTATATTTCATTCACACAAAAAATTAAGTCGATTTGATAATTATAACCTATTCAATTTACTACATTTGTCACCACCCAAAAAAATGGAGGACAATTCTATTTTTAAAAATAAATTATATATTTTTTTGGTGACAAACACAATAAATTGAACAAGTTACAATTATTAAATCAAGCTATTTTTTTCTTAGTGAAATACATGAAATATTCGACAAAATAAATGGTTCGAATTATTAAAACGGAACCCGTATTTAGTCCTCAAGGTCCAAACAACGCTTTCCATTTTAGAATTTTGATCGGACGGAATCCACCTTCCATTTTATAAGTTTCTAGAATGACTCTATTGATAACATTGTTGTTTTTTTTGGTTTGGTCTTTTTGTAGTTCATGAAGTTTTGAAAAGCTAAAGTAGAAAAGAGGGAGGTTTAAGATTTGGTCTAAAGAATGCATTGGAGGTGGCCATATGGCCATTTTTTATTTATTTGCCCCAGCTAGCTCAATGTTCAGGAGTGGTCTCTGCAGACTCTGCACCCACAATAAAATATATATTTTTAAGTTGTTTCAATTCAATTTTGCCTTTAACCAATTGGTCAATTGATCCATTGGTAACTTAGGGATTGTTATGACATCAATATTGTGTTTGTTTGAAGGTAGACTATGATATTAAATTATGTATTTGATTAATCCAAAATCTCATGTTTGGATATTAAAGCAGATCTCTGGATTAAGGGGTTTGGATTAGAAAGTTAAAATTATTAGACTATATAGTCTATTTTTAGTGATTCTAAATGAACATGAGAACGCATATGAATCTACTAATCTCCCCTCTTAATTCATGAACATTACAAACACGAGATAGGATATATATACATTGTTTGGCTGTTAGTTTTTTTTTTTTTTTTTTCGTGGTTTTAAATTTTTTGTTTTTCTTATTTTTATTATTTTTAGTGAATTTTTAAAACATTTTTCACAAATTTTATTTTTTAAGAACATTTAAATTAGGTGCATTTAAAATATATATATATATATATATATATTCTTAAAATGGAAAAATTATTGGAAAGTCCCATTTAAGAGAGTGTTGATCTCAATGGTCCCCCGTTTTTTTAAATGAACCATGAAGTCCTATTATAGGGGAATGTGATCTAGCAGGTCCTCTAGGGAAACATCGTATGGATTTTGGTGATGGTTTTGCCCCTTTATTGATGGGGTGGCAAATTTAGCAGGGATTTGAATTCCTTTAATCACATTTGGTGTTTGTCCACATTTTTGGAAATAATTGATATGGACAAAATTTTTCTGGAGGTGGGGCGTAAATAATAAAGGGTGATTGATCAATAAGTCTCATATTTTGAACTTGTAATTTATATAGTCTCATATTTTTTTTTTATTTAATCTTTTTAGATGTGTAATAACTCATTTGTCCGTCACATTGAAGTGTTACATTTACAAAAAAAAAAATACACTAAAGAGTTTTTTAGTGTAACACCATACCTTTCACATTAGAGTGTCACATTTGAGAAAAATACACTAAAGAGTTTTTAATTTTTTTATAATGTCACATCATATCCGTCGCGTTGAAATGTCATATGCCACGTTTGAAAAAAGTACACTAAAGAACTTTTATTTTTTTTGAAGTGTCACATCATACCAGTCAAGTTGTCACGTTTAGAAAAAGTACACTAAGGAGTTTTTATTTTTTTTGAATTGTCATATTATACTCGTCACGTTGTCACGTTTAGGAAAAATACACTAAGGAATTTTTTTTTGAAGTATCACATCATACCAGTCACATTGTCACGTTTGGAAAAAGTACACTAAGGAGTTTTTAATTTTTTTTAGAGTGTTACATCATACCCTTCATGTTGTCACGTTTGAGAAAAGTACACTAAGGAGTTTTTATTATTTTTTTGAAATGTTACATCATACCCGCCATATTGTCATATTTGAAAAAAGTACACTAAAGAGTTTTTAATTTTTTTTAGAGTGTCACATTATACCCGTTACGTTGTCACATTTGAAAAAAAATACACTAAGAAATCTTTTATAGCGTCACATCATACTTGCCACATTGGAGTATCATATACCACGTTTGGGAAAAAATTAAAAACTCTATTGTGCGCTTTTTACTAACGTGGCTGGAATGGAGGGACTACATTTTAGGTAACAACAATATTGTTACAAACAATAGCAAGAAACATGGGTAAATGAGTCAACCCTTTTCAATAGGACTTCCTTGTTTATTAAAATAAATTTAGGACTGTTTGATTCACAAGCTCATTTTTTGGGATTTATAGGTCAATCACCCTTTTAAAATTCACTTAAAAACACAAAAATATGAAAATAAAAAACTTAAAAACTCAAAAATATAATTAAAAACTTAAAACCAAACAGAAATGTGATTGATTATTTCAAGACTATTTTATGTAATTCCATCTAATGAAACAAACATAACCTAATGATACAACAATCAATTAGGTATTAAATTTATCATCATCTATCACCAATTCATTAGTATCCAAAACTCGGCACATCAAATAATATCAAAAATTCAATTAATAATTAGTATGACTATGCCAAATAATAAGAATTTAGGCCTCTTGAGGTGAATTCAGTTTCATTTTCATTTTCAAATTATTATTATTATTATTATTTTATTTTTTTTTAACTTCTCTTTTTTGTTTTATCTGAAAGTTGAGATATATTCCAAGTCGTAAGGAAGATTTGAATTATTCAACTCTATTAAAAATATAAAAAAAATTAAAGAAAAGTTGTCTGCTGGGCATGCTCCAATTGTTTAGAAAAACATATTAAAAGTAAAAGAAATTTGAATTGCTTGTGGCCACCTGGTGGTTCTTTGGCTTCTTGAGATCTATTGACAATTAATATAGAAAGCACGGATATGATACGAGGTAGGGATACTATACGATACGGATATGGTGATACAGCAAAATTTAAAAAGTGAGATACGAGTACAGTCAGGATACATTTGTAAAAAATAATAATAAATAAATTATTAGCAGTGAGTTACACATAAGCTCAAGAAAGTTGAGAAACCACAGTAATTTTATGATACAAAATACTAATCTTTAAGAATTAAGTATTAATTTAACGCAGTAGCTAGTTTAGTTTTTAAATTTTCAATAGGTCTTGCAAATATTTCATTTCAATATCAAGTCTACTATGTTGATATTATAATATCAAAACAATCCACAACTTGACCCTATACTTTTTCCTTTTGCACTAGTCAAAAATATTATATGCAAATTTATTTGCTTATTTATTTATTGATATTTAATTTTACTATTATTATATTATCTTATTAATCCATACTTCTATGTAGTTATAGGAAACATGCATGATACAATGAAGATATGTCAATTTGATGAATTCTATTATTTTAGCTTACTATGTTATTTTTATAAAAAAGAACTAAGCAAAGTATTGTAAAAATATTCTATTTATTCTCACAATTATATTACATTATGATGTCATACAAGAAATGATACAATTTTAATTTCGTAAAAAGAGTAATATGTGACTTGGAGCATTTGATACTTCAAAATTAATTAAGAAGTATCCGATAATATGTGACTTGGAGTATTCGATACTTCAAAACTAAGTATCCGATACTTTAAAATTAATAAAAAATTAATTAAGAAGTATCTGATACTTTTAATAAGTATCTAATACGTATCCGTAAGTATCTAAGGAATATCGATATCTGATATAAATACGATACAGATACGTCTTCCTATTTGAAATATCCGTGCTTCATAGCAATTAATTAATTAATTCAAACCACCTGATTCAAACAATTCCAAAGAACAGCAAAGGAGACAAAGCAATATTTTGTTAACTAATAAAAATTAAACAACCCATTCTTTTTGGATTTTGGTTATAATAAACTGTAAGAAAGTACATAAATATATATTAACTTTAAAATAAAATATAAAAAACAACAAAAACAACAAAAACAAAAACAAAAACAAAGAAAAAACATTTGCAGACAAGAGAAGAAGCCAAATAACACCAACTCAATGAGTTGAACTCATGATTGTTCATTTGCTTGCATGTGGAATCATGAAAAGGATAATGATGATATAAATATCAATCATTGTAGCTACCTACCATCATGCATAAAATGCTCTACATAATAGTCAAGGCTTTTTTTTTTTTTTTTTTTTTGGGGGGGGGGGGGGTGTTTGGGAGTTATTATTATTTTTTTTGGGGTAAAAGATTCATACACCATTTGAGAAGTCAATTGGTTAAAATTCTTACAACTCATTACAACTCACTAAGAGATTAAGAATTTAAATTTTGTACAACAAGTATCTCTCTCTCAAGATATAAATAATAAAATTGTTCATTTTTCTAAGTATCAAAATAGACAATAAATCTTATATTGTGTACCCACACGTGAGAGGGTGTTTTAAAAAATATAAATAATAAAATTATTATTCATTCTAATTATTTAAACTTTTAGAATACGTTTAACGTGCACAAAATTATTCATTCTAATTACTCAAACTTTTAGATTACGTTTAATGTGCACAAAAAAGTTCCATATATTATATATATACATATAAATATATAGGGCTTTAAATCAATTGTTCAAGTTTAGTTTAAAAATTAAATGAGATTTAAAGTTTTGTTCAAACTTAATTTATACATTTTTCGACGTATTCAATCGAACTGATCACAAGTAATTTAGTAATTTATATTTAAGATTGTAGCAAACTCTAAAAATATATTTATTTACATAATGAATTGATCTCAAAGAATTCAACACAACTCAAATTTGAAAAATTTGATTCATTTAGGGGTCATATATATATATATATATATATATATTTGTGGTTCCACCATTACCAACACTGACTTTCATTGTAATTTTTAGACGGCTGGTCCACCAAATGGCATGGGGACCCCCAAATCATAGAATGAAGAAGTAATCTCTCTCTCTCTCTCTCTCTCTCTCTCTCCTTTTCTTTAACTCTAAGTCACCTCATCTCCATAGAAGGATGGTAATAAGAAAATGAAGGGAAAAGAAAAGCTTGGCCTAGTTTAAGGTACATTGAGGGTGTTATAGTTCACAGTTCAAAATGAGCTCATACATAATTTTATAGAGATTGGACAAATAATCCCAAGATAAGATAAATGGGATTATTTCAGAACTTGATCACATGATAATAAGTACATAAAATATTAAATTCAATTCCAACCAAACACTAGATAAAACTGAATTCAAGTATAAATAAATAAATTGGAATAAAAAATTAAAAAACTATTTTCCCAAGATATTTTTTAAACAAAGGTAAAGGTATTCACATTTAACATGACTATATATATGTAGGAAGTGTTTTAAAAATGAAATGTATTTAAATATGACTTAACTACACCAATTTAAATTTACATCACACACTTTGATTTCTAGGCATGTAATTTTTTTTCTCAATATCTAAATCTAATTCCGAAATTTTATTGAGAGAATTATAAATTAGTAGAAAGTGATGAAAGTAATTATAAATTTATATAGGTGAAAGAGCATTTTTAGCAATATTAGTCAAAACATCTAGCCAAAATCTTATCTTATTACTTTAAAGCATCTCCAATGCTTAGCTAAAACAGCCGTCATTGCCAAAAAAATGTCAGCTTGAGTAAAAAAGTGTTCCCTAATAGCATGCCTATAGCGACCCGGGTCTTTTCCCTTTAGATTATTGTATCCGGACTTAGGTTCTGTGGATCCTGTCATTATATATTGGTTGTTGTTGTCCTTTAATCTCTTTGTATTTGATTTATAGGATGTGTTGGGCGGGTCTGTTACAGGTCGGTTGAGTTTAGATGTCAAAACTAATTGCCCAGATTTTGACCTGTCCGCTCGAGCGGGGAGTTTGACGCTCGAGCGGGGATCCTTTTGTTGCTTGTCCGCTCGAGCGGAGGTTTTGGCGCTCGAGCGAGATTATCACCCATCCAGTATTTCCTGTGCAGTGTTGGACGCTCGAGCGTGGGATTGGACGCTCGAGCGGAAGTGTGTGAGTGCCGCTCGAGCAGTGAGTTAGACGCTCGAGCGGGGACCTGGTTCTGCAAAAGTACTGGGAGTGCGTATTCGACGCTCGAGCGGGAGTTTGGACGCTCGAGCGGGAGTCTGTGAGTGACGCTCGAGCGGGGGTTTCCACGCTCGAGCGGGGAGTCGACTACATCAGTCCGAGATTTCACTTTTTGGATCACTTTTTGACCTACTTTTTCTCTCTTAACTTTTAAAAACCGCCCCTTGAGAGTTTCTCTCTCTACTCTTACCTTCTCTCTAAGATTTGATCTATTCCCAGTGGTCTTCTACCCTAGTTCCTTTGGAAGAAAGGTAGAGCTTCGCGAGGGCTCTCTTTTAATCTGAAAAAGAGAGGATTTGGAGCACTTTGGATTTGGGTCATCATCTCCATCTTCTCCATTCGGGTTATTTTCTTCGAGGTAGGGATTTCCTACTCCATCTTATAGGTTTTGTTCTAAGTTTTGGTACTTTGATATGTTGGGGGTATTTTGGAAATTTTGGGAAAAACCCTAGTTATTTTAATAAATTAATTTGTATAATTAATTTAAGGTGAATTGAGGAATTTATTGATTTAATGGTGTAGTTGGATAGTTTAAATCACTCGCCTATTGAATTGTTGATATATTTATTTCCAGTCTAGAAATAACTGTTTGGGCTATCGGTAGAGGATAGTCGCGATTGTTGTAGACATTGCATGTGGACTAGGGTTAACTGAAACTAATCACATTGGTTAAGTCAGTGAATTTTGACTATTGGATTAATACAGAAAATACGTGTATTGATTGAGCATTGAATTTGCATATTGTATGGGAGGAGATAGGGGATGTACTCCACGGTTTAGGGGAAGATAGGGGATGGACCTCTAAACCGGATTTTGTTTGGGAGGAGATAGGGGATGGACTCCATTAGCATCACTATTATGTGTGCTTATTGATATTGAAGTGTTTTTACATGTTATTGATACAGCACTAAAATGTGTATCAAACGGGAAGTATGAAGTGTTTTGATATGAGCCTGAGTCTCATTTGTTTTGTTGATATTGGAAGTAATGTGAATATGATATATAGTTCACTGTTGTAAGTTTGGCCAGGTTCTGAGCCATATTGATAATAATGGAAAGTGAAACGTGTCATAGACATTAGTGTCATGAGACTGTATAATGATATAATTGATTATCTTGGTTAACCATCTATTGAATGCTATTGCTTTATTCAATGCTTATATTTGGTTTAGTATATTTCTACTAGGCTGTGGCTCACTCTATATGGGAACATCATTTTCAGGTTCAGGTGATAAGCTACCTCCAAGGATTTAACTTGGAAGGATTTGACTTTTGGATTTTGAAGACTATCTTCAATTAGTTGTTTTTATCTGATAGTACATGTAAACATTCAAGCCTAGGGCTTTACTTGTATTTGAGTTAGAACTCATATTTTTGTGTCCAAGTGTTGGCTTGGAAAGATGTAAGCCCGTAGGGCATTTAATTTGATGTTACATGTAATGCTTTTATTTAGTAATACTCTGATGAATGAGATAATGAATTGTTTTCTTTAAATATTGCATGTCAATGATAAATATATAATGGGTTTATTTTGAGGACGTTACAATGCCATAACGGCTACCAAATTATAGCAATATCAAAAACTTGTGTCAAATTGGTATAAGTTTTGCAATGTCAAATATGTCATGTCACTATATATGATTAGAGAATGGTAACTAAACCAACATGGGGTTGATTCAGTGGATAAGACCTTCGAATCCCTCGCTCAAGGCTTAGGTTCGAGTCTCCATAGCCCCTTGTTGGGGTTAAACATACTCCTTAGCACCTGGAGCACGCGGGGGGCCTAAGCTTCGGCCCCGACGTAGGTGCGGTGGGGTTCCTTGCAAATATGCTGTAGGTGCTAAGGGGCAATACTCTCTAGCGGATATGTTGGAGTAGCCTATCTGCATATCCATTTTCTGTATCCAAAAAAAAAAGAATGGTAACTAAAACCAAAATTTAAATTCACTTTTATTTCTAAATTATCATCAAATTATGTTTTTTGAATTTAAAAAAATAAAAAATAAAAAATAAAAAACTAGCTTGGTGAGAAAATAAAAAATAAAAAACACATTATTGTCATAAGATTTTTTTTCTTTTTTGGAGTAAAAATAATATTTAAAATTGTTAATTATTTTTTCTGTTAATTCTTCTCAAACCAATTTTATTGTTTTAATGGTTAGCTTGCTGTTTGGATTGAGATTCATCCAAAAGTGGGTACAAAAAAAAAAAATAAATAAAGTTTGTTGGTTGTGTCAAAATGGCATTTAAATTATTAGAGTAATATTGTTAAAATTTGATATTTTGATATACTATAGCATGTTAAATTATAATTTTGACATTGTCAAATAACAATAACCATTGGAGATACTTGCTAGTCACTTTTTCAATTTAACAATGCTATCTATTTTAGCTATTTTCATTTAATGCTTTTATGTTTTTATTAGAGAAAAAGAAAGAGTATATTTTTTTAGATAAAAAGATAAATGGTTTAAGAATTAAAAATTAAAGAGCCAGTGAATAGTGGCTCAACACAAGTAGTTAGAAATTGTAGCACAAACTATTTAATCAATTAAATTAGTTCAGTTGGTTACTTTCATATACTTTGGGATGACCTAAATAAGTGTACTTTTTGTCTTTTTACGAAAAGATGTGCAAAAAAGTAGAGAGATGATGTGATGGAAAAAAGATAAAAAGATAAAAAGTGTGTACTTATTTAAGATAGCCAAACTTGGTTAATAGAAAAATTAGTAGGTCAATCATTATCAAAGACAAGATTAATTATGTGTCTTTCTTAATTGTTTATTTCTTTTGCATTATAATTTTTTTTTTCTTGTATTAGTAGGGATTTTTATTTGTACCAAAATATAGATGCACTCGTTAATCGTGCAAAATGGTAATGCAAATGTTACGTATGTAAAATAAATGAGCACATGACAACAAAGAGACACAGACCTAAAGAATGTCTTATTCCAAATATGAGAAGTCCCATACGTATTGTCCTCTCTCTATGTCTACGAGAACAACAACAACATTACTGCATTTCCAATTTGCTTGAACTAATATTAATATTTGTTCCCTCTCAAGTTGTATGTCTACCTATTAGGAGCAAATTGCACATGCAGAGAGAGCATGGATATTTGAAGCAATACTCCATTAGACATTTCCCCCACAAAGATACTGTACACAAGAGAGAGGGGCCCTGTTTGCTGGAGTTTTTTTAAGTTAAAAATTGATAATCAGAAAGTAAAAATTTAAAGTAACCTTATCTCAACTTTTAAATAATCAGTTTTTTTCAGTTTATTTAAGTTATTTCTGTTTAAGAAGTATAAGTAGAAACTGTATCAAACAGTATGACGTAAATTTCTAAATTAGATACATGTGACAATGCATCCTCATATCGGGACACTTGTATTATGGAGATGGGTTTTAGATATCTCAGTCAAACTATGATGTATGTAATGTACATCAATATTGTCCATCTCATGAAGCCTAATAGATCCTTTAACACTGACTGACTGACTGACTTTGATGGTGGTGCTTTGCATATTCCATCCACTTGAGGTGGGATTTTTCAGTGGTGGCCATTGGCCAAGAGGTTGTTTTGGAACACCATGCCCCATTCATTCACATTGATTTGAATCGAATAAAGAGAATAATTAATTCTGAACTTTAATCCTTTTTATTTCATGTGATGGAAAATTTTCATGATATATCCAAGGATTATAAGATATAAATGTAAATTTATAATTAGTTTAAATTAAAAAGATTATTACATTAATGGAATCTCTTAATTATAACTATGCAACGGAAATGATCATAATGGGGGGTGTTTGGTGCGGATTATAAGGAATGATTATAGCTTATTTTAATTTGGAAATCTGTGCCAGACTATTTAGTGTAACTTCTGCTTACAGCTTTTTAGGCAGAAATATCTTAAATAAGTTGAGAAAAACAGATTATTTAGAAGTTGGGGGAGAAGTACTTTTGCTTACAGCATTGTGATAATCAACTTTTAGCTTACACCCATGCCAAACACCCCCACTCTTAGGTAGTGAGTAAAATCAGATGAAAAAAAATAAAATGAATTAATTTATTGAAAAAAAAAAGGCTGCTTTTTGTGCTTTTCAGAAAAAATAAAATCTACTTATCACTAAGGATAAAGGTTAAATTTTAATCCCTCAGTAATTTGAGACTGAAACATTTTACCCTCTATCATTGAAATATAACTAGAAAATTCTCATATAATTTTAGACTAAAATACATCTATTAGTTTTTTCTATTCAAATTTAATGTTTTATATTATTTTCAATTTGAACGTGTTCATCTTGGTACTAATTTATACTTCAAGTGTATTTCATCAAATTGTATATTGGATATATTTCAAAGGTAAACATATATATTGGTTTTTTTTTTAAATATGTTTTTCTAAAAGAAATTAAAATTTAGTTTGGTGGAAAAAAATTAAAAAAAATCAAACACTAATTATTTTTAAATATGGTTTTTTTTGGGGAATATAAAATAATATTTTTAAAATTAAAATAATATTTAAAATTAAAATATATATTTATATTTATTTTTGTCAAACTAATTTAATGTTTTTTAAAATAAATTTAAAAATACTAAAAATTAAATCAAATAATATATTTTTCTAATGAAGTTTTTCTAACAGTACCTTCATAAACAGCAATGTTAGGTATCATGAAAAACCTTTCATGAAAATAATTATGAAAGCTTTGTGACCCTTGGATTACATTTAGAAGAAAGCACCACATACTAATCAAGGTAATTCAAGAATCATAAATTTTTCATGATCATTTTCATGAAAAAAATTTCATGATCCGTAACTTTTTCCCTTCATAAATGTTGTGAGGTGATCACCATATTAGAACCGTTTGAAAAAAACAAAAGACCAAAAACTAATATACGATAGTTTTTATTTATCATACTATACAGTAGTAGTTGAAGAATTTTTATCTTACAGAAATATGAGTACGTATGTGCATATGAAAAAAATAAATAAATAAATAAATAACTCTTCAAAAACCTTTATAATTAATTTATCTTCTAACCTTAAATTTCCCATACAAGTCGAGGATGATAAAAAAAAAAAAAACCCTAATTTTTTTTTAGCTCATGACAAGCAACTTACTGAATTTCTTTATTTTTTTTAGCTAAAAGATGGATTTTTTTAGAATTATCTCAAATGACATACAAAAAAAAAAAAATTTGTTAAGAAAAAAGTCAAAAAGCCACTAAGTCATTTGTCATCAGCTAAAAAAAATTAAATGCTAGGTACTTTTTTCTCTTGAAAAAAATTAATTTTTTTAACAATTTCTCAAACACATTATTTAAAAAAAATTATTAAAAAATCCATTTCCAAACTCACCTATATATATAATCATCAATATATGCATTTACGTAAGAGAAAAACTTTAACTTATTCACGGACGTGAATAAGTAATTACGGACGGCAACTAACCGACCATGCTACGTAGCTCGAAACGCGGCTCAACACCAAAATGACGTCGTTTTGGTGTCGAATTTTTTTTTTTTTTTTTTTTTCTTTCTTCCCTGGTTTTGTTGCAGAACGAAGAAGAAGAAGAAGAAGGGAGAAGAAGAGGAGGAAGGAGGAGGAGGAGGAGGAGGAGGAGGAGGGAGGGGAGGGGGCCATAAAAACCGGTTGGAGGAGGAGGGGAGGCTGGGCAGACGACGGTGGTGCTGCGACGTCGGCGGGGCTGGGCAGACGACCGGGGCTGGGCGAGGCGACGGTCTGCTGCGACGATCGGCGACGACCCACAGCGGGCAGACGACCCATGGCGACGAGCCCTCTCCTCTCTCTTTCTCCCTCTCTCCTCCTATTCCCTCTCTTTCTCCCATCTTCTTCCATTTTCGAGCCGTTTCGAGCTCGAAACTTTTGAGCTACGAGGCATTTTCGGCAACTAATCGGTTGACACCTCACCAAAGTTTTGAGCTAAACGAATAACTATTTCACCATTTCATTTTTTCAAATTATAAAGAAATTAAAATGTTTATTAATTGTGTGTAACTTTTACATCAAGGCCTCTTTAATTATTTGCAAATTTCAATTGACTCGCTTATTTATGAATTCGTATATTTTAATCCCTTTAATCCACTTTCACTTATTTTAAATCATTTTCAGTGTTATGAGAATAGAGAGGGAGAGAGAGAGAGATAATTATGTATATTTCAATGAATGAATATGAGTGAATATAAGATTCCTTTATATAGGTGAAGAAGAAGCTAAGTATGGTAAAACACAATATGATAATGCACAAATGGTAATATAGATATATACAACTAACACCCCACCTTAAGCTCAAAGTGGTAATGCATATATCAACTTGAGCTTGGAAAGTAAGTAAGAAAAGCATCCTAGAGGATGAGCCTTAGTGAAGATGTTGGTTGTCTGATCAACAAAGGTAACAAAAATAAGAGGAACAGTGCCACTAGTAACATGTTGCCGTATGAAGTGACAATCAATCTCAATATGCTTTGTGCGATCATGGAAGATATCATTATGTGCAATTTGAATAGCACTCTAATTGTCACAATAGAGGTTAGTAGCAACAGGATGAGAAACTTCTATATCAAAAAGAAGCCAACGAAACCACCCAAGCTCTTAAGTAGTGTCAGTAAGAGCACGATACTTAACCTCAATACTAGAACGAGCAATAAAAGTTTGCTTCTTACTACGCCAGGCAATGAGAGAGTCACCCAGGAAGAAGCAGAACCCTATAGTAGAACGACTATCAGTAGGATCCCCTGCCCAATTTGCATCAGAAAAGACGTGTAGTTGTAGAGAAGAGTGTGCTGAGTAGTGAAGACCATGAAACATAGTGCCTTTGAGATAGTATAAAATGCGAACCAGAGCATTATAAAGTAGAGAGTGAGGAGCGGTCATGAATTGACTGACAATGTGAACAGCATAGGCAATGTCTGGACAAGTAACTGTAAGATAGACAAAACTGCCAACTAGTTGACGATATAAAATAGCATCAGATAACAAGTGACCATCAAGAGCTGTGAGATGATTATGAGGATCAACTGGGATAGGCACGGTCTTGCAATCGGTAAGACTAGCACGAGCTAAGAAATCAGATGTATACTTGGCCTGGGTGAGAAAGTAACTAGAAGGATTTTGAGAAATTTTCAAGCCGAGGAAGTAGCTAAGTAGACCCAAATCTTTTATCTCAAATTGGCAACTGAGGAACTGCTTGAGACTGGAGATACCCATTGTGTCATCCCTAGTAATGATCATATCATCTACATAAAAAAAAAAAGAATAATAATAATACCACGCTCTGTCTTGCGTATAAACATGGCAGAATCATGGGCATTGGAGGAGAAGCCAAAGTCACGAACGATATAACTGAATTAGGCAAACCAAGCACGATGAGTTTGTTTCAAACCATACAAAGCGTGGCGAAGTTTGCAAACTTTGGTAGACAGAACTGAGGTACCAGGAGGAGGTTGCATATAAACTTCTCCAGTGAGATCACCATTGAGAAAAGCATTCTTGATATCCATCTGACAAATACTCTAATGGCGAGCAACAACAATGGTAAGAAAGCTGCGAATTAAAGTAAGACGAGCAATAGGGACAAATGTTTCCTCATTATCAAGCCTATGTTCTTGAATAAATCCCCAGGCAACAAATCGAGTTTTCTAACACTCAATGAAACCATCAGAATATGTTTTGATGTATTTTTATGATTATTGTAATTGAGGAGATTAATTTGAATGGACTTATAGATGAGGAGGTAAAATGATATCACAAAAAATTGAGAGTGTTTTGGTTTAATTAACCATTTTTTTAAAAGAGAACTATTGTATATTACTAAATTATTTTACCAAAAGTTTTAACTTCTCATGTGAATTTTCATGTGACATGGCGGGTACTATTAATTTTTAAAAGGTAAATTACATAGACCATTCATGTGGTTTTTAAAAAAAAAAAACAAAAAACATCAAAATCTATATAATTTTTTTTGACAATTACATTAATTTCTTGTTTAGTTGGCTAAAAGGATCACAACTAAGCTCCTGTTTGGGACGCTATTTTTGTGGCTAAAAATAAGTTAAAATGTGTTTTGCATGTTCCAAAAAAGAGTTATGAAATCTTTCTTCTAATTTGAAAAGTCCAAACTACTCACGGTAGATATCTTTGAAAACGTAAAACAATAAATTCAAGCAAAACATAAAAGTACGATGTTAGTCATTTACGTTTTTCTACCCAATTAAAAAATAGGGTAAATTATCAATAGGTCTTACTTTAGAGACTTATTACCCATTAAGTTCTATTGATAAATTTATTAAGTGATAAAGATAAATTTATCAGTCTTTTATTTTTATGAATAAATTTATAGTGATAAATTTATCAGTCTCTTTGTTTTTATGAATAAATTTTTAGTGATAAATTTATCACTCTCTTATTTTTATAGTGTTAAATTTATTAGTTAGGACCTGTAGGTAAATAAATCTAATTAATAGGACTAATTGGTAAGTACCCCTAAAAAATATTTCCAAAAGCATTAACCTTTTTTTAATCGTATAAAAAAAATATTAAGTCAAAAAGTCATTAAAAAAAACTAATTCCAAACACCTAGCAATATAAATGGTGGGAAAATACAAAGTTAACGGTTGTGTTACATACATCAATTAGTATACACATTAGTGTACCAATTAGTGTTATAATATCATTAATGACCCAATTTATTATACAAATTACAAATACCCAAAACCTCTAAAATTATGCCACATCATCTGTTGGTACAGTAATGTGTACACTAATTAGTGCATATAACATTATTCTAAAGCAAAGGATGGTGCTACATACACCAATTAGTGTGCACATTAGTATACCAACTAGTTTTATGATATCATTAATGATCCTATTTATTATACAAATTACAAATATCCAAAACCTCTAAAATTATGCTACATCATCTGTTGGTACACTAATATGTACACTAATTACTGCATATAGCATTATTTCAAAGCTAACGGTGATGCTACATGCATCAATTAGTATATACATTACTGTACCAACTAGTGTTATGATATCATTAATGACCCTATTTATTATACAAATTACAAATACCCAAAACCTCTAAAATTATTTCACATCATCTGTTGGTACATTAATGTGTACACTAATTAGTGCATGCTACTGCACTAATTAGTGTACACATTAGTGTACCAACTAGTGTACCAACTAGTGTTATGATATCATTAATGACCATATTTATTATACAAATTACAAATGTCCAAAATTTTCAAAATTATGCCGCATCATCTGTTGGTACACTAATGTGTATACTAATTAGTGTATATAGCATTATTCCAAAGCTAACGGTGGTGCTACATGCACCAATTAGTGTACACATTAATGTACCGACTAGTGTTATGATATCATTAATGACCCTATTTATTATACAAATTACAAATATCCAAAACTTTCAAAATTATGCCACATCATCTGTTGGTACACATTACTAATTAGTACATATAGCATTATTCCAAAACTAACGGTGGTACTACATGTACCAATTAGTGTACACCTTAGTGTATCAACTAGTGTTATGATATCATTAATGATCATATTTATTATACAAATTATAAATATCTAAAACCTCTAAAATTATGTCACATCATCTGTTGGTACACTATTGTGTACACTAATTAGTGCATATAGCATTATTCCAAAGCTAACGGAAGTGTTACATGCAACAATTAGTGTACACATTAGTGTACCAACTAGTGTTATGATATCATTAATGACCCTATTTATTATACAAATTACAAATATCCAAAACCTCTAAAATTATGTCATATCATCTGTTGATACACTAATGTGTACACTAATTAGTGCAATATAATTTATATTTAGTATAAAAGAAATGACAATATAATTTATTTTTATTTTTTTATCTATATGGTTTAAAAAAAAAAATTAGGGAGTCCATTGTAATTATACTAAAATTGTAAGGTTAAATGTAATTATTTTAAAAATTTCAAGAAAGACCCGTATATTACTCTCTTCTTCTTTTTTTTCCTTTTTTTTTTCGTTTTTTTTATTTATTTTAAATATGATAGTTCGTACCGTGTTTGTTGTATTGAGGCAAATAAAAGGTTATATAAATTAAATAATATAAATTTAGTGATAAATAATATTTCTATTTAAAGAAAAGAAAAAAATAACGGTGGTACTATATGCACCAATTAATATACATACTAGTGTACCAACTAGTGTTATAATATTCTTATTGACTACATTTATTATACAAATTACAAATATCTAAAACCATACAAATGATGTTACATCATCTGTTAGTACACTAATGTGTATATTAATTGGTACATATAGCATTATTCAAAAAATAAATAAGCAGAAGAAGAATAATGCTATATACACCAATTAGTGTACTAATTGTCTACCAATTGATAATGTGACATAATTTAAGAGATTTTTGGTATTTGTAATATAATTAATGAGTGGGATCAATAATAATGTCATAACTAGTATTGGTACACTAGTTGATACACTAATTGGTGTATGTAAATAAGAGAAATGAATAACTTGGAACTCTAAACCACAAATTTTTACTTAACTTGGTGTTAATTATGAAATTTGAAGTAATCAGACTAGTCAGAGTTTTATTACGGTGTGCTACACGTATTAATTGATATATTAATTAATGTATTAATATATATTATGACATTAATATTTTAATATTATAACCCCACCTATTACTTATTATATATGATCTTAAAAAATGAGTGTTGCAATTAGCACTTTTTTTTTTCTTTGGATCCCCGCATCTTCTATAATTTTTTTATTACAATTTTACCCTAACACCAATTTCCATTTTTACCCATCTCTATCCTTCCAACCCTAACCCTAACCTAACCATCCACCTCCACCTCCACCTCCACTCCACTCCACTCCACTCCCTAATTTTCCATACCCTAACCCTAGCCATTCCATCACCTCTAATCGCTGCAGCTGCTACTGTGGCCCTTTCTCCCCGTCACTATCTACTACATCTCTCTCTCTCTCTCTCACAAACCCAGATCTCATCGTCTTAGTATATGTGATGTAAGATCTCGTCAGCAACATTCTAGCCATGGAAGAAGCTCACTATCTTATCTGTTGAATGATCTTACGCTTGTTATAGCCAACAGCGAGGTCATTGAGATTGACGATCTTCTTAATATTGGCCTGAGGAAATTCTAGTGTTTGAGGTCGTCGTCGAATGCCGATGAGCCGATAAACTCTGGTTTGGCTTGCGATGCGAAGAAAATCAAAGACTGGTCATTGGGGTGTGGAGGTTGAAAGTGGCGGTAGTGGTTGCCAGATATGCGAATGCTGGGTGTAAGAGCTGTAATGGGCAAAGGTAGTGGGGTTGCCAGTGAGTGTGGAGGTCGTCGACGGTGAAAGGTTACCGGTGGCTCCGGTGAGTGAGCTGCTGAAGGTGGTGGTTGGGAGTGGGGACTAGGGCTTGGGTTTGGGTTTGGGATTAAGGGTATTGTAACGCCCTAAATTTCTAGCCCAAATAATAATGCAACAATCATGGCTCTTTCAATGAAAACCGAATATAAATCTCTAAACTTACATTACATGATACAATAGTTCTTCATATAACAATACCTTAATCCAACAAGTAAATAAACAAATAAATACCCCCAAGGGTTTACAACTTTCCAAGGCTTGAGCCTGGTTACACAAAACGGTTATTCAAACCCACACACATATAGCCCTTGGCTTACACACAGAGTCACAGCAAAATGAGAGTCTCGTACTCTCAATACACATTTCATCGCCTTTAGTTAGACGGCATCACCACATCTTTTCCTGTACAAAAATCCCGTAGAGTGAGCATAAAACCCAGTAGGAAATCCTTAACAAAGTATATACATTTTATATAAGTCTCAAGAGATAAAATGCACATGACATGCTATGCTCTTTTGAAAGAAAATCATATCTTCATCTTTGAAAACCCTCATACTCAATAATGTCATGCAATTTCAATTCTTCAAAACTTAACAATTCATTTCAAGAGCGGTAAATACGATTCTGGTAATCCCTAGGTCGGTGTTTGCAAATAAACTATACAAGTACTACCAATTTGTCATTTTTACCGGTATTAACTGAAAGGCTCGACATCTATCCGCGCGGGTTTTCGGTCTTTCACCCCGGACTCTCAGGCCAACTTATTCAATATCATCTACACCACCTATCAAAACTTACCAACGTATTTACCCCAAAACCATTTTATGAAAACTTGTTTCTCAACATTCTTTTCTCAATGCAAGTTGTCAAATCAACTTTCAAAGTTTAATGTAATCAAATAAATTGATATGCCAATAATACAAGATGAATATAAATACTTTTATTCCAATTCATCATCTAAGGAATAACACAATTCTCTCTTCTCAAGTATCCTCCACAATTAGTCATTTCAAGACTATTTCAACATTTTGAACAATAATTTCCAAAATGAACAATAATTCTCATATTCCCTGAAATTCATCATTTATATAAATATAAATAAGAAATTTTCTAAGCATCCATTTATTTTGACACACAAAATAAATATAACAATATTATTCATTGATTTTTAGTCTCTTAAAAAAAAATTCCCACATTTTAGGTTTTCTCATCAAAACTATACAATTCAAATCTTTTGAAAGAAAA
Organism: Camellia japonica; assembly: GCA_030407325.1. Classification (NCBI taxonomy): domain Eukaryota; kingdom Viridiplantae; phylum Streptophyta; class Magnoliopsida; order Ericales; family Theaceae; genus Camellia; species Camellia japonica. The sequence continues at coordinate 42,797,913 of JAPPVO010000010.1, read as the reverse complement.
CTTTCCAAAATTATCTTTTCTTCAATCAACGAAGATCAAAACCCATAAGATCATTTTAAAACAACAAGAGACAAACCCACGTTCAAAATCGCTCAACTTCTTGAATTAACAATCAATTTTCAAAGTTATCAAAAGATGATTTCGAAAATCATATAAATCTTGCAAAAACATATATATAACTTTAAGAAAATCTCTACCTCAAGTTTTGAAGAAAAAATGAGATGAAGCTCCCAAAATCAACGGTGTCGAAACTCAATGTTCACTGCACACAACGAAACCCTCAAGAAGTTAACCAACTTTGATGAAGAACCTATGGCAGAACTCTAATGGATCTTTGAGAAATCAAGGTTTTGATCCAATTTGACGTAGGGAAAAGTAGAGAGAAAGGAGATGAAATGTTTTTAGAGAGAGATATATATATATATAAAAGTGATCTGAAATATCAGATTCACGAACTGATATAAAATGGTCCGCTCGAGCGTGGAAAGCCCTGCTCGAGTGTCAAATACATTTTTCCAGTACTTTTGCAAGCAGGTCAAACTTCTGAAACCAAACATTCTTCGCTTGAGCGCATAAACCGCCGCTCGAGTGGAGAAGCAACTTCTAATGCATTTTACATTTTTACTTCGGGGGCGCTGCCCCCTGGACCCCTGCGAGCTGACCGGGCAGCTCGATCCTCGACATACTCAGCGAAGTGGCAAAATTAGGATCGCTACAAGTATAGTTGGTATTAAGATAGAGGTTCAAAGAAAAAATAGAGGGGTTTCATTTTGTTGGGTGGGTGTTCAAAGAAGTGGAAGAGCCAAAGTAAAAAGGTGGGGACAAATAGCAGCCCACTAAAAAATTTATCATTTATTAATATACTAATTAATATATCAATTAGTACATTTAATATTATAAGTTTCCCTAATATAAGAACTCAGTGTAATGCAAGTTTTCAAGATGGGCTTTGATAGAGACCCCCTCCAATCACCACCCTCACCCCCCACACACGTGACGGGTGGTGATTGGAGGAGAAGGAAAAAAAAAAAAAAAAAATCTGACAAATCAGATCAAGAGGGGGGAAAAGGGGGTCTGGGTCTTTTTTCTTTCAAGATTGGTGAGTTGTCAGCCTATTTATTGGCTATTCATAAATAAATTATTCATGGGTCATCGGTGAATAAGTCTCTCTTTTCATAGAATACACAAAGGGGAGTAAGTAGAAAAATTTTTGGTTTAACTCTCAAAATATGATTCTACCCTTATTGTTTTAATACTTTGTTTAGTTTAAGTTTTTAAAAATTAATTTTAAGGCCACCTTTCAAAACTTATTTGAGAACATATTTGGCAAAGTAGAGAGTTTTTAAATTTTGAATTTTGAAAAGATCTGATTGGGTTGGCCCGGTTGTCCGCCCGAACATCCTTCTGAACGTCCGGCCAGTCGATCAGCCGGTTGATCAGAACATTACTTTTTCTTTCTTTTTCTTTTTCTTTTTTTCCCCACAATTGGCACCTATTATTTGAATATATATATACATATATATTTGTTTTTGATTTTTTTAAATGTAAAAATTATTTTTTTTAGATCAAAATGACAAATTATTTGGCCATTTATTTAAAATTAACAAAAAAAAAAATTAATTTCTCACAGTAATTTTAAAAAAATAAAAAAATATATTTTTAAACAAAACAATTAAAAAAAATTTCCAACCAAATATATAATCAAAAGTAATTTTAAAGTACTAGCTGAATATTTTTTTTAACAAAAAGTATATATAATTTTTTTAATATTTTAAATAAAAACATAACTTCATAATTTTTTGAATTTCTTAAATAAAAAAATTTATTTTTTTCAATAATTATTTTTTTGAATTGAATTTTAAAAGAAGCTTGGTTATGAGTTTTGACTATAATTTTCAATAAAATTTTGAATTGTGCATTTGGTTATGAGCTATAAGTTTTTGAATTAAGTTTTGAAAAATCTTTTCAAAACTCATAACCGAACAACTCTTCTTATTTCAAAACTCATTTCAAAAATTCAAAATTCAATTCAAAATTCTTTTCAAAACTCATAACTAAATAAATTTTCTTTTTTAAAATCATAATTCAACAACTCACAAATTCAAAATATAACTATATTCTCAAATCATGATTTTAAAACTAGGGGCTGGCTTCCCTCCAGTCCGTGATCGGACTAAAAGATACTGTTGGGCCCTTGGAGGCCCAGCACGGGTCCCGTTTCGATAATAAGAACCGTTGAATGTGTAAAACTCATCGAATACTATATGCTTGTAAAAAATCATGTTGATCGGATATTGATAAATACGTGATCAGATCAATTTTGTATAAAAAAAAATAGAAAGTGAAAAAATAAACGGTTGTCAGAAATCTGATCAGATAAGATAGTTATCGATATCTAATTAACGTGAATTTTTACAAACATATAGTACTCGACGAGTTGTACACATTGAACGATTTGAATTATCAAAACGGGACCCATGTTGGCCTCCACGTGCCTAACAGTACCCTACAGTCTGTGATCGGACTGTAAGGAAGCACAACCCTAAAACTAAACCAAACGCAACCTAATATGTGATTCTAGAGATTTTCTATGGCAAATGTTAACAAGTTAGCAAGACCTGTTTTTTATAAATATTTTTATAAGAGTAATGTTAGAAATTTTAAAAATTTTATTAAAATTTTTATTAATGTCTCACATAAGTATAAGACCTATATTACGTGAGTCCTACATCTATATAAGATATTTGATAAAAATTTGAATTAAAATTTTTGTTTTTATAATGTTTATTGTAGACAAAACATTAGTGTTAATAATTGCAAGCACTTCATGAAGAGAGGTGAATGAGAGAAAGGAGTTAATTGTAGGGGTTGCTAAAATGATGGGTCATTGATTGCATTTGTGCACGCTTCTTCCGCTGTTATTATTGTGCCAATGTTTCTCTTAACGGTGATAGTATATGTTATTATACAAATTATAAATATTTAAAATTTTTAAAATTATATCATATCATCTGTTAATACATTAATTGATATATCAATTGATGCATATAACATTATTATTCTCTTAATCCATACTCCCAATAACAAATGGGGAATACAATTCAGTGTAAAATAAATAAATAATACACATCAATAATAAATTTTATAAGAGAAAATTGGTAAAAAAATTCATTCTAGCAATTTTTTAAGGTATTAGGTCTAGTAATTTTTTGGATAAATTATAAACACACTTCCTAAGGTTTACTTAAATTATAAATTATCCCCTGTAGTTTTAGAAATTACATTATGCCCCCTATGATTTATAATTTCATAACAAACAGGTCCTTTTATTAATAAATTATCAAATTAACAATTTTTAATAATGTTAAAATTTTATTTCAATTAATAATTCCAATAATTTTATTATTGTATAGGTGAACAGTTAGAAATTTCACTTTTTCAATTATTTCTGTTAAATAAAAAATTATGAAAGGAAGGTATTTGTAATTTTTTAAACAACAGGGGGTAATTCGTATTTTAAACAAACCTCAGGAGGCGTATTTATAATTTATTCAAAATTTTTTTTATTGGTAAGAGGTTCACATTTTGTAAAAAAGTTTGGTGAGAAGTTTTAGAGGACATTTTATTTCCAATTTTACCACTTGACTTTTTTTTTTAACCTATTTGACTTTTCGTTGACTATCTGTTTAAATTTTTATATATTTGTTTAAATTTTTTGTCTATCTGTTCAATTTTTTTGCCTATCTATTCAAATTTTTTGTGCAAATTTTCTATCTGTCCAAATTTTATCTGTGCAAATTTTCTTTGTCCAAATTTTTATTTGTACAAATTTTCATCTGTATAATTTTTATTTGTACAAAAGCATTCACAATCCAACAAGAAATAGAACCTCGTATTTTCACAATTTGATAGCAGAGAATTTTCATTTCTAGAATGAAGTTGATACAATTACTACCAAAGAAGCAAAACAATTCACATCATAAATCCTACCCACCATATAAACCCTAAATCTACTAAAATTCATTGCAGCAAGTGAATTTTGAATTGAACGAATAAGCTATCAAGAAAAATCCTTCATCAACATCATCTAATTGTCTTCGTTGATCTTGGAAGAGGCAGTGCCTGCTTTCCGACATTATTGCCAACGACCTTGTTTAGAACACGAGAACACAAGGATCACGGAGAAATTGAAGGTTTGAAGATAGATTGATGATGAAGTAGAGTAGCCTGAGCTCAAATTTGTTCCAAAAAAACCAAATGGCGAGTGCTAGAGGAGGAGTGAGAGATTGTCGCGGAGAGAATGTGGAAGTTAGAAGGAGAGTATAGAGAGAGAATGGCGGAAGTACCGTATCAGAGTCCATTTCTAGCGGTCGGAGAGAGATCATCGGAGATGACAGATCGTCAGAGAAACTAGGAGAGAGATTGTTGGAGATGGAAGGATCAACGACATAGAGGATTACCTCATATGTATTTCAGATCTTAGATCGTCGGAGAGAAGAGAGAGATGGGAGAGAAAGAGGAGGGTTGGGTTAGGTTTTCTCCCTATTCCACTATATATACTATATATATATAAAGATGGGTATTGTGGTCATTTTGCATGAAGTTGTTCTTACAAACATAATGTTTCAGCGCCTGAACTTCTAGGCAAAGAAAATTCAAAAATGAAATTCAATGTGTTTGATTTGAGTTTTCTAGATTAAGTTTTTTGAAAATTGAATTTTTTGATTTTCGTGTTTTTTTTTTGTTTTTAGTGTATATTTTTAAAATTTTAAACATTTTTTTTTTATTTTTTTAGACGCACATCACTTAGATATATCTAAAAAGTAAAAAATTTGTGAAAAAATATTTTAAAAAATTAATAAATACATAGAAATACAAAAAATGTACTGAATTTTTGTATTTTTTTGTCTTTTGGGTATTTAGTGAATTTTTAAAAGATTTTTTTTACAATTTTTTTACTTTTTAAGTGTATTTATGTTGGGTGTGTCTAAGAAGTAAAAAAATTGCTTAAAATATTAAAAAAATTCAGTAAAAACAAAAAAAAAAATACGAAAAATAAGAAAATAGAATTTTTTGAAAAGTGTTTTTAGAAAAATGGAACCAAGCAATATGACCCAACTACCGATTTTATAAACATTAATAATTAAATTTTTAATTTTTAAATTTTTTTATATATTTATAAATATTTTTTCCCATAACAAATCAAGCAATAAACAGCGTACAAATTATTAAAATTGGGATCTTATGTAGAATTATTTTTTTGGGGGGGGGGGGTGAATCAGGTCTTACGTGGGGTTGGGGGATTAAAGATCATAAAATTCTACTTTCAATGCAAAACACAATTAAAATTAATCAATAATAATAATGTAGGCAATTAACTTTAAAATTATTAAATAAAAATGATAAATTTAATATTATATATCTTCTACGCTAATAGAAATTAAAGACGGCGCTTGCAAATGGAGTTTATATTCAAAAATTTTATATAAATATACACACATATATATACATATATAAAAAATAAATAATAAAAAAAAGTGGTAGGATCATGACTCTAATATAATTGAAATCATAGTGCAATTCTGCATCATGATTACTAGGATTATAATCATTTTTAAATTTTATAAAATTTAAGATTCTAATCAGTTTGTTTAGTTTCAGAATGAGTAATATTAGGAATTATAAAAAAAATATTATGAAAATAATCATAAAAAATTCTCCATCTTTGGATTACATATATAATAAAACACCACACACTAATCAAAGGATGAAAAATCTTCATGATGCATTTCATGATATTTTTTCCATGATTCCTAGTATTATTATTCTTTTAGAATTTAGAATTGAGGATTTATTTTTCAGAAAATTAAATATTATTTTGTGTTTTTTTTATTTTTATTTTCACTGAATTTCTTTTAATATTTTAAATATATTTTTTTAATTTTTAGAAACGCCTAACATAAATAAACTTAAAAACTATAATATTTGTGAATGCCAAAAATACAACCAAAAAAAAAAATGAGAATTCAATATACTTTCATATTCTTGTGTATTTATTGATTTTTTTTTAAAAAAAATTACAAATATTTTACATTTTAGATACATCTAAGTAAGGTACATCTAAAAAGGTAAAAAAATTACTTAAAATTTTGAAAATATTCACTAAAAACAAAAAAAATACAAAAAATAAAAAAACTCAATTTTTAAAAAATTAAATTCAAAAAATTGAAACCAAATATAATGAATATGATATGAATCATTTATTTTACCATTCAAATTGAGATTTTGATAGTACATTGACATAAAACGCTTTTAAATTTTTAGATATATATACTTTTAAAAAAATAATAATTTTACTTGATAATTTGTCTGGATTCAACCGACAATCGTGACACATTAACAACCACAAAGGGCCCCAGGATTTTTAACTCATTGATGTAATTAATCACTGCCATTTTCAAATCAAAAATATTAGAGATCTCAAAAATTTTATGAAAATTTTTACTAAATGTCTCACATGGGTGTAGATGGATTCAACTGACAATCGCAACACATTAACAACCACAAAGGGCCCCCGGATTTTTAACTTATTGATGTAATTAATCACTGCCATTTTCAAATCAAAAATACTAGAGATCACAAAAATTCTATCAAAATTTTTACTAAATATCTCACATGGGGGTGGGACCCACATAAAACCTACATAGTCTGAATCTCATACCTATGTGAGATATTTAATATAAATTTTGATAAAATTTTTAGAGCCTCTAACATTACTCTTTTCAAATTAGAAGGTTTTAGCAAAAAGTAAAATCTCACTATCTCATGCTTTTCATCCCTTTTTTCTCCTACTTTTTCAATCGTTTTCATTGATCAACTAAAATATTCTTTGAAAGTTACTTAAAAAATTAATTTATTTGTTAAAAATAAAATTACAAAAGAGTCACTTGTTTGATATATTTTTAGTTTTGGTTTTTTCTAACAATCTTTTGGCATTTAGTAACTTTGGTAGCTTTTTATTTTATTTTTTGAGTGTTGTTAATAGTATTTACCTTTCTTCTTTGGATCTCTACCTTTTTTTACTTTTGTTCTATTATAATTTTATCCTAACATGAATTCCCATTTATCCCCATCTTTATCCCATCGAAACCTAACCCTAACCCTAACCCTAACCCTAACCCTACTCCTACCCTTACCTCAAACTCTCCCCTCCCTCACCCTCACTCCCACCAACTTCAACTGGCACCCTCCTTGCCTATCCCAACTTCAGCAACCCTCTTCACGATTGCTTGCTCCTTCTCAATCCCTATCTGCTATCATTGTCATATTCTGTTTATTAGAAGCCTCCTTCTCTTTCCCTTCCTCTTTCGCTCTCTCTCACCATTGTTTATTGTTGATCTCGTTGTCACTCGTGTATCAATCTTAATCAAACATGGGGTCGCATGGTAGGGTGCTTTGTGAGGTAGAGGGGTTCATGTGAAAGGCTTTGCGAGGGTAGGACGAGGGTTGTGGTGACTAATTTTTTAATAGCCGAAGGTGTATTTTTCTGTAGTTGTACAACTGGAGGTGAAGGTAGGACTGGTTGAGGTGGATCTGAGGGTTGCTAGGAATAGCTGGAGAGGGTGGGAGAGAACTAAGGAGGGTCGCCAAAGGTGGTGGTGGCAACTATAACTGGAAGTAAAGAAAAAAAGAAAAAAAGACAGTAGGGATTAATTTTAATAATTGAGAGGTCTACAGTAACAAAGTGGCACTACAAGAAAAAACACTTTTGGCGACTAAAGTTTTAGTCGCCAAAAGCCCCTTTTTAGTCGCCAATACTAATTTTTTTATTTTCCCCGACTAAAGATTTTCGTCGCCGCTGTGGTCGCCGATAAATTGTCGCGAATACCTTTCGCGACTAAACATTTGTTAGTCGGCAACCAAATAATTAGTCGCCAATACTCCATTCCATTTTGGGAAATTATACTTGTAGCGACTAAACCTTTAGTCGCCAATACTACTTTTTTTTTTTTTTTTAATTTATCTTTCGGCGACCAACGACTTTAGTCGCCAATACTAATTTTTTCCAAAAAAAAAAAATAGCCTCCGCTGGTTGTCCCAGGGTTCGAACTTGCAACGTCCAAGACTTGCACGCCACTGTATCTTCAGCAACACTTGGTTGCCACTACGCCACTCTCAGATCACATGATTATTAATGCAACATTTATTATTTATATACTATATTCACTGGTATTAATACAAAATTGTATATATAAAAATAAATTATTTTATTTAATATATTTCATGTAAAAAATAAAATATTTACAAAAAAAAATTGGGTAGCACTTTTGGCGACTAAATCTCAATTTTAGTCGCCAATTCTCCATTTTTGGCTACTAATTTGTTTTCTGTCGCTAAAACAAATGAATCCCGCCTAAGGATAGTACATTTGGCGACTAAACAGAAATTTCGTCGCCAAAACCCCTACTTTGGGCGACTAAAATGGATTTTCGTCGGCAAAACCCCCACTTTCAGCGACTAAATTGTTTTTAGTCGGCAAAACTTCTATAATCAGCGACTAAACCTGTTTTTAGTCGCCAAAACCATACCTTTTCGCTACTAAATTATTTTAGTCGCTAAAAAGCGTGACTTTTGGCTACTAAACAAACTTTAGTCGCTGAAAACCCTATATTAGGCGACAAAACTTCCTTTTAGTCGCTAAAAACCTGCTGTTCGGCGACTAAACTCTTTTAGTCGCTAAAAACCTGCTTTTCGGCGACAAATTCCAATTTAGTCGCCATTTCATGCACTTTCAGCGACGAAATTTCATTTTTTGGTCGCCAATTCTGTTTTTTGTTGTAGTGTGGGTACTACTACTAGTACTATTTTTATTAAATGCAAAATGATTAATTTACCCATCTTTACTATTGCATTACAACATACAAAATAGGAAAATATTAATCTCCTAAGATGTAAAATAAAAAAAACAATAAAAAAAAAACTAATGACAGTTTTGACGGAATGACTTAAATTAAAAATGGAGTTAAAATGTAAGACTTAGTTATTCAAATTGAAATAATAAGGACAAAAGTAAAACTTGAGTTAAACTATAAAGGTGAATAGTATAATTTATCAATTATTTATTAATTAGACTAGATAATCAATTATGTAAGAAAGTCTAATAAGACATACCGCAAATCCAACTCAAATGACAACTATATAGCAAAAGCAATACAAGAAAGAATTTAAAGAAATGAACAAATAAAGAATGATCCCTAATAAAGCAATATATTTTTGTCTTGGTTCAAGGATTTTGCCTATACATTCAAATGGAAAGGTAATTAGCAATAGTAAAACATCCTTATTTCATGCTTTTCATCCCTTTTTCTTCTTCTACTTCTTGTTGTTGAACATCGAAATTGATCAACTAAAGTAATGATATCTTTATATCAATTAAATGAGCCGGTAATCTCTCCAAAAGTTCTATTATTTATTCATTAGATTGAATAATCAATTATGAAAGAAAGTTTAATAAGGCAGACCCATAAACCCAGCTTCAACAACAATGATTTTGATCCCTGACCTCTAAGTAAAACTTGTTGAGACTACTAAGCCAACTGCCACCTAAGCCAATACAGCCACAGTTGCAGAAGCACACCCATACTCCTTCAGCTCCATTCACACTTCAGCCACAAGCCATCCTTCAGCCACAGTTACAAAAGCAGAGCCACAGTTATGCAGCCACGTGTGACAGTTGTAACTAACTTGTAATATACAAATTCTGTTAGACTGTTAGAGATTCTAGAATACTCTGTATTAGACCTCTATATATAGATACTATCTTGAGTAAATTGTAATTGAGATGTGAGCTATTAATAAATGAAAATATCTCTGTTTTTCTTCATGGTATCAGAGCGTCAATCTCTTGCGAGTTGATCCTCATCTGTGTTCAATCTTGATTCATCTTCTTGTTTCAGATTAATTCAATGTCTTCATCTTCGATTCCTTCTAATCTTTCACTTCTCATTTCCAATCTGTCTTCGTTTATCACTGTCAAGCTTGATGCCTCAAATTTTCTGATTTGGAAGAATCAAACTCAGAATATTTTGAAAGCTACTGATTTACTTGGCATTGTTGATGGTACTTCACCTTGTCCATCTGTTACAATCAAAGATGATTCTGGCTCAGAGGTGGATAATCCTGCCTATTCTCAATGGAAACTTGTAGATGCACATCTTCTTAGTTGCCTCACTGCAACTTTATCACCTGCACTTTATTCCACTGTTCTTCATCTTCATAGTTGTTCTGAGGTTTGGAGTGCTTTGCACAAGAGGTTTACTGCACTTTCTCGATCTCATGTGCATCAGCTCAAGAACAAACTCAACAGTGTTACCAAGAAAACTGATTCGATGGAGGCATATCTCACAAAAATCAAAGAGTTAGTGAGTCAATTAGCTCTTGCCTCTGCATTCATTGATGATGAAGATCTCGTACTTTTGATTTTGAATGGACTTCCTGAAGAATATGATGCATTTAAGACGACGATTCGCGCTCGTTCCGAATCCATTTCAGTTGATGAACTGAATTCTCTACTTATCTCTGAAGCTATACATGTTGAGTCTAAACATCACAAAGATCATACTGAACCTACTGTGGCCTTCTCTTCTGTTCGAGGTTCTTTGAATTATACCTATCGAGGTTCTAGATCTCGAGGAAGATACTCTCGAGGAGGACGAGGAGGTCGTTCATATGGCTCCACTGGATCTCCAAATCATCATTCACAGAATCAGTATTTCTCTGGTTCTTCCTATTCTTCTAGTCATCCTAAGAATCATGTTAGCCGTGGTTCATTTCGAGGCCGAGGTCGATCTGCTTCTTCTCTGATCTGTCAAATTTGTGGAGGACATGGTCATGCTGCTTTGGATTGTTGGTATAGAATGGATCCACAATTTCAGTCTACCACTTCTCCACAGAACAATTCCCAGGCCTTTGTTGCTTCCTCTCATCCAGCTTCTTCTGCTTCAGCCCCTTGGTATCTCGACTCTGCAGCTACTGAGCATATCACACCTGATTTGAATAATCTTACTTCTTCTCATCCTTACCACGGATCTGATCAAATAACAGTCGGTGATGGTAATACAGTTCCCATTCATCACACTGGTAATGGCTTACTTCCTACACCTCATTTCTCTTTCCGACTGAAAAATGTTTTACATACTCCTTCTATCTCCTCTAATCTTGTTTCTGTTCACAAATTAGCCAAAGATAATAACTGTTCCATTACCTTTGATGATTCTACATTTGTGGTTCAGGACAAGGTTTCGAAGAAAGTTCTTCATCAAGGTGCTAATATCAATGGCCTATACCATTTTAATCCATCACTTTCTGCTGTTGTCATCTCACCACCTATGTTGCATGCTCATCTCAGTTCTTCTCATGCTACTGTACCTGTTTCTACTTCGGTTTGGCATAATAGATTAGGCCATCCATCTGTAATAAAGTTGCATCATCTCATGCCTTACTTGTCTGTTTCTAAGTCTGGTCATCAGTCTACTACATTTGATTGTACTGACTGTTGTATAGCTAAGAGTCATAAGCTACCTTTTCAGCTGTCCAATTCCACTGTAAATGCACCACTGTCCCTCATCCATAGTGATGTTTGGGGTCCATTTTCTTCTAGTTCTGGTTACAAGTATTATGTTCTGTTTGTTGATGATTTTAGTCGATTTACTTGGCTTTATCCTTTGGCTTATAAGAGTGAAGTTTGTTCTAAATTCATGGAGTTTAAGGCTTATGTTGAAAATCAGTTTGCCACTACTTTACATATTTTACGAACTGATGGAGGTTCCGAATATTTTACATCCAAAATGCAAACATATTTGACTACTCATGGAATTATTCATCAGCATTCTTGTCCCTATACTCCCTCTCAGAATGGTATTGCTGAGAGGAAGCACCGCCATATCACTGAGACTGCTACAGCTCTTCTCCATCATTCTTCTGTTCCTTTGCACTATTGGTTTGATGCCATAGCTATTGCTACTTTCCTTATTAACAGACTTCCTTCCTCCAAGCTTACTCACAAGTCCCCTTTTGAAGTTCTTTTTAAATCCATACCAGATTTTTCCTATTTTAAAACTTTTGGCTGCCAATGCTTTCCTTGGCTCAAACCGTATCAGTCTACTAAACTTCAACCCAAATCTATGGCCTGTGTCTTTCTTGGCTACCATCCTTTTGCTAAGGGCTACCGGTGTCTTGATCCTAAATCCGGCAAAGTTTATCTTTCTCGACATGTTGTCTTTCATGAGCATATTTTTCCCTTTGCTTCCTCCTCTTCACCTGCTCCTTCTCTTCCTCAGTTACACTCTTTTTTCTGGCCTTCATCCTCACCATCACATTCTTCTTCTCATATTCCTCCAGTACAGCCCGAGGTTCATATTCCACAGTCTACTTCTCAGTTACATCAGTCCCACTCTGATTCACAGACTCAGCCACATTCATCTCAGTTTCCAGCCAACAATCTGCAGGCCCACAATCAGCAATCTGCACAACATCAGCCATCTGCACCAATTCAGCATGTCCATAGTCAGTCCCTGCAACATCAGCAATCTGCCCAAAATCAGCAATCTGCACAACTTCAGCATGCACAAAATCAGCAATCTGCCCAAATTCAGCATATCCATACTCAGTCCCAGCAACAAAGTCAGCAATCTGCACAACTTCAGCATGTTCATACTCAGTCCCAGCAACATCATACTCAGTTCCAGCAACTTGCCCAAATTCCGCAGGCACAGAAACAGAACCAGCAACATGCACAGACTCAGCAATCTGCACAAATTCAGCATGCACAGACTCAGCCATCTGCACAAATTCAGCATGTGCATACTCAGTCCCTGCATCCACATCCTCAGATCCAGCATCAGCATTCATCTCAGTCACAGCACCAGCATGTCCATACTCAGACACCATCTCCCATTCCTATTCAATCCATTGCCATCCAACTACCTCCTTTACCTTTGACTTCCTCTAATACCCATCCTATGACCACTCGCTCCAAATCTGTTGCATCACCTCTTTGTTTAGCCACAGCTCCAACTCTGTTTTCAGATTTAGAACCCCCTTCCTACAAGGAAGCCTTACTTTCACCCATTTGGCATAAGGCTATGCTTGAAGAGTTTCATGCCTTGCAAAAACAAAACACTTGGTCCTTAGTGTCTCTTCCACCAACTAAAAATGCTATTGGGTGTAAATGGGTCTTCAAGGTGAAAAGAAACTCCGATGGATCTATTGCCCGGTATAAAGCTCGTTTAGTAGCCAAAGGGTACTTACAACAAGAAGGGCTGGATTTTCATGAAACCTTTAGCCCCGTTGCTAAGCAACCTACTATTCGAATTTTGCTTTGCCTTGCTCTTCATCATAATTGGTCTCTTAAGCAGTTGGATATTTCCAATGCCTTCCTTCATGGCATCCTTGATGAAGAAGTCTTTATGCTTCAACCTCCAGGGTTTGTAGATACTTCCTTCCCTTCTCATGTTTGCAAACTTCACAAAGCATTATATGGGCTCAAACAAGCTCCCCGGGCATGGTATTCAACCTTTTCTACCTTCTTACTTTCCCAAGGTTTTGTAAATAGTAAATGTGATTCCTCCCTCTTCATTCAAAGAACTTCTACCTCCATTACTTACTTACTCATCTATGTTGATGACATCTTGCTTACTGGAAATAATTCTGTCCATATTCAGCAACTTATCACTCATATGCATAATGCCTTTTCTATGAAGGAATTAGGGGATATTTCCTATTTTCTTGGCATCTCTGTTCAGTCTACCAATACAGGATATTTTCTGTCTCAACAAAAATATGCCAAGGACATCCTCTTGAAAGCAGGTCTTTCTGCTTGTAAACCTTGTTCCTCTCCTATATCTGTCAAGCCCAGCACTCCTCCAAATGCTTCTCTTCCATTTGATAACCCTGCTCTTTATAGGAGTCTTGTTGGAGCCTTACAATATCTTACAATCACCCGACCTGATCTCTCTTTGGCTGTTAATCAAGCATGTCAGCACATGCATGCTCCTACAGTGGGTCACTTTGCGGCAGTTAAAAGGATTCTAAGATTTGTGCAGGGTACTCTCCCTCATGGGTTGCACTATACTCCCAGTTCTTTTGCTCTTCATGGCTTTTCAGATGCCAATTGGGCTGGTGATATTCATGATCGAAAATCTATCTCAGGTTATTGTGTGTTTTTGGGCGATAATCTAGTGTCTTGGTCTGCCAAGAAACAGGCCACTGTGTCCCGCTCATCAACTGAGGCAGAGTATCGTGCTTTAGCACATACTGCTGCTGAACTTAGTTGGATTATAATGTTGCTCACTGAAATGGGTATCTCTTCTCCAACCACACCTGTGCTTTGGTGTGATAACCTGTCTGCCATGGCTTTGGCTTCCAATCCCGTATTTCATTCTCGCTCGAAGCATATCGAAATTGATTGTCATTTTGTGCGAGATAAAATTTTGGCTAAGCAGTTTGTTGTCCAATACATTCCTACTGTTGATCAACTAGCTGATTTGTTTACCAAGCCCTTGTCTGTTTCAAGATTCCAGTACCTCAAGGACAAGCTCATGGTCTTTGAGCAGCCCATTAGCTTGCAGGGGAATGTTGAGACTACTAAGCCAACTGCCACCTAAGCCAATACAGCCACAGTTGCAGAAGCACACCCATACTCCTTCAGCTCCATTCACACTTCAGCCACAAGCCATCCTTCAGCCACAGTTACAAAAGCAGAGCCACAGTTATGCAGCCACGTGTGACAGTTGTAACTAACTTGTAATATACAAATTCTGTTAGACTGTTAGAGATTCTAGAATACTCTGTATTAGACCTCTATATATAGATACTATCTTGAGTAAATTGTAATTTGAGATGGTGAGCTATTAATAAATGAAAATATCTCTGTTTTTCTTCAAAACTAGACCAACTAATTCAAACTCGTGGATATAATTATGAGTGCTCTTATTCGCATTCCATAAATTATTTTAGACCCTTTAATTTTTAACTTTTTTTTTATTACAATAATAACCTTAAATAAAATTACCAAAAAGAACATTATTAAGTTTAGGACACCCCATCTCACAATTAAACTTACACACTCATTACATCATGAATTAGGGTTTATGAGAGTACCCACCTCTATCACCACCCATCTATCTTTTCCAAATCCAACATTCAAAACCTACCCACTCTCAAAACCTTGAAAGCCTTTTGGCAGCAATATTCTGGCGGTAACTGTGGCAATCATTTGACTACCTATACTTCTCCGGTAATGACAATGAGTGCAAATTTTTCTGGTAACCACAACTCTATAAGACGAGAGGAGTACAATAATAAAAGCTTAGAGAATATTCATAGATTTGATTTTGTTCTTAGCTCAGATGAGATTAGCCTTGTAAGGGTAAGTTTTTTGAAAAAATGACAAAAATAAAAAAATTTGTTCGTTATTTTTTCGGTACTGAACTCCTGAACATATGACTGAAATTTGGGAATATAGGCATGAACATTGTTTATTTGTTCGAAAAGGCATTCCCGAACAAATAAGTAATGTTCGGGAATGCAAGTCCGAACATGAAAATTTCTTAACACATTGAACGGTCAAAATTATTAATGCTTGCAAAAGTTTTTATTTTTTCAAGCTCGGGAATATAGGCCCGAACATTACTTATTTGTTCAGGAAGGCATTCCTGAATAAATAAGTAATGTTCAGAAATGCAGGTCCAAACATGAAAATTTCTTAACACATTGAACGGTCAAAATTGTTAACGCTTGCAGAAGTTTTTATTTTTTCAAGTTCTGGAATACAGGAAATTTCTTAACACATTGATGGTCAAATTTTTTAATATTTGCAGAAGTTATCGGAAGTAGCTCAAATCCATTATCAGGTTCAAAAGTTATTTCTTCATCGCGTAGTTTTGATAATATTGCTGCGTAATTCTCTGTTGAACTCATAATTTTATAATATCTACCAACAAAACCAACCAAACCAATTATTATAATTTTTTTCTGCAAGAAACGAAATTATTTTGAGAAAACTAAAAAATTATATGTGTGTGTATATATATATATATAGAGAGAGCATACTAACTGTAATAATGGTGGATAAGGTAGCAGAGACAGTAATCACATTGACTCTTCTTCTTCTTGGTGGGTTTTGTTAGAGTTTTTTGAAAGATGGGTTTTTTTGGGATGTGAGGGTGTGGGAGGTGTGCATTTAATGGGTAAAATATTTTCATAAGGATAATTTTGATATTATTTTTTGGAGGGGGGGGAAGAAATTTTTAGAGTTTTAAAATTTATAAGTGGGGACCCAAAGAAATGGAGAATCCAAAATAATTCATAGGGTGCTTAGTAGTACCACTCGTAATTAATCATGGTGATTACTTTCAAATCGAAATGTTTAACATCAGTAAAAACCTCATTATGTCATGATTTTGATTCCTTTTTTCTTCTACTTGTTCTTGAAATTGACATTCATCAAACTAAAGTAATGACATCTTTACATCAAATGAGCCGCTAATCTCTCAAAAAAAAAAAAAAAAAAAAAAAATAGAAACACTATAATTGAAGTAGTTGGGTAGGTAGGGAGGTTGAGCAGACAATGTTTGAGTTGAGTAGGTTTAAAATTTGGATGGAATTGAGTAATAATAATGAGTATCACAATCACATTTGCTTCTTGGATTATGAAAGAATCCATGGCATAATCAGAAACTTTATTTGTTGGGTTGTATAAGTATGCTTGCATGGATTGCGTGTTGTGTTGATCCATTGTATTTCTGAATGATTAACAAACAACAATAAAAATTAATCAATTGTATTTTTTTTTTCCCTTTTGACTTAATGCATTTTACTTGGTATATAGTTTCATGAACAGTTAGACGTGATGATTTTAGACATTGAACTATTCAGAAGAATATGCCAAGTCCAATTCAGTGCTAATTTCAAGTACAAGTTGCTTTCATTTGCAGCAAAAAAAAAAAAAAAAAGGTTCACTTCCAATTCCAAATACCCTAAATCCAAGCCATCTTATTTGAGTAATACATTTTACATTTGTGTATCATCTCAAAAAAAAAGTGTTAACGTTATATATCTCTTATTCAGAGTCATACAATACACCCCCCCAAAAAGGGGTGTATCATATCCAAATTATAACATTTGATAGTGTTCATACCATAAAGTATTATAATTAAATTATTTTTAATTATTACTAAATGACTTGTAATAGATCATAACCAAACACCACTTAAATATAACCAAAATGACAATTACTAATCATAATTAAGTCATAAAGAACACCACAAACACAATGGGTCATAACCAAATATCATCTAAGGCATAACTAAAAAACTCTTAGGTCATAACCAAAATAATAACCATATAACCGAACCTAGTGGATGCAACTTGAGACGTGGGGATGTGCTCTCTTCAGATCTCAGGTTCAGCTCTCACTAGGTACTATCAACTCTTTAAAACCACACCCGTGAACTCTGCCCGAGATTTACTCGATTCAAGTGAAGAGGGCACTTTACATAAATCTCAAGATAATTTGAGGTACATTCAAACTAATCAATTAAATTAGGTCAGTTGGTTACTTTCATATACTTTTAATAGAAAAATTAGTGGGTCAATCATTATCAAAGACAAGATTAATTATGTCTTTCTTAATTGTTTATTTCTTTGTCATTATAAAAAAAATTTCTTGTATTAATATGGATTTTTATTTGTGCCAAAACATAGATGCACTCGTTAATCGTGTAAAATGGTAATGCAAACGTTCTGTATTTTAAATAAACGAGCACATGACAACAAAGAGACAGAGACCTAAAGAATGTCTTATTCCAAAGTGTGAGAAGTCCTACGAGAACAACAACATTACTCCATTTCCAATTTGCTTGAACCAATATTAATCAATGAAAAATTATCTAAATTTTTTTTAGATAATTTCAAAATTATATAGATTAATTTCTCTCAATTTTTCAAACTATAAAGTAACTATCTAAAGTCTCAATCTTAAATCCGTCCTTGATATTTGTTCCCTCTCTGAAGTTGTATGTCTACCTATTAGGAGCAAATTGCACATGCAGAGACAGTACGGATATTTGAAGCAATACTCCATTAGACATTCGGAAGATACTGCACATAAGAGGAAGAGGGGCCTGTTTGTTGGAGTTTTTTAAAGTTAAAAATTAATAATCAGAAAATAAAAGTTAAAAGTATCTCTATCTTAGTTTAAGCTATTTTTCCTAATAAACTATAAGTAGAAAATGTACTAAATAGTCTGACACAGATTCTTAAATTAAAATAAATTATAATCACCCTCAAAACAATCCCAAAGAGAAGGGGGGAGAGAGAGAGTTATGCGATACTCGTGACAATGCATCCTCATATGGAGACACCCTACCCTAACTTTTAAATAATCAATTTTTTTCAGTTTATTTAAATTATTTTTGCCTAATAAATTATAAGTAGAAATTATACCAAATAATCTGACACAAATTCTTAAATTAAAATAAATTATGATCACCCTCAAAACAGTCTCAGAGGCCCAGAGAGAGAGAGAGAGAGAGAGAGAGAGAGAGTTATGAGCTACATGTGACAATGCATCCTCATATGGAGACACTTGTGTTATTGAGATGGGTTTTAGATATCTGTACAACAATATTATCCATCTCATGAAGCCTGATATAGATCCTTTAACACTGACTGACTGACTTTGATGGTGGTGCTTTGCATATTCCATCCACTTGAGGTGGGATTTTTCAGTGGTGGCCCTTGGCCAAGTGGTTGTTTTGGGACACCATGCCCTATTCATTCACATTGATTTGAATCGAACAAAGAGAATAATTAATTCTGAACTTTAATCCTTTTTATTTCATACATGTGATGGAAAATTTTCATGATATATCTAATGATTATAAAATACAAATGTAAATTTATAATTAGTTTAAATTTAAAAAAAAGATTATTATACTTATTATTGGATGATATATTGGAACCTCTCAATTACAAATATGCAATGGAGAAAATCACAATGTCTTAGGTAGTGAGTAAAATCAGATGGAAAAAAAAAAAAAGGAATTAATTTATTGAAAAAGAAGGTGGCTTTCAGTGCTTTTCAGGAAAAATATAATCTACTTATCACTATGGTTAAAGGTTAAATTTTAATCCGTTGTGGTTTGGTTTGAGACCGAAACATTTTACTCTCTACCATTGAAATATAATTAAAAAATCCTCATATAATTTTGAATTAAAATGCAACTATTAGTTTTTTCTATTCAAATTTAATGTTTTATATTATTTTCAATTTGAACATGTTCGTCTTGATATTAACTTATACTTAAAGTGTATTTTATCAAATTGTATATTGGATATGTTTCAAAGGTATACATGTATATATATATATATATATTAATATGTTTTTCTAAAAGAAATTAAAATTTAGTTTGGTGGAAAAAAAAATTTAAAAATCAAACACTAATTATTTTTATATGGTTTTTTTTTTTGGAATATAAAATAATATTTAAAATTTTAAATATATATTTATATTTATTTTTGTCAAACAAATTTAATATTTTTTAAAAATAAATTTAAAAATTCTAAAAATTAAATCAAATAATATATTTTTCTAATGAAGTTTTTCTAACAGTACCTTCATAAATGTTGTGAGGTGATCACCATATTAGAACCATTTGAAGAAAACAAAAGAACAAAAACTAATATACGATAGTTTTTATTTATCACACTATACAGTAGTAGTTAAAGAATTTTTATCTTACAGAAATATGAGAACGTATGTGCATATGAAAAAAAAAAAAAAATTAACTCTTCAAAAACCATTATAATTAATTTATCTTCTAACCTTAAATTTCCCATACAAGTGGAGGATGATTAAAAAAAAAAAAAATCCTAATTTTTTAGCTCATAACAAACAACTTACTGAATTTCTTTATTTTTTTAGCTAAAAGATGAATTTTTTTAGAATTATCTCAAAAGACGTAAAAAAATATATAAATTTTTGTTAAGAAAAAGTCAAAAAGCCATTAAGTCATTTGTCATCCGCTAAAAAAAATTAAATGCTACCTACTTTTTTCACTTACACAAAATTATTTTTTTAATAATTTCTCAAACACATTATTTAAAAAATTTATTAAAAAATCCATTTCATCATCAATATATGCATTCCAATAAGAGAAAAACTTTAACTTATTCACGGACGTGAATAAGTTTACGGACCGCAACTAATCGGTTGACACCTCACCAAAATTTGAGCTAAACGAATAACTATTTCACCATTTCATTTTTTCAGATTATAAAGAAATTAAAAAGTTTATTAATTGTGTGTAACTTTTACATCAAGGCCCCTTTGTAGACACCCCATTTTTGACTGTCCCCGGACTTGATTGTGCTTGCAGGTACATCCAGCCACAAGTTCGATTGCTCGTCGATCACTCGACTTTCGCGACGGAACGTCACAGGTTTGAGCTATCCAAATCTTGTATCTTTTTTGCCCCATTTTTGGACCATGTGTTGGCCCTTTCTTCATGCTTCTTATGAGGCACTGCCGACCACATTCTAGCCCTGCCGGCCATGATTTTCTCCCTGCCTGCCATTGATGAAGCCTGCCGCCCATCAGTGAGGCATTGCCGGCCACAACTGATGGCCGGCAGAACCCTTTGTCTCAGCAGATTTCACGCCAGATCTTTTGAGTCAGCTGGTTTTCACTTATCCCTCCTCCATACAGGTGTATGGAGGGATGAGGCCTATTTCAAGCTTGTTTAACAAGCTTGGCTTTGCATTCCTCTATATAAGGAGAGGCTCTCCATCCCTTACAGAGGTTCAGCACATTTTGAAGAGTTGTACCTCTCTCTCTCTCTACATTTTTCATTTTCTCTCTCTATATTGTGTTTGTTTGTGCTCTAAAGTCCTTTTTTCTTTCACTTTTGCACTACAACACATAGTGATACACCACCACCTTTGAGTTGAGGTTCTTGGTAGTGCTATTTGAGCTCTGAAAGTTGGTTTTTGACCCTTGAGGTTGCTGGTTTCGAAGTTGAACTTCAAGGGTGCGTATATTCCCCTTTTAAGCCTTTGTTTGTATCTCATTTTGGCCATCCTTGCATATTGTTTTAGGCCTTGCTTTCAACTGAAAAAAGTTCTATATTTAAGTACTTTTGATGATTGTTTAAGGCTTCTTTGGTGTTTAGGGTGTTCTACCCTCTTGTATGCCTTGTTTGGCCTTGTTTTGTGCCATGCTTTAAGGCCTTTGAGTTAGTCTTTGTTTGGCCTTTTAGCCACTGAAATCCAGTGGATTTTCAGTGGTAAGCATGGGGTTTTGAGGCCTAAAATCAGAGGGGGGTGACCCTCTCTCTCTTTGTTTTGTTTGCTTGAGTTATTGGCTTACCAAATGAGCATGTATCTCTATACTTTGGGAGCTTAGTTCAGGCGCTTTTTTGTGACTTTTAGGACCTGCCTTGACTCTGTCCATGGTTGGTTTGGTCACCTTGTGCATGCTCCTAATATGTGTAGTATTATCCCATTTGTGGCTCATCAAAGTAGCATGTCTTTCTAGCATATATTAGCTCCATTTCAGTAGGTTTTTGGTCATCATTTGACATGTCATAACTCTGATTTGGGCTGGTGTGGTCACCTCTTGCATGCTCTATGTACTTGTAGTATAAATCTTGCTTACTAGCTTTGTATGCATGATGTTTTGGCTCATTATTCTAGCATATTTTGGCTTTGCTCCAACAGGATTTTATTCATATTTTGGGTTGTCCTAGGACTGTTTTGGGCTACCATGGTCATATTACTCATGTTTTGTATAGCTATAGTACAAATGCTTTGGTTAGTCTTGAGTTTTGAGGCCCCTACCATGCTATACTTGTGATGTTTGCATGCTTTGGCATCATTTGAAATATTATATCAGTGCATATTCCATGGTCATACACTTGTGCTTGCCACTCTTTTAATGCCTTGGAGGCTTGGCTCTTTATGCCTTAAGAATGAAGTATTATGCATGCCATTAAGCCTAGGTCTTTGGGTCATCATATCAGTGCATTCTTGGTCTTGTTGTATCATGATGTAACTCTGTTTTATGTTGTCCAAGTCATGCCATGTTTGGTTTTAATAGGTGTAGTGTAATGCTCCTTTGTAGCCTTGCATGCTTCATGCTTTCGGCCTTTTGTTCTAGCTTGTGTTGGCTAAGTTCAAGCATGTTTTTAGTCTCACTTTGACTTTCCTTGGGACTGTTTTGGATACCCTTCCCCCTTTGAGGCTTGCTTTGCATGGCCATGGCTTAAGTCCCTTTGCTAGTTTCTATCTTTGAGCTTTCTTGCATGTTTTGTTTGTCTTACTAGGGTGGCTTAGCACCATTCCATGCATGTTTTCAAAACTTATGGTGCTATCACATGTCCATGCTTGTCACTCTTTAAGTGTGCTTAAGAGTTGCATCTTTGTACCTTAATCCTTGAGCCAATTGGCATACATGCTTGTCTTGCCTTTCTCATGCTTTTCATACCATCATTTTAGCATTAATAGCCACTGATTTGGGCATGACTGAGGTCTACCCTTTTGGTTTAAGTCCATTGAGTATGCTATGTATATTGCATTAAGTATGCCATACTGTTCATTGCATGTAGTATGCCATCTTACATTGCATTATGCATGCCATCGAGCATTGAGTATGCTCATCTTACATCGCATTGTGCATGCCATGTAGTTCATAGCATTGAGTATGTCATGTAGTTGCATGTTTGCATGCTTGTGTTGCATTGTTGTTTGGATTAAGTATTAATCCGAGCACGAGAAACGAGAGACGCTTCATACTTCAAGTGATGAAACGTACCTCAATTCTCGGTCGCCGATGCTCTTGATGACGCATGATAGAGTTTTAGGCTTTATATGTCTATTTGTGCATTCATTTTACATTGAATTTGCACAAGTTGGACCTTTGGCCATCATGCATCGAGATACGTAATTGATGGTCTTGGATTCGATTATGCCTCTCCCTTGATGTTTTAAGGTGATATGGGGCGACATAGTGCATACATATCCTTGGGAGACCCTCCATTTCCTCTGTTTTGTGTTCTGTTGCAGCTTGGTGTCACAGCACACCAGTGGCCGGCAGCCTCTCATCCTTGGCCGGCACCCCCTTCATCCTTGGCCTACAGTGTGCACTCTTGGCCAGCTGGGTGGTCGGCAGTAGCTCCTCATGGCCGGCAGGCCACTGGTGCACTCCCCAGCATGTTCTTGGTAAGATCCAGCAGCAAGTTCTTAAAGACACCCTGCAGACAGAGCTTCTAAAGAGCATTTGGAGAGCTTTCGGGACGAGAATCGAGCATGCATCTTCAACTTCTTCAAGGCAGAGCTGAGGCGGCCTAGTCTACATTTTTTAATGCTTTATTCGTTAATTAGCATTCGGTTTTGTAACTTAATTAATTTGTTAATTAGTTTAAGTTTTGTAATAATTAGTTGTAGCTAGTTATTCAATTTGGTTGTGTAATAATTAATTAGCTTGTTAGTTAGTTAATTAGTCAGTTTGTATTATTCATTCGGACCCTCCGTCGAGAGGGCGAATTGTTGTAATAAGCGTGCGTGTGTGCGATGCATGTCTTCCAACCCCCATTTCTTTATCCTTTTTATTTACGTGCTTTCAGTGGTTAGTTTTAGGGCATGTTTTAATTAGCATCCTTATGCTTGCATGCGTGCATCCATTCATCTGTCTTGCATGCACCGGGCTCGGCGCATCATACAAACTGCATTATATTTCAATTCCTATTTGAATACATGTATCAATTGTTGCATTCTTACGCCATCTTAGAATAGCCGAGCCTATTTCTAGTTGCATTTTACATGTGTTGCATTAGCCATCTTAACATGAACTAGGATCATGCATGATTTCTAACTAGTTCTTTGTTTTGGCTCGGAGTACACTGTGAGTATTTACGCTTCAGCATACTGCATGTGTGTTATTGATTACCATGAAAGCATGCTTGCCATGAGGCTAACTACTTAAGTGTTTAACTGCCTGAATGCCTGTGGGTGAAGGTTGGATTGCTTGAATTGGAACAATTCATTGAAATCCTCGATTTAGCCTACTTGCAAGTAGCAAACTTCAAACCATTTTCAAACAAACGGATATGCAATGTTTTGTTCCAACTTAGGCGATCTAGTCTATACTTGTGTGCTGTGCGCATCACATAGTTATTCTAGGTTTAATAACCGAAATAAGAACACTTGTGTTTTCAAAAACAAGATATCATGCTTAGTATATGCTGATCATTGATCGGGCGAGCGGGGGTGCTCATTGCATGACCTTCCCCTCTCGTACCCAAGTTCCCCAGCCGAGGCAACTTTGGTAATGACGGACACGTGGCCTTAGGCACGAGTTAGGGTTTCCTAAATTCTCCCAAAATAAAATATTTAGATGACGACTCTGTATCTGGCAAAGCAGTCCATGTTTGACACTTCTTTACAAAAATCAGTTTTCCAAAACGATTTGCCGGATTTGGACTCTTTAGTGATTTATCGGTCTTGCATTGCACTTTGCAAGATCAGATTCAGAACCGTGACATTGAGTCCGAACTGTAGTAAGCCCAAGTGAACAAAACGGATTTTCGCGCCATTTTGCGCGCGGAGCCCGGGAGTTCTCGGGGCACGTCTATATCCTTTAATTAATTACAAATTTCAATTGACTCGCTCATTTATGAATTCGTATATTTTAAGCCCTTTAATCCACTTTCACCTATTTTAAATCATTTTCAGTGTTATGAGAATAGAGAGAAACAGAGAGAGAGAGAGAGAGAGAGAGAGAGAGAGAGAAATATAACTCTGTATATTTCAATGAATGGATATGAGTGAATACAAGATTCCTTTATATAGGTGAAGGAGAAGCAAAGTATGGTAAATTACAATATGGTAATGCACAAATGGTAATATAGATATATACAGCTAACACCCCACCTTAAGCTCGAAGTGGTAATGCATATACCAACTTGAGCTTGGAAAGTAAGTAAGAAAAGCATCTTGAAGGATGAGCTTTGGTGAAGATGTTGGCTGTCTGATCAACAAAGGTAACAAAAATAAGACGAACAGTGCCACTAGCAACATGTTGCCGTATGAAGTGATAATCAATCTCAATATCTTTCTGCGATCATGGAAGACATCATTTTGTGCAATCTGAATAGCACTCTAATTGTCACAATAGAGGTCAGTAGTAACGGGATGAGAAACTCTCATATTAGAAAGAAGCGAACGAAACCACACAAGCTCTTGAGTAGTGTCAGCAAGAGCACGATACTTAACCTCAGTACTAGAATGAGCAATAAAAGTTTGCTTCTTGCTACACAAGACAATGAGAGAGTCACCCAAAAAGAAGCAAAACCCTATAGTACAATAGCGGTCAGTAGGATCCCCTGCCCAATCTGCATAAAAAAAGACGTGTAGTTATAGAGAAGAGTGTGCTGAGTAGTGAAAACCATGAAACATAGTGCCTTTGAGATAGTGCAAAATGCGAACCAGAGCATCATAGTGTGGAGAGTGAACAGCGGCCATGAGCTGACTGACAATGTGAACAGCGTAGGCAATGTCTGGACAAGTAACTGTAAGATAGACAAAACTACCAATTAGCTAACGATTTAAAATAGCATCAGATAACAAGTGACTATCAAGAGGTGTGAAACGAGTTTGAAGATCAACTGGGATAGGCGCGATCTTGTAATCGGTAAGACCAGCACGAGCTAAGAGATCAGATGTATACTTGGCCTGGGTGAGAAAGTAACCAGAAGGATCTTGAGAAATTTTCAAGCCGAGGAAATAGCTAAGTAGACCCAAATCTTTCATCTCAAACTGGCGATAGAAGAACTGTTTGAGACTAGAGATACCCACTGTGTCATCCCTAGTGATGATCATATCATCCACATCAAAAAGAAGAAGAATAATACCACCTTCTGTCTTGCGTATAAACAGAGCAAAATCATGGGCACTGGAGGAGAAGCCAAAGTCATGAATGGTATAACTGAATTAGGCAAACCAAGCACGATGAGCTTGTTCAAAACCATACAAAGCATGGCGAAGTTTGCAAACTTTGGTAGACGGAACTGAGAAACCAGGAGGAGATTGTATATAAACTTCCCCAGTGAAATCACTATTGAGAAAAGCGTTCTTGATATCCATCTGACAAATACTCTAATAGCGAGCAACAACAATGGCAAGGAAGCTGCGAACTGAAGTAAGACGAGCAACGGAAACAAATATTTCCTCAGAATCAATCATATATTCTTGAATAAACCCCCATGCAACAAATCGAATTTTATAACACTCAATGAAACCATCAGAATAGGTTTTGATGTATTTTTACAATTATTATAATTGAGGGGATTAATTTGAATGGATTTATAGATGAGGAGATAAAATGATATCACAAAAAATTAAGAGTGTTTTGGTTTAATTAACCATTGCTTTAAAGAGAACTATTGTATATTACTAAATTATTTAACCAAAAGTTTTAACGTCTTATGTGAATTTTCATGTGGCATGGCGGTACTATTAATTTATAAAGGGTAAATTACATAGACCACTCACGAGGTTTAAAAAAAAAAAAAAAAAACATCAAAATCTATAATTTGTTTTTACAATTACATTAATTTCTTGTTTAGTTGGCTAAAAGGATCACAACTAAGCTCCTGTTTGGGACGCTGTTTTTGTGGCTAAAAGTAATGTGTTTTGCATGAACCAAAAAAAGTTATGAAATCTTTCTTCTAATTTGAAAAGGCCAAACTACTCCCGGCAGATATCTTTGAAAACGTAAAACAATAAATTCAAGCAAAAAAATAAAAGTATGATATTAGTCATTTACGTTTTTCTACACAATTAAAAAAGATTTTCAAAAGCATTAACCTTTTTTTAATCTCATAAAAAAAATTATTAAGTCAAAAAGTCACTAAAAAAAACTAACTCCAAACACCTAATAATATAGATAGTGGGAAGATACAGAGTTAAATATGATAAAATATATATTTTAGTATAAAAGAAATGATAATATAATTTTTATTTTATTTTTTATCTATATGGTTAAAAAAATTTAAGGAGTCCAATGTAGTTATACTAAAATTGTACGGTTAAATGTAATTATTTTAAAAAATTCAGGAAAGATCCGTATTTTACTCTCTTATTCTTCTTCTTTTTATTTTTTTATTTTAAATATGATAGGTCGTACCGTGTTGGTTGTATTAAAGCATATAAAAGGCTATATATAAAATAAATTTAATGATAAATAATATTTTTACTTAAAAGAAAAGAAAAAATAAATAAGTAGGAGAAATGAATAACTTGGAACTCTAAACTACAAATTTTTATTTGACAAGGTGTTAATTATGAAATTTAGGCCAAGTTTGGTATCCTCTAAAAAATTCAAAAAGTCAAAAAGTCACTATCCTATTTAAGTCACATCATCTTATTTAAGTCACATCACCTCTCTAACACATCATTTCAAACCCAACCCAAATCCAACCCATATTTCATAAAAAGTCAAAAAGTGTACTTATTTAGTCTTCCCAAACTTGGCCTTAAAGTAATGGGACTAGTCCGAGTTTCATTACAGTGTGCTACACTCATCAATTGATATATTAATTAATATATTCATATATATTATGACATTACTGTTTTAATATTATAACCCCACCTAATACTTATTATATAAATTATAAAAATTTTAAATTTGTAAAATTATATCATATCATTCATTAATATCTATACTATATATTAAGCAAAAGGAGTTTTTAACCCCCAAGGCCTATGAGCGCTTCAATATCCCAATCAGAATTTTCTAAATTTTTTATTTTTTATTTAAAAAAAAATCTCAGCATTTATTAATTTGGTCAAAATCCCCTGATCAGCATTTATTAAATTTTTTCAATCCACATGTCTTTCCACATGCCTGCATTTATTGATTTGGTCAAAATCTCTTAATCAGCATTTAAAATCCCATCATACAAATAATTATAGATACAATCCATGTATAGTTACTGCAGTACCCTTTTCAACTTCTCCCATACACTATGGTTAGTGATAAGATTGTTAAATTATTTTTATAAAAAATCTTAAAAAACATAATTTATATATTAAAAAAATCTAAAACAAATATAAATATTTATAATTATCCTGTGCATAGCACGGGTGATAGGCTAGTATTAATTAAAAGAAATGCTATGTATCCCAAACATTCTATTAAATATTCTACCAAATGTCTCACATGAGATGGGATTCACACAAATTCACATGTGTGGGTCTCACACCCATGTGAAAAATTTGATAAAATATTTAATAAAATATTTAAGGTTCCTAACATAACTCATTAATTAATATATCAATTAATGCATTTAGAATTATACTTTCCCTAACATAAGAACTCAGTGTAATGCAAGGTTTCAAGATTGGTGAGTTGTCAGCCTATTTATTGGCTATTCATAAATTAATTATTCATGGGTCATCTGTGAATACTCTCCACAGAATACACAAAGGGGAGTAAATAGAAAAAAAATTGGTTTAACTCTCAAAATATGATTCCACCCTTATATGTTTTAATACTTTGTTTAGTTTAAGTTTTTAAAAATTAATTTCAAGGCCACATTTTAAAACTTATTTGAAAACATATTTGGTAGAGAAGAGAGTTTTTAAATTTTAAATTTTGAAAAGAGCAGATTAGGTCTATCCGATTGTCCGCCTGGACATCCTCCTGAACATCTGGCCAGTCGTCCGGCCGATTGACCAGCCGGTTGACCAAAACATTGCTTTTTTCTTTCTTTTTCTTTTTTTTCCTGTTATTTGAAAAAAAAAATTATATTTGTTTTTGATATTTTTTAAATATAAAAATTATTTTTTTAAACCAAAATGACAAATTATTTGGCCATTTATTTAAAATTAACAAAAAAAATTAAATAAAAATTAATTTCTCACAGTAATTTTAAAAAAATAAAAAACATTTTAAAACAAAATAATTAAAAAAAAATTCCAACCAAATATACAATCAAAAGTAATTTTAAAGCACTAGCTGAATATTTTTTTTAACAAAAAATATATATAATTTTTTTAATATTTTAAATAAAAAAATAATTTCATAATTTTTTGAATTTTTTAAATAAAAATTTATTTTTTTCAATAATTATTTTTTGAATTGAATTTTAAAAGAGCTTGGTTATGAGTTTTGACTATAATTTTCAATAGAGTTTTGAGTTGTGCATTTGGTTATGAGCTATAAGTTTTTGAATTAAGTTTTGAAAAAAAAAATTAAAACTCATAACCAAACAACATTTCTTATTTTAAAAATTCAAAATTCAATTCAAAACTCTTTTAAAAAATCATAATCAAATAAATTTTCTTTTTTAAAATCATGATTCAACAACTCAGAAATGCAAAATATAACTATATTCTCAAATCATGATTTTAAAACTAGGGACGGGCTTCCCTTCAGTCCGTGATCGAACTGAAGGGTACTATTGGGCCCGTTGGAGCCTACCATGGGTCCCGTTTAGATAATCTGAACCGTTCAATGTGTAGAACCCGTCGAGTACTATATGCTTGTAAAAAATCACGTTGATCAAATATCGATAAATATGTGATCAAATCAATTTTGTATAAAAAAAATGGACGGTGAAAAAATAAATGGTTGCCAAAAATATGATCCGATAAGATAGCTATCGATATCCAATCAACGTGAATTTTTACAGACATATATTATTCGAAGAGTTCTACACATTAAACGATTTAGATTATCAAAACGGGACCCGTGGTGGGCCTCCACGGGCCTAACAATACTCTACAGTCCCTGATCGGACTATAGGAAAGTCCAACCCTAAAACTAAACCAAACGAAACATAATATGTGATTCTAGAGATTTTCTATGGCAAATGTTAACAAGTTAGTGAGACCCATTTTCTATAAATATTTTTATAAGAATAATGTTAGAAATCTCAAAAATTTTATTAAAATTTTTATAAATATCTTACATAGGTATAAGTCCCATATTACATGAGTCCTTCATCTATATAAAATATTTGATAGAAATTTGAATAAAAATTTTGAGATATCTAATATTTTTATTTTTATAATGTTTATTGTAGACATAACATTAGTGTTAATAATTGCAAGCACTTAACGGAGAGAGGTGAAAGAGAGAAAGAGAGGAGTTAATTGTAGGGGTTGCTAAAATGATGGGTCATTGATTGCATTTTGTGCACGCTTCTCCCGCTGTTATTATTGCGCCAATGTTTCTCTTAACGGTGGTAGTATAGAATTAATTGGTATATTAATTAATATATTAATATATGTTATGATATTATTATTCATCCTTTTAGGAAAATTTATCCATAAGTCCTAGTTTTTGAAACGTTGAACCATTTAGTCCTAAAAGTTTTCTTATGCTCCATTTAGTCTCATTTTTACATCAACATGATGTAAATAATGTAAATGATCCGATGTTTCATTCTATAATTTCAAAATTTATTGAAATCTGATGAATATTAGATGTTTTTCATCCTATATTTTCAAACATTATTGAAATTTGATGAACATTAGATGTTTGAAATCTAATGTTTGTAACATGACTCTGATATTATTAACATTGTATCTGATGTTATTAACATTGTAATGGGACCTTTCAGTCTATAAGAAAACTTTTAAGACTAAACAGTGCATAAGTTATTAATTTGGGATTTATTGGTGCATCCCCCTTGATTTTATTCATTATATAAATTATAAAGAATAATGCTATATATATCAATTAATGTACTAACTAATGTATCAATTGATGATATGACATAATTTAAGAGGTTTTTGAGATTT
This sequence comes from Camellia japonica, assembly GCA_030407325.1. Classification (NCBI taxonomy): domain Eukaryota; kingdom Viridiplantae; phylum Streptophyta; class Magnoliopsida; order Ericales; family Theaceae; genus Camellia; species Camellia japonica. The sequence goes on along the minus strand of JAPPVO010000010.1, from coordinate 42,767,049 downwards.
GTAATGTGATTAATGAGTGGAGTCAATAATAATATTATAACTAGTGTTGGTACACTAGTTTGTATACTAATTGATACATGTAGCACCACCGAATTATAAATACCTAAAATCTTTAAAATTATATCACATCATCTGTTAGTACACAAATTGATATACCAATTGATGCATATAGTATTATTCTTCCCCTAATTCATACTCCCAATAACAAATGGGGAATATCAATTCAGTGTAAAATAAATAAATAAAAAATACACATCAATAATAAATTTTAAAAGTGAAAATTGGTAAAAAAATTCATTCTAGCAATTGTCTAAGGTATTCAATCTAGTAGTTTTTTTGGGTAAATTACAAACACACTCCCTAAGGTTTACTTAAATTACAAATTATCCCTTTTAGTTTTAGAAATTAGATTACGCCCCCCAAGGTTTATAATTTCATAACAAATAGGTCATTTTATTAATAAATCATCAAATTAATTAATAATTTTTAATAATGTTAAAATTTTATTTCAATTAATAATTTAGATAATTTTATTATTGTATAGGTAAACAGTTAAAAATTTCACTTTTTCAATTATTTCTGTTAAATAAAAAATTATGAAAGGGAGGTATTTGTAATTTTTCAAACTACAAGGGACAATTCGTATTTTAAGCAAACCTCAGAGAATGTATTTGTAATTTATCCTAATTTTTTTTTTATTGGTAAGAGGTTCACACTTTGTGAAATAGTTTGGTAAGAAATTCCAGAGGACATTTTATTTTCAATTTTACCACTTGACTTTTTTTTTAACCTATGTGACTTTTCGTTGACTATCTGTTCAAATTTATATATATCTGTTTAAATTTTTTGTCTATCTGTTCAATTTTTTTGTCTATCTATTCAAATTTTTCTGTGCAAATTTTCTATCTGTGCAAATTTTCTATCCAAATTTCCATTTGTAAAATTTTTATTTGTACAAAAGCATTCACAATCCAACAAGAAATAGAACCTCGTATTTTCACAATTTGATAGTAGAGAATTTTCATTTCTAGAATGAAGTTGATACAATTACTACCAACTAAGCAAAACAATTCACATCATAAATCCTACCCACCATATGAACCCTAAATCTACTAAAATTCATTGCAGCAAGCAAATTTCGTATAGAACGAATGAACTATCAAGAAAAATCCTTTATCAACATCATCTAATTGTCTTCGTTGATCTTGGAAGAAGCAGTGCCTGCCTTACGACATTATTGTCGACGACTTTGTTTAGAACACGAAAACACAAAGATCAGGGAGAAATTGAAATTTTGAAGATAGATCGATGACGAATTAGAGTAGGTTGAGCTCAAATTTGTTCCAAAAAACCAAATGGTGAGTCCTAGAAGAGGAGTGAGAGATTGTCGCGAAGAGAACGTAGAAGTTAGAAGGAAAGTATAGAGAGAGAATGACAGAAGTACCTTATCGAAGTCCATTTCTAGCGGTCAGAGACAGATCATTGGAGATGGCAGATCGCCAGAGAAAGTAGGAGAGAGATTGTCGGAGATGGAAGGATCGACGACATAGAGGATTACCTCATATGTATTTCAGATCTTAAATCGTCGGAGAGAAGAGAGAGATAGAAGAGAAAGAGAAGGGTTGGGTTGGGTTTTGTCCATATTCCACCATGTATACTATATATATATATATATATATAAAGATGGGTATTGTGGTCATTTTGCATGAAGTTGTTCTTACAGACATAATGTTTCAGCACCTGAACTTCTAGGCAAAGAAAATTCAAAAATGGAATTATCACCCAAGTATTCATTTTATAAACATTAATAATTAAAATTAAAATTTTTAATTTTTAATTTTTTTTATATATTTATAAATATTTTTCCCCATAACAAATCAAGCAATAAACAGTGTACAAATCATTAAAATTGGGATCTTATGTAGAATTATTGGGGAAAAAAAAAACTTTTGAATCAAGTCTTATAATAATAATGTAGGCAATTAACTTTAAAATTATTAAATAAAAATGATAAATTTAATATTATATATCTTCTATGCTAATAGAAATTAAAGAAGGCGTTTGCAAATGGAGTTTATATTTAAAATTTTTATATAAATATACACATATATGTATACATATAAAAAAATAAATAATAAAAAAAAGTGGTAGGATCAAGACAGTAATATAATTGAAATCGTAGTGCAATTCTACATCATGATTATTAGGATTATAATTATTTTTAAATTTTATAAAATTTAAGATTTTGAACAGCTTGTTTAGTTTCAGAATGAGTAATATTATGAATCATGAAAAAATATTTTTAAAATAATCAAAAAAAATTCTCTATTTTTGGATTACATATATAATAAAATACCACACACTAATCAAAAAATAAAAACCTTTATGATGCATTTCATGATATTTTCCATGATCCCTAATATTATTCTTTTAGAATTCAAAATTCGGGATTTACTTTTCAGAAAATTAAATATTTTTTCATTTTTTTTATTTTCACTGAATTTCTTTTAATATTTTAAATATATTTTTAAATACGCCTAACATAAATAAACTTAAAAACTATAATATTTGTGAATTTTAAAAAAAAATCACTAAATGCCAAAAATTCAAAAAAAAAAAAGAAAATTCAATACATTTTCGTATTCTTGTGTATTTATTGATTTTTTAAAATATTTTTTTTACAAATATTTTACATTTTAGACACATCTAAGTAAGGTGTATCTAAAAAGGTAAAAAAATTACTTAAAATTTTAAAAATATTCACTAAAAAAAATACGAAAAATAAAAAAACTCAATTTTTAAAAACTTAAATTCAAAAAATTGAAACCAAATACAGTGAATATGATCTAAATAATTTATTTTACCATTCGAATTGAGATTTTGATAGTACATTAACATAAAATGCTTTTAAATTTTTTAGATATGTATACTTTTTAAAAAATAATATAATTTTACTTGATAATTTGTCTGGATTCAACCGACGATGACGACACATTAACAACCACAAAGGGTCCAGGATTTTTAACTCATTGATGTAATTAATTACTGCCATTTTCAAATAAAAAATATTAGAGATCTCAAAAATTTTATCAAAATTTTTATTAATAAATATCTCACATGGGTGTAGGTAGGTTCAACCGACAATTGCAACACATTAACAACCACAAAGGGTCCCAGGATTTTTAACTCATTGATGTAATTAATCATTGTCATTTTCAAATAAAAAATACTAGAGATCTCAAAAATTCTATTAAAATTTTTACTAAATATCTCACATGGGTGTGGGACCCACATAGAACCTACATGGTATAGATCCTACACCTATGTGAGACATTTAGTAAAAAATTTTGATAAAACTTTTAGAATCTCTAACATTACTCTTTTCAAATTGAAAGATTTTAGCAAAAAGTAAAATCTCACTATCTCATGCTTCTCATCCCTTTTTTTCTCCTACTTCTTCAATGGTTTTCATTGATCAACTAAAATATTCTTTGAAAGTTACTTAAAAAACTAATTTATTTGTTAAAAATAAAATTACAAAAGAGTCACTTGTTTGATATATTTTTAGTTTTGGTTTTTACTAACGATCTTTTAGTATTTAGTAACTTTGGTAGCTTTTTATTTTATTTTTTTGAGTGTTGTAAATAGCATTTACTTTTCTTCTTTGGATTCCTACCTTTTTTTATTTTTGTTCTATTATAATTTTATCCTAACATGAAATTCCCATTTATCCCCATATTTAAACCTAATCCTAACCCTACTCCTACCCTTACCTCAAACTCTACCATCACCCTCACTCCCACCAACTTCAACTGGCACCCTCCTTGCCTATCCCAACTTCGGCAACCCTCTCCACCATTGCTTGCTCCTTCTCAATCCCTATCTACTACCATTGCCATATTTTGTTTATTGGAAGCCTCCTTCTTTTTCCCTTCCTCTTTCGCTCTCTCTCACCATTGTTTATTGTTGATCTCGTTGTCACTCGTGTATCAATCTTAATCAAACATGGGAGTCGCATTGTAGGGTGCTTTGTGAGGTAGAGGGGTTCATGTGAAAGGCTTTGCGAGGGTAGGATGAGGATTGTGGTGACTAATTTTTCAATAGCGGAAGGTGTATTTTTCTGTAGTTGTACAACTGGAGGGAAAGTAGGATTGGTTGAGGTGGATCTGAGGGTTGCTAGGAATAGCTGGGGAGGGTCGGAGAGAACTAAGGAGGGTCGCCAAAGGTGGTGGTGGCAGGGGTAGAGGTCCTCAAAAATGATATTTTTGAGATTATGGTAGAGGTTTAAAGAAAAAAAGACAGTAGGGATCAATTTTAATAATTGAGAGTTCTACAGTAACAAAGTGGGTACTACTACTAGTACTATTTTTATTAAATGCAAAATGATTAATTTACCCATCTTTACTATTGCATTACAACATACAAAATAGAAAAAAATATTAATCTCCTAAGATGTAAAATAAAAAATAAAAAACTAATGATAGTTTTGACGGAATGACTTAAATTAAAAATGGAGTTAAAATGTAAGACTTAGTTATTCAAATTAAAATAAGAAGGACAAAAGTAAAACTTGAGTTAAACTATAAGGGTAAATAGTATAATTTATCAATTATTTATTAACCAGACTAGATAATCAATTATGTAAGAAAGTCTAATAAGACATACTGCAAATCCAACTCAAATAACAACTATATAGCAAAAGCAATACAAGCAAGAATTTAAAGAAATGAGCAAATAAAGAATGATCCCTAATAAAGCAATACATTTCTTGTCTTGGTTCAAGGATTTTGCCTACTTTCAAATGGAAAGGTAATTAGCAATAGTAAAACATCCTTATCTCATGCTTTTCATCCCTTTTTCTTCTTCTACTTCTTGTTGTTGAACATCGAAATTGATCAACTAAAGTAATGATATCTTTATATCAATTAAATGAGCCGGTAATCTCTCCAAAAGTACTATTATTTATTCATTAGATTGAATAATCAATTATGAAAGAAAGTTTAATAAGATAGACCCATAAACCCAGCTTCAACAACAATGATTTTGATCCCTGACCTCTAAGTAAAACTAGACCAACTAATTCAAACTCGTGGATGTAATTAATCATGGTGATTACTTTCAAATCGAAATGTTTAGCAATAGTAAAAACCTCATTATGTCATGATTTTGATCCCTTTTTTCTTCTACTTGTTGTTCTTGAAATTGACATGATCAAACTAAAGTAATGACATCTTTACATCAAATGAGCCGCTAATCTCTCCCCCCCCCCCCGAAAAAAAAAAAAAAACATTAGAAACACTATAATTGAAGTAGTTGGGTAGGTAGGGAGGTTGAGCAAACAATGTTTGAGTTGAGTAGGTTTGAAATTTGGATGGAATTTATTAATAATAATGAGTATCACAATCACATTTGCTTCTTGGATTTTGAGAGAATCCATGGCATAATCAGAATCTTTATTTGTTGGATTGTATAAGTATGCTTGCATGGATTGCGCGTTGTGTTGATCCATTTTTATTTGTATCCTCTTGCCTTCAATTGCCGGAAAAGGATAGAATAAATTAAATTACTTTTTTTTTTCAGAGACATGTCATATATTATCAATTTTTTTAGTTTAAATTACACTTGATGGGCATAGCCCAAATAGGTGGCTCAATAAGCCGTCCAAATGATTCCTAACACAACTTAGCCCCAATGGCCAGACAAAAAGAAGAGACGAGCCACCTTCTTCACTTCCGTAATTTCTGCGACATGACAACACTGCCATAGCTAGTTACAAATAAGCCGTAGGCTTACGGCCAATAAGACAAGGTGAAAAGACAAAGACATAAGAGCAATCATGAGAGGGGCACGGTGGGGTAAGAGGCCAAAAAAGGTATTAAAGATACAAGTAACTCTCTCTCTCTACTTCCTCTCCAAGCTTCTATTCCTGCTAGATATTCATCTAACTTAACCATCGGAGGGTCCTCAAGAAGGAACCCCACCCCCTGGGTCCTTCCAACCGGACTTGGTGCAGGTACTGCGGGGAAGACGAAGTTCGGCCAATTCGTGGAGCATCAGGATCTTGTCCGACCCATCACTCGCCCGACAAAATTGAATCATCAGTTGCCGCCGTCTATGGGAAACTCTTCCGGTTGGTAGTTGTGCTCATTGTCACCAGAAATAGTTTCCTTTTCACCCACCTTTAGTGTCGGAGTGAATGGTTACGACACGATCCATGGCTTCATAGCATACAACCGAAAACCCTCAAGCCGATCCCTCCAACTCAAATAATCCATCTCCATACTTCACGTAGAACACCAACAACATTAACCAATTGATTAAGAAAACCAAGCCCTATTCCAACGAGAACTACCAGTTTTTACCCCTCTGCCTCTACAAAACATCCATCAAAATCAAGATCAAGTCCAAGACAACCGTCCTCAGCAACATAATAAGGACCAATTCTTCCACCACTCGTCCCAGAAGCACCTCTGTCGAATCCGAATGGCCTCCTTATCTCTCCTCAAGGTTCGTAACTCAACCAAAAACCCAACTGAGGGCAAGTTAGTAGCCAAATGGGAAAGGCCATATTGTCACGTCCAGGCACTTACCATCTACAAGATATGAAGGGCGGAGATCTCTCTCAATCATGGAATATTGGGCACTTCAAGTGGTATTTTCAATAAAACGGAGCCTTTTTCTCATGTCCATTTATCTTACTTATTTAATTCCGATCACTCATTGTATTTTTTCTTTACAATGAAATGTATAAGCTAACCTTGGCAGGACTTCATGAGTAAGATATTCAACTTCTTTAACCTGTGTTGCACATTTCGTAAGTTTAAAATAAAAAAATCTCAGCCAGATTGAGCATGAAGACATCAACCTCAGCCAGCTAGACTGAGCAAAAAGCCTCAGCCAAACTAAGCATAAAGACCTCAACCTCAACCAACTAGACTGAGTTCAAAAAGCCTCAGCCAGACTAAGCATGAAGACCTCAACCTCAGCCAGACTGAATTTAAAAAGCCTCAACCAGACTAAGCTTGAAGACCTCAGTAAAACTGAGTTCAAAAAAAAAACCCTCAGCCAAACTGAGCACAAAGACCTTAGCCAGACTGAGTCTAAAAGCCTCAGCCAGACTGAACATAAAGACCTTAGCCAAACTAAGTCCAAAAGCCTCATGCAGACTAAGCACGAAGACCTCACCCAGATTGAGTCCAAAAGCCTCAGCCAGACTGAGCACGAAGACCTTAGCTAGATTGAGTCTAAAAGCCTCAGCTAGACTAAGCACGAAGACCTTAGCCAAACTGAGTCTAAAAGCCCTAGATAGACTGAGCACGAAAACCTCAGCCAGATTGAGCACGAAGACCTCAGCCAGACTGAGTCCAAAAGCTTCAGCTAAACTGAGCACGAAGACATCAGTCAGATTGAGCACGAAGACCTTAGCCAGATTCAGCACGAAGACCTTAGCCAGATTGAGGCCAAAAGCCTCAGGCAGACTGAGCACGAAGACCTCAGCCAGACTGAGTCCAAAAGCCTCAGCCAGACTGAGCACGAAAGCCTCAAGCAGATTGAGTACGTAAACATTAGCCAGACTGAATCCAAAAGCCTTAGCCAAATAGAGCACATAGACATCAGCTAGACTGAGTCCAAAAGCCTCAGTTAGATTGAGCACAAAGACCTTAGCCAAACTGAGTCTAAAACCCTCAGCCAGACTGAGCACGAAAACCTTAGCCAGATTGAGTCGAAAGGCCTCGGGCAGATTGAGCAAGAAGACCTCAGTCAGATTGAGTCCAAAAGCCTCAGCCAGATTGAGCACGAAGAGCTTAGCCAGATTGAGTCCAAAAGCCTCAGCCAGACTGAGCACGTAGACATCAGCTGAACTGAGTCCAAAAGCCTCAGTCAAACTGAGCACAAAGACCTTAGCCAGATTGAGTCCAAAAGCCTCAGGCAGACTGAGCATGAAGACCTCAGCCAGATTGAGTTTAAAAAGCCTCAACTAGACTAATCAGGAAAACCTCAACCGCAGCCAGACTGAGTCCCAAAAGCCTTAGCTAGACTGAGCACATAGACCTCAGCTAGACTAAGTCTAAAACCCTCAGCCAGACTGAGCACGTAGACATTAGCCAAACTGAGTCCAAAAGCCATAGTCAGACTTAGCACGAAGACCTTAACCAGACTGAGTCTAAAAGCCTCAGCCAGACTGAGCATGAAGACCTTAGTCAGACTGAGTACAAAGATCTCAGCCAGACTAAGTCCAAAAATGTCACGACCCAAACCCGCCTCTATGGGTTTAGCACCGTAACCGGCCAGTAATCTGTGATTACCGAAGGCCTGCTTAACAGTAAAGACAGTAATGCAGAGTACAGGGGCTGGCAGAAGCCAAAACAGTAATAAAAGATGTCCAATGAGCTGTGACAGTCTGTATGCAAAAAGACTTTTCCAAACATATTCACATTGATAAGCAAAACATATATATACCATATGTACAAACATTCAGGTTAGGGACCAAATCCCTAATTAGCATAGTACAGTACAAGTCTTAAACAGTATTACAAAATAGAGACGGAAGGGTGAAACTGAGACACCCTAAAACAGCCTTAGCTCGGTTAGACTTGGAACCTCGAGGTGAAGCACAATGGTTGGCTTGACAAAAAGGGAGTTAACCCGACGCTCCTAGCTCCGGCCCGGTGCCTGGACACCTACATATAAATATAAACAGTGAGCTAAAGCCTAGTGAATAACATATGCGTAAAGGGGTTAAGAATGAATGTCCTTTCAGTATTTAAAACAGTCACTTAGAAACCATAATGGTCATATGTGGTACATCCAATAGCAAAACAGTACAGTAGGTCTTAACAGACCGAACAGTCAGTTGATAGCCATCATAACAGTAAACAGTAATGGTTCCAAACATGGGAACCGACAGAGATCTCTGTAACAGTAGCAGTAACAGTACAGTAACAGTGGATTGCTATGGGTGCCACGAATTCAGTGCACAAATAGGACAAACATTCATTCAGTAAGAAATATCATTTCAGAAAGTAGTACAGTAGATCATTCAGAAAATATTCATGATTGAACATATCTTTACAACATTGTTACTCACAGAGCACTGGGCTATAGGCAGCTAATGAGCGTCCTCGGATGCCAACCCTACACAGTTACAGAACGAACACACACTAAGTTACACACTTGGGAATCAACAACTTAGTCCCTATCTTGACTCAGTGTGGTTCTACATCAATAACCTCATTAAGATGCCTTAAACTAGGCCTAGGAATGCCTAGGATGAAATGAGGATGCAAAGATGTACTTTAAAACACTTTTCAAAATTTTCAGAAAACAGGGGTCTTGCTCGAGCGTGTCTTTCTTCGCTCAAGCGAGCTTGTCAAAACAGTGGGGTTGCTCGAGCATGGACTTCCTCACTCGAGTGGTCTGTAAAAATGCAAAAAGTGCTGGATGTTGAAAATCCCCGCTTGACGCTCGCTCAAGCGAGGACTGTCGCTCGAGCGTAGGTTCTCTTACTTGAGCGTGCGTTTGTGTGCACCAAAAACCTGAGAGCTTGCAATTCACGCTCGAGCCAACATTCCGTCGCTCGAGCGGACCTCTGAATACACAAGGGCTCGCTCAAGCGTGGAAGCCAAAATCTGGAATTTCCAGATTTGTCTCCCAAGCTTAAACCAAGCATTCAACACCTCAAAACTCAACCGTTTGGGCCAATTTTCTGGAAAACACTTGAAAACCAACAATATAACATGTCTTTAAAGATCAATTTGTAAAATCAAGCCCAAAGGTAAGCCAATTGAACATAATTTCAACCCAAATTTCAAGAACAAAACAAAAACACAACATGCATGATCTCCTTTAAATTCCAACACCTCAAATCAAGATTAAAATGGCAATTTGATGGAAAAACATGATGAATTCATGGACTACAATCAAAACATGAACTTCCATGTAAGATTTCATGAAAAACAACTTCGAAATGTCATAATATGAACATGCATGCATGGAATCACTCTTAATTCAACACTTTACTTTAATTCTTGACCTTAAGCTCCTATTTCTCCATGAATCATGCAAGAAATGACTTGAATTCATAAACAAGAAGGTAAATATCCTACCTTAGGTCTTCAATTTTTAGGTATAGAAGCTCAATTATGCAATCAACCTTTACATCTCCTAAGTCGCCAAGCCAATTCTCAATTGAAGCTAAGTTTTCTCCTCTCTCACTTTTTCTCTTGGTTTGGTCTCTAGAGATGAACAAGAATGACGCATCAAAAGGCTCCAAAACAATGTTGTAGGCAGTGGCCCACTAATGGCAAAAGGGTAATTAAAGTAACTAATGTGATTCAATATTATTTAATCTAATTTAATCATTCCAAATCAATTTCAAATTAAATCTACCATAAAATCACATAAATTCTAATTGACATAAAACACCAATTGATTTTTGATTCGGTCGCCGATAGGACCTTCAATTCGCAATTCAAAGATAAAACATGAACAGATCATTTAATGACTAACAGATAGAAATGCATTTAAAACAGTATACTCTTGCAATCAATTCAGAATCTTAGTCAAATCAGTTACTTATCATTCTCAGTCATAGTTTAGCATTAATCAGAGGTGAGGGTTATCACAAAAAGCCTCAACCAGACTAAGCACGAAAACCTTAGCCAGACTGAGTCCAAAAGCCTCAAGCAGACTGAGCACGAAAACCTCAGCTGGAAGGTCCCGGTGTCCCACATCAGGAATGGAGGGGGAGTTCCTAGGCTATAAAAGTAAAACCTGGACCCTTATATAGTATTGAGGCCTTTTCCCGGGTGGTGAAATCCCTAGCAGAACTCCTGAGTTAAGCTTGCTTAGGCTGGAGTAGTTCTGGGATGGGTGATTCACTGGGACGAACAAATCTATGCGGGCATGGCCCAAAACGGACAATATCGATGACATGTGAAGGGTTGGGGCATTACAAATATGGTATCAGAGCTGACTCTACAGAGTACCGAGTGTAGGCCCCTGGCGTCTCTCGATGCATGTAGGCGGGCTTGTGAGTTGGCAAGCTACTGTACGGGGATGTGCAGCCCTAAGAGGGGTGGATTGTAAAGTCCCGGTGTCCCACATTGGAAATAGAGAGGGAGTTCTTGGGCTATAAAAGTAAAAATCTAGAACCTTATATAGCATCGAAGCCTTTTCCCGGATGGTGAAATCCTTAGCAGAACTCCCCAGTTAAGCGTGTTTAGGCTAGAGTAGTTCTATGATGGGTGATTCACTGGGAAGAACAAATCCATGCAGGCGTAGCCCAAAGCGGACAATATCGATGACATGTGAAGGGTTGGGGCGTTACATCAGCCAGACTGAGTCCAAAAGCCTTAGCCAGACTGAGCACAAAGACCTTAGCCAGACTGAGTGTAAAAGCCTCAGCCAGACTGAGTCCAAAAGTCTCAGGCAAACTGAGTACGAAGACCTTAGCCAGATTGAGTCCAAAAGGCTTAGTCAGACTGAGCGCGAAGACCTCAGCCAGACTAAGTCCAAAAGCCTCAAGCAGACAGAGCACGTAAACATCATCCAGACTGAGCACGTAGACATCAGCCAGACTGGGTCCAAAAGCCTTAGTCAGACTGAACATGAAGACTTTAGCCAGACTGAGTCTAAAAGCCTCAGCCAGATTGAGCATGAAGACCTTAGCCAGACTAAGTCCAAAAGCCTCAGGAAGACTGAGCACGAAGATCTCAGCTAGATTGAGTCTAAAAGCCTCAGCCAGACTAAGCATGAAGACCTTAGCCAGATTGAGTCCAAAAGCCTCAAGCAGATTGATCACGAAGACCTCAGCCAGATTGAGTCCAAAAGCCCCAAACAAACTGAGAACAAAGACCTTATCCAGACTGAGTCAAACCTTACGGTAAGAGCTAATCCATTAGCTGACCGCCCAAGGCACCCATCTGGGCTATACGATCTTGCGGTCTTGATGACTCAAAAGCAACAGATAAAATGCCTCCAAGATGAGAACAAGAACAAACGAAGGAGGTCAACATCATGAAGTGGAACCAAGTACTAATATACATCAGTCTGCCGTATGGAAGACCATGTGGGAGACCACTATGTGGAAGACCTCCATATGGAAGACCATGAGGAAGACCCCCATGTTGGAGACCACCATACGGAAGACCTCTATGTAAAAGACCACCATGCGAAAGACCATCATGTGGGAGACCACCAACTGATCAACAGCTTGAATCCCATCAACATCAAACGGAGACTAAGCAAACTATAACTGGGCATATGCTACTTTCATAGCTGAAATACTGGCAAAAGCCTCTATCGCCACTCTGTTTTAGAGCTTTTCATTGTCATTGTCCAAATATTGAGACCTATTATTGCTCATGATATTATCATACTTGAACGACGAAGTACCTTCTCCAGCCAGACGCATTTAACCACTGATGTGCGTTAGTCCACCACAGCCCAGGGAGCAATGAACAAAGCCGTGAAGTGCATTGGCGCACCCACAACCAATAACATCACACTCTAACATATTCCTCCCTCTCTCTACACCCAAAACCAAACCCAGAAAAATCGCAGGCTTTCATGCCTTTCAAGTACATGGGTATATATATATATATAGAGAGAGAGAGTATAAAACAATTTTGCTTCTCTCTCTCTAAATAAGTCGCTGTGATTCAAAGGGTTGTTGTAGTGGCTCTCTTGAAATTTGAAAAAAAGAAGAGTTTTTATGAACTACTTGACAAAACATCAATCATGCATACCATTCAACAAATCAATTGGTGGGGCCATGTCAATTCAATAATTCCAAACATGGAGATAAGTATTAAATTTGGAAAAAGAAATGAAAACCAACCAAGCACAGTAGTCAATAGTCAGAAAGCTAGCAGGTCCCATGGTGATCATAACAAACCACGGTCTTGCGTGGGCTCCACCCAAAAATCAATTACTACCTCAAGTGGGACCAAGCTATTGGAATTTTGAAGCCAAATAAATACACACTTAACCAGAACTTTCCAGCAACATTTTCACAGCACTCACAAATTTAATAAAGTTTGTGGGTTCCCATGACAAATTCAACAAGCTAATGGAATCAAGCACACGTACAACGTGCATTATTTTCAAGCCAAGAAAGTCAATCCACCTTTGTCCTTGGCCCACTTCAATTGCACCGCAACTGATGTATAGTAAGTGTACGTGAGCAACGGCTAGGCCACATCTTATAAGACCGACCAGAATATTGAACTTTGAAGAAGGTCCACCGACATGGCCTCGAATAAGACAGCTCACCGTTCACACGGAATCACCGCCCACCATCACATTAGGTCAAGCAATGGCCCGACGGTGTGTAAGAACATGATCAAGCAACAAACGAGACACTTTTAATTCCCTTCATTGGACTAAAGCTGCACTTGGGAATAGGAGACTATTGATGGGAATAGCCCAAATGGGTGGCCCAATGGGCCGTCCAAATGATTCCTAACCCAACTTAAGCCCAGTGGCTAGACAAAAAGAAGAGACGAGCCACCTCCTTTTCTTTCGTGATTTCTGCGACATGACAACACTGCCATAGCTAGTTACAAATAAGCCGTAGGCTTACAGCCAATAAGATAGGGCGAAAAGACAGAGACATAAGAGCAATCATGAGAGGAGGACGGTGGGAAAAGAGGCCAAAAAAGGTATGAAAGATACAAGTAACTCTCTCTCTCTCTCTCTCTCTCTCTCTCTATACTTCCTCTCCAAGCTTCCACTCCTGCTAAATATTCATCTAACTTAACCATCAGAGGGTCCTCAAGAAGGAACCCCACCCCCTGGGTCCTTCCGACCGGAGTTGGTACAGGTACTGTTAGGAAAACAAAGTTCGGCCAATTCGTGGAGCATCAGGATCTTGTCCGACCCATCACTTGTCCGACAAAATTGCATCATCAACTCTCATCTCTCTTGAGATTTGAAAAAAATACAATAAGTTTTACACTCCTTTGAATTTTTAATTCATATAAAAGTTAACCCATTTTTAATCAATAATTTGTTAATTGTATGAATAAAAAAAAGAATATTGTCATCTTTTTCTACTAAATTTTTTCAGTGTCTGCTTATTATATGCATTAGTTGGTCATTTAGCCTTACTAAAATGGAAGTTAGTATTATTATATCAAAAATGTGAGATTAATTGTAATTTTTTTCAAATTTTAAAGGAGATGAGTACAATTTATCTATTTTTATTATTATCGTTTTGTATTGTTGTCAATATAGATACAAATAATTGATTTTTTTGTCTGAAGATAAGTATTAAGTCATTGATGAAAGCAAATAATAATTTTCCAAATAGCTTGTGATATAAAATGGTGAAAAAATAAATAATAGTTCTCTTTATTTTTAACATATATGTTTAGTGTGTGTATCAATTTTCGACCACACTGCCAAACAAGTACTCAGGTGGAGAACACTGGCAGAATAAATTAAGCCCGAACGACCTGTCACAGAAAGATAAGATTCCGACGGTGGTTCGTCCACCCGGGGGAACTCCGACGATCAAGTCAGTTATCTCTCAAAGATAGCAAAAGTGTTTAACTCACTATTTAGAATACAAAAAGCGTACCTTAGACCCACGAAGGTGCCTCTCTTTTATAGCCAACACTGACCTAATCCCAATAGAAGCCTAGCTTCAATGTATTCTAGCTCAATGCTAATCCTGGACTCCTAGTTAGATTGGGACAAACTCTCTAAGAGTCTTATCTTTATCCAAACTGAAGTCATCTCTCATTCTAGGACTCTTGTCCCTTATCCGCTTATCCCAGATTCCGGTATCTTGGCAGATAATCTCGGCCTATCCGAGATTATCTCGGCATCATGACCAGAACACGTGGCACCTCGGCTGGCACTTCGGTGCCACCTCGGCCACATGTTGTCAATCAAAAATTATATCTCCACAACTGCCCCTTGGGTTCTATTATCTCGGTATCCTGAGGTGATGGAACCTATATCGTTTCTTCCATTTAGTGCGTCGGCTAAGCTCGCTTTGTCCTTCATTACCGAGGTCATCATTCGTCGGCTTAATACGACCAAGACTTAGTCTATTTTTATCAATGCTTCAGAACCAATAGCCAAGTTTGTTTAAGTTTCTCAGCCGAGATCGTCCCCCTAGCCGAAGTCCTGCTCCATTAAATCAAGAACTCCAAGAGTTTTAATACGCGTATGAGCTGTCATGCACAGTATTTCAACCATTTTTTCCACGCGTCTTTTCCTTACTGAGTCGTACCTGACACGCGCCATTAAGTCGTATTGCATTTGCGTGCGTCGTCTGACAAGCACGTCGTCCTAGGCATGCTAATTGCCATTTTGCTGCCATTCTGCGTGTTTGATCAAAATCATCTCTCTCTCTCTCTGTCTTTTCACTTCTTTACCACCGTTTTCGTGCAAGTTCTCTCTCTCCGACTTTCTCTCCCAAATCCTCCATTGCTGATTTCGCGAAGCTTTCTAAAACCACTTTCACTCTCCCCCTCCGGCGAGGCTTTTGCTGCACTTCTTTGCTCACTGCCACCGCCTGACACCGACGTACTTCACACCGGCCTTATTTTCCTCGGTAAGCCATTGTTCCTCTTATTTCAATTTCGTGTTTCGCTTCAAACTACTATGCTTGTACACTGCCATGGTGTTTTTATTTACGCTCTTAATTTGTTACTTGTGTGTTGATTTCCACCATTTGTTATCTGTTTCACGATTCTACTCTTGCACAATTTGTTGCTGGTATACACACACACATATACTGTTCATTTTGCCACTGTTTTTGGCCTCGCACCTTTGTACACACTTTGTCACAGTGTTCTTGATAGTTCATCACTATTCTTGATTCTGAATCATTGTTCTTGTTTCTATTTTCTGTGTTTTTTTTCTAGATTATTGCCCTTAATTCTTGTTTCCGTAGCCTTAGGTTTGGGACTTGTTCTAGAACTTACAAAATTTAGGAAAAATTGAAACAAATCCCCTTTAGATCCTAAAAAACCCTTGCCCCAGCATTCATTTAGGTTTTGCCAAGGTCTTTTAAACCCTAACAAACCACTTTCTTTTGCAATCCAACACTTTCCCTCTTAAGCCGACGTCATGGGTATATGGAGGTGGAAGGTAGACACCCCAATTAAGCTAGAATATTTCAGGCAGGAGTTCGCCATCCCTGCCGATGTCCACTTCAGGTTGGCTGGGGAGGAGGACTCCATCATGCCCAAGGACGACTCTATGCCTTTTCTAGTCGTACCCTTCGTAGAGTGTAGACTTAGGCTCCCTCTCGATATCCTTTTCCGAGAAGTCCTTCACTATTTTAAACTCAACCCAATACAATTAGCCATTAACTCTTACAGAGTCATCAACGGTATCATTGCCTTAGCTAGCCAAGAAAATGCTAGGGTAACTCTAGCCGACATCCAGTACTGCTACACCATGTGTGGCCTTAAGTCAGAAAAAGACTACGTCTATTACCTTAAGCCGAGGTCCACACAATACAAACTCATCGTCGACCTCCCTGATTCCAACAAGGGCGCCGAGGACGATTACTTCATCGTCTCGGGCGACTGGGAGTTCCTTCCAGATGATGACCTTCACCTTTACCCTCTAAGTAGTATATTGTTCAGAGAGGGAGATGGTAAGAGCCAAGTGTTTACTTTTACTTGCTTCTCAAGTCTTTTTACTTTGATATTTTTATATGTTCTAACGTCTGTATGTTTTATTTTTGTAGTTCTTCCTCAGCCTCCAAAGGACTTCCGCAAAAACTTCTATCCCAACAAGGATTTTAAGAAGCTGTTGGGTTTGCCAGTTGAGCAGCGAAAAGCTCCTTTGCTGCTCAACTATATCCCGACGTACAAATCTGTTCTACCCGATGTCCCGAAAAAAAACAAGTCTCCTCCTTCAGCAACAACTCTTGCTACAACTTCATCACCTCGGCCAGATCAGGGATCAACCTCTGGTCCAACAGAACAGCCATCAACCTTGTCTCTATAACTAATCCCACCCTCTCAACGCAAACGCCGACGTTGAACTATAGCCGCCATCGAGATAGGTCGTAAGAAAACTGTAGCAGACGACCTTCTAGCCGACATCCCTGACTCTATCACCACACAACCTTCACCATCCCAGTCTCAGCCAAAGCCAAAGCCAAAAAGACTGAAGAAAGCCCAACCTAAGGCAACGGTAACTCAGATCGACTCTGAGGATACCTTGCCGATCTCCAAAATTGCTAAGGCAGAAAAAAGTGCCTCCGCCGCAGAAAAGAGGCCTGCCGAGGATGCTCTCTCTGAATCAACCCGGTCAAAGAAGCTGAGGTCAGAGTCTGCGACAACCTCGGGGTTCATGAAATCTAATGCCCCCTAGGCCCCTCCAATCACTATTGAAGACAAGCCAGTCAAGGTTGGTGATAGCGCGACTGACCTTGAAGTCGGCGTCACCCTCTCCGCTGCCTTGCTCCTCCTAAAAGACCTCGAACGTAACGCCGAGGTTAGCAAATATGAAAACTTCGCTCTAATGTTGTAGCACTTCGTTCAAGTAAGCCCCTAACACTTGGTACTTTTCATTCTCTATTTTTCCATACTTAGAGAATTTCACTAACTTTTGTTTTGCCCATTTCTTCTAGGCAATCCAGCACGCCCACTCCTTCGTGATGCAAGCTTTTGACATCAAGAAGGAGTTGGTCAACAAGATCAAGGAGGCTGCTAGTTTGCTGAAGATAGTCAACAAAGCCGAGGCCAAGATGAAAACATTGACGGATCAGGCTAAGACGGCCAAACAGGCCCAAGATGAGGTCGATGAGAGGGCAAGAGCTGCTGAGGCCATTGCCAAGGTCCTTGAAGTCGAGAAAAAAGAGGTCGAAGCAAAAATGGCCGAAGCCCAGGCCGAGCTCCGGGCTACCTTGGCCACAAAAGAGGCCGAGATCAAGACGGCGAATGAGAAGGCCTACTCCGAGGGGGCAGCCAATGTCCGCGAGGACTACAAGAAGCAGGTCAAGAAGGCATGCAATAAGGGTTACTCCCTTGGCTGGATGGCTACTTTGAAAGAACTGGTTGTCCCCGAGGACTCGCCGCTTAAAGACGAAAACTAACTCGTCCTGCCATTTCCCCCTACTCCAAGCCAATCCAAGAACGAGGTTGAGTCCGAAGAGGAAGCTGAGGCCGAGAAGACGAAAGAAGCTGCCGGGGCCAAGTCCCAACTCTGAATGAGCAAGTCTTGGACTTGACTCAGGATGAGAAAGATAAAGCCTCAAAGGGTGCCTCCTTCCAGAAAATAACCTCCGAGGTGCCAATCGCTGAGAGAAGCATCGATCAGACTCTACAAGAGATCGACGCCGAGCTCGAGGCTAATAAGGCTACCGAGAAATCTTCCCAACTATCTTCTGGGGCCGAGACATAGTCCATTGCCGACGCCGAGTAGTCCATTTTGATGCTCTTCTTTATTTCTTGTACCTTGTACTTTTTTTTACTTTTGAAACAATGTTTAGCTCTTTATTTGGCCGATATGCCTTTTTGTAATCTGAACAATTATTCTTCAATGTCAGGCCAAAGTGACTTATTTCCTTATCTGAATGCAAGTCTTCTTTTTTGACTAAGTGTTTGAATGCTTGTCTTTTCTTTATTGTCTTGTATGATTCCATACTTGGAATATTTTGCATGTCTTCAGTTTATGCCATTCTTGTATAGTCTCCTCGGATTAACATACCTCGAACAAAACTTCCAATCTTGCTTATCTCGGCCTTGACTTAACACTTGAAAACATTGTAAAAAATATTTTTACAAGTGCTATATAAAACCTGCCGCTTTACTCTTTTTTGGCAAGATTTCTATTTTCAAATATCTTCCAAGTCTTGGCAACATGGTAATCTCGGCAAGTACGTAGATACTTCTCTCAACATAATCTTGACTTAACTTCAACTTGTAAATTTTTTCTTAAAATTTCAACAACTGTTGAACCAACCTTCCTTTAGCACGACCTCGGCTTAACTTCATCTTGTAAATTTTTCTTAAAATTTCAACAAGTGTTAAACCAGTCTTGTAAATTTTTCTTAAAATTTCAACAAGTGTTAAACCAGCCTTTAGATTGTAAATTCCAACTCCCAAGCATCATTCTTCCAACCCTCTGCTCCCTAATGTGAACCTAAGTTTCACTTGGGTTCTCATTAAGCATGTGGCTTTGACTTCGTCGCCACGGTGAGATTCAAACAAAGACTGGCCGAGGTTACCAACCTTGGTCTCTCTGTTAATCTATATACTTAGTTTCAATCTGTGTTTGACTCTGCCGATATGGCAAGTCCAAGTTAATTTCAACTTAGTTAAACTCTATTATATGCAAGTATAATTCAACTCTGTCATATAATAAGTCTAAGTTATTCGTCATGTTTCAATCAGAAACATCGCCAACTTAGTTCAACTCTATTATATGCAAGTATAATTCAACTCTGCCATATAATAAGTCTAAGTTATTCGTCATGTTTCAATCAGAAACATCATTAACTTAGTTCAACTCTATTATATGCAACTATAATTCAACTCTGCCATATAATAAGTCTAAGTTATTCGTCATGTTTCAATCAAAAATATCGCCAACTTAGTTCAACTCTATCATATGCAAGTATAATTCAACTCTGCTATATAATAAGTCTAAGTTATTCGTCATGTTTCAATTAGAAACATCGCCAAGTGACTGGTCAGTCATACTACATAAGTTTTAAAAAACAAGCTAAGACTTTATTATTACTTCGGTTAATAACAAGAAACTTAAAATACAAAAAATCTAATGACAGAAAAACTTCAGATTGCAAGTATTCCAGGGTCTTGGCAACTCTTTGCCTTCACTGTCTTCAAGCCAATATGCACCATTGCCTAGGACCAAGATGATTCTATAAGGTCCCTCCCAATTTGGGCCAAGCTTGCCCTCTCTAGGATCTTTCTTGTTGCCAACGACCTTTCTTAGGACAAGGTCCCCAACTTGGAACTCTCGTGGGTTAACCTTCTTATTATAAGTCCTGGCAAGCTGCCGCTGGTATGCCCCCAATTGAATTGCTGGTTTCTCCCTTCTTTCTTCTAGCAGATCCAAATCTTGGGCCAAGAATGCCTCATTGGTCCCATTTTCTACTCCCTGGGTTTTGATCCTTGGGATGCCGACCTCCAGTGGAATAACTGCTTCTGTGCCATAAGCCATGGCAAATAGGGATTCCCCAGTTGATCTTCTCGGCGTAGTTCGATATGCCCAGAGTACATTGGGCAACTTATCCACCCACTTTCCCTTTGCTGCTTCCAGCCTCTTCTTGATCCCATCCAAGATGATCTTATTGGATGCTTCTGCTTGACCATTACTTTGAAGAAAGCTTGGAGTAGAGTAATAATTCTTGATCTTGTACTTTGCACAGAAGCTCTTGATTAGCTTACTGTCAAATTGCGTTCCATTGTCTGCTATTATTGCTCTTGGGATCCCAAACCTAGTGATGATGTTTTTCCATATAAAGTTTTTTACATCAATGTCCCAAATCTTTGCAAGGGGTTCAGCTTCAACCCACTTGGTGAAGTAATTTGTTGCCAGTAGCAAGAACTTCGTTTGTCCAGTTGCCTGAGGCAGCTGTCCAACAAGATCCATGCCCCATTGGGCAAACGGCCAAGGGATGGATACTAGGTTTAAATCTGCTGCTGGTTGGTGTATCAAATGTGCAAACCTCTGGCACTTCTCACACTTTCTAACATAGGCTTCAGCATCTTTCTGCATATAGGGCCACCAGTACCCCTGATTAATGGCCCTATGAACAAGTGACCTGCCCCCAGCGTTGCTTCCACATACTCCTTCATGTATCTCATACAAGAAGTCTTCAACTTGAGAGGGATGCACACACCTCAAAAGAGGTCCAGTAAAAGATCTTCTGTAGAGATGCCCTTCTGCTGTCAAACTGAATCTTGCCGACTTCAGTTTGATCTTGTGTGCTTCTTTATGATCATCTGGCAGTTTTCCCTCTTTAAGGAATACTATTACTGCATCCATCCAGCTTGGTCCCATATCCACACACATTGCTTCACACTCTGTGTTCAGTGGTTCTACACTTGGACCTAACAAGTATTCAATCATTATTGTCCTTGCCTCTCCTGGTTTCATTGCACTAGCCAGGTTGGCCAAGGCATCAGCATGGCTGTTATCATCTCGGCCGACTTGCTGTAGTCGGTAATTTTGGAACAATGCCATCAGTCTGCCCATGTCATGACCCGAATCCGCCCACATAGATTAAGGTCATAACCGGCCAGTAATCAAGAGATTACTTATGGCTTCAAACCATATTAAATATATTTCAACAGAGTTAAAGGGCCAAAACGGAAGCAAACTTAAAACTTTTGTCCATAGAGCTGTGCTTATATGGCATATCATAATATTCCACACATATTCATTAATAACCCACATCAAAGGAAGTTAACATATAAGCTTTACACAATAGGATCATTCAAGTCATAGTCAGCCAAACCAAAAGCTTATATACAAAGGTGATCCAAAGTTTTCGCCAACATAGCAAAAATATAACAAAAGAACAAAAGGGCGAAAACAAGTCTCGTGCGTGAGACGTATGGGCTGACTTCTCAAAAATTTGACTGTTGCTCACATACTTCACTGGGCTGGGTTTGGACATCTTTTGGCTCACTTACAGACACATGAATGAGAGTGAGCGAAAGCCCAGTGAATAATATCAGATAAAGAAGACACATGAATGAAATTTTAAATCGATGCATCGGATGGCCTTGGGCCCAATTCATGTTTCTATTTAGTGTATCAAACGACTATAAATCCAGACGTATCAAATAGCCTCGGGTCCAATTCATTCGTATTAAACGGCCTTTGGCCCATCCATTCATATCAAACGACCTTTGGCCTAATCATTCATATCCGACGGTCTTTGGCCCAATCATTCATGTCAAACGGCCTTTGGCCCAATCATTCATATCCAACGACCTTTGGCCCAATCATTCATGTCCGACGGCCTTTGGCCCAATCATTCGTGTCAAACGGCCTTTGGCCCAATCATTTACATCCAACGGCCTTTGGCCCAACCGTATGGCATAACAAATATTATCCACCTTTCAGATTAAAAAGCTTACGAAACTCAAATAGGAGTAAACAATTGGACAAATAGCATATTTCAAAATATCTTTATTAAGATATTACTCACAGTGTTTTGCTAGTAGATTCGTTCTTGTGCTCGACCCTACATAATATATAACACATATATGGGTCACAAACGATTCAATCTGTTCTTAATTCATACATCCCTCTTAGGCTTCTTTCTTATCCTTTTTAACTCATTTATAATGTTCAATGCATGCCTAAGAGTGCTTAGAAATGAAAGAGAACATAAAACAAAACTTAAATAAACTTTACAAAATTTCTGAAACAGGGCTCCCCGCTCGAGCGGACCCCTCTAGTCTGCAAAAGTACTAGTTGCCTCATATTCACGCTCGAGCGTGACTTTGGACACTCGAGCTGAGAGTCAAAACATGTAACAGAGCGCTCGAGCATGACTCTCCCCGCTCGAGCGGACATCAATGTCTGCAAAAGTTCTAGGAGCTAATATTTCACGCTCGAGCGGATAGATCGAATTCTGGGTTTTCCAGAACTCTGTTTGAACTTCAAACTCAACCCCAAAGGCTCTAAAACTCATATTTTTGATGCAAAAGCATGGAAGGACATCATATAACACAAGGACATAATTAATTTGGAACCAATTGCATAAAATCATGGTTCATTTCCCAAATCATTTCAAATTCTTCTTGTTGGTTTCAAAACTCAAATAATCAAGCTCCTTATTTACATGGATCTTGCATGCATGTAAAATGTTAACTTAATTCCATTTCAAATGGTACAAGTGGTGATTAAAATCATGAAGCTACACAAAATTACTCATTCATGCAAAGTTTGGTGCTCAATTCTTCATATTCAACATGCTTCATGCTTGAGTGTGTAGAATCATGGCAATCCTATACATGCATGTACATACAAGCTTCAAATTCATCTCAATTTATGTTCTTGATTACCCAACTAGCTTGAATACACAAAATTACAAACTTATACTCATGAATTTATGCTCAAATGCTTACCTAGGAGCTTTAATCTTCCAAAATCTAGCTAGCTCTTGAGCCTAGCTTCCAAATTCCCAGTTCTCAACTCAAATCTCCAATTTTGTGCTCCATTTCCATCTATATTCAGTTCACTCTCTCTCTAGAGTGTTTGTTTCAGATTTTGAGCTCTAAGGAAGATGAATATGAGGGTATATTGGCCCTTTTATAGTCTCTCTTAATCAAATTGATTAAGGTTAAATAATAGTGCTTAATTTAATCTGTTTACTCAAATTATTTTGATCCGAATCAATTTCTAATTAATTTTCACCATAGGCTTTAAAAATTATGCCAATCACAGTAATACAGTCAATTTCAATTTCTGTGGCCGATATGACCTTCAATTTTCAGTTTATAACAGTAAGTGAAACAGATTTTCCTACGGTGAACAGATAGAAATTCAAAACCACATATAATCATATAAATGGCACTCAAAATCATATTAAACACATAATCACAATCATAATTAAGATCAATTAGCATAATACGGAATAGGGTTATTACAATCTTCCCTCATTTAGGAAGTTTGAGAAATTCAAAACCACATATAATCATATAAATGGCACTCAAAATCATATTAAACACATAATCACAATCATAATTAAGATCAATTAGCATAATACGGAATAGGGTTATTACAATCTTCCCTCCTTTAGGAAGTTTGGTCCTTCAAACTTATTTTACCTTTATCGGGAAACAAATGTGGATAGCGCAGTCGCATTTCATCCTCGTTTTCTCATGTAGCATCCGTCCTATAGTGTTCTTTCCATTCCACTTTCACCATCGGGATAGACTTGCTTTTTAATTGTTTCACTTGACGGTCAATGATTCGTTCTGGCCATTCTGCGTATTCCATATTTTCATCAAGAGCTATCCGGTGATAATCAATCACATGAAACGGATCTCGAAGATAACCCCACAACATTGATATATGAAATACATTATGGATTTTCTCAAATCCCGATGGTAAGGCAACCCTAAAAGCAATTGGACCAAGTCTTTCCAGGATTTGAAATGGCCCAATATAACGAGGCGACAATTTTCCTTTCTTACCGTATCTTACTTGGCCCTTCATCGAAGTCACGCGGATAAATACATGATTACCAACCTCATACTCAAGAGGCCTTCTTCGGACATCCGCATAATTCTTTTGCCGACTTTGCGTTGCCTTGAGCCTTTGCTGAATAATTCTGATTTTCTGAGAAGTGTCTTGCACAATTTCGGGCCCAAGTAAGGCCCTATCCCTGACTTCTGTCCAACAAATCGGTGATCTACACCTTCTACCATACAAAGCCTCGTATGTTGCCATACCGATGCTGGAGTGGAAGCTGTTATTGTATGCAAACTCTGCTAGTCGCAAGTAACCTTCCCAACTCCCTTGAAAATCCAAGGCACACATTCTTAGCATATCTTCCAAGGTCTGTATTGTCCGTTCTGATTGCCCGTCTGTCTGTGGGTGGAATGCAGTACTAAACCTCAATTCTGTTCCCATAGCTTTTTGCAAACTTTTCCACAATCTAGACACAAATTTCGGATCTCTATCCGAGACAATAGATACCGGAATTCCGTGTAAACGAACAATCTCATCAACGTATATAGTAGTCAGTCTATAAGCATCAAATGTAGTTTTAACAGGTAGAAAATGTGCAGATTTAGTCAGTCTATCAACTACAACCCAAATAGAATCCATACCTCGAGGAGTTCGAGGTAGACCAACAATAAAATCCATAGTCACATGCTCCCACTTCCATTCAAGAATAGGGAGAGGTTGAAGTAGACCGCCTGGCTTCTGGTGTTCAACCTTGACTTGCTGACATTGAAGGCACTTGGACACATACTCTGCAATTTCTTTCTTCATTATGGGCCACCAATAGCTTTGTTTCAAGTCCCGATACATTTTATTATTACCCGGATGCATAGCAAACACTGACTTATGAGTTTCATCTAGAATTCTCTTCTTCAGTTCCGGAATATCTGGGACACACATTCGGTTTTGGAAATCTCAACACGTCACTTTCAATGCCGAACTCGGCTTTCAGACTTGTTTCAAATTCATCGATCACTTTCTTGACGAACTCATCCTCTTTTTGCCTCTGCTTGATTTCAGCAACTATTGCGGGTTCAATTAAAATAGCGGCGATCAGCCCGGTTTGTTCATGTAGCACAACTTCAATCTCGGTTCTCTCAAAATATAGTAAAATTTCTTTCTGTTCAGTAAGCAAACAAGCTAAATTTCCCATCAATTTTCTGCTCGAGGCATCAGCAACTGTATTGGCTTTCCTAGGGTGATACTGAATCTAAAGGTCATAATCTTTTATCAATTCAAGCCATCTTCTCAGTCGCATGTTTAACTCTTTCTGCGTGAAAAAGTATTTCAGACTTTTGTGAACCGTGTAGACTTCGCATTTTTCCCCATACAAGTAATGCCGTCAGATTTTTAAAGCAAATACGACTGCGGCCAATTCTAAGTCATGTGTTGGATAGTTCTTTTCATGTGGCCTCAACTGCCGAAAGGCGTAAGCAATTACTTGCCTATTTTGCATTAACACACAACCCAGACCTTTATAAGATGCATCATTGAAAATTACAAAGTTTTCCGTACCTGTGGGCAATGTCAATACGGGTGCAGTGGTCAGTCTCGTTTTCAGTTCATGAAAAGAAGATTCTCTTTCGTCATTCCATTCAAATGGTTGCCCTTTGCGTGTCAGTTGGGTAAGAGGCATAACTATTTTCGAAAAGTCTTTCACAAACTTTCTGTAGTACCCAGCTAAGTTCGTGAAACTGCGGACTTCTGTTACATTTGTCGGTGTAGGCCAATTCACAATTGCCTCTACCTTCTGTGGGTCCACTGAAATCCCTTCTTTGTTGGTAACATGCCCTAAGAAAATAACTTCATCTAACAAAAACTCACATTTCTTTAGTTTAGTAAATAATTTCTTTTCTCTAAGTGTTTGCAAGACAGTTCTCAAGTGATGCTCATGTTCAAGTCTATTCTTTGAATATATCAAGATATCATCAATAAAAACCACAACAAAATCATCAAGATAAGTCTTAAAGATTCGGTTCATTAGGTCCATAAACACTACAGGAACATTAGTCATCCCAAATGGCATAACAAGAAATTTATAATGGCCATACCATGTTCGAAACGCAGTTTTCTCAACATTCTCTGCCTTTACCTTCAACTGGTGGTATCCGAATCTCAAATCAATTTTGGAAAACACTTGTGATCCCTGCAACTGGTCAAACAAATCATCAATACGAGGTAAGGGATATTTATTCTTTATGGTCATCTTATTCAGTTCTCGATAGTCAATACACAAGCGTAAGGTTCCGTTCTTCTTTTTCACAAATAACATTGGTGCACCCCATGGTGAAGTACTGGGTCAAATAAACCCTTTATCAAGTAAGTATTGCAACTGTTCCTTCAATTCTTTCATTTCAGCAGTAGCCATTCTGTAGGGAGTCTTAGAAATAGGCTGAGTGCCTGGCACAACTTCAATAGTAAACTCTATCTCCCTGTCCACTAACTCACCTGGTAATTCATTTGGGAAAACATCTGGAAACTCGCTAACAATAGGGATACTGTTCAATTTAACATTCATAGATTGTTCAGATAGCACACAACACAAATCACCCTGGCACCCTTTCCTAATCAATTTACATGCTTCCATGACAGATATCAAATAAGGTGGAGGCACTACCCCGTTACCTACAACACAATTTCTTCTCGTTTCGATGGTTTAAATACAACTCGTTTTGTTACACAATCAATGGTGGCACAATATTTAGTTAACCAATCCATGCCTAGGATTACATCAAAATGTCGAAAGTCCAAGGGTAACAAATCTACATACAGAACAGCATTCCCAATTCGCATGTCACAAAATCGATATACAGATGCACACAACACAGATTCCCCAAATGGAACAGACACACATAGCAAATATGGCAATGATTCTAGAGGTCTACTCAGTCTAGATGCAAATGCACAAGTTACGAAAGAGTGTGTCGATCTAGAGTCAATTAACACAAAAGTATCCTGATTGCATATAGAAATAGTACCTGAGACAACGGTTTCAGCATTCCGTGTATCACCCGAAACAAGCACGAAAACTCTCCCTTGCCTCACAGTGTTCCGGTAGTAGTAGGCCTCGCAATATTTCCCAGTTTTGGGATCAATGCAGTAGAGCTAGCAGCTAACCTTCCACTGTTCTGGCTGCAATCTCTGGCCATATGCCCCATTTTACCACATTTAAAACAAGCTCCTGACACACGATAACAAATTCCGTGATGCCTTTTACTACAGATATTGCACATTGGAGATGTGTCTTGGGACGAATTCGAAGTACTTGAAGAGCCCGTATTCTGTTTTTTTGAGAATTTCTTCTTCGAAAAGAAGCTATGTCTTTTACTACCTGTCCAGTCAGTTGTCGATTTGGCCTGTCTAGCTATGTTAGCTTCTGATATTATGACCCGGTCTAGCACCCCAATATAGGTTTCCAGCTTGAGAACATTCACCCGTTCTAGAATATCATCTCGAAGCCCACCTTCAAAATGCCTCGCTTTCTTATAGTCGGTATCAATCACATGTGGTGCAAACTTGGCTAACTCAGTGAATTTGGCCTCATACCCAGCCATTGTCATGCTGTTTTGTTTAAGTTCCATGAACTCCGATATTTTTCTGTCGCAAACACATTGTGGGAAGTTCTTGTCGTAGAAAATTTCCAAGAATTGCGTCCAGCCAATGTCTTTATGATTCTCACGCATCAACATCCAGTATCTTCTTGCTTCATCTTCTAGCATAAAGGTGGCTAGAAGTACTTTCTGTGTTTCTAAACAAGGAAACACTTCAAATAGCTTTTCAATGCCGAGAACCTATGCTTCGGCCTTCAACGGATCCAATCCTCCATGAAACTGTGGCGATTTCATTTTCTTAAACTCTTTGGTGAAAGCTATTATTCGGTCATCATTATGTAGGTCTGGCACAGGTGGCGCCGGAGGTGGAGGTGGAGGATGTGGTTGCTGCCACTGTTGTTGCCATTGTTGTTGTTGCTTCAATGTTTCTGCCATTTCCTGAATGAATCTTTCCATCCTATCTATTCTGGCAGTGGAAGATTACTCTATCTCATCACCTCTTGTTCTCACCATCTAATTAGACTTGCATTATTCCTTATACAGAAGGTTTACAGTATGCATATACTAAAGAGCACACATATTCAAATAATTCGCAATGCAAGTAAATCTCAAACGTATAGCACATTATCATTCATCTAAAAACATTCTGGCATGTTCTTAATGCTTTCAAATTCATACTTATTACATGAATGCATCCTAGATCTTTCTAGATGCTAATTGCTCATTTGGACAAATGTGTGAGTTATTAACTTGTGCTCTGATACCACTCTATCATGACCCGAACCCGCCCCCATGGATTAAGGTCATAACCGACCAGTAATCAAGAGATTTCCTATGGCCTCAAACCAGATTAGATATATTTCAACAGAGTTAAGGGGCCAAAACGGAAGTAAATTTAAAACTTTTGTCCATAGAGCTGTGCTTACATGGCACATCATAACATTTCACACATATTCATTAATAACCCACATCAAAGGAAGTTAACATATAAGCTTTACACAACAGGATCATTCAAGTCATAGTCAGTCAAACCAAAAGCTTATATACAAAGGTGATCCAAAGTTTTCGCCAACATAGCAAAAATATAACAAAAGAACAAAAGGGCGAAAACAAGTCTCGTGCGTGAGACGCATGGGCTGACTTCTCAAAACTTTGACTGTTTCTCAAATACTTCACTGGGCTGGGTTTGGACATCTTTTGGCTCACCTACAGACACATGAATGAGAGTGAGCGAAAGCCCAGTGAATAATATCAGATAAAGAAGACACATGAATGAAATTTTAAATAGATGCATCGGACGGCCTTGGGCCCAATTCATGTTTCTATTTAGTGTATCAAACGACTATAAATCCAGACGTATCAAACAGCCTCGGGTCCAATTCATTCGTATTAAACGGCCTTTGGCCCATCCATTCATATCAAACGGCCTTTGGCCCAATCATTCATATCCGACAGTCTTTGGCCCAATCATTTATGTCAAACGGCCTTTGGCCCAATCATTCATATCCAACGGCTTTTGGCCCAATCATTCATGTCCGACGGCCTTTGGCCCAATCATTCGTGTCAAATGGCCTTTGGCCCAATCATTCACATCCAACGGCCTTTGGCCCAACCGTATGGCATAACAAATATTATCCACCTTTCAGATTAAAAAGCTTACGAAACTCAAATAGGAGTAAACAATTGGACAAATAGCATATTTCAAAATATCTTTATTAAGATATTACTCACAGTGTTCTGCTAGTAGATTCGTTCTTGTGCTCGACCCTACATAATACATAACACATATATGGGTCACAAACGATTCAATCTGTTCTTAATTCATACATCCCTCTTAGGCTTCTTTCTTATCCTTTTTAACTCATTTATAATGTTCAATGCATGCCTAAGAGTGCTTAGAAATGAAAGAGAACATAAAACAAAACTTAAATAAACTTTACAAAATATCTGAAACAGGGCTCCCCGCTCGAGCAGGGTTTCTGCCGCTCGAGCGGACCCCTCTGGTCTGCAAAAGTATTGGTTGCCTCATATTTACACTCGAGTGTGACTTTGGACGCTCGAGCTGAGAGTCAAAACATGTAACAGGGCGCTCGAGCATGACTCTCCCCGCTCGAGCGGACATCAATGTCTGCAAAAGTTCTAGGAGCTAATATTTCACGCTCGAGCGAATAGGTCGAATTCTGGGTTTTCCAGAACTCTGTTTGAACTTCAAACTCAACCCCAAAGGCTCTAAAACTCATATTTTTGATGCAAAAGCATGGAAGGACATCATATAACACAAGGACATAATTAATTTGGAACCAATTGCATAAAATCATGGTTCATTTCCCAAATCATTTCAAATTCTTCTTGTTGGTTTCAAAACTCAAATAACCAAGCTCCTTATTTACATGGATCTTGCATGTATGTAAAATGTTAACTTAATTCCATTTCAAATGGTACAAGTGGTGATTAAAAGCATGAAGCTACACAAAATTACTCTTGCATGCAAAGTTTGGTGCTCAATTCTTCATATTCAACATGTTTCATGCTTGAGTGTGTAGAATCATGGCAATCCTATACATGCATGTACATACAAGCTTCACATTCATCTCAATTTATGTTCTTGATTACCCAACTAGCTTGAATACACAAAATTACAAATTTATACTCATGAATTTATGCTCAAATGCTTACCTAAGAGCTCTAATCTCCCAAAATCTAGCTAGCTCTTGAGCCTAGTTTCCAAATTCCCAGTTCTCAACTCAAATCTCCAATTTTGTGCTCCCTCTCCCTCTACATTCGATTCACTCTCTCTCTAGAGTGTTTGTTTCAGATTTTGAGCTCTAAGGAAGATGAATATGAGTGTATATTGGCCCTTTTATAGTCTCTTTTAATCAAATTGATTAAGGTTAAATAATAGTGCTTAATTCAATCTGTTTACTCAAATTATTTTGATCTGAATCAATTTCTAATTAATTTTCACCATAGGCTTTAAAAATTATGCCAATCACAATAATACAGTCAATTTCAATTTATGTGGCCGATATGACCTTCAATTTTCAGTTTATAACAGTAAGTTGAACAGATTTTCCTACGGTGAACAGATAGAAATTCAAAACCACATATAATCATATAAATGGCACTCAAAATCATATTAAACACGTAATCACAATCATAATTAAGATCGATTAGCATAATACGGAACAAGGTTATCACAGCACACTTCCTTTACATAGGCCACCATCCTTTCATCTCGAGCAGCGTACTCGTCTGTTGCCTGGTTAACGATAAACTGGGAGTCACAGAAGACCATCACCTCATCGGCTTCCATCGCTGCTACCAACTTTAATCCTGCTATTAGTACTTCATACTCTGCTTTGTTGTTTGAGGCCTTAAACCCCAAGTGAATGAATTGTTCCAGCATCTGTTTATCTGGCGATACTAGTACTACTCCTGCCCCCGTCCCTTATCGGTTTGAACTTCCGTCAACGAATAGGCAGAAGGAGTCACCGACATAAATACTGCAGGGCCTAAGTTTTTCCTCTTTCCTCTGTTTGGCTATCCCCAACTGGGTTTCTCCTTGTTCACCTAGACCACGACTCAATAGATCCCGATGTGTGATGGCGCCTGGTGAGAACTCGGCCATGAAGTCGACCAAACCTTGGCCTTTGATTGCTGTTCTGGGTCTGAATTCCAGGTCGTATTGGCCTAACACCACTGCCCATCTGGCTATTCTGCTTGTCAGATCTCCCTGCTGCAACAGGGACTTCAAGGGATGCTCAGTTAACACCACAATTTTGTGGGCTTGAAAGTAATGATTCAGCTTCTTGGAAGCCATTACTAAAGCCAGTGTTAGCTTCTCCAAGGGTAGGTATCTAGTCTCTACATCAGCTAGGGTTTTACTCACGTAGTAAACTGTCATTTGCTCTCCTTTTTCTTCTCTGATTACTACTGCACTCACTGCATGTTCTAAAACTGCCAAGTATAAGAACAGCTCCTCTCCAGGTACTGGATTTGAGAGAACTGGAGCTGTGGTTAAATACTTCTTCAAGTCGGCCAGGGCGACTTCGCACTCTTCTGTCCATAAGAAGTCTGTGGCTTTCTTCACTGAAGAAATGTTATATTTGTCAGAGCTTGTGCTTATGAATCTATTCAGGGCTACAGCCCTTCCAGTCAACATCTGCACTTGCTTTGCCGATGTTGGGCTTTCTAACTCCAGAATGGCCTTGATTTGATCGGGGCTAGTCTCAATGCCCGTTCTGGTAACCAAGTATCCTAAGAACTTACCAGACCCAACTCTAAATGCGCACTTTGATGCATTGAGTCGGAGCCGATATGTTCTAAGGATGTCAAAAACTGCCTTTAAGTCTTCCAGATGATCCTCAGGTTCCTTGGTCTTCACAACCATGCCATCAATGTATACCTCTACTATTTTGCCTATTAGATATTTGAACATCTTAGTCACCAGTCTCTGGTAAGTTGCTCATGCATTTTTCAACCCGAAAGGCATCACTCTGTAGCAATACGGCCCTTTTGGGGTGATAAATGCGGTCTTCTCCTCATCTGGGGGATACATAGCTATCTGATGGTACCCCATATAGGCATCTAGGAAGCTCATCCTTCCATGTCTTGAGGTGGCATCCATCAATTGGTCAATTTTGGGGAGTGGGAAACTGTCTTTGGAATAAGCCTTGTTCAGGCTGGTGAAGTCCACACAGACCCTCCACTTTCTATTCTTTTTCTTCACGACGATCGTGTTTGATAGCCATGTCGGGTAGTTTACCTCTCGAATGGCTCTAGCCTCTAGAAGTTTATCCACTTCTTCTTCTACTGCCTCAACATGCATCAATGTCGGCCTCATTGCTCACTGGTTGACAGGTTTAGCCGACCTGTTCACATTCAGTCTATGGCAAGTGACCTTAGGGTCAATGCCAGGCATCTTGTACGACGTCCAGACAAACACCTCAATGTTTGCTCTCAAGAACGCCTTTAGCTCTTTTTCCTCTTCCTCGGCCAAGCCCAAGCCGAGAAGGAAGAAGCGCTCTTCATCCCCTTGCTGGACAAGGATTTTTTTCAGGGCTTCCTCACTTTTCTCGGCTGGCTCTTTGCCGACGTCCTCCAGGACTTCCATGTCCTCATCCTCGATCTCTGCTGCTTCTACTTCTCGTATGTTATAGGTGGATTTCATTGCTGCCATGGAGCAATTCTTTGCCTGCACTTGATCCCCTTTGACTTCCTCAATTCCCTGTTCTGTTGGGAATCGCAACAACTGGTGCAATGTTGAGGGAACAGCCCCCATCGCATGCAACCATGGCCTTCCCAGGATAACATTGTAAGAGGAGGAAGTGTCAATTATTGTGAACTCAGTTTTTACCTTCTTGGTGCCAGCCTGTACCTCCAAACTTACTGCTCCTAGGGGCCACGTCGGCATTCTATTGAGCCCGACCATTGGACCATCAGATTGCTCCAGATCATCTCGGTAAAGACCAAGCTCCCCATAACACCTGACATACATGATGTCACAAGAGCTGCCCTGGTCAATTAAGATGCGCTTCACTTGGCATTCTCCAATCTGGAGGGATATTACCAAGGCATCATTGTGTGGATGTTGTACCATCTCTAGGTCGTCTTCAGTAAAGAACACCACTGGTCATTGGCACTCGTCTGCCCTAGGTCTTTTCTGTCGGACCTAGTACACATATTGCAAGTGCTTTATCTTCTGAGTCTCCCTACATATTTCGTTCTCATTGACCTTCGAGTGAATCACATTGATCACTCGATGTCTGTCTGCCTGTGGTTATGGTACTAGAGGAGGCAGTGCTGCCGGTGCCTGAGGCAGTCTTGCTTGCTCTTCCCTTGTCCTGGCCTCGTCTACAAGGTCCCTTAAATGACCTTGTCTTACCAGGTCTTCCAGATGTGTCTTCAAGGCTCTGCACCCCTGAGTCAGATGCCCATCTTCATTGTGGTAAGTACAGTGCTTGCCAAGGCTTCTTTCCATAAATTCGCCCGGAACCCTTACTGGTGCTCTGTAATAGGGTTAACTTCAAATTTTCTCCAAGACTTTGTAAATCGGGATTCAGAATACGATTGTGACTGCCTGCGCAGCCCTTAATCCTGTCTCTTGCTTGTTGTACCCAGTGTTACCTCGGCCTCGCTTCAGCGAGTCGTTTCCCTTCTCTTGTTTTGACATCCTTGTCCCCGGCGTGTCCTCCTCAGCCCTGGCATACTTTTCTATTCTGGCCATAAGTTCCTCCATACTTTTTGGTAGTGTCTTTGCTAGTGATTTTCGAAGTAGACAATCATCTTTCAAGCCATTCTTAAAAGACACGACTGCCACCTCTTGGTTGCACCCTGGTATTCGGTTGAACACCTCATAGTACCTCTTAGCGTAGGCCCTAAGACTTTCATCCTCACTGATTCTCAGAGCCATTAGGCAGTCCACCCTTAATGGCTGTAGTTTGTTTGTCACAAACCTGGCCACAAACATCTCGGCCAGGCCTTCCCAGGTTTTCACAGTTCCTTTTGGTAACTTGTGAAACCAGTCCGATGCAATTTCCCCGAAGGACGAGGGGAACACCTTGCAAAGCAACAGCTCATTCCCGGTGTATAGTGCCATCGAGTTCAGGTACAAGCCGACATAAAAGTTGGGGTCCGACTTACCATCATATATCTGGAATCTCGGCATATTGAACTTTTTCGGGGCTTCAAATTTATCCAATTCTACTGAAAATGGCGTTCTCGATTTGACCGGAGAAGTTACCTCGGCATCTTGTCGCTTCCTCTGGAGGTAATCCCTCAGATCCTCCTTGGTCCGTCCAAGAGCTCAGCTATCTCTGGATTTCAGCCTTTTTGGTGCACTGCTTCTGATGTCATTGTGAGTCCTCTTGGACCTTTCTCCGTTAGTTGCGTCAAAACAAAGTTTCTTCCCTTGAACATGCCGATGTTCTTTGGTGCAGACTTCTTTGGTTCGATGTGTCTTCTGGGATTCTCTTCTCGTTGATTCTCCATGCTCGTCCTCCCATGAAGGCCGGCGAGAATGTCCCTTAGTCCTATCGTGCTGTGGGACTGCAGGAACTGTTTTCTGCCCCCATTTTCGGGCATCCTTCTTGGCCGTTGGAATCGGCGTATCTTGTAATGGGAACGGTGGTTGCATGACGTTGTTCTGCATCATGAAATTGACGACCGTTTGCAGGTCCGCCAATTTGTTTGTCATTCTCTTCATCTCGCCGTCCCTCTGCAGGCATTTATCTTTCCATACCTGGAGGTCGTCCTCATTGTGATACCCGTTTCGGTCTGATTTCTTTGGTACGTCGCCCTCCTGGCTGACGTCTTGCTCTCCGGGATTCTGATCCCGAGTTTCTTCATTGCAATTATCTTCCTCTACGTTGGGATCAAAGTGCTTACCACTTCCAGTAGGGATGTCATTCCCAACCTTCTCTTTCTGTCCGTCGTTGGCCATCTATTCTTCTTTCTTTCCCACAGACGCCGCCAAATTGTGTATGTCAATTTCCGACCACACTGCCAAACAGGTACTCAGCTGAAGAACACCGGCAGAATAGATTAAGCCCGAACGACCTGTCACAGAAAGATAAGATTCAGGCGGTGGTTGGTCCACCCGGGGGCACTCCGACGATCAAGTCAGTTATCTCTCAAAGATAGCAAAAGTACTTAACTCACTATTCAAAATACAAAAAGCGTACCTTAGACCCATGAGGGTGCCTCTCTTTTATAACCAACACTGACCTAATCCCAATAAAAGCCTAGCTTCAATGGACTCTAGCTCAATGCTAATCCTGGACTCCCAGTTAGATTGAGATAAACTCTCTAAGAGTCTTATCTTTATCCAAACTGAAGTCCTCTCTCATTCTAGGACTCTTGTCCCTTATCCGCTTATCTCGAATTCCGGTATCTTGGCAGATAACCTCAGCCTATCCGAGATTATCTCGGCATCATGACCAGAACACGTGGCACCTCAGCGGGCACTTCGGTGCCACCTCGGCCACGTGTTGTCATTCAAAAATTATATCCCCACATTTAGTTATTTGCAGAAAAACTTAAGTCTTATCATAACTATTTTCTAGAAGTAAATGTTTTTCATAATTGGAAATTTTAAATTATTTTTGTACATAAACATTCTTATGAATTGAACGGATAGATAAATCATCATTTTATTTTTTTTTTTTCCTTCTTTTCTTTTAATTTATTTTTTTAAAGAAATATATTATTTTGAATAGGCCCGCACAATTTTCTTGACAACTTAATATCGTAAAACAATTTCTTTTGAAGCTGAAATATAAAAATCTACTTAAAGGTTGCATTCAAATGATGTAAAAATAAAAAATAAAAAGTTTCCTTTCTAACAAGAAAATGTGAGTCTCACCATGACTGTTTTCTTGTAAGTACGAACAAGCTTCATTTCCGATGTATCAAAAAAAAAAAGAAAAGAACAAGCTCAATTATTTTTATACATAAATTTCTGAATGATTAACAAACAAAAATAAAAGTTAATCAATTTTTTTTTTTTGGGCTGCTTTTGACTTAATTCATTTTACTTAGAATATGGTTTCATGAACACTTAGATGTGATGATTTTAGACATTGAACTATTCAGAAGAATATGCCAAGTCCAATTCAGTGCTAATTTCAAGTACAAGTTGCTTTCATTTGCAGCCAAAAAAAATAAAAAAAGGTTCACTTCCATATACCCTAAACCCAAGCCATCTTATTTGAGTAATATATTTTATATTACATTTGTGTATCATCTCAAAAAAAAGTGTTAACGTTATATATCTCTTATTCAGGGTCATACAATCATATCCAAATTATATACCATAAAGTATTATAATTAAATTATTTTTAATTATTACTAAATGACTTATAATAGACCATAACCAAACACTACTTAAATATAACCAAAATGACAATTACTAATCATAATTAAGTCATAAACAGCACCAAAAATATAATGGGTCATAACCAAATATCATTTAAGGCATAACTAAAAAACTCTTAGGTCATAACCAAAATAATAACCATATAACTAAACATAGTGGATGTAACTTTAGACTTGAGGATGTGCTCTCTTCAGATCTCAGGTTCAACTCTCACTAGGTGCTATTAACTCTTTAAAGTCACACCCGTGAGCTCTGCCCGAGATCTACTCGATTCAAATGGAGGGGCACTTTACGTAAGTCTCGGAATAATTTTAGATACGTTCAAACTAATCAATTAAATTAGTTAAGTTGGTTACCTTCATATATTTTTAATAGAAAAATTAGTGGATCAATCATTATCATAGACAAGATTAATTATGTCTTTCTTAATTGTTTATTTCTTTGTCGTTATAATTTTTTTTCTTGTATTAATATGGATTTTTATTTGTGCCAAAATATAAATGCACTCGCTAATCGTGTAAAATGATAATGCGATGTTATGTATTTTAAATAAACGAGCACATGACAACAAAGAGACAGAGACCTAAACAATGGCCCCGTTTGATATTAAAACAGATTATAAATTATACGACAATGCTACGTAGCTCAAATTTTGTGGCTCAAAAGTGGCTCAAATGGCCAAAACGACGTCGTTTTGAGTACAGAACAACATAAAAATGGCCAAAACGACGTCGTTTTGGCCATTTGAGCCACTTTTGAGCCACAAAATTTGAGCTACGAGACATTTTCCTAAATTATAACTTTAATCAGAAATTATTAATCTGTTTGGTATAATTGTTAGATTATAGATTTAAGTCGTTGAGTAGTGTTTGTTAAATAAACTGTGAAATAACTTTTTCAATTAACTTTTATTTTTTGTTATTCACTACTTGTCTACATTTTTCATAAAAAATAATAATATTCTATAGTCCATTTGGGTCTTTTCTATTTTTAAAAAAATAAAAAATAAAAAAATCTAAGAGTATAACTGTAAATTAACATGTTCACAGCAAAAGCTAATAATCAGAAACAACGGGTGAGCAGCTTCTCAGAATCAGCTTTTTTGACTTAAAAAAAATTGTTAGAATCAGAAACTGTTTGAAATAAGTTTAACCAAACAGTCCAAAATAGCTTTTCAAAAGTCATAAGCCATAAATTAACTCAAAAAAACCCAAACAAACACCCCCAATGTCTTACTCCAAGTGTGAGAAGTCCTACGTCTACGAGAACAACAACAACATACTCCATTTCCAATTTGCTTGAACCAATATTAATATTTGTTCCCTCTCTCAAGTTGTATGTCTACCTATAAGGAGCAAATTGCACATGCAGACAGAGTATGGATATTTGAAGCAATACTCCATTAGACATTCCCCCCACAAAGATACTGTACATAAGAGAGAGAGGGCCCTGTTTGATGGAGTTTTTTTAAGTAAAAAATTGACAACCAGGAAGTAAAAATTAAAAATTAAAAATATTCCTATATTAACTTTTAAATAATCATTTTTTTAAACTTATTTAAGTTCTTTCTGCCTAATAAATTATAAATAGAAACTGCACCAAATCATTTGACACAAATTTCTAAATTAAAATAAATTATAATCACTCTCAAAAGTTATAACAAACAGTCCGGGGGAGAGAGAGAGAGCTATGAGATACATGTGACAATGCATCCTCATATGGGGACACTTGTATTATGGAGATGGGTTTTAGATATCTCAGTCAAACTATGATGCATGTAATGTACAACAATATTGTCCATCTCATGAAGCCTAATACATCCTTTAACACTGACTGACTGACTTTGATGGTGGTGCTTTGCATATTCCATCCACTTGAGGTGGGATTTTTCAGTGGTGGCCATTGGCCAAGTGGTTGTTTTGGGACACCATGCCATGCCCCATTCATTCACATTGATTTGAATCGAATAAAGAGAATAATTAATTCTGAACTTTAACCCTTTTTATTTCATATATGTGATGGAAAATTTTCATGATATATCTAATGATTATAAAATATAAATATAAATTTATAATTAGTTTAAATTATAAAAAAAAAAAAAATCATTACACTCACTATTAGATGATATAATGGAAGTTCTCAATTATAGATATGCAATGGAGAGAATCACAATGTCTTAGGCAGTGAGTAAAATCAGATTAAAAAAAATGAATTAATTTATTGAAAAAGAAGGTGGCTTTTCGTGTTTTTGAGGAAAAATAGAATCTACTTATCACTAAGGTTAAAGGTCGGATTTTAATCTGTTATGGTTTGGGACTGAAGCATTTTACCCTCTATCGTAGAAATATAATTAAAAAATTCTCATATAATTTTGAACTAAAATGCAACTATTAGTTTTTTCTATTGAAATTTAATGTTTTATATTATTTTCAATTTGAACGTGTTCGTCTTGATACTAACTTATACTTCAAGTGTTTTTTTATCAAATTGTATATTGGATATGTTTCAAAGGTATACATATATATTGTTTTTTTTTTTAATATGTTTTTCTAAAAGAAATTAAAATTTAGTTTGGTGGAAAAAAAATTTTAAAAAAATCAAACACTAATTATTTTTATATGGTTTTTTTTGGAATATAAAATAATATTTAAAATTTAAAATATATATTTATATTTATTTTTGTCAAACTAATTTAATATATTTTAAAAATAAATTTAAAAATTAAATCAAATAATATATTTTTCTAATGAAGTTTTTCTAACAGTACCTTCATAAATGTTGTGAGGTGATCATCATAATAGAACCGTTTGAAAAAAACAAAAGACGGATTATTTATCACACTACATAGTAGTAGTTAAAAAAAATTATCTTACAGAAATATGAGTACGTAATGGACATTAGTCTAAGGTCTCTCTCTCATATTTAGTAATGAAAGAAATTCACAATATTATTTTATGATGTCTAAGGTTTGTCAACCCCCATACTCATATATCACAGAGAAATTTCTCAAATCAAATCTCATTTTTTTTTCTCTCTCTCTCTCACTCTCTCTCACTCTAAACTCTTTTGCTAAATTCATCTCTTCTCCTGTCTCTCTCTCTCTCTCTGATCTCTGTATCGCTCGCATTCTCTTTCATCCATCTTTCTCTTACCAAACTAACAAAAACCAAACCGCTGTGGAACGCCGTGAACTACCAGTGGCCACCGTGGGCCATCAATCTCTCTCTCTCTCTCTCTGTGTCGTTTTTTGCACAGCTCCTTCTCTAGCTCTTTGTCCTTGTCAAAACTTCAGGGTACCAACACTGCAAGTGCATTAATTCTTTCAATTTCTTCACATACGGGGACGTAGTTGATCTAATCCCAAGTTGTTTGTTTTTTTAATTTTATAGAATTTCAGATTTTGCTGTCTCCTTTGTTGCTGTTACAATTACAATTACTTATGAATTGTTGGCTCAGGGGTGGTGCTATAGGTTTGGGGGTTTTTATGGCGGATTTATGCTCTTGATTTTGGTATAAGCGGCCATGGAGTACGGGCTTTCCGATAGTTGTGGTGAGCTACTCATCATTAAAGACTATTGAAGATGAAGTGGGTCTGAGAGATGTTAGAAATCACAGAAAATGGAATTTCTCTGATTTTGGAGAGAATTTGTCTGGGTTTGAAAAAATTTCTCTGGAAAGGGTTGTCTGGAAATTTCTTTGGTTCTGATCTAGATTGGGGATTCCAGAGAAATTCTGGGAGTCCAGAGAAATTCGTATCAGTGGTTACGTGTTTGGTTGCTGAGAAAATGTGTGAAATTGGAAGAAACTTAAAATTTGAATATTATTAGGTTGAAGGTCTATGATGAAGATGGTAAAGAAGATAAAATGGGTTTGAGAGATAAGTAGAGAGCTAAAAAAATGGAATTTTTCTTATTTTGGAGAGAATTTCTCTGGGTTTGAGAGAATTTCTCTGGACTTTGTATCAGTGGTTGTCTGTTTGGTTGCTGAGAAAATATGTGAAATGAAAAGAAACTTAAAATTTGAATATTATTATGTTGAAGGTCTACGATGAAGATGGTGAAAAAGATGAAGTGGGTCTGAGAGATGAGTAGAAAGCTAGAAAATGGAATTTCTCTGATTTTGGAGAGAATTTCTCTGTGAAGTCCAGAGAATTTCTCTGGATCCAATTTTTTCTGGATCAATTTGAGGGACTTTAGACATTATAAAAATATTGAATGTCTTTTATACTATAAAATCTTAATATCAGGGATCCTAAAAAAAATCCCCTTATTTTTATATGGTTTTTTTTGGGAATATAAAATAATATTTAAAATTTTAAATATATATTTATATTTATTTTTGTCAAACTAATTTAATATTTTTTTAAAATAAATTCAAAAATTTTAAAAATTAAATCAAATAATATATTTTTCTAATGAAGTTTTCCTAACAGTACCTTCGTAAATGTTGTGAGGTGATCACCATAATAGAACCATTTGAAAAAAACAAAAGATGGATTATTTATCACACTATATAGTAGTAGTTAAAGAATTTTTATCTTACAGAAATATGAGTACGTATTTGCATATGAAAAAAAAATAAAATTAACTCTTCAAAAACCATTATAATTAATTTATCTTCTAACCTTAAATTTCCCATACAAGTCGAGGATGATAATAAAAAAAAAAAAATTTAAAAAAAACCCTAATTTTTTTAGCTAATAACAACCAACTTACTGAATTTTTGTTTTTTTTTTTTAGCTAAAATATGGATTTTTTTAGAATTATCTCAAAAGACATACAAAAAAAATATAAATTTTTGATAAGAAAAAATCAAAAAGCCACTAAGTCCTTTGTCATCAGCTAAAAAAAATTAAACGCTACGTACTTTTTTCACTTACAAAAAATTAATTTTTTTTTACAATTTCTCAAACACATTATTTAAAAAAATTATTAAAAAATCCATTTCCAAACTCACCTATATACATAATCATCAATATAAGCATTCACATAAGAGAAAAACTTTAATTTATTCACGGACGTGAATAAGTAATTTACGGACCGCAACTAATGGGTTGACAGCTCACCAAAGTTTTGAGCTAAACGAATAACTATTTCACCTTTTCATTTTTTCAGATTATAAAGAAATTAAAAAGTTTATTAATTGTGTGTAACTTTTACAGGCCTCTTTAATTATTTGCAAATTTCAATTTACTCGCTCATTTATGAATTCGTATATTTTAACCCGTTTAATCCACTTTCACCTATTTTAAATCATTTTCAGTGTTATGAGAATAGAGAGAAGCTATGAGAGAGAGAGAGAGAGAGAGAGAAATATAACTCTATATATTTCAATGAATGGATATGAGTGAATACAAAATTCCTTTATATAGGTGAAGGAGAAGCTAAGTATGGTAAAACACAATATGGTAATGAACAAATAGTAATATAAATATATACAGCTAACACCCTACCTTAAGCTCAAAGTGGTAATGCATATACCAACTTGAGCTTGGAAAGTAAGTAAGAAAAGCGTCTTGGAGGATGAGCCTTGGTGAAGATGTTGGCTGTCTGATCAACAAAGATAACAAAAATAAAACGGACAGTGTCACTAGTAACATGTTGCCGTATGAAGTGACAATCAATCTCAATATGTTTTGTGCGATCATGGAAGACATCATTATGTGTAATCTGAATAGCACTCTGATTGTCACAATAGAGGTTAGTAGCAGCGAGATGAGAAACTCCCATATCAGAAAGAAACCAACGAAACCACACAAGCTCTTGAGTAGTGTCAGCAAGAGCAAGGCCAAGTTTGGCATGTCCAGAAAAAGCCAAAAAGCCAAAAAGTTACTCAAAAATTTAAAAAGTTAACACTATTCACCAAAAGTCAACAATTACGGCTGCACAACTCCCAATCCTAATTTTCTCCTACAAACCAATTTTTACAATTTTTTATTACACATTTTTTCATAAAAAGTCAAAAAGTTAACCCAAACATCTATATTTTCTTCCTCAATTTTTTAGTCCAAAAAGACAAAAAGTGCACTTATTTAGGACACTCCAAACAACCCTAGC
Source organism: Camellia japonica (assembly GCA_030407325.1). NCBI lineage: Eukaryota > Viridiplantae > Streptophyta > Magnoliopsida > Ericales > Theaceae > Camellia > Camellia japonica. The sequence goes on along the minus strand of JAPPVO010000010.1, from coordinate 42,724,375 downwards.
CTCAATACTAGAACGAGTAATAAAAATTTGCTTCTTGTTACGCCAATGAGAGAGTCATCCAGGAAAGATGCAGAACCCTATAGTAGAACAGCGGTAAGTAGGATCCTTTGCCCAATCTGAATCAAAAAAGACGTGTAGTTTTAGAGAATAGTGTACTTAGTAGTGAAGACCATGAAACATAGTGCCTTTGAGATAGTGCAAAATGCGAACCAGAGTATCATAGTGTAGAGAGTGAGAAGCGGCCATAAACTAACTGACAATATGAACAACATAGGCAATGTCTAGACAAGTAACCATAAGATAGACAAAACTGCCAACTAGCTGACAATATAAAATAACATCAGATAACAAGTGACCATCAAGAGGTGTGAAACGAGTCTGAGGATCAAGTGGGATAGGCGCGGTCTTACAATCGGTAAGACCAGCACGAGCTAAGAGATCAGATGTATACTTAGCTTGGGTAAGAAAGTAACCAGAAGGATCTTAAGAAATTTTCAAACCGAGGAAGTAGCTAAGTAGATCCAAATCTTTCATCTCAAACTGGCGACTGAGGAACTGTTTGAGACTAGAGATACCCACTGTGTCATCCCTAGTGATGATCATATCTTCCACATAAAAAAGAAGAATAATAATACCGCGCTCTGTCTTGCGTATAAACAGAGCAGAATCATGGGCACTGGAGGAGAAGTCAAAGTCACGAATGGTGTAATTGAATTCGGCAAGCCAAGCACGATGAGCTTGTTTCAAACCACACAAAGCGTGGCGTAGTTTGCAAACTTTGGTGGACGGAACTGAGGAACCAGGAGGAGGTTGCATATAAACTTCCTCAGCGAGATCGCCATTGAGAAAAGCGTTCTTGATATCCATCTGACAAATACTCTAATGGCGAGCAACAGCAATGGCAAGGAAGCTGCGAACTGAAGTAAGACGAACAACAAGGGCAAATGTTTCCTCATAATCAATCCTGTATTCTTGAACAAACCCCTAGGCAACAAATCGAGTTTTATAACACTCAATGAGACCATCAGAATAGGTTTTGATGTATTTTTTTTATTATTATAATTGAGGGGATTAATTTGAATGGATTTATAGATGAGGAGGTAAAATGATATCACAAAAAATTGAGTGTTTTGGTTTAATTAACCATTTTTTTAAAGAGAACTATTGTATATTACTAAATTATTTTACCAAAAGTTTTAACTTCTTATGTGAATTTTCATGTGGCATGGCGGGTACTATCAATTTTTAAAGAGTAAATTACATAGACCACTCATGAGGTTTTAAAAAAAAAACATCAAAATCTATAAATTTTTCTTACAATACATCAATTTCTTGTTTAGTTGGCTTAAAGGATCACAACTAAGCTCCTGTTTGCGATGCTATTTTTCTGGCTAAAAATAAGTTAAAATGTGTTTTGCATGTACCAAAAAAAGTTATGAAATCTTTCTTCTAATTTGAAAAGACCAAACTACTCCCAGTAGATATCTTTGAAAACGTAAAACAATAAATTCAAGCAAAAAAATAAAAGTACGATTGTTGGCTTTTTGGCTTTTCGAAGGGTATTTTTGTAAATGCGAGCGTGCCAGCAAGGATCAATCAGTCCTTACAGAAATTATAATTGTCAACCAATTATCAGACGATTGTGTTTTAGTTCTTTCAGCCTCAATGAAGAGGACTTTTACTGATGGCTTGACTTAGGAGAAATTAAGAGAAATAACAGTTAATTATGAAGAACAATCGAAGTATTTCATTAAAATGAACACTTACAATAGTCCAAACTCAGCCTCGAAGAGGTTTACAGCAACAGTCTACTTGAATCTACTTGAAACTACTCCTATGAATCGAAGTGCAGTGCGGATATTTAAAGTGCAGGTATTTAAAGTACAAGAAATGTAAAACTGGAAAGGAAAATATGAAGTAAAAACTGGTTTGTATGATCTGAGTCTGGGGGTCTTTTCTGAGGGCTTCCCTGCTATTTATACTTGTCAAAGATGACCTTCGAACTGCACTTCAAACCGTCGAACTACTCCTCCATGATCGCTGATCATGCTGCCTTAGAAGTAGTCCCACTACGCCATCTCTTGCAGTTGAGCTTCCCTCCTGTATTTGAATTTGAATATGAGTAACCGTTGAAGCCACGTCACTTTGTATCTCTTTACTGATCTAGTGCTACTCAGATCACGTAAGAACCAATGTTCATTGCCACGTGTTCGATCAGGATCGAGGACTTGAATTATCTTCCCATAATACCCTTATTCTGCCACGTGTCAAACTATGATTTGGCTTTTACAAAATATGTAGCCAACAACGATATTAGTCATTTACATTTTTCTACACAATTAAAAAAGATTTCCAAAAGCATTAACCTTTTTTTAATCTCATAAAAAAATTATTAAGTCAAAAAGTTACTAAAAAAAAACTAATTCCAAACACCTAATAATATAGATGGTGGGAAGATACAAACTTAAATATGATAAAATATATATTTTAGTATAAAAGAAATGACAATATAATTTATTTTTATTTTTTTTATCTATATGGTTAAAAAAATTTAAGGGGTCCAATGTAATTATACTAAAATTTGTAAGGTTAAATGTAATTATTTTAAAAATTTCAAGAAAGATCTGTATATTACTCTCTTCTTCTTTTTTTTTCTTTTTTATTTTATTTTAAATATGATAGGTCATACCGTGTTTGTTGTATTAAGGCATATAAAAGGTTATATAAATTAAATAAAATAAATTTAATGATAGATAATATTTCCATTTAAAAGAAAAGAAAAAAATAAATAAGTAGGAGAAATGAATAACTTGGAACTCTAAACCACAAATTTTTATTTGACATGGTGTTAATTATGAAATTTGAAGTAATGGGACCGGTCAGAGTTTTATTACAGTGTGCTACTCGTATCAATTGATATATTAATTAATATATTAATATATATTATGACATTACTATTTTAATATTATAACCCCACCTAATACTTATTATATAAATTATAAAAATTTAAAATTTTTAAAATTATATCATATTATTCATTAATATATTAATTAGTGCATTTATTATTATACGTTTCCTAATATAAGAACTCAGTGTAATGCAAATTTTCCAGATTGGGGAGTTGTCAGCCTATTTATTGGCTATTCATAAATTAATTATTCATGGGTCATCTGTGAATAAGTCTCTCTCTTCACAGAATACACAAGGGGAGTAAATAGAAAAAAATTTGGTTTAACTCTCAAAATATGATTCCACCCTTATATGTTTTAATACTTTGTTTAGTTTAAGTTTTTAAAAATTAATTTCAATGTCACATTTCAAAACTTATTTGAGAACATAGAGGAAAGAGTTTTTAAATTTTAAATTTTAAAAAGAGCAGATTGGGTCTACCCGATTGTCCGCCTAGACATCCTCCTAAACATCCGACCAATCGTCCGGCCAATTGACCGACCGGTTGACCGGAACATTGCTTTTTTCTTTCTTTTTCTTTTTTTCCCCACAATCGGCACCTGTTATTTGGAAGGAAAAAAAAATTATATTCGTTTTTGATATTTTTTAAATATAAAAATTATTTTTTTTAGCCCAAAATAACAAATTATTTGGCCATTTATTTAAAATTAACAAAAAAAAATCAAATAAAAATTAATTTCTCACAGTAATTTTAAAAAAAATAAAAAAAACATTTTAAAACAAAACAATTAAAAAAAATTTCTAACCAAATATACAATCAAAAGTAATTTTTAAGTACTAGCCGAATATTTTTTTTAACAAAAAATATATATAATTTTTTTAATATTTTAAATAAAAAATAATTTCATAATTTTTTGAATTTTTAAAATAAAAAAATTTATTTTTTTCAATAATTATTTTTTGAATTGAATTTTAAAAAGAGCTTGGTTATGAGTTTTGACTATAATTTTCAATAGAGTTTTGAGTTGTGCGTTTGGTTATGAGCTATGAGTTTTTTAATTAAGTTTGGAAAAATCTTTTCAAAACTCATAACCAAACAACTTTTTTTATTTTAAAACTCATTTTAAAAATTCAAAATTCAATTCAAAACTCTTTTTAAAATTCATAACCAAATAAATTTTCTTTTTTAAAATCATGATTCAACAATTCACAAATTCAAAATATAACTATATTCTCAAATCATGATTTTAAAACTAGGAGTTGACTTCCCTCCAGTCCGCGATCGAACTAAAGGGTACTGTTTGGCCCGTGGAGACCCACTACGGGTCCTATTTCGATAATCTAAACCGTTCAATGTGTACAACTCGTCGAGTATTATATACTTTTAAAACATCACGTGGATCGGATATCGATAAATACGTGATCAAATCAATTTTGTATAAAAAAATGGGACAATAAAAAAATAAACGGTTACCAGAAAACTGATCCGATTAGATAGCTATCGATATTCGATCAACTTGAATTTTTATAAACATATAGTACTCGATGCGTTCTACACATTGAAGATTCGAATTATCAAAACGGGGACCCATGGTGGGCCCCCACGGGCCTAAGAATACTCTACAATCCGTGATCGGACTGTAGAGAAGCCCAATCCTAAAACTAAACCAAACACAACCTAATATGTGATTCTAGTGATTTTCTATGGCAAATGTTAACAAGCTAGCGAGACTCATTTTCTATAAATATTTTTATAAGAGTAATTTTAGAAATCTTAAAAATTTTATTAAAATTTTTACTAAATATCTCACATAGGTGTAAGACTTATATTACGTGAGTTCTATATCTATATAAGATATTTGATAAAAATTTTGAGATATCTTACATTTTTATTTTTATAATGTTTATTGTAGACATAACATTAGTGCCAATAATTGCAAGCACTTCATGGACAGAGGTGAAAGAGAGAAAGGGTGGAGTTAATTGTAGGGGTTGCTAAAATGATGGGTCATTGATTGCATTTGTGCACGCTTCTCCCGCTTGCGCCCATGTTTCCCTTAACGGTGATATTATATTTATTAATTGGTATCTTAATTAACATATCAATATATATTAAAATATTATTATCAATCTCACTTATTATGTAAATTATAAATATTTAAAATATTTAAAATTATGTCATATTATCTATTAATACACTAATTAATATATCAATTGATACATATAGCATTATTCTTCTCCTAATCCATACTATTACTCCCCATAACAAATGGTAAGGGTGGGCGCGAGTCGGTTGCGGCCACGGAACTTTCAATTCGTCATCCGTCCGCCAGATTGGCGGATTAGAGAAAATCAATCCGCATCCGTCCGCCAATCCGGCGGATGTGGATTGAGTGGATTGGCAGTTTGGCGGATGGATGCGAATCGGTTTAGCGGTTTGAAATTTTATAAATTTTTAACATAGTTCAACTTGTGTACTTCCTCAAAAAAAAAAAAAAGTATTACAGTCAATAACTTAAAAAAGTATTACAATTACTGCATGTCTCATCCAAAAAAAGAAAGTTTGAAACTTTAGAATATCACAATCACTGCATGCCTCATCCACATATTACAATTATAGAATGCCTTATCCACATAAAGTATTACAATCTGTGGTTCTTAAAATATAAAAACAATTCAAACCACCAAAACTATGAACAGAGCAATAGTAGAGATTGTATGTGTATTGTTACATTTATATATATTTTTGAAAACAAAAATCAATCAGCATATATCATATTTTCTATTTATTACTTTTAGAGTTAGATTTAAAAACAAAAAAATATAAATAAATAATACGTTTATATTTTTCAATTCAAAAAATATATTCAAGTTGAAAACTTTTTTTCAACAGAATATTTGAACTCTTTTTCAATTGAAAATACAAACAAAATATTTAAACAAATTGAAAACACAAAATCTTATAAATTACTAAGAGTGCTCGCGGTTTGGCGATTCGGTTGAGGCCAAATGAACTTCAAATCCGCCATCCGTCCGCCAAATTGGCGGATTAGAGAAAATCAATCCGCAACTGTCCGCTCGTCATCACGCATCCGTCCAAAATGCGACGGATCGGTTCGAGTCAATCGGTTTTGGCGGATCAGTATATCCGCTGCTCACCCCTAACAAATGGGAATACCAATTCAGTGTAAAATAAATAAATAAAAAATACACATCGATAATAAATTTTATAAGAGAAAATTGGTAAAAAAAAATTCATTTTAGCAATTGTCTAAGGTATTAGGTCTAGTAATTTTTTGGATAAATTACAAACACACTTCTTAAGGTTTACTTAAATTACAAATTATTCCTTATAGTTTTAAAAATTACATTACGCCCCCTAAGATTTATAATTTCAAAACAAATAGGTCCTTTTATTAATAAATCATCAAATTAATTAACAATTTTTAATAATGTTAAAATTTCATTTCAATTAATAATTCAGATAATTTTATTATTGTATAGGTGAACAGTTAGAAATTTCACTTTGTCAATTATTTCTGTTAAATAAAAAATTATGAAGGGAAAGTATTTGTAATTTTTCAAACCACAGAGAGCAATTCGTATTTTAAGCAAACTTCAGGGGGTATATTTGTAATTTACCCTAATTTTTTTTTTTTTTTTATTGGTAAGAGATTCACACTTTGTGAAATAGTTTGGTGAGAAGTTCTAGAAGACATTTTATTTCCAATTTTACTACTTGAATTTTTTTTAACCTATTTGACTTTTCGTTGACTATCTGTTCAAATTTATATATATTTATTTAAATTTTTTGTCTATCTATTTTATTTTTTTTTGCCTACATATTCAAATTTTATCTGGGCAAATTTTCTCTGTCCAAATTTTTATTAGTACAAATTTTTTATCCAAATTTTATTTGTACAAATTTTCATCTGTATAATTTTTATTTGTACAAAAGCATTCACAATCCAACAAGAAATAGAACCTCGTATTTTCACAATTTGATAGTAGAGAATTTTCATTTCTAAAATGAAGTTGATACAATTACTACCAACTAAGCGAAACAATTCACATCATAAATCCTACCCACCATATGAACCCTAAATCTACTAAAATTCATTGCAGCAAGTGAATTTCGTATAGAACAAATGAACTATCAAGAAAAATCCATCATCAACATCATCTAATTGTCTTCGTTGATCTTGGAAGAGGCAGTGCCTGCCTTCCGACATTATTGCCGACGACCTTGTTTAGAACACTAGAACACAGAGATCGGGGAGAAATTGAAGATTTGAAGATAGATCGATGACACTTTAGAGTAAACTGAGCTCAAATTTGTTCCAAAAAAACCAAATGGTGATTCCCAGAAAAGGAATGAGAGATTGTCGCGAAGAGAACGTTGAAGTCAGAAGGAGAGTATAGAGAGAAAATAGCGGAACTATCTTATTGGAGTCCATTTCTAGCGGTCGGAGAGAGATCATCGAAAATGACAAATCGTCAAAGAAAGTAGGAGAGAGAATGTCGGAGATGGAAGGATCGACGACAAAGAGGATTACCTCATATGTATTTCAGATCTTAGATCGTCGGAGATAAGAGAGATGGGAGAGAAAGAGGAGGGTTGGGTTGGGTTTTGTCCCTATTCCACCATGTATACTATATATATATATATAAAGATGGGTATTGTGGTCATTTTGCATGAAGTTGTTCTTACGGACATAATGTTTCAGCGCCTAAGCTTCTAGGCAAAGAAAATTCAAAAATGGAATTATCACCCAAGTACCCATTTTATAAACATTAATAATTAAAATTTTAATTTTTTTTAATATATTTATAAATATTTTTCCCCATAACAAATCAAGCAATAAACAGTGTACAAATTATTAAAATTGGGATCTTATGTAGAATTATTGGGGAAAAAAAAAACTTTTGAATCAAGTCTTATGTGGGATTGTGGGATTAAGGATCGTAAAATTCTACTTTCAATGTAAAATACAATTAAAATTAATCAATAATAATAATGTAGGCAATTAACTTTAAAATTATTAAATAAAAATGATAAATTTAATATTATATATCTTCTATGCTAATAGAAATTAAAGAAGCGTTTGCAAATGGAGTTTATATTCAAAAATTTTATATAAATATTTAGAGGGTAATTTATATGCAAAATTGGGCCGAGCTGGGCCGTTAGGGGCCTCAATGCGAAGGGCTAAGTAAAAAGGCCATAAAGTTACTCCGGTCTTGAAGAGGCTTAAAGTTAGTCCGGTCCCAAGCCCAGAAGTTAGTCCGGTCCGAGTGAGGCGTAATGTTAGACCGGTCGAGGGATGCTTTGTAGTTAGACCGGTTTAAAGATGCTTAGAACTTATACCGGTTACGGTGCAGTGTAGTTAGCTCGGCTTTAAGTTTACCACGGTTTATATAGGAGAAACAGAGGTAAGGGCGTTGAAGGAAGAACCGAACTAACGATAGTTCGGTCTACTCTATGGCTCGGCGTGGCCATGCTTACTTCGGTCATATTAGAGACCGGCCATGGTAAAACCATCTCACTTGATTTAAGCAGTGAGGGGGGTGTTGAAGGATAAGCATTATCTTTCAGGAGTATGAATCCTAGGAGGACTCTACATGGAGGAGTAAGAGTCCTACTTGGATTATGCCACACGAAACCTATAAAAGCTCACAAACATCACCTATGGAGAGGTAACACAACTTTGATTTCTGAATACACAGAGCTTTTGCCTATTTGTCTAGTTTGTTGACTTAGGCATCGGAGAGGTTCCCGGCACACACCCGCCGGCTAGCTTACGTTTGTGTTTTCAAGTGATAAAGCGACGACATACGGAGGAGCGCAGACTTGATCAACAGGATTATACGAGAAGGTTTATTTCTTTCCCGTACAATTGGCGCCGTCTGTGGGAAATTCAGACAAGAACAAACCTCTTGATCAAGCTTTTCCTCTTGAGAATCAATGGCGCACAATGAAGAATTACCACAGTCCGCCATTGACGGACAAACTCCAGAAGGGGGTGCGAGGCGCGAAGGTCTACCCTTGATCCCTCCTATGGCGGACTTGAAGCCACAAAGACAGAATCCCATGAGGGATACAAGAAGGAGAAGGCGGACTAACAGCCCCCATCACTCTCGTTCACAGAGTCCAGAAAGGCAAAGGCGGAGAATTGATCCTCAAGCTTTGGAGGATCGCGTTAAGGAACAGGACGAATTGATACGACGGATGGCGGCGGACATGGAATCTCTAAAGCGCCAGATGAAGGGAAAAGGAGTGGCGACAGGAGAGGGGCACACAAGCAAGACGCCCCCTCGCCACTCGGAAAGTCGTGGTAGGAATACCACACCCTCTCAGACAGAAAGTAGAAGCCTCAGGACAGGCGATACTCAATCCAGATCCTCCAAAACTCGTCACTCCAAGTCTGAGAGGACGAGATCGGAGAGGTCGTACACTGAAGGAAGCACCTATTGGCCCTCACATATGCACCAAACAAGATCCAGACAAATAGAGTTGCCCAGATCGTCCGACCTACGAACCGTGCTCGAAGAAAAAGCGCGATGGAAGGAGGACGCCAGGGCACGTGATCCACACAGAGTTTCTGCCCTACAGTGGTTGGCTCCTCGGACGCATGGAAGCATCGAGGTTGGAATGCCGATACCGCGCCCTGCCTACGAACCGGCGGACAAGGCATTAGCAAGGCTGCAAACCTCACCGTTTGTTCCGGCGATTAAAAACGCGCCCCTGCCATCAGGCTTCCTCCAGCCCAAATTCACTACATACGAGGGAAAGACGGACCCCTACTCACACTTAAGCCACTTTCGCCAGGTCATGGCTGTATACCGGCGAAACGAGGCTTTGATGTGCATCCTTTTCCCATCTAGCCTTGGCGACCTAGGCTTGACTTGGTTCGAAAAACTTCCAGAAGGCAGCATAGCCTCCTGGGCGCAATTGGCGGAAGCGTTCGTCACAAGGTTCAGAACCAACACTAAAACCCCGGTGGAGATCGACCAGTTACTCTCCATCGACATGGGCGACAAGGAAACCCTAAGATCCTACAATAGTCGCTACTGGGAGACTTTCAACCAGATTGGGGACTGTCCCACCAATCTCGCCATTGCATAGTACAAAAGAGGCCTTCCAGTCGGGAACAGACTAAGGGACTCAATCACCATGACACCACCCCTCACCATGGAAGCCTTGATGGAAAGAGTGCATCAGCACATCAGGGTGGAAGAGGATGGCGCACGTGCCAAAACAAAATCTGGCACGACCGCAGTACCAGAGAAAAAGGCCTCAGCAAAGGTCAACGCGGTAGACCGTCTGAGTAAAAACGGACGAGGCAGGCGAGACAACGGAGAAAACCAGGATAAGAGATGGTTGAGAGTCCGCATTGCCATAACCATGGTCTTCAAGAAACCGATCTACCGAATTCTAAGTGAAATACGGGATGAGCCTTTCGTCAGATGGCCAGCCAAGCTAGGGGAAGCTCAGAAGGACTATGACGACAGATCACGGTGCACCTTCCACAAAGAAAAGGGGCACCGCACTGAAAATTGCACGCCATTGAGACAACACCTGGAGGAGTTAGTGGCAGCAGGTCACCTGGATAAATACATTGAAGGAGGGGCGCAACCAGCCCCCCAGGACCATAATAACCCCAACGGAATGCCAATCGACGCCCCACCTCAAGGCATTATCAATGTGATACATGGAGTTTTCGAACCTGAGCGTGTATGCGAGCTCAGAGGATCAATCAAAAAGGCTGAGCATTTAAGAGAAGTACTTAGTGCCCAACCTGCCATCAAGAAGGGGAAGACAGAGGCCACGAACGTCATGTCTTTTTCGGATAAAGACTTGGCAAGGATATATTGCCCTCACAATGATGCCCTGGTCGTCACTCTTCGAGTCAAGGATTTTGACGTCAAGCGAATTTTGATCGACCAGGGTAGTTCATGTGAAATAATGTACTACGAAACATTTAAACAGTTGAAGTTACAAGATAAAGACTTGGCACCTGCTGTATCTCCCCTGATTGGATTCAACTCAATGCCAAAATGGCCCGTCGGCAAAATAATCCTCCCAGTCAAAGCAGGAAGCGTGGCGAAACAAGTGGAGTTCTGGGTATTGAAAGTCCCCTCCACTTATAACATCATCTTGGGCAGAACATGGCTGCATGCCATGCGATCGGTGGCGTCATCCTACCACCAAGTAATGCGGTTCCCCAACGACACCGGGGTAATTGAAGAGGTCTATGGAGATCAGATTATGTCCAAGCAATGCTTTGTCAAGGTGAACGGCAGCCGCACTGCCAAAGGATACGTTCATTCGGTGGAAGAACCTGAGAGCAATGAACTGTTCGCAGATGTTGGCAAAGCGGCTAATCAGAAAGCGGTGGAAGACTTGGTAGAAGTAAGAATAGATGAAAAGAACCCAGATAAGTTCTTTTTGCTCGGTTCGTCGTTGTCCAGCACTGAGAGATTAGAGGTCTTGGAATTTTTGACCTCTAACATCGAAGTGTTCGCCTGGACACCATACGACATGCCAGGCATTGATCCCAACTTCATCTGTCACCAACTCAATGTCCACCCATCCGCCAGACCAATTATTCAGCGCACACACAGATCGGCACTCCACCACGCCAAGATAGTGGCGGAAGAAGTAGGAAACCTACTGGAGGTAGGAGCAATCAGAGAGGTACACTACCCAAGATGGATCTCCAACATAGTCGTAGTGCCAAAAAAGAATGGCAAGTGGCGTGTCTGCGTCGACTACAAAACAGTCAACAAGGCATGTCCAAAAGACAGCTTTCCTCTACCACGGATAGATCAACTAGTAGACCTAACGGCAAGGCACAACCGACTTAGCTTTCTGGATGCATACAGAGGCTACCACCAAATCGCCATGCATGAACCAGATCAGGAAGTCACATCCTTTACAACTCCAAGAGGACTGTATTGCTACAAGGTCATGCCCTTTGGCCTAAAGAATGCTGGGGCAACATTCCAATGGATGGTCACTAAGATGTTTGAACCATTGTTAGGCAGAACAATGGAGGCTTACATCGACGACATGGTGATCAAAAGCAAGAATGAGAACGACCATCTAAAGGACCTAGGTGAGATGTTTGAGATCCTGAAGAAACACAAGTTGCGCCTCAATGTGTCCAAGTGTGCGTTCGGAGTAAGATCTGCAAATTCCTAGGTTTCCTAGTGACCAACCGGCGTATAGAAGCAGACCCCTCTCAGATCAAGGCAATTCAGGATTTGGAGAGGCCAAACTCGGTAAAGGAAGTACAGCATCTCACCGGCATGGCAGCTGCACTCAATCGGTTCATAAGCCGGTCGTCAGATAGACTACGACCATTTTTCCATGCTCTAAAAGCCAAGTTTGAGTGGAACGACGAATGCGACCGCGCCCTGGAAAGCTTAAAAGAATACATGTCTTCTCCACCACTACTTGTAACCCCAATTCCTGGAGAAGAACTTTTCTTGTACCTAGCAGTCTCACAGCACGCAATTAGCGTAGTATTGGTCCGTGCGGAAGGAATCCAACACATGCCCATCTTTTATGTCAGCAAAACATTGCTGGGCGCCGAAACAAGGTACTTACCACTGGAAAAACTAGTATTGGCCTTGATGGTGGCCTCAAGGAAGTTGTCGCACTACTTTCACGCCCACACCATAGTTGTCCTCACAGCCTTCTCATTAAAAGCTTTGTTTGAAAGGGCAAACTTTTCTGGGCGAATTCTGAAGCGGGCAGTAAAGTTGGGACAATACGACATCAAGTTCCAACCCAGGACCGCAATAAAGGCTCAAGCTTTGGCAGATTTTGTCGCAGAATTCACACCAGGAAGTCATCATATCTGTCCAGTCGACCTAACTGAAACGGCCGAACTAGGGATGGAAGTTGACGCCAGAATAGCGTAACCCCTGGCACAGGATAGTCAGGCAAACCAAAGTAAAGTAAGGAAGGAAGAAGCAAACCATGCTACACCAAGTCAAGATTTACCAACAAATAAAAACTTGGTACAAATAGAAAGTGCGGGGCAAATAGCCAGCATGGACCTTAAAGAAAACACCAGCAACATGGAAGACCCCAAGGCATCTTCTAATCCCTTCACTTGCTGGAAGTTGTTCGTTGGGGAGATATGGAAGCTCTTTGTGGATGGAGCATCCAATCGACATGGAGCAGGGCTTGGCATAGTCCTCATCTCTCCAGACAGCCTAGTAGTGGAGTAGGCAATCAACCTTGGCTTCCCAGCATCAAACAACGAAGCGGAGTATGAAGCGTTTCTTGCAGGCCTCAAATCAGCATTCCACATGAAGGCCACCGAACTAATGGTTTACAGCGACTCACAGCTAGTGGTAAACCAAATATCTAGCGACTACGAAGCAAAGGATGACAGGATGGCCAAATACCAAGAGTTGGTCAGAACAGAGATCAAGAAATTTGAAGTAGTCAGAATAGAACAAATCGGCAGGGAAGAAAACAGCAAAGCAGACGAACTAGCAGACATTGCCTCAATGGCAGATACTTCCATCCCTCATCCATTACTGATTGACTACCTACCTAGACCAAGCATTGATGACCCCGAAGCAGAAGAGGTATGTTGCGCAGAGCTAGGCCCCTCTTGGATGGATCCCATCATCCTATTCTTAAAAGACGGCATCTTACCAGAAGAGAAGAAAGAGGCCAACAGAATAAGAGCAAAGTCCAAGCGATTTTGGCTCTCCCCATCCCTAGCATTGTACAAAAAGTCATTCTCAGGACCCTACCTAAAGTGTGTTCATCCCAGCAAAGTGGAAGCATTCTTATTCGAGATACACGAGGGCGTATGCGAAAGCCATCAAGGAGGAAGATCACTAGCATACAGAGCAATTTCGCAAGGATATTGGTGGCCATACATGCAAGCGGATTCAGAAAAGTATGTCAAAAAGTGTGAGAAGTGTCAGAAGTTCGCACACCAAATACACCAACCTGCCAGAGAACTTTTACCTCTAACTAGCCCATGGCCCTTCGCAATGTGGGGATTGGACATAGTAGGACCACTTCCAACAGCACTAGGGAACAGGAGGTTCTTTCTTGCAGCAACCGACTACTTCACAAAGTGGGTGGAAGTAGAAGCCTTGGCATCAATCAAGGAGAAAGATGTTAAAATGTTTTTCTGGCAGAATATCATCACTCGATTTGGCATACCAAAGGCACTAATATCAGACAACGATACTCAGTTCGACGACAGAATCTTCAGAGGCTTTTGTGAAGAGTACAAGATAGAGTTCTACAATTCTACACCGGCATATCCCCAAGCAAATGGACAGGCAGAAGCATCAAACAAAGTAGTCTTGGATGGATTAAAGAAAAGGTTAGAGAGAGCAAAAGGCAAGTGGGCAGAAGAGCTCCCTCATGTTTTATGGACTTACCGCACCACACCTCGGCGATCAACAAGAGAAATACCATTCTCCTTAGCCTATGGTATGGAGGCAGTAATCCCACTAGAAGTTGGCCTCCCCACAATTCGAAGCGAGAATTTTGATCCAGACTTGAATGGCGAAGCCATCACATTAGAGCTCGACCTTGCAGAAGAAAGAAGAGAAAGAGCACTGGTTCACATCGCCTCGTACCAACAAGAGTTATCCAGGAAATACAACAAAATAGTGCATCCAAGACAATTCAAGATCGGAGATTGAGTACTGCGCAAAGTGATGGGAAACACCTTGGTTCCAGGAGATGGCAAGTTAGGGCCTAATTGGGAAGGACCTTACAAAGTGGTTGGATTAGCAAGCAAAGGGGCATACCACTTAGAAGATGAACGGCAAGACAATTCCCAGGCTATGGAATACTGCCAATCTCAAGTTATTTTATGTTTAGCTTTTTTTTTATTAAAGAATATGTAAATTTTCCCTTTCTCAATAAAACAAGTAGTTTTCTTTTCAGTATAGTCGTTTTCCTCTGTAAAAGTTTGTTTTAGTAAATTAATGAGTTAGGGGCATAAAAAACACAGTTGGCCGGAATAACCAACTGCGAACCTTCCTAAGCCCAGGATAAGAATCCAGGCTGCAGGACGTTTGGTCGGAACAACCAGACATTTTATTCTAGGTTGGCTGGAAAAACCAACTCAGAGGTTGGTTGGATTAAACCAACACCCTTCCTAAGCCCAGGATAAAGATCCAGGCTGCAGGACGTTTGGTCGGAACAACCAAACATTTTATTCTAGGTTGGCTAGAAAAACCAACTTAGAGGTTGGCTGGATTAAATCAACACCCCTCCTAAGCCCAGGATAAGGATCCAGGCTGCAGGACGTTTGGTCGGTATAACCAAACATTTTATTCTAGGTTGGCTGGAAAAACCAACTTAGAGGTTGGCTGGATTAAACCAACTCTTTGAACTCTTCAGCCGAAGTAAGGGTATGGACTGAAGAGTGGTTGGCTGGAAAACCCAACTTAGAGGTTAGCTGGATTAAACCAACTCTTTGAACTCTTCAGCCGAAGTAAGGGCATAGGCTGAAGAGCGGTTGGCTGGATTAAACCAACTCTTTGAACTCTTCAGCCGAAGTAAGGGCATAGGCTGAAGAGCGGTTGGCTACATTAAACCAACTCTTTGAACTCTCCAGCCAAAGTAAGTATATCGGTTGAAGAGTGGTTGGCTGGATTAAACCAACTCTTTGAACTCTCCAGCCGAAGTAAGTATATCGGTTGAAGAGTGGTTGGCTGGATTAAACCAACTCTTGATACTCTTCAGCCAGAGTAAGTATATCGGCTAAAGAGTGGTTGGCGAGTAAGCTTAGTCAGATTGATCAGCTAAAACCGGAATAAAGTATCTCGGCCAAACCGCAGTTAGAAAGCAAGCTCAAACAGGAATTTGGACCGAGATAACAGTTAGAGCAAAAAAGATCATAGAAAAGTCATTACAAGTACAAGCATTGTCACGACCCAAACCCGCCCCTATGGGTTTAGCACCGTAACCGGCCAGTAATCCGAGATTACCGAAGGCCTGCTTAACAGTAAGACAGTATAACAGAGTACAGGGGTATGGCGGAAGCCAATACAGTAAATAAACAATGTCCAATGAGCTGTGACAGTCTGTATGCCAAAAATATTTTTCATATAATTATACAGAACAGTACAAAACAGTATGCATATCATATACAACCAGTCAGAAACAGGGACTTAATCCTTGATAAACAGTACAGTGCAAAACGTTCAGTCTATACAGTAAACAAAACAGTACAGTAAAGGGGAAACTAAAACACCCTATAGCCTAAGCTTGGCAGGCTCGGAACCTCGCAGTGAAGCACATTGGTTGGCTTGACAAAACTGGGACTCTACCCCGACGCTTCTAGCTTTGGTCCAGTACCTGTACACCTACATATATATATATGAGCAGTGAGCTAAAGCCCAGTGAATAACATAAAGCGTAAAGAGGTTTAAAATGAATGTCCTTACAGTAATGAAAACAGTTATTTCAATCAGTATAACAGTTGTTCAGTACAGTAAACAGTCATATGTGGTACATCCATTAGCATAACAGTAACAGTAGGTCTTAAAAGACCGAACAGTAATGATGGCCATCAATCAGTAAACAGTAGCGGTTCCAGCGAGGGAACCGACAGAGATCTCTGTAACAGTAACAGTAAACAGTAGGTGCTAAGGATGCCACAGTACAGTTCAGAAATAAAGGACATACATTCATTCAGTAATCAATATCAGTTCAGTAAGCAGTTCAATTCAGTATTCAAAGGATAATCATTTTGAACATATCTTTACACAATTGTTACTCACAGAGTTCTGGGCTACAGTGAACTAGAGCGTCTCATCGGAAAGCCAACCCTATACAGTTAACAGATTGAACACACACTAAGTTTCACAGTTGGGGAGAGATAATAATTTAATCCCTAATTTGCCTTGGTGTGTTCTACATCTATATCCTCTTTAGGATGCCTTAAATATGCCCTAGGAATGCCTAGGATGGAAAGAGGATGCAAAGATGTACTTTTGAACACTTTACAAAATTTGTTGAAAACAGGGGTCTCACTCGAGCGAGGCTTTCTTCGCTCAAGCGGACATGCAGACAAAGGAGCTCCGTTCGAGCGTGGATTCCGTCGCTCGAGCGGACTGCGTGCTACAGTAAAAATGCTGGATGCTCAGATTTTACGCTCGATGCTCGCTCGAGCGTGAGACACAGCTTTTCGCTCGAGCGTAGGTCCCTTCGCTCGAGCGTACGCCTGCGCGCACCAAGATGCTGAGAGCTTGAAATTTACGCTCGAGCCACCATTCCCTCGCTCGAGCGGAGCTCAGAAGAAACGATGGTCGCTCGAACGTAGAAGCCAAATTCTGGAATTTCCAGATTTGCCTTCCAAGCTTAAACCAAGCATTCCTAAGCTCAAAACTCGACCTCTTGGGCCCAAATTCTGGAAAACACCTCTAAACTCAATATACAACAAGTTTCAAAGCTCAATTTGTGAATTTAAAGCCCAAGGGTGAATCAAATAAATCTAAATTTCAAACCCATTTTCATGAACATGAAGAACATGCAAACATGCATGAATTTAAATCATTTTACATCTTCAAAACATGCTCTAATGAGCTCATTCTTTTCAAAACAAGTTGAAAACATGGACTTAAGCTTAATTATGAACATGCATGTGACAATTTGCCATGAAATCAACTCAAAAGTCATCAATACACACATGCATGCATGAAATGAGCTACAATACCACATTACAAGCCATAAATTGGCTCTAGACTTCAACTTAGCTCTAAATCATGCAAGAATCAACATAAATGCACAATCAAGGAGATGGATTTCTACCTTAAGTCTTGAATTAGAGGTGTAGGAGTTCAATTATGCAATCTACACTTCAATTCCTCAAGTTCACAAGCAAGACACAAGAACAAACCAACTCTCCCTCTTTCTCTAGTTCGGTGGTGAGACAACAAGTGAGCTGATGAAATGTGCTTTGGTGGTCAAGTGTAAGGCTTAAAAGTATGTGTAAGATAATGGGCCACTAAGTGGCAAAATTGTAATTAATGCAACTCATGTAATTGGCTTATTTTAATCTAATTTAATCATCCTAAATCACATTTCAGACAAGTACACCATAAAATCACATAAATTCTCATAACTATAACTCACTAATCAATTTCTGGTTTGGCCGTCGATAAGGCCTTCAATTTACAGTTCAAACATATAAACATGAACAGATAATCACACACTCAACAGATAGGAAATGCATTTAGACAGATACAATCAGTCAATCAGGTTCAGATCTCAGTCAGACAGTTTAGTATTCCAATAATTCTATTACCAATCAGATTCAGTCCCAGTTTAGCAGTAATCAGTAGTTAGTTCAGTAATTTATCGGTATACAGTATGGAGGTTGTTACAAGCATACAGATCAAACCGAAATAAGTGTTGAGCAGAAAAGATGATTTTCATTGATCAAAGTTCAAAACGAGTACAGTGGAGGGGCCCCAGCCCGGTTACAATTACCTTCCAAAAATGCAAAACAAAAGAAAAAGAAAATTACAAAATCAATTAAAAAGGTCTTCAAGATCGGCTTCAATGTCAACTTGAACACCGGTTGCAGATGGAAGATCAGTCTCGGTTGTGAGCTCAGTATCAACTGGCAGCACGGTGTCAGTCGGCGGTTCAACAGTTAGGTCTTCAACCGTTGGCTCCAACCGAGCTGATTGGTCGTTGCCTTGCTCATTGACAACCGGAGTATCAGTTGGCTCATTTTCTTCATCATCGTCAGACGCTTCAAGAAACTGCTTCTGAAGGTCGGTAGCATATTCCACCAGTGAGGCCGGAATGAAATACTGATGAGCGTTGTAGACCTCGGTTTCGGGCCCACAGCCGAGCTGCTCCACAGCACCTCTCCAGCCGCACTTGAAGAATAAATCATTTGCTGCTTCACATTGTTGAATGTAAGCAGCTTCGCCTTCTTTGAAGCCTTTAAGCTCGGCGTCGTCCACCTTCTTTTTCAGCGCCGCTATTTCGGCGTCCTTAGCACCCTCAAGTTTTGCAAGCTCCCGTAAATATTTGTCTTTTATTACGGTAAGAGCTCTCTGTTTGTCATCGTTAGCCGAGGTAACTAGTCCGGTTAGACGAGCTACCTCTGCCTCCAGCTCAACCGTCATTGCTTGTGATTGTTTGAGCTCGGTGGTCTTGGCTTCGGCTTCGGCCATAGCCTGCCTTGTTGTTTTCCTGAGCTCCAACACTCGCTTGTGTGCGATGTTGTTTTTCTATATGGCCTGCAAAAAGAATAATGACTTTTTCTTTAGCCGAGCTGAAAGTTCGAAAAATTAGAAAGACAGAGTGCTACCTACCAGGATCATGGATTTCGTTGAAGACCGGATGGCCTTCAGCTCGGTGTTCAGCTGATTATGGTGCTCCATATCTTTTGGAAGACACACACTCTTGGCCAGGTTGAAAGCCAATAAGTGGTCCTTCTCTGCGACCACCGAGTCACAGTCTTGGATATCTCAGTTTTGGAAGGTGAGCTTGGGTGCCCACCTGGAGGTAGCTCGGTCAGAAGGCTCCGGTTGTGGACTCGGTGGGTGGCTCGGTGGAAGGACGGTTTCATCTTCATCTACTAGACGCTGCTCGGTTGGGGTAGTCCGGGCGCGCTTGGATGGGCGTGATGAAGAAGGCTGTTGAGAAGGAAGGGCCACGACGGTCTCTTGCGTTTGGCTTGGTTGCGGTACTTCGGATCTGTTGGTTTCAGTCAAAAGGGCCCTGACTCTGTTTCTCTTGGCCATCTCTTGTTCGGCTGTAAGAGGGACTAGGTTAATTTGGGGCAAGGTTGGGTCCGGTTCGGGGGCGTCCTCTAATAAAAAATCGGTCACTCTGGCTTTTCGGCGACCGTTGTATCTGTATGTCGGCTCAAAATTTAGCAGCTTAGCCCAACTCCGTTCTGGATACCGTAGTGCGGCGCGGAGAGTGTTTAGATTGGGGTAACTGTAAAGTGATTGGAGATGAGCTAAATCTGCATAAATGAAAGCAGCATTTAGTTCGGTTCAGAATGGAAGCCGAAATAAAAGAAAAGCATGAAAAGAAACCGAAGTAATTATACCGGGGATGCCTTTTTTCCAATTTATACTTCGGCCTGGGATTTGGGCTTGATGGTCTTCAAAGTTCCCAGACACCCAGAAAAAATCGTCGTCATTCAAATCTTTGTCCGGTGTATCTTTTATTATTTTTTCTCGGCGGCGGCATATTCTGAGGTAATAGACCCAGCCATCATCTTTTGAGCCTATGGAGTACTTGTGGAGTATCTCGGCTAGGCCAAGGTTAGTGCCAGCTCGGCGGTTTAGTTCGGCTATACCGTTTATTATGTGGTATGAGTTGGTGGAAAGTTGGGTAGGACAGATCCTAGTTTGCCTAAGAAATTCGCAAAGCAAGGGTTGAACTGGGAATCTTAGACCGGTCTCTACTATTGAAGGGAGGGTGAAGGGAACAAAACCGGGGTTTCCCCAAGGAACGATATCTTGTTCGGCTAAAACGAGTTGGACGTCGTCCGGTATATTGTAATCTTTTCGGAATTCGGCTAGACCACCCGGTGTGTTTACTAAGAATCTATACTTCCCCATTTATTTTTTAAGTTATGAATAAATTAGTTCGGTCAAAAATTTGTGCTCAATAGCTCGGTTGAGCGCTCAGAGGAGTGCCTAGGCAGCCTAAGTCTGCAAAGTGGAAAACAAAGGTGTTAAGCACAGATCGTTGGACCGTGCTACAAAGTATAAAGCAAGATAAGAAATCCTACTTCGGTTGTATGGGATGCTACAGGTTCTATCTCGGTTTCAACAAGGTGCGTGGTAGCTCGGTCTTGGCGAGTGATTCGTTATCCCGATTAATGAGAAGGTTCTGTTAGACCGGTTGAGCTTCTAGGGGCAGCTTTTTGAGTTCGGTCTAAAAACTAAGAAAGCTGGTTTAGCCCCAAAGACCTAGCTCGGTCAAAATTAAGGTTTCCCAGTACACTAAGTTCAAACTTAGTTCGGTTCGTTTATCTCAGCTAAGGTAAATCAAAAGGTGGTGTCTTATTAAAACTACTGGTGTAAGCATGAAATGTTAGTTTGGTTACAAGCAGGCTAGACTTATACTTAGCATAAACTGTATCCTAGTTCGGTTGCATCATGTTTTTGGATCAAACAGTGTTCTACAGACTACTTCCTGAAGTTTATAGAGTTTTTTCTCAGAAAAAGTGAAAACAGTGTTTTGTAAAAACACAAAATAGTATGCTATGGATTAAACGAGTGCAAAAAAAAACAAGAGCAAGAAAGATGGATTTGCTTACCAGATTGAAGCAGAAGAACTGGAGATGGAAGCAGCGACGGTGAAGAAGCAAGAACTCAGCAAAATCAGGAATGAGGAAGCCTAGGAACGAGAGAGAGAGAGAAGAGGATGAGTATAGTGGTTGTAGATCCAAAAAATAAAGAGTTTGTTTTGTAAAAAGAAGGACGAAAATGGAAGGGCGGGAACTGTTCAAATTTTACGAAGTACGAGGGCGGCGTGACAGCTGCAAAGGGCCAATCAGAGCCTGCCACGTGTCAATAGAATGGGAAGCGATTCAGTTTCTGCGACTGAAGAGACGTTTTGACCGGATAAAGGTAGCTCGGCCTAAATATGGCTCGGCTGGAAAGGCTTCGGAGTTTTAGCTCGGCTGGAAAGGCTAAAGGGTTTTTTAGCTCGGCTGGAAAGGTTAAAACTTTAGCCCGGTTTGTAGACAGGTAATCCCTATCATGTTGCGCAGATGGAATTAAGGGACAATTGAGAGGGTAATTTATATTCAAAATTGGGCCGAGCTGGGCCGTTAGGGGCCTCAGTGCGAAGGGCTGAGTAAAAAGGCCATAAAGTTACTCCGGTCTTGAAGAGGCTTAAAGTTAGTCCGGTCCCAAGCCCAAAAGTTAGTCCGGTCCGAGTGAGGCATAATGTTAGACCGGTCGAGGGATGCTTTGTAGTTAGACCGGTTTAAAGATGTTTAGAACTTATACCGGTTACGGTGCAGTGTAGTTAGCTCGGTTTTAAGTTTACCACGATTTATACAGGAGAAACAGAGGTAAGGGCGTTGAAGGAAGAACCGAACTAACGATAGTTCGGTCTACTCTATGGCTCGGCGTGGCCATGCTTACTTCGGTCATATTAGAGACCGGCCATGGTAAAACCATCTCACTTGGTTTAAGCAGTGAGGGGGGTGTTGAAGGATAAGCATTATCTTTCAAGAGTATGAATCCTAAGAGGACTCTACATGGATGAGTAAGAGTCCTACTTGGATTATGCCACACGAAACCTATAAAAGCTCACAAACATCACCTATGGAGAGGTAACACAACTTTGATTTCTGAATACACAGAACTTTTGCCTATTTGTCTAGTTTGCTGACTTAGGCATCGGAGAGGTTCCCGACACACACCCGCCAGCTAGCTCACGTTTGTGTTTTCAGGTGATAAAGCGACGACATACGGAGGAGCGCAGACTTGATCAACAGGATTATACGAGAAGGTTTATTTTTTTCCCGTACAAATATATACATATATAAAAAAATAAATAATAAAAAAAAAGTGGCAGGATCAAGACTGTAATATAATTGAAATCGTAGTGCAACTCTACATCATGATTAGTAGGATTATAATCATTTTTAAATTTTATAAAATTTAAGATTTTAATCAGCTTGTTTTGTTTCAGAATGAGTAATATTAAGAATCATGAAAAAAATATTATGAAAATAATCATGAAAAATTCTTCATCTTTGGATTACATATATAATAAAACATCACACACTAATCAAATGATGAAAAATCTTCATGATGCATTTCATGATATTTTTTCCATGATCTCTAGTATTATTCTTTTAGGATTTAGAATTCAAGATTTACTTTTCAAAAAATTAAATATTTTTTTGTGTTTTTTTTTTTTTATTTTCACTAAATTTTTTTAATATTTTAAATATATTTTTTTTAATTTTTAGATATGCCTAACATAAATAAACTTAAAAACTATAGTATTTGTGAAATTTTAAAAAAAAAATCACTAAATGCCAAAAATACAAATACAAAAAAAAAAAAGAAGAAGAGAGAGAGAGAGAGAGAGAGAGAGAGAGAGAGAGAGAGAGAGAGAGAATGAATTCAATACATTTTCGTATTCTTATGTATTTATTGATTTTTTAAAACATTTTTTTTACAAATATTTTACATTTTAGATACATCTAAGTAAGATGCATCTAAAAAGGTAAAAAACTACCTTAAAATTTTAAAAATATTTACTAAAAACAAAAAAAATACGAAAAATAAAAAAAACTCAATTTTTAAAAAATTAAATTCAAAAAATTAAAACCAAATACAGTAAATATGATCTGAATCATTTATTTTACCATTCAAATTGAGATTTTGATAGTACATTTACATAAAATGCTTTTAAATTTTTAGATATATATATTTTTAAAAAAATAATAATTTTACTTGATAATTTGTCTGAATTCAACCGACAATCGTGACACATTAACAACCAGAAAGGGCCCCTGGATTTTTAACTCATTGATGTAATTAATCACTGCCATTTTCAAATCAAAAATATTAGAGACCTCAAAAATTTTATCAAAATTTTTATTAAATGTCTCACTTGGATGTAGGTGGATTCAACTGACAATTGCAACACATTAACAACCACAAAGGGCCCCAGGATTTTTAACTCATTGATGTAATTAATCACCACCATTTTCAAATCAAAAATACTAGAGATCTCAAAAATTCTATCAAAATTTTTATTAAATGTTTTACATGGGTATAGAACCCACATAGAATCTACATAATATGGGTCTTACACCTATGTAAAATATTTAGTAAAAATTTAATAAAATTTTAAAAATTTCTAACACTACTCTTTTCAAATCGAAAGGTTTTAGCAAAAAGTAAAATCTCACTATCTCATGCTTTTCATCCCTTTTTTCTCCTACTTCTTCCATCGTTATCATTGATCAACTAAAATAATCTTTGAAAGTTACTTAAAAAATTAATTTATTTGTTAAAAATAAAATTACAAAAGAGTCACTTATTTGATATATTTTTAGTTTTGGTTTTTTCTAACGATCTTTTAGCATTTAGTAACTTTGGTAGCGTTTTATTTTATTTTATTTTTTGAGTGTTGTTAATAGTATTTACCTTTCTTCGGTCCCTACCTTTTTTATTTTTGTTCCATTATAATTTTATACTAACATGAAATTCCCATTTATCCCCATCTTTATCTACTCCTACCCTTACCTCAAACTCTACCCTCACCCTCACTCCCACCAACTTCAACTGGCACCCTCCTTGCCTACCCCAACTTTGGCAACCCTCTCCACCATTGCTTGCTCCTTCTCAATCCCTATCTGCTACCATTGCCATATTCTATTTATTGGAAACCTCCTTCTCTTTCCCTTCCTCTTTCGCTCTCTCACACCATTGTTTATTGTTGATCTCGTTGTCACTCGTGTATCAATCTTAATCAAACATGGGGGTCGCATGGTAGGGTGCTTTGTGAGATAGAGGGGTTCATGTGAAAGGCTTTGCGAGGGTAGGACGAGGGTTGTGGTGACTAATTGTTTAATAGCTGAAGTTGTATTTTTTTGTAGTTGTACAACTGGAGGTGAAAGTAGGACTAAGGGTGGTTGAGGTGGATCTGAGGGTTGCTAGGAATAGCTGGGGAGGGTGGGTGAGAACTAATGCTGTGTTTGGTTGGAGGATTTAGAGAGGGATTTGGAAAGGGAAAGGGAAAAAATGTGTGAAATTAGGTGAAATGTAGGTATATTTTATTCATATTTCACCTACTTTTTTCCTTTCCCTTTTCAAATCCCTCCTTAAATCCTCCAACCAAACACAGCGTAAGGAGGGTCGCCAAAGGTGGTGGTGACAACGATAACTTGAAGTAAATGTGGTGGGAGAGAGGAATTATCGGAGGAAAGGTCGTGGAAGGTAAAGGGGCTGCCAAGGAAAGTTTTTGGCAGGGGTAGAGGTCCTCAAAAATGGTATTTTTGAGATTATGGTAGAGATTCAAAGAGAAAAAGATAGTAGGGATCAATTTTAATAATTGAGAGGTCTACAGTAACAAAGTGGGTACTACCACTAATACTATTTTTATTAAATGCAAAATGATTAATTTACCCATCTTTACTATTGCATTACAACATACAAAATAGGAAAATATTAATCTCCGAAGATGTAAAATAAAAAATAAAAAATAAAAACCTAATAATAGTTTTGACGGAATGACTTAAATTAAAAATGGAGTTCAAATGTAAGACTTAGTTATTCAAATTAAAATAATAAGGACAAAAGTAAAACTTGAGTTAAACTATAAGGGTAAATAGTATAATTTATCAATTATTTATTAACCAGACTAGATAATCAATTATGTAAGAAAGTCTAATAGGACATACTGCAAATCCAACTCAAATAACAACTATATAGCAAAAGCAATACAAGCAAGAATTTAAAGAAATGAGCAAATAAAGAATGACCCCTAATAAAGCAATATATTTCTTGTCTTGGTTCAAGGATTTTGCCTACTTTCAAATGGAAAGGTAATTAGCAATAGTAAAACATCCTTATCTCATGCTTTTCATCCCTTTTTCTTCTTCTACTTCTTGTTGTTGAACATCGAAATTGATCAACTAAAGTAATGATATCTTTATATCAATTAAATGAGCCGGTAATCTCTCCAAAAGTACTATTATTTATTCATTAGATTGAATAATCAATTATGAAAGAAAGTTTAATAAGATAGACCCATAAACCCAGCTTCAACAACAATGATTTTGATCCCTGACCTCTAAGTAAAACTAGACCAACTAATTCAAACTCGTGGATGTAATTAATCATGGTGATTACTTTCAAATCGAAATGTTTAGCAATAGTAAAAACCTCATTATGTCATGATTTTGATCCCTTTTTTCTTCTACTTCTTGTTCTTGAAATTGACATTGATCAAACTAAAGTAATGACATCTTTACATCAAATGAGCCGCTAATCTCTCAAAAAAAAAAAAAAAAATAGAAACACTATAATTGAAGTAGTTGGGTAGGTAGGGAGGTTGAGCAAACAATGTTTGAGTAGGTTTAAAATTTGGACGGAATTGAGTAATAATCATGAGTATCACAATCACATTTGCTTCTTGGATTATGAGAGAATCCATGGCATAATCAGAATCTTTATTTGTTGGATTGCATAAGTATGCTTGCATGGATTGCGTGTCGTGTTGATCCATTTTTATTTGTATCCTCTTGCCTTCAATTTACGGGAAAGGATAGAATAAATTAAATTAATATTTTTTAGAGACATATTATATATTATCAATTTTTTTTAGTGTAAATTACACTCACATCTATTGAGATTTAAAAAAAAGTATATAATGAGTTTTACACTCCTTTGAATTTTTAATTCATATAAAAGTTAACCCATTCTTAATCAATAATTTGTAATTGTATGAATAAAAAAAAAATAATGTTGTCATCTTTTTTCTACTAGATTTTTTCATTGTGTTCTTATTATATGCATTAGTTGGTCATTTAGCCTTACTCAAATGGAGGTTAGTATTATTATGTCAAAAATGTGAGATTAATTGTAATTTTTTTCAAATTTTAAGAGAGATGAGTATAATTTATCTATTTTTTTTATTATCGTTTTGTATTGTTGTCTATTTAGATACAAATAATTGATTTTCTTGTCTGAAGGTAAGTATTAAATCATTGATGAAAGCAAATAATAATTTTCCAAATAGGTTGTGATATAAAATGGTGAAAAAAATAAATAATAGTCCTCTTTATTTTTAACGTATATGTTTAGTTATTCGTAGAAAATTTTGAGTCTTATCATAACTATTTTCTAGAAGTAATGTTTTTCATAATTGGAAATTTTAAATTATTTTTGTATATAAACTTTCTTGTGAATTGAACGGATAGATAAATCATCATTTGTTTTTTTTCTTCTTTTCTTTTAATTTATTTTTTTTTTAAGAAATATATTTTTTTGAATAGGCCCGCACAATATTCTTGACAACTTAATATCGTAAATATATTTCTTTTGAAGCTGAAATATAAAAATCTACTTAAAGATTGCATTCAAATGATGTAAAAATAAAAAATAAGAAATAAAAAGTTGTTTTCCTTTCTAACAAGAAAATGTGAGTCTCGCAATGACTGTTTTCTTGTAAGTACGAACAAGCTCAATTATTTTTATACATAAATTTCTGAATGATTAACAAACAAAAATAAAAGTTAATCAATTGTATTTTTTTTTTTTTCCCTTTTGACTTAATTCATTTTACTTAGAATATAGTTTCACGAACAGTTAGATGTGATGATTTTAGACATTGAACTATTCAGAAGAATATGCCAAGTCCAATTCAGTGCTAATTTCAAGTACTAGTTGCTTTCATTTGCAGCAAAAAAAAAAAAAAAAAGGTTCACTTCCAAATACCATAAATCCAAGCTATTAACCACAATAAACAAAATAGGCTTTTTAGTCTAATAAGATAAAACATCACATCCAATTCATAATCATTATATTCTTTCTCTCACAAAAAGTCAAAAAAGCTAAAAGCCCTTCACAAATCAAGTTTTTTAGCCTCAGGATAAAATAGTTAAAAAAAGTCAAAAAGCCAAAAAAATTAACTCACTTCCCAAACAAAGCCTGTATAACATTTGTGTATCATCTCAAAAAAAGTGTTAACGTTATATTTCTTATTCAGGGTCCTACAATACACCCCCCAAAAGGGTGTATCATATTCAAATTATAACATTTGATAGTGTTCATACCATAAAATATTATAATTAAATTACTTTCAATTATTACTAAATGACTTATAATAGATTATAACCGAACACTACTTAGATATAACCAAAATGGCAATTACAATAATCATAATTAAGTCATCAACAACACCACAAATACAATGGGTCATAACCAAACATCATCTAAGATATAACTAAAAAACTCTTAAGTCATAACCAAAATGATAACCATATAACTAAACCTAATGGATGCAGCTTGGGACTTGGGGATGTGCTCTCTCCAGATCTAAAATTCAACTCTCACTAAGTACTATCAACTCTTTAAAGCCACACTACTTGGTGATAAGTATATAGCATTATTTATCTTTTATTGTCATGGATTACAACTCTAGAGAAGCAGAAGGGTAGGCCAGATTTCACTTCAAAC
This sequence comes from Camellia japonica, assembly GCA_030407325.1. Lineage (NCBI taxonomy): Eukaryota > Viridiplantae > Streptophyta > Magnoliopsida > Ericales > Theaceae > Camellia > Camellia japonica. The sequence continues at coordinate 42,696,271 of JAPPVO010000010.1, read as the reverse complement.
CTAGGTATCAAACTGTAATACCAAACATGCCGTTAAACTTGGGCTCCAAAACCATGTTTTAGTTTGATGAAGTCATTGATGAGTACAACAATCAAGTTACTTTTGCTTCAATGGAGAGAAAAAATTTACGAAAACAGAAAATTGATTCACACAACTCTCTCACGGCAAATAAGTCTCTCCTCTTATGAATTTCACACTCATATGAAAAAATTATATCTGATTTTATAATTAATTTTTGCATACATAAAAAATCAAAAATCAAACGCAGTACTAATACTTTATCCCTAGTCTTGTTCCTTCCACTGTCACATGACCCATTTTGTTGACATGTTGCCAAATTAAAAAAATAAAATAAAAATAAAAGATAAAAAATAAAAATGAGAAAGGTATAGAAGATTGGAAGCTCAACAAACACAAACTTTAATAATGAGCAAGCAATAATTAGAGTTAAAGTAGTTAAAAGCAACTTGATTATATGACCATATGTTTACTTGCATCCTACTCCCCCACCACTCTCACTCACTGGATTACTTGAAAGTTGGAGCAAATTACTCACTTTTAACTTTATATATAAATATATTTTTTATTACATTTTTACATAGATAATGATGTACAAATAAAAATTATATATATAAAATTATACAGAATAATGGCTCACATTTATATTTATTTATCAAAAATTAAAATGTCTATAATTTATAATTTATAATTATAAGTGTTATCGTCACATCATTTTTTTTAATTTCTATATAAAAATTATATTTAAATATCATTTTTTTCTCCTTATAACTAGGCATAAAAAAAGAAATTCGTTTATAACAACTTTTATTTGGATATTATATAATTTTATTTGAAAGTTGATATTATGTAATTTTATTTGGAAATTGATATCCAAATAAGTAAATTTATTCAAAGAAAATTGTTTATGGAAATTGAAAATCCCTTCCTTTATATATATCGTAAGGGTAATTTAGACCCGTTTAAAAATTGACTATTATAATTAAATTTTTGACTTTTTATAAATAACGTGTAAAAGTAAAAAAAATAATATGTCAATTTATAGTGACTTTTTGACTATAAGCCTAACTTTCCAAACGAAGTCTCAATTTATACATCACAAAAAATATCACCACATACCATTATATTGTTCAGATATAAATTTTTGAACAAAAGTCAAACGTTTGAATATAAATTCTTGACTGAAAAATAATTGTTCAGAAATAAATAGTTGAACATAATATATATTTCAACAATTTATATTTGTTTGTTAATTTATGTCTGAATATTTGTCTTTTACTTAAAAATTTATATCCAAAGAAAACAAATGGTATAATCGGATATTTCTTGTAGTGTGCTAATAGAATGTTCCATATTATAATTAATATTTCTTTAATAACCTTGCCAATCCTCACTTTTGGGACCACTCTGGCTCTCAAATTACCAGCCTTTTTGACCCTTTCAAATCCCAATTCATGTTACTTTGAACCACTCCAATTTCCATTACAATTGGCGTTGCCAACCAGTTGAGCAGAATCGAGTTAAATTTTTAAATATTTAAGTTTGTTTATTAAGAATTAGTCAAACTTGAGTTCAGACCGAGCTCTAGTCGAGCTTTAAAAATCAAGCTCAAGCTCGGCTTGTCAAATATTTGTTAAACTCAAGCTCGCTCGATTACATAAACGAGTTAAGTTCAAGTTCGAGCTCGAATTTGAAAAAAAATAAATTTAAATTAATTTACTTATTAAGATAAAAAAAAAATACAAAATTATAAGTAAAATTTAAAATAATACTTATATTAATATTAAATTTGATCAAATATGTAAATTTACACAAATACTAAACATAGATAAAAAATAAAATAGATTATTGAAAATTTATTTAATATATTATTAAAAAAATATTTATTTATTTATTTTTAGGGAAACTTAAGTCGACACTTATGCTAGGTTAAGTCCTGTATAATTTCTTATAGAGTTTCAAGTCCTATTTAGATAGGAATGTATTCCACAAGATCCTATGAGTTGTAAATAAATGGTATTAATATACTATTATATACTATAATGGCAAAACCATATATAGGAAATTGAATTTAAAAAATAAAAAACCTAGTAAGTTTGCGAAACGTAACGTGACACGTTACGTTACGTATATGTAGGTGTCACGTTACGTTTATGTAGGTGTCACGTCACATTACGTTACGTTACGTTTATGTAATGTCCTATCTGATATGGTCACGTTACGTTACATTTATGTACGTGTCACGTTACGTTTCGCAAACTTAATCTATGGTAACATTCAATTTCTTATAGGAAATTGAATGTTACCATAGATCATATCTATATGAATGTGAATTTCAAAATACACGAACAAGTAACATTTTCACATTCAATTTAAAAAATCAAAAATCTAGTAAGATTGCGAAACGTAACATGACACATTACGTTACGTTTATGTATGTGTCACGTTACGTTACGTTTATGTAGGTGTCACGTTACGTTTCGCAAACTTAATCTATTGTAACATTCAATTTCCTATATATGGTTTTACCATTATTTATGATATTAACAACTAATATTGAGGGAAAATGTGTCAACAAACTTCATACAGGACTTATGGGAACATAAGTTTTTTAGTAGGACCATATGTAGCATAAGTTTCCTTAATAGAACTTATAAATAATTTTTTCTTATTTTTATATTCACTAGCCTTACCGAGCCGAGCTTAGGGCTACTCAAGCTCGGCTCGATTAATAAACAAGCCTAAAAATCGAGTTCAAGCTCGTTCATTTAATAAACGAATCGAGTTTAAACGAGTTTTAAACGAACCGAACTTGAACTGTTCATGAACAACTCAGTTCGTTTGTAGCCTTAATTACAATACTCTCTTTTTTTAATTCTTTCTTTATTTTGTAATAATGTGGATTCAAATCTTATCATTTTTAATTAGCTCTAGTTTTTGGACATGGTATGATACTAATGCTGCATTTAGCAGCATAAAATCCGAGCCTTGTATTTACAGTTGGAAACTATTATCTCATTTAAAAATTTTAATAGTTTCAAACACACTTTTCATCCCATAAAATAAATAAATAAATAAATAACAAATAAAAAAAACATAAAAAATAAATAAATAAAAAAAAATAAAAAAACAGTTTTCATATTTATCTGGAGGTTATTAGTAATAGTATTCAAATAAAAATAAAAAATAAAATGTATTCAGCATGCTATGCCGACAGTCAGCCTGCTATGCCGACAGTTTTTGTTGTCTAACTGTAATTATAGTGATGTGGTACAATAGTTACATTTCTATTTATAAATTACATTATTACTTATAATAGTATGAAACACCATATAATATTGTCTATATAATAAAAAATTTTGAAGGTAAAATATATTAATTCATCTTTATTAAGTAAAGATAAATAATTACTTATTTAATGTGTTACAATTTCTTATTAACTAAGAATATTACATAAATAATTTCACATAATTTTCTTATAATCTTTTTAAGGGTTTGGTTTCTCTGAAATTGTCATTTCAACTTGAGAGAGCGTTTGGGTTTGGTAGGTCCATTTTGTAACTATTTTGATCATCCAAACTGTTCATCTTTTAGGATTTGTTAAGTAATATTCATGCAAAAAATCAAGATGATTGTATATTGATAGTAATATATTTGAATAATATTTATTTTTAAAAAATAGACGATAAATATAATTTTAAGAATAATCATCTAATTTTGTAATAAAAATTTAATTCAAATATATAGCTACTGATGTTTGGCCATATTAATTTTTTGTATAAATATTCTATTTAATGAGTCCTAAAATCAAAATGAACATACCAAACCTAAACACTCGCTTAAGTTGAGAGGAATAACATTCCAAACCCATTTAATAATCCTAGAGTACCCATTGAAAGACTTGAGACAGGAAATGTAATAAAATTTTAAAATTCATATAACAATAATGCTATATTAGTTGAATTTGGGCTCATCGGAATTGATTGAATTTGTGCAAGTATGTGGATACATCGGTCATTTAAGAAGTAGTTTTGCCAATCATCCTAGCAAACGCTGGTTGACAAGGGTGACACCTGTCACCTGAAAAGTTATCGAAAAATTGTTCAACTGATCGTCCAGTCATATCAATTGAACTTCCTCTATTTCAGTGGGCCAACCATTTTTCATTACAAAAATGTTAGAGGCTCCAAAAATTCTACCAAAAATTTTATTAAATGTCTCACATGGGTATGGGACCCACATGGAACCCACATTGTGTGGGTCCCACACCCATGTGAGACATTTGGTAAAACTTTTAATAGAATATTTGGGATCTCTAACAATACTCTTTTCATTATATAAACTACATAATGAACTTTGAGCTATATCCAATCACATATCTTAAGGATTTACCAAATAAATGTTTGTTTTGAAGAAATAAATTAAAAATATCCAGCTATGCTCATGATGCAATGTGGTAATCTGGTAGACTCTTTCTTTCGTTAAAGAGACGACGTCGTCTTATACATCAGTAAACAAGTGAAAAGCAACTTCCTTTTACAGTCCCTCATGCTTCCTCTTTATAAAAAGAGAGAAGAAGGAAGGACTAACAGAAAGTGCTTATTAAAAAGCTGAGCCCATAAACTGGCTTAACGCCACCGACATTTCCTTCTCTTCCCGGGCAATGTCGCCGGAAACACCACAACTACCACCACAACGACCTCAACCCTAAAACCACCACCACCACCACCACCACAACCACCACAATGGCTCTAGCAAAGTCCCAAGCAGCCTCGACTCGAGAGCTGAAACACCGAGTCCTAACATGCCTTCACAAGCTCTCCGACCGCGACACCCACTCCGCCGCCGCAACAGAGCTCGAATCCATAGCCAAAACCCTAACTCACGACTCCATTCCTCCGTTCATCTCCTCCATCTCCGCCACCGACTCCTCCGACAAGTCCCCCGTCCGTAAACAATGCCTCCGCCTCATCTCCCTCCTCTCCCAATCTCACGGCGACTCTCTCTCTCCTCACCTCTCCAAACTCCTCTCCGCCGTCCTCCGCCGCCTCCGCGACCCCGACTCCTCCGTCCGCTCCGCCTGCATCACCGCCACCGCCTCTATCTCGTCTCACCTCACCAAACCTCCGTTCACTTCCATCGTCAAGCCCTTCGTTGAATCTCTGGTCACCGAACAAGATCAGAATTCTCAGATCGGAGCCGCGTTGTGCCTCGCGTCGGCGATCGATGCTGCTTCAGATCCGGATGCTATGTATTTGAGGAAATTGTTGCCGAAACTCGAGAGGTTGTTGAAGTGTGATAGCTTTAAGGCCAAGCCTGCGCTGTTGACGCTGATCGGAAGTGTGATCGGATCTGGAGCTGCTTCGAGTCACCAAATTGTGAAGAATTTAGTGCCGTGTTTGGTTGAGTTTATAGGTTCTGAAGATTGGGCGGCGAGGAAGGCTGCGGCGGAGGCGCTGCTGAAGTTGGCATTGGTGGAGAGAGATTTGTTGATGGAGTTTAAGGTGTCGTGTTTGAAGACTTTTGAGGCCAGAAAATTTGATAAGGTTTGAATTGATTTTTAAGTTTTTAGATTGTGGATTTGGTTATTTGTAATTGTGGATTGAAATTGAGTGTGTTTTGCTTGATGTTGTTTGTGTAGGTGAAAATGGCGAGGGAGACCATGATTCAATTGGTGGAGGCTTGGAAAGAAATTCCCAATGTTTCAGATGAGGTTTCGCCGCCTCTTGAACCACAATCTTCTTCCAAAGGTACAAGATTTTCTCTTGCCAACATTTATATATTGGATTTTCTTTAATATTGATGGTCCGATCTGGTTGTTCAAATTCATATTTTGTTCCTGGAATATATAACATTATGATATATGAATTTTCACAACCAAATATAATGAATTTTCACATCTTGTGATCAGTGATTCCGTATGTAATTTCAATTTGATATGTTTAAAATTATAATTAGTTTAGACTTCTGGGTTTTCACAATCTTCTTGGTTTTCTTGAATTGCATGACAAATGAAGTGCCAATCCTCTTATTTTCTTTGCATTCCTTTTTTGTATAATTGACGCTCTTATTTTTCTTTTCATGAATAGATTGGCCCCCCATTTGTTACATTTCTAGGTATTGTTTACAGCTAAATTTTATCTTGTTTCTAAAAATTTTGACAGAGGATGCTAGTGATGGACGATATCCACCTGGGTCCAAAACATCCTGCACTGTTACTTCTGGAGCTCCTCAAATGAGGAAGAAAAGCATCCTAGGAAACAGGTCTGCTTTACCTGATGGATCACTTGCAACTACTTTGCAGAAAAGAAGTCCTCTAGATAGTGGTGAGAAGAAATCAGGTCCAGCTATGTTTCGAAAGCTGGACCGTAAAAAACCCACTGATTGGAAAATAGAAATTTCTACCCCTCGTACTCCCTCCGCTACAGTGGTTTGTGAGGATGATCCTAGGAGTAGAGATGAGAAAGGTGAGAAACTGAAAAGTAGATTTTTTAAGCCGGAAATAAGACGGGCTCTCTTCCATAAGAATGATGATCACAAAATGCTCAAATTTGGTGGTGTCAAAGCTGGATCTCGTGTAGTTCCGTGTCATGATGACAGCTCAGAATCTGCCGTTGCAGTTGGTAACATTACTGAGGATATCCATAAGAACCAGAAAGAGAGTGAGGATCTATCTTTGATCCGGAAGCAGCTCGTTCATATTGAAAATCAGCAATCCAGTTTATTAGATCTCCTCCAGGTAATTCTCTTACATTTTACCATTTCCCTTCCTCGTTGAAGTAATTGATTTTTGCCATCTTATGTTATGAACATATTTCAGAAATAATTTTTCTATCTATGCTAAGTGAATTGCTTTTCATATGTATGGTTTTACTTTGATATAAACATTAGTTTACTGGATTGAGAATTTACATCAGCCAAGGTTCCCTCAACTTATTATCACCGAAAAAAATGTGTTGTCGTCCTTGTTATCCTCATAATTACTTCATATACCTTCAAGGTATACAATCATGAATTATCTCCTGATAATAACAAGATTTTGCTGGAAATTACTACGCAAGTCATGAATTTAACATGATTTTCGGTGCCAATAAGTTGTGTTGTATCTCTATTCTTTTCTTGTGATATTCAATGTTGAGAGATTGTTCCTTTGGCTTTGGATATCCTCTTTTCTATCTGTACTACATAACTTTTGCTAATTATTAGAAGATCTAAATTTTGATTTTAACTTTGATCTAACATTTAGAAGTCAAAATTAAGGTTACATGCACTTGCAGATATAAGTTGATACAAACTGCTTTTTGAGCATGGAATGAGATACACTCAAATGTTTTTTGACAGCTGAAACATAAATTTTAGTTTGATTTTGATCACGTTGCGTACAAAATTTTATTATTGCAAACTGAAAGCAATAAAGATGTTGGGCAATCTCTTTCCAATTTGACTATGATAGATTTGTTGATATTAGCTTCCTTATGGTTGAAGCTTTGAGCGTACCAAACAATGGATGGCATGGCATCATCTAATATTCATTATGATTACCATCACCAAAACCTGAATTATTCTTATGTCCTACGGCATAATGTGAATGAAACCGCAATCCATCCTTTTATAGCTTTAGAATCCATGTTCTCTTAACATACTCTCAGTGTGATATATCGGAGAAACTATGTTGGAACTCGTGACTGTGAATTTCTTTTTAAGCAAGCATCTTGCATATTTTATAAGATTTCAGGGTTTTGAATTTTTCCCTTTTCGCCTGCAACATATGCATGTTCTTTTATTCCTGAAGCTGAATAACCAAATACATCTGTTCCATGTTACATGGCATTCTTGGTACTTTGTGGTCTTCTGCTGATTTATTGTGCCTTTTGACTGCTATGAAACCTTGTTCATACATTTTACTCCTCTTCTTAATTCAGACATTCATTGGGAGCTCACAAAATGGAATGCGTTCTCTGGAGACACGGGTGCACGGGTTAGAGCTAGCACTGGATGAGATCTCATATGATTTGGCTGTGACAAGTGGCAGGATGTCAAATATTGATTCTGAAGGAACCACATGTTGTAAATTACCTGGTGCAGATTTTTTGAGTCCGAAGTTCTGGAGGAGAACTGAACCCCGGCATTCAACCTCTCGGTTCTCTTCTTCTGGAGGCACACCACCATTGGCTGCCATCCGTAACATAGGCAATAACAATGGCAATGCTGAAACATTTAATCTGGAGAACAGAAGATTTCGGCTTCAAAGTGCTGGTGGGTTTATTGTGAATCCTTTGGCTCAGATTCATAGTGACCCGCATGGGATATCTGAGGTCTCTTCAAATAGAGTCTGAAGGAATGTTCAAGATGCCATATGATAAATCATCAGCAGGTATTGTATAACAAATTTCATTTGTGGCCCTCATTTTCTGTCTTTCAATCTCACTTTGTGACTTCAAAATTACGGGACTACTTGAATCTTTATACACATGCACTGATACACACTACGGAATGCTCACCTAATGCTTGTGTAATGCATCCAGGCAGACATCTGGAAACCCTGGAAGGTAGGATTTAGTTGAGGTTTGAGGATGGATATTTAGGGTCCGTTTTGACCTCCCTGTTTACCTGAAAATGCTAACACCCTAGCGATTTATGTTTTGGAATGTATGTTCCGAAACATAGTACACTTTCATCCCGAAATGGTAAATTTAGCAATCCAAAGAGATTCCAAATTTTTTTTCTATCTTTTTCATTAAAAGTTCTTAATAGGGAAAAAGTATGATATAATGAACTAAAATCTAGATGAAGTGAAGCTTTAGATTGACAAAATGTAAAACAATGGGTCATAATGCTTAAACATTTGTGTTGATGAATGATTAATTTGAAGAAAAATACACAGTAGTATATTGGATATCAAATTAAGAACTTTACCCCTATTGTATCACATTTTAGAGCATGTAGCGTATCATATTCCTATTTCTATTCCTTGTACCAGAACAATCTGCGTTCTAGGTAACATAGGGTGTACCCTGAAACTTGTATTAGTTATCTGTAGAGTATCACAGGCACTACTTGCACAATAACTGTTTCTTATCAGCCATCCTCAGAAGTGTTTTTCCTGCATAAATAAATTAGGAGAGATGGCAAATTCTATTCGCCCATTGCTATGGCACGGCTTTGAGTCACAGCAATCATCGTCTTCACAACCTCTCCACCCCGTTGTAAGCAGGAGTTGCATCCTTTTTTTCCATTAAATAGATTAAAATTCTGCAAGTTGAATAAATTGTTGCTGGATTTTGACACTTCTATTGACCTTCTAAATTTTAATTTAATTTAATTTTTATTTTGTTTTATCCATCAGATGAGCTGCTGAGATTGAATGAAGTTTGAGTTGCAATACTCATTTAGCTGTATGCTGCTGGATATATAATCTTATTATCTATTAACTACGTGCTTATGGAGTACACAAAGGAAGCAGTTCTTTTATTATATTATCTACTGAAGTAGTAATTGCTCTTTGCATATATATCACCCAGCCAATTCATTCAGTAACCTGTTATTTTGGGTTCAGACTCCGATCTCTTTCAGTTTTTTCAACTGCAAGAACGGACAGAAGGTCACTAGACTCACTACCATTATCGCAGTCATAAATATGAAGCATCGCCGTGTATAGCGAAGAACATTTCTTTCTTTCATTTCATTTTTTGGCTGGGAATTCCTTTTTTTCATTCTTTGTTGGTTCGAATATTAATTGATTTGATATGATACCGAAGGCTTGTTATGAGATGGTTGATTAAACATGTGTTTATGAGTAGAAGAAAAATTACCTGTTGATTTTGTTCAAAACACTGGATTACCATGAGCAACGCGAAGGTTGTTTTTGCAAATTATTTTCAGAAAAAGTTTTGCCAGACATCAATTTATAAGATACGAAAATATGAAAAGGATACCAAGTGGGCCTGATACTGTTATTTTCTTTTGGTTGGTATGAAAAGATGAACTTTACAGCTTCTTGTGGACCCATTTCATTGTTTGACAATGCATTCTCATTATTTTTCATTGTATTGCCATTGCCAAATATCATGTTTGTTTTCAGACAATGATTCTGTATCATATATATATATATATATGCATTGACCTATATACACAGATAATCTGGGTCTGGTTAAGTTTTCACTCTCAAAATGAATCTGCATAATTATTATGGACATGAAATTATACAACAAAGTATTTTCATGTAAACAATAATGGGAAAGTTATTGGATCGGGTTGAGTTATCGGGTTGAACATTTGAAAATTATTGAATCCGGATGATTTGATGTGGGATATGACAATGGCGGATTCAGTCTGTTTGGATCTTATCAGTTCCGATCCAAAGAACTTTTTATACATGTATCCACTATAATATAAGAGAATTGTGCCATTTTAAAACGTGTTTTCACTGTATTTTATATGGTGGGGTTTCTATTTTCACCCTACAAACTCTCTGTACACATCTTATCTTCGCACTTATTTTGTAACATTAAATTTTTATCCATACATGTCTATTTATGTAAAAATACCATTAACTTTTTGAAACGTAACCTTAACTCTAACCACCACCACAGTTGTCGCCTCCACCACAGTCCTTGCCATCATTCCCATAGCTCATTCTTGCCACTTTTGCCTCATTAGCCCTTTCACTCCAGCGACTCTTCTTGCCACCTCCATAGCCTTCCAAATCTCTTGTCCCTCTCTCATTTTGCCGTTACCACTCAACCACTGTAGTCTTTTTTCTTTTCTTTTTTTTCATGATCACGATCTCTCTATCTTGTAACCCTCAAGCAGCTTTTTTTTTCATTTTTGTAGTGATGAAGACGATAAAACTTTGTAAAAGTGGAAGGTTGTGTTACAAAAAGAACGCTTGTGACAAGAGAGAGGGATTGGGGACGTGCGTTTGTGGTGGTGGTTGCTTGCAGTGGAGGGCACTTGTGGCGGAGTGGTTTCGCAAGAGTGGGTGATTCATAGTAGAGAGATAGATCACAATTGTGTGGAGAAGAGACGACGAGAGAGGATAGCGGATGGAAGAGGCAACATTGGCAATGAGGGTGATGGTATTGTGATTGATAGTTGCATGATTAGGATTTGAGATGTAGAACATAAGAATGTTATTGTAATTTTATTTTCAGATAAAATGGTAATAAAAAAAACTTTCTTTAAATGTATGGACAGAAATTAATTGGTGGACGAAAATAGAAACTCCTATGGCTTCTATTTTGTCTTCTTTTCTTTTTTTTTCCCTATAATACCCCTTTTTATCAGCTTCCAATTATTGTCGGTGGAATTTTTGGACAATTAACATACAAGAAGAGATGCAGGAAGTTTCAAATAAAATTATATTTTTACCCTTCTATTTTGTACTAGTGACGTGGCGGCATGCATAGTGTTCGTGAACTGGACTTATTTATTAAAAGGTCCTAATTTATTTTTTAGTGAAAATTTTATTATTGTAATTTTTATAATAAAAAAAAATACAATTCAACTACTTATCATATTTTAATATAAATTAACACAAATAAATTAAAAATAAATCAAAATTTACAAACAAAAGTCAATATATCAAAATTATTTATCATTTTAATAAATTTATCAGTATGATTATCAATTCCAAATATTCATTTCACAACCACGAAACACATAAAAAATCTTTTAAAAAAATTCATTATCCAAACAAAGGGAAAATCAATAAAAAAAAATTTACTTAGGGCTTGTGAGAAAATAAATCCACTAATTAAGACCTACTGGTAATTATTCCATAATTTTTTGGTAACACAAATAATTAAGAGTACTGCTATTAGCACTCTATAAATTATTTTGGATCTCTCAATTTTTAGCATTTTTTTTTATTTATTTATTACAATAATAACCTCAAATAAAATTACTACAAAGGACGGCAGTAATTTTGAGACACCCGATCTCGCAATTAAACCTACACACCTACTACATCATGAATTATGGTTTATGAGAGTACCTACCTCTATCACCACCCATTCATTTTTCCCAAATCTCACCTTCAAAACCTACCTACCCTCAAAACTTTGAAAAGCCTTTGGTGGTAATATTCCGACGATAATGGTGACAACCATTTGATTACTTACACTTCTCCAGCAATAACAATGAGTGAAAGTTTTTTTGGCAACCATAACTCCATAAGACATAAAGAATACAATAATAAAAGCTTAGAGGAGGTTCATATCTTTGATGTTGTTCTTAGCTCAGAGAAGATTGGCCTTGTAAAGGTAAGTTTCTTGTAAAAAATGACAAAAATAATAAAATATGTTCGTCATTTTTTTCAGGACTGAACTCCCAAACATATGACTGAAATTCGGGAACACAGAGCCGAACATTGTTTTTTTGTTCAGGAACCGGTAACCGAACATTTATTATTTGTTCGGAAACAGGTAACCGAACATTATTTATAAGTTCGGACCTGTTTTACTGAGAAAACTAAACCAATTATTATAATTTTTTTCTACAAGAGAAGAAATTATTATGAGAAAAGTAAGGAATTATGTATATATATATATATATAGAGAGAGACACAGAGAGAGGGGGGATAGCATATCAACTGTGACAATGGTAGATGAGACAGCAAAGACAGTAATCACATTGCTCTTCTTCTTCTTCTTCGTGGGCTTTGTTAGGATTTTTTTGGAAGTGGGATTTTTTTGGGGTTTTGGAGTGTGGAAGGTGTGCATGCAATGGGTTGAATGTTTTTACAAGAGTAATTTTGGTATTATTTGGGGAGGAAAAGAAATTTTAAGAATTTCAAAATTTATAAGTGAGAGTCTAAAGAAATGGGGGATTCAAAATAATTCATAGGGTGCTAATAGCACCACTCATAATTAATGGTAGAATTTCAAAAATATGGAAAGTTCAGAAAATAATTACAAACTCATGAAAATACAAGTAATTTATGCATTAAATTGGTGCAAATAAGAGTTGTACTTTCATATTATTTTTTTTTAACTTTTCACTTTTTGATATATTTCCATAATTAATTATAAAATAAGCATTTACATATATAGTAGTCATAAAAGCAATTTAATAGCAAGTCATTTTTGAGAAGAGACAATTTTAACCAATTTTTTTTTTAAATCATTAAAAAAATCAAAAAATTAAAAAAAATATTCAATTCATATCTTCAAAAAGAAATTAAAAAAAAAAAAAAGTCAATGAGAAACAAAGTTCTACTTTTGAAAAAATGACTATTTTATAAAATAGGCATGAGTTTATTTCTTAATCTTTTAAAGTTTTACTTTTTGTACTTTTTTCCATAAGAAATCAAAAAATTCTTTTCAAATATATTAAGGCACTCAAGCCATAAGTATATTTCTTAATTTTTTAGGTCATTAAACCCAAACTCTAATCTCATTTAGCCAAAAGATACAATTTGTCCAAAAAGATAGCTATATATATTGAAACCAACCTATCTTTTTTATCTCTTGAAATCATCTTATCTCATAAAATCACCAAATTTGTCCATATGTTGAAATTTATTAAACTACCTATCTGTTGAAACGACACATATTACTCATTTAACACCCTATTTGTTGAATATCACACATTTCTCTACCTCATCACCACCACCTACTGCCACCAGTAGCCGATTTTCTAGCCAATTTTTTGGCGACTTTTCTAGCGCCAACGACTTTTCCGGTATGTCCTTATCACCAAATAAGATTTCAATTTGGATCTAATGTCTCATACCTTCTTTAAATTGAACTTTTCACTAATTTTCTCAATATAATTATTAATTTTTTTCATCTCATATTTTAGCCAAAAACTAAAAAAATTACTAAAAAAGTAACTTCCCAAAACTCTAAATGAACTAATAACAAAATTTCTCATTATGATATATATTGTAGAGTGAACCAGCAGCAAAATGCTTTCAACTATTGTGATCGTGTAAAAAAAAAAATATTAAAGTTATGTTATAACCAAATCATATATGTGCAATATTCCATTTGTATATATTTAGACTTTGTAAATATTGCGAAAAATGAAAAATATGTGTTTTTAAAGAAACAAAATTAAATTAATAATTTTGTAAATTTATATTTGATAACAACTTCAAACTATTTCACGAGTAAATATAATTTTATTATATTTTAAAGGAAATTCTATAATGGGATTTGTACTATCTGACCTAGTTATAATGTGAAGACCCGACCCAACTTTTCGCCTTTTGTTTGACACCGTCAATGAACGGAGGTCACATCTCATATTTAATAAGTTCATCAAGTCATGTTAATAAATATTATCTATACTTCGCCATCCGAGGTGGACCTATAACAGAACAATAATTGATAATCCTCTTCGAGTGTGTCAAAAATGAAACTCGTAAAGATGTATATTTTTTTCTTTAGGCGAAACGGATCACACCATCGAACTCAGAATGTCGAAATTAGTCAACAGTGATTAAAAGGAATTTTTCTTGAACCGATTTTCGGACAGCCCGGATGTCCGCGCACTGCATTTTATCCGAGCAGTGCAATTTGTGGTGGTAAAATCAGCCACCATGGCTGTAATTTCTTGGTGAGGTGAAAGATATATTCACCTCACTCCCCTTTTTACCACATACTTCACCATTCAATCCTAGCCATTGATCCTACCTACCCCTTCCTTCCTATATATATCCTATATGTGCAGAAACTTCATCTTCTTGCTGAAAATCTGTAGATTTAAGAGAGAAAATCAAACACTTTCATCTTTGTTCTTCAAGCTTCAAGTCTAGGTAAATTCCTCTCTATATCTACTTCATTTCCATAAGTTAAAGCCTTCATTTCTTTCCTTTGATTTCATGTTACAATGAACCATGAATCTAAATCCTAAAATACAGATTTAGACTTTATTTCCTCCCATTGATATCATGTTGCAATGAACCATGAGGCTAAAGCTCAAAACAAGGATTTTACCCAACAAACAGTTTTTTTTTCCTGAACAGACAGTCTACTTTGAAAATTCGTCAAAAAATATTTAGGCCACTTTGGACTAGAGTTAAATTAGAGTGTTATCTTTCCAACCCAATTTGTTTCAACTCAATCCAACGGCTAGATTGTTGTGGAAATGATTTTTTAGAAACTGCAATGGATCTGGACCAACTTTGTTTTACTGCCATTTTACCCTGTTCATGAGCATTTTTGGGAGACGAGTCCTTCATGAAAAAGTTTCATAACATCTTGATTGATAACCTTGTAAAATTTCAAAATATTTTAAAGTGTTTTGATTAGGATTTTAGCCTCTAATCTAAAGTGCTGCAAACAAAGAATTTCTGGACCATAAGAGAAGGACCCCTTTTAAATTGTACACTTTGGGATTATGGTTTGAATATTTATTTCATGCTTAGAATTAATTCCTAGACCTACTATAATGTAGTTTTTCATACGTTGTGTTTAGATCTCGGTTCCGGTTGATTTTACCAAACTTCATGTACATTTAGGTGAGTTCATGCTTACGCTTTTTACATGTATTTCAATATAATGACATGCTTTGATCAATGAATTATTTTGGAGGATGAGATTGCATTGATTTATGAATAACCGAATAAACATATGATTTTGAACTTTAGCAAGTATGCCTATGATTGGAAAAGTACCTTGAATACATTTTGAAAATCATGTTATGTTTTAGAAAACATGAGCTAACGGGATAAGCCGACTGACGCGTATTGCTTATATACATATTGTTTTTATGAAGCCATGGTTAAAACATTATTATAAAACTCTTGTAAATGTAATAACGTACATTCGAACGGAACATCCCGGACGTTGGGGGAAATTAAAGATACCAACGGGTGAGGCGTTATAAGGGTGGTTATTGGACACGACCATCGTCTCTTGGCATGATCATAACCACTTGATATTAGTATGGGTAGCTCCCTACTTCTCTGGCAACATATCCAGTCGAATGGACATATGTATGTATATTTTGATATATATATATATATGAGAGCATTTATTTTGTCTTTTCAGCCATTGGGCTTTTGAACATGAACAGTTATGCTTGAAACTTGAAATATTTATGTTTGAACCGTGGCAAACTTGTAAATTGTGTAAATATGTTCTCACAAGCTTTATAGCTCACGGGTGTGTTACTAACCCATTTCAAGTAAGAAGAATGCTTAGTAGATAACCAAAGGCCTATTTTTGTGGTGTCTCGTGGTCTGGGATGGATTCTAGACCTATAGTTTTATATAAGTCATGTATTATCTCTTTTGTTGGCACAGGGCCAAGTTATTGTTGTAACTTAACTTTCCTTTATGACTTGTATGACTTATATAGCAACGCTCTAGTTAAATGTAATCACCTAGTATTTGCGATGATTTATTTATTTGTTCTCTAAACTAGTTAGTGGTAGGCCTCGGGTGCGAGATGAGGCGCTGGCCAGTCGCGATTTCCGATTAGCCCCTATTTCGGGTCATGACATATAACATTTGTGAGATTAGTTGTGACTTAATTATAACTCATTACAGTATTAATTATGATATTAATTATGACCTATTATAATTATTATTTTAATTATGATAAAAAAAAAATTCAATTATACCTTGTGTTTGATTTGATTATGACATTTGTGTTAATCAACAACACAAATGTCATAACTTATATATGGTACACTGAGCAAATACAAGTAATACTACTTTTGCAGCTAACATCCTTTAACAATAAGGCCCCGTTTGTTTGGAGTTATAGAGAGGGGATTGAAATTGATAGTGATGTGAGACCCACTATATGTTATGTTATGTTTGTTTTGAAAGATGAGAAAGAAACTCCTAATCCCTTGGTATTAAGATAGGCCTTGAAAGAGATATTGGAATGGAAGAGATAGAGATGGCATTAGAAACATAGTCCTCTGAACTATTTTTTTTTTTTTACATGTTGGGTAATTTTTTTTTTTTTTAACATTAATGTTGAATTTTTTATATTTTTTGTTAAGTAAAAATTATTATTTTATTTTTTTTGTAAATTTTTTATTTTTTTTATTTTTTACACGTTGGTCATTTTTTTTTTTAACATTAATGTTCAATGTTTTTGTATTTTTTTATTTGTTTTATTATTTTATATTCATTTTATATAAAAATAATTTAACAATCCCTACACCAACAACTATCTGTTAGAATATAATATGTAAAGTGTTGCTTTAATAATTAGGTTAATATAATAATTAGTATGCTTTAATAATTATGTTTTCTCTTTTGGCTTGTAAGCTTGTAACTCCTCTATATAAAGGAACCCCTCACCATTTGTAATATATAACATTCAATACAGATTATATCAATCAATACACAATTCATTCTCTCTATTTCTCTATACATTAATTATTTTACATGGTATCAGAGCTAGGTTAACAACTTAGTAATTCCGCTTCACCGGCGGGCGGCAGCCTTGCATTGGCCGCCCGCCGGACCTCTACACATACCTTCACTCCGCTGCCACAAATTCTGCTCATAGTCCACCTTTTATGGTTCCAGGGTTAAGCCCAACACAGGCCAGACAAGCTCAAGCATCATCAAGAACTGAGTCTCAATCGCCTTTACCATCAAGTGCAACGACTCAATCCCAAGTCACTTCTCAACCAGAATCACCATCTCATGCAGCAACACAATCTGAGCATGCCTCTCAACCCCCATCACCAGCACATGCAGCAACAGAATTTCGAGCTTTCACTCAACCCCTGTCACCATTTCATGCAACCCTCAACCTCGGGCTACCCTCAGCCTCATCACTGTTCATATGGCTTCTGAGACTCAACCATCATTACAAGCAGCACAGCCTAAATCCCTACCCACATTGCTGCATCAGACTGCAGTTCAGACATCCTCACTGCCTTCTTTGCCATCTCTCACATCCACTCAAGCACAATTAATAGAAGGAGCAGTGACACAACCACCACTTTCACCAGAAAAATTACAACACCCGATTCCTTCTTCGGAGAGGTGACCATCGTCGCCGCCGCAACCAAGTCCTTTGCCAGACCCACATCTCAGGTTTCTCTGGATTCTTCAACCACAGGCTTTGACTCAACAAGCAGCTGATTCCAGTGGTGATGGTTCCGATGACGGTGGAACGCTTGAGATCCGGCAAAATCGTGACCATTTCCAACTGTAGATCCTAAGGCACCACTTTATCCTCTTCCACCACCTCCTTAGTCTTAACTTCAGCTTCCTTAAGCAGAGTCACCACTTTATCCTCTTCCAGTTCATGATCTCACCACTGGAGTCGAGTTTGGTGCTCGCATGGTCACCACTGATAGCAGACCAACTTTTCGGTGAAAGTGTACCCTCGCCAACACCATCACCAGAATCCAAGACAATACCAGTTATCCTCACAGCTGCCATCCATCATCCTTCAACCCGCTTGCTCTTTTTTTTCTTTTTTATTGCCCTAGTGCCTTTTTATTATATTAGACCACAGAGAGAGATTGGCCTTTCAGGTAGCAATCTGGCCACACTCATGTTGGCCAAAGGAACCAACCAACATGGGCTCTTTCTCTCTCCTCCTTTGTTGTGTGGGACGGATGATGGGGTAGCACAGCAGAGATGCTCCATTTTTTTTTTATCTCTTTTTTCCAAACCAACACCTCTCTCTCCACTTTATCACATGGGCTTGTCCCCTCTCTCTCCTCTGTTTGATTTCAAAATCAATTATTTTTATTTATTTTCTCCAAACCACTTTTAATCTCTTTCAAATACCACTCTACAATAATTTTTTTTTTTTTTTTTCGGGGCCACTACCCCAACTTTATTTTGAATCATCCACCTCACATCGATCTTTTTCATATAACCCATCCAAAAATATTTTGTATCTATTTTCTTTATCTATTTTTTCTTTTATTTTATTTTTGTTATTAAACAACACAACACCAAAAACATTCCACAAACTTATCATTTCTTCATGCTGGGGATCAAACCCGATCACCATTGTACACACAAAAAAAAAAAACAAAACAAAACAAAACAAAACAAAACAAAACAAACCAACTTCTCCAACCACAACCCACAACCACCACAAAAACCAGCCTTACTTTTTTGCCTCTTCAGCTGTTCTCTTCTTCTTGCCTCGGTCTTGGGCGTCCTTACGGCGCTGTCTCCGGTCTTCCTAGACCACCAAACAAGTTGCCTCCCTTCTGCTCCTCAAACGCCACATATGCGGCCCTCCAAATCGGAACATCACGGTGGCCTTTCGCTTCAGCTCCTTGTTTTCCGCCTTCAGCATACATATCTCTGCTCGCGCATCTTTATACATGCCCTGGAGCAGAGCCAGTTGGGCGTTTAACTGTTGCACCTCATTTGTCCTACTCTGAAGCCGATGTGACAAGTTTGTAACCGCAGTCATGGTCTCCACACATGACTTCAATGTATAATGATTCGCCTCAATATCCGATTGTGCAGCCATTATTTACTCCACAGAAGCATCATAGGAAAGTTCAACGGAGCAAAACCAGGGGCACTTGGTTGAGGTTCAAGGGCAACCGCACCGGTTAATCTCTCTTGTGAACTCGTTGAGGTCAGGAAAGAGAGTGAGCAGACCACGGGAAGAAGAGGCTATGTTCTGGGTAGCTAAAACAGGAAGAAGAGGCCATATTATGGGTTACAGAATGTTTCAGAGAAGCAACGTTTTCAAACTGGTAATGTCAGAAAGAGTTGGTTAACAGAAGTTCAGAGAATCAGAGATTTCAGACTGGTAATGTCAGAAAGGGTCGCCAGCAAAAGAAGGGTTGGTTGTAGAGTGTTTGTGAACGAAACGGTTTCAACTATTTGTTTTGCACAGCCTCAGCCTTGGTTTAAATAGCCAAGGCAGACACGCGCATCGTGCGCCGCTCAGCGCCAGACGACAAAATGGGTGCGCAAGCCAAGGCAGTCACGCGCATTGCCATAATGTCAGGCACACCTTTTTATGGATTGAGCAAGCCTTTTGCGAGCACGACTTTTGAGGCATATACACGAACATACCGTGTATTCTCCAATGGTCTGACACGACCACACAGTGTCTGCTACATGGGTCCGGCAAGACTCTGTAAACTGTCCCGATATTGATTCGGTTAGCTTCTACATGGGTCCGGCAAGACTCTGTAAACTGTCCCGACATTGATTCCGGTTAGCTTCTACAAGGGTCGGCAAGACTCCGTAAACTGTCCGACATTGATCCCGGTTACTTCTACATGGGTCCGGCAAGACTCCGTAACTGTCCCGACATTGATTCCGGTTGGCTTCTAATGGGTCCGGCAAGACTCCGTAAACTGTCCGACATTGATTCCGGTTAGCTGCTACAACGGTCCAACACGACCAT
Organism: Camellia japonica; assembly: GCA_030407325.1. Taxonomy (NCBI): domain Eukaryota; kingdom Viridiplantae; phylum Streptophyta; class Magnoliopsida; order Ericales; family Theaceae; genus Camellia; species Camellia japonica. The sequence continues at coordinate 42,675,938 of JAPPVO010000010.1, read as the reverse complement.
ATAGTGTCTTCACCAACGGTCTGACACGACCATAAAGTGTCTCCTATCCTATTTTATTTTATTTTATTTTATTTTTTTGTTTTGTTACTCTCTCCAAACTCAAGTTGATTGGTTCCTATCCTCCTTGAGTTTGAAGAGGCCTGTTAGAATATAATATGTAAAGTGTTGCTTTAATAATTAGGTTAATATAATAATTAGTATGCTTTAATAATTAGGTTAATATAATAATTAGTATGCTTTAATAATTATGTTTTCTCTTTTGGCTTGTAAGCTTGTAACTCCTCTATATAAAGGAGCCCCTCACCATTTGTAATATATAACATTCAATACAGATTATATCAATCAATACACAATTCATTCTCTCTATTTCTCTATACATCATCAAAACAAACATAATTTTACTTAATTCCCTCACTATCAATTCCCTCCATTAACGGGGCTAAGATAGATTCAGATTGAAAAATCATCCTCATAAAAGCTTAAACCACATCCTAACTCAAATCCTTCTCTTTTTCTCCGTTAATTCCCCATCGTGCAACACATTCAACAAAGAACAGGTTGTTAAATCCGAAGGCATAACATTACTATGCACAAGAAACAACAAAAAGAAAAGAAAAAAGAATCTGTTGCCTGTAATGATGGTCAGACCTACCTGCAAATGAAAGTGAGGCCAGATAGACCTCCTAAACTGAAACTACATGAAGATCCAACAAGTTCTCTCTCATCTGTTCCAAGTGTCAAAGGAAGGACAATAAGATAAAAATAGAGCAATTGATAATCAGTTACCAAGATAGTAAGAAAACTGAGATTGAAACATGTAAATTGCTATATAAATTAATATGCTAAATCAAAGATGAAACCATTGCCAAAAAAGGAAAAGAGAAGTTGATGATAACCTATGGTATTAATGAAAATAGAACGATGCAAGAAATACAATAATTGTAACCATTTATTGGGAATTACGCCCATAAAATTAGTAACGCGAGGATGTACACTCTCATCTTCGTAAAGTAGCAGGCAATTCGACAGGATTCTTTGACAAAATGCTTTCACATCGATGTTGGCAAAGAACTGTTTTCTTTCCCCTCGAGTTCAACGCCCTCACCTTTGGATGCATGGACAACCAGATTTACTGCCACCATTTTTTCTCAGACAAAGATATAAGCTGTGCAAAAGAACATGCGGGAAGAAATTAAGGTTAGATGTGAGAGAGAATGCACAAAAGAAAACTTACAATGAAAGAGAACAATAAAAGGTACATATAACCAATTAGCTATTCTCAAGAGAAAATGAGGTTAGCCCTGAGAAACCTCTGTAGATATCTTTTGTTCAAAGTGCTAGGAAGTTGTTAACACACAACACATGCACATACAGATTTTCACACAAACATAATATTATCGCTTAGGGTAGGCCGTGCACCCACATGTAAGACCTATTGAACATAATTTTCTTTGTAGTGATAAAAAGTCGTTATGTAAATACAGCAGGAATTCTTGCCATAAAAGGATTTTAATACTACACTCCCCTAAATGAGTGGCTTAAACTTTTTATAAGCAGCCCGAATGATTTGTATTAGTTTTCTTCTCTCTGTTTTATCTTCATTTTTCCTACTATGAGGAGAGTATTTATGCATCATTTGCTATTGCAATGCCTAGTTGTTTTGGCTTTGGGTATTACGTTCCTAATGTGTTCAGACGTTTGTAATTGACTTTAAGAGGTTTGAACTAACTAGGAAAGCCTGAGCTCTTTGGAAGTGTATGGTTTAGCTCAAAATTAATCTATGTTTGAAGATCACTTTGGGACTTTGAAAGCTGCTCCGATGCTGTGCGCAGTACCCCAAGAGCAGTAAATTGGAATTTCTTTTGCAATTTTGGCTGGTAGGGTTTTCATTGATGGCGATCATAATTGGGCTAATTAAATGGGACTTAATGCCCAAACAAGACTGAGTAATAAGATCTTACTGTGGGTCATAAAGTGGAGATGAGTCTATGTCTGGGCATCACACACAGGGTTAGGGTTGCAACTTGCATCACACAGCCCCAAAAGCTTCAAAGCTCGAGAAAATTAACTAAACTTCTGCTCTACATTGAATAAGAAGAATTACATACCATTACAAACTTGCAAGGACAATGACTCCAAATTTAGAAGCTAACAATTTGGACTTGTAAAGCCTATCCAAAACATTCTAAAAAGACACATTACAAACCCAATGGCATGACCCGTAATATGACCCATGGACAACCACTAGCACCCATGACTAGAAAACTAGGATTTACAAAAATTCCTCCCCCCAACATGAAAAACTAACCAGATTCATACTTCAGCTAAATAGACATAGCATAGACTCTAGTATGATTAACATAGTGTCAATAGCTCTCCCCTTGAACTCATTCCGATTTCCAAAGTTTATTATTTAATTTTAGTTAGCCTTGCGTGTCTCATGAACTGCATCAAGCAGATCAATATTCAATGGTATAGTCCACTAATAACAAAGCCAATCTCAAAGGTGAACTGTAGAGGGTGTTTTTATTGCTAGATATGCATTGCAAAGTTACATGAAAACTGGCAATGCCCTCAGAGATAGGAAAACTCCCACATCATATGGAGAAAACTAGGTTGAGAGGGTAAGATAGGGAAAAAAAAATCATATGGAGAAAACTCCCACATCATAAATGTTGTACAGAAAAAATTAATCATTCTTGAAGACTATAATCTAGGTTGAGAGGGTGAAATATTTGAAATTTAAGAATATATAATATAATTCCATCTGTTATCTGTTAAGGTGATTAATGATATCCTGTCCCATAGGTGACATAAAGTCATATTGAAACTTGATAGCTAAGTAACTAAGGGTGTAAATTTAGCCCACCAGCCCATGAGCCCAAAAAATAATTTTTTGTAATATTTATCTATTTTATTTAATGATATTAATTTTTGTAATATTTTATTTTATTTTGAAATAAAAATTATTCATTAAATGTTATCTATTTAATTTAATGATTGTAATATTTCGTTTCATTTTGATATACATAAAATTATTCATTTCATTTTTTTTTTTTTGGGAAAGACTATGTACGCACCTTATAACTAAATAAAAAAATAGCATAATTTTAAACGTTTTTTAGTCATAACTACAAAACATAACATAACCAAATATCTCACTAATCATAACTAAAATAATGTCATAACTTCAGAAGAAAACTAATCATAACTAAAGTAAAAAATGACATAACTTGATGCTTAGTCATAACTTAAAATAAAAATAAAATAAAAAAAAAAATCATAACTAAATACCACACAAGACATGACCAAATAGCTCTCATGAATCAAAACTAAAATAATGACATAACAAAAGAAAATTACATAATTTCATACTTCTCTTAGTCATAACTAAAAAACCATAAGTCATAATAACTAAATACCACATAAAACATAACCAAACATCTCATTAATCTTAACTAAAATATTTTAGTACAATTTTTCTTTTGGCTTTTATCCCTCATAAATAAACTAAAAAAAGGCCCGCCAAGCCCAGCCTGCCGCTCGAGCCCAAACCCTAGCCCTATTTTGAGTAGGCTCAGGCTTGGGCTTGGGCTTGGACTTGGGCCTGGGCTTGGGCCTGGGCCTAGATTTTTGCCATGTGGGCCGGCTGACCCAAATTTCAGCTGGAGCCCACATGGCCTGACAGTGGACCGGGCCGGGCAAGGCTAAATTTACACCCCTAGAAGTCTCCGAGTCATTCAGCAAGTGGACGAAGTTGCAAACAGTCTTCAAAAATACAAGCAAGGTCAGACAAGAAACATATTTGAATTTAGTTGGCAATGGTTTGAAAAGACCAGCTGGGCTAGTACCTATACTGGTGATGCCAATCCAGCAGAACTTATGCCACTCCTACTAAACCTCACAAGAATTCTCCAAGACTTGGAGCTTATCAAAACAAATTCTACCGTGCATAGATATCTACTTAAATATGTAGACAAACAGGCAAACGAAAAGAAAATAAATAAATAAAACATCACATATATATAATATATCACCAACCTGACGAGCAACCTGTGCTAGACGCCGACTGTCTCGAGATGACTCAGTTATTGAGCTAGACTTCTCCATCTCCAGTGAACCATTTTGTTTATCTGCTGTCTTTTTCTTCAAAATGCACTCTTCAAGAGCAGCATTCCCATCAGAGCTGCTCAGAGACTCTTTCTTCCGCTTCCTTTGGAATGTGTACTTGATAACCCTATCAGCTACATGATTGTAAGGAATCCCACTGGATGTGCCAGGTGTCTTTGTCTCTGAGTTTACTACCGGCACATCCACTTTCTCAATGCCCATTCCACAAATTGGAACCCCTGAACTCTCTGCAGATCCACTTTCTGATCTCAACAGCAATAATTTATCTGTTGACACCTCGTCCTTGTTCATAGTGTTCTGGACACTACCCACTTCAACAAACTCTGCATCGCTTTCAGTAATTTCTGTACATCCCAACAGTGTGCCATTCTCTGTTGTATCAGCTGATAATCTTGGGGCCATGTTAGAAGGGTCTCCACCGGATTGAACATTGTTATTGACAAAATTTGCCTCTGGCCATCATAATTTTGGACCCTTTACATTGTTATTGACAAAATTTGCCTCTGTGCCATCATAATTTTGGACCCTTTTCAGGACCTGATTGGAGAGATACCTAGACGAGGGGGTTTTGTTTCTTGTATATCCAGTAGCTCTTCTCCTTTTTCGGAAAGACTTGACTTTAACTTGGTGCCAACTGCTATCGGCCTGCGCTATATCTTTCTTTTCTGTACTACAAATGTTCTCAGCCTTGTGAGTTGGTGTCTTACAGATCCCTTCACGTTCACCATCTTCTCTATTACTTGTTTCGTAATTCACATCATCTATTGTTTGAGAAAAGGACAATTCTCCGGCCATCAGTTTCTCTTCGAATGCACGAATTCTCTGAGTGCGTCGATTTCTGTAGAGTTCAGGTTCCTTGCTTCTCAGTATTATGGAGGGGAGATTAGGTTTACTAACATGGGAATTCCCCATATGAAAATCATTTGTACTATGGCATTTATAGACCTCATGTTTTTTATTGAATGTTGAACTCTTCATGTCAGAAGCTGTGAAAGATTCAAGCTGTGATTCTGGAGGAGGCAATATAATAGACTGAGATGTATTTAGTCTGTTATCCTCTGATGTAGAGGGAAGATCAGATCTACCAATATAAGAATTCCCATTACGAAAATCATTCCCATTGTAGGACTTGTAAACCTCATTCTTTTGACTGAAAGCTGAATTCTTCATGTCAGAAGTTGTGAAAGATTCAAGTCGCAATGCTGGAGGAGGGAATATAAAAGACTGAGAAGTATCGAGTTGAGCCCTGCACTTCTCTCAACTCTTCTCTGAGGTCTTTGACTATCCTCAGCTTCATGAAGTTGTGCTTCGAGCTCGTCAATCTTTCTCTGTTGACTCAAGGTCGTCAGCTCTGCTTCATTGATCTATGAATTCAAACCAGTATTTCAGTATCATAGTTGTTAAGCTGAAGCTGTAACAAATCAAGAGAAAGCAAAATAGATTTAAAGAACGGAACATAAACTCTGGATCCATTGTCATCATTCAGTTTGATTGAATGGTTATCAAATTATACTAATGTTTTCAGTATATGTAAAAGAGGTGAAGTGCTCCAATAGTGTGCACGGGTCATGAGGCAAACTTATAATGTTGACATGTGATGGAATGGTTTAGTTTGTTAATTACTACTATGTGACTGATCTAAAATAAAAAGTAAGCAGCTTTCCACACATTTGATTAGCAGCTAACCAACTCGATCATCACTGAATTTTTTTTGCTGTCAGTATAGAATCATACATTGCATGGGAGATAGCTGGTCATTGCACATATGTCTGCCCGGCTATGTTACATAGACTCGAGTACAAGTATCGGGTGTTGGTGCATGCCCAAGCGTCTAGGAAGCACGGATACGGATACGGGATACGGATACGATACGATACGGATACGGCGATACGACAAAATTTGAAAAAACTAGGATACGGGTACGGCGGGGATACGTTCGTAAAAAATATTATTTTAACAATTTTTAGTAATGCAGTATGCATAAAAATGAAACCTAAAGCAAAAGATAACTTCATAAAAAGAAAAATTCCTAAAAATTAAGAATCTTCAAGGTCAATAGCTTTAACTTGTTCTCCTTCATCAGTGAATATCACAGACCTTAGCTAAAGCAAAAAAGCCATTCTTAAATAAAAATTTTTAGCAAATATACTTTTTAAGTCATCAATGATAGCCTAGGAAGCACGGATACGGATATGGTGATATGGGGATGTAGATATGGCGATATGTCAAAATTTGAAAAAGTATGATACAGGTACAGCGGGGATACATTCGTAAAAAAAAGAAAATTATAATTTTAATAATGTAATATGCATGAAAATAAAACTTAAAGTAAATTAATAAATAAAAAGAGATTTCTATTAACCTAAAAGTGCTCAAACATTCATAAAACATCCAAAACTAAAAGCAAAAGTAAATGCAAATTAAACATCTAAAAGTGCTCAAACATTCATAAAACATCCAAAACTAAAAGCAAAGTAAATGCAAATTAAACATCATACTTACATGCCAACACCAAAAAAGAATGAGAGCAGAGAGAAAAACGTGAGAGAGTGAGAAACGAGAGAGAAGTGAGAGAGACAACAAGGATACATCAATTTGACAAATTCTATTACTTTAACTCTCACTATATTCCTCTTATCAAAGAACAAAAAAAATGTTATAAGTAATATGTAACTTCGAGTATTCCGATACTTTCAAATTAAGTATACCGATACTTCAAATTAATAAAAAAATTAATTAAGAAGTATCCGATACTTTAAGAAGTATCCGATACGATCCGCGAGTATCCGAGGAGTATGGTATCCGATAAGTATCCGATACGGATACGTCACCCTTTTTGAGTATCCGTGCTTCATAGCCAAGCGTTAGACCTTCAAAAACCTAAATCTTAGGTATTGAGATATGTATCCAAAAGTTGGATATGGGTGTAGGGGCCATTATAGATATATACTGCATATTGTATAAAATTCTTAAACAAAATATTGTAGATTATGTAGAAGTATATTTAAAATTAAATAGAATTTAGAAAAAAAATAAAAATTCCTATCTCTCGTCCATGTGGGAGGTTAGAAAATGTGAGTTTCTTTTTCTTCATATATCATAATGAATTAAAGCATCCAAGTGTCTAAATTAAGTAGGGTGTCGGACACATTTCCCACGCCCATACCCTTGTCATATCAAGTGGATATGGGTGCCTTGGGGGAAATAGAAGAGTCTACACACTGTTTAGTCTCGTCTGGACTGAATTGTAGTTTGAGGGCTCAAAGCATGCTAGTAAATTGAAGAGACTCATGAAACTGAAATTTCATTTACTAGGATTCATCCGATTAATCCAAGGTGTTTAGAAGGATGGACTTTTTTCCTTAAGCATAATTAAGCAAGATACATTCTACCTCTGTTTCTCTTATCATCTAAGAATGAAACAGAAAATGGGGAAAATGAAGACCTCTGATTGTTTGATTTTATAGAGGGATTCAAATCTTAGCTAAGATTTTACCAAATGGTTGTGGATTATCTCCTGAACCACCACATTTTATATTCACGTGAACAACAACGTGTAGCTTACACATTGACATAAGAACCCACATGTGTTAGCCGTTAGGGGACATGTGTCAGTTTGACATGTTCGGCATAGGACTAAGCGCTTTAGGACTTGCTAGCATCTTGTATGTGCCCAAGTCCTACCACAAGAGATCATACTGAGACAGTTATACTGTGCATCTCAGCGTTTCACTGTCGACCTTAGTTCACCTCAGTGGATGTTGTACCACGCGACAGTGTCACTTTCAGATTCCTTGCGTATGGCTGTGTTATTAGCATGCACCATGGAACTCTAGAGTCCTATGGCTTAGTGCCTAGAGACAGTAGGCTTCAATCAACATGACCTCCCACAGGTGTCATTGTCTTAGGCCAATCTTACTGAGAGAGAGATCATATCATTGGGTTCATGCACATACTCTTGAAGATTTAAAAATCTTGTATATTTGAGAGAGTTTGTTAAGGATCGCATGACCAACCCTCAACAAATAGAAAGCATACATCATAACTAAATGTCATCCCTCTACTCTCCGAATTTTAAGCCATGTACTGGGGGTCTCCGGTACCTCTCTCTCTCTCTCTCTCTCTCTCTCTCTCATGGTCTAATTAGTCTCTCACTCCCACTATCTCTGGTGTCCTTGACATGTGTTTCCACTCTCCAGTGAACACTTGACACTTGTTCAAAACTGTCTACAATGGTAAATATTACAAATCTCACACAAGATAATGATACAGAAATGGCCTAACTGGACCAATAGAGATGTTATTGATATTTGAATTTGAAGGAACAAAAAATGAAATAAACAGTGTGTGGGATGCAATGCTTAGTTTGTTTTGGTTTAGTGTGTGCCAAAGACTTCAATTCATGACACTTAGCATGATCACTAGCATATTTCATCTCATGACAGATGTATAAGATTGGGCCACATTACTCTCTAAGGCACAACTTGAGGGTGCAAGTAGAGACACAATTATCTTTGCATTACTAGAGGTAAGTGAATTCCAATTAGAGTTTTCTTGAATGGAACTATATATTTCTAGAAAACATATATTGTTCTTTTGTCAACCAATTCTGCATCTTCTTCTTTTTCTGAAGATTGTAATTCCATTTCCAAACAAACAAAGAGGCTTAAGAAGATCTAGTTAAAAAAAAATTAAGAAACTTCTGCCATTTTGTTAATAATATGATGAGATAACTAAATTTCTTACTCTATCCTCAGCGCCCCGAAGTTGTCCTTCAAGCTCTCCAATCTTTCTCTGCTGACTCAAATATGTCATCTCTGCTTCATTGGCCTACAAATTTGGTCTGGTATGTCAGTGCCATGGTTGTTAAGCAGAAGTTAAACAAAGAAAGTAAAGCAACACAGAGCAAAATAGTTTTAAAAAATGTGAAATAAACTTTGACTAACTCAGTAGATATAAACTTCAAATGATATGCACATCAGTCCCAAAATGTCAAACATTTGAGTCATTTAATGAAACAGTTTATCCGGTAAACTACTGTGATACTATGTGATTGATCTAGAAAGCAAGAGCCTTTCTACACATTAGTTTAGCAACTGGTCCATGAACCCAATTTCCTTTTTGTGTTTGGGATCCCTATAAGAACAACATTTTAAAGTTTTGTAAATTCAAATTTATTCAGATATCAGAGCAAACAATGCTCAACCTAGATAAGTCCTTTCCTTTCCAAAAACTTTCAGATTGAAACCAACTTGAAGTCCATACAACAACATCAACTCAAGCATTAAGCACGAGAATTAGTATGACTCCAGATAACCAGAACTGTAGTAATTTTTTTTTATAGGCAAATTTTCCTAGGAAGCACCAAACTGCGATAAATATAGCAAGCACCAATCTGCAAAGCCCAACAATATGTAATGAGTCAGCAAGTGTCACATATGCACGTGTGTGTGTGTGTGTGTGTGTGTGTACGTGTAGTGATAATGAGAGACAAAAGAGCATACAAATTTAATGAATGCATATCATTTTTCATCATTAGTAACAATTTTCAAATTAATGATATTTTCTCATATCAATCCCAGCGGGGCACATATTGAAGACATACTACAGACAGTGGACAAAGTAAATAGAAGTTATAATGGCTACAAGAATCACATAACCATAAATAATGGCCAAGACAAACGGACAAAACAAAAGTAATCCTGTCATATCAGTAGAGAATTTTACTTGCCTAGCGAGGAAAATAAGTTATTCTAAGGTCCTACAACATTCTTGACATCCGCCAAGTTGAAGAACAAAATTCAATTAACAGAATAAGCAACAAACAATGTCTTAGATGCATCACCTTCTATAAATTCAATTGACATCAATTTCGAAGAAAAAAGCACTCACATACTCGAAATTGTACACATAAGAAAGGGATTTAAATTTCTGAATTGGTTGAAAGTTGCAAAGAAATAAAAGAATATAAATGCATTGTATCCTCACCTCTTTTACATAAAAAGAAGTTCATTCCACTTGTAAAAACAATTAGCATAAGCAAATAAATAAATAACTAAATAAATCATTATGGATTCTTAAAAGATTTTGCACCAAATTCACACTCAAAATCTCCCAACCAAATCAATTCAAGCCCTTCAAAGCAAACCTAGATTACAAAACACGAACCACATTGAACCACAGAGACAAAAATACAAACAAATTAAGCACATTAAATAAACAAAATTCAAAACCCAAAAAAAAAATTTTAAAAAAATTAAAAAAAAAAAAAAAAAAAAAGGCAAACCCATTTGGGAAAAAACAGTATAACCTTAGAATCCAACATTTGTTTGAGTCGAAGCAACATCTGAAGCCCCTGTTGTTTGGTGACATTCAGCTCCTGCTGAAACCTAAGAGCTTTTCGCTCCGAAACCATAATCCGAGCCGCCGCCTCTTTCGCTGTATTCAAGATTATATCGGCGTATGCTTTCTTCAATGCCGTCAATCTCTGCACACAAAAAAATTATAAAAATAAAACCCATCAAAAATCTTATATAAAAAAAAAGGTTAAAAGGAGATCAAAATCGATCTCTGAAGAAATCGGAAATCAAGTAAGCGGTTGGTGGCGGTGGTTGTGGTTGTGGTTGTGGTGGTGGTGGTGGTGGTGGTATGGGTCAGATTCCGGCGAGTGATGGATGAGATTCTTTACCTCGTCAGCGTCCATTTCTCTGGTTTTTAGGACCGAAGAGTAGAGAGAGAAAGTGAGGAGAGAGAGAGAGGGAGGTTGTTTTTCGCTTTCGTTGCTCACTGCTGTCTGTTATGAACTGAATGAAACTTCTGTTAACGTTGTTACCATATTGCCCTCGTAAAACCGTGATTATTACGAAAAAGTAAACTAAGGTCACTAGACGACCCGGTGTCCGCGCGGCGTCATGAATGGGGGCCCTACCAAACCCTTTTTCTTGGGTGACGTGGCAGTATATTAAAGTAGTGGGCCCGTTACTTGGGTGACACGGCGTATAATTAGATTCCACGTGGAATGAGGCACGTGGGTTAATGTGTGGGATGACCCTGTGAAGGCTTGGGCTATGCGGCTATATGATTAGGAAGGTAAGAAAAATTGAGGGCATGTCTGGTTTGAGTTTCGGAGATGAATTTTTAAAAAAAAAAATTTTAAAATTGTTTGGTTTGAGTTTTTCTTAAAAAATATTTCAAAATCACTTTCTCTCTTCTACACATCAATCAATCACTTTTTCTCTCTCATCTTTCATTCTCAATCACTTTTTCTCTCACACACATCTACTCAATTGTTCTAAAATATCAAATCATCCCAAACTCCCACAAAAAATTTCTCTCTCAAAATATACAACCAAACAAATCAAAAAAATTTCTAAAACAACTCTCTCAAATTTTTTTCAAAAATAACTCTCCCAAAAACAAACCAAACAAGCCCTGAAAAAATCGTTCAAATCAATTGAATTGGATTAAATCAGTTATATTTGATCTGTTTTTTAATAAGAATCGGTCTGTATAATTTTTAAATTTGATTTTTTTCAATTTTTGGTTCGGTATCGATATCGGTTTAAGTATCTTGTGTATCGATCTAAACTGAAATTGACCGCTTCAACATATATTGTATATAATATATATATATATATATAATTTAATAATATAATGATATTAATAAGTATAATAAATTATTAACATTAATTAATTAATCTTATCACCTTTATAACTTAAATTTGTAAACTATTATTATATATAATCTTTTAATTTTAACTCATTATTCTTGAAATTTTAGTATTTTTAAACCTTTTTTGTTTTTATTTTTGATAATTTATGAATTAAAAAGTATGTATTAAATGGATGGATTGGATATGTTTAAAATGGTAGACAAATAACTAATTTAATATTTTTATATAGATTAATGATTATATTTAAAAGTGGCTCAAGTTTGAAAAATTCTAAACCGCACTAAACCGAACCATTTCAATCGGTTCGGTTCGGTTCGGTTCGGTTCGGTACAGTTTGATGGGAAAAGCGGTCTGTATCAGTATTCAAAATAATAAAACCGACATTATCGGTTTGATGTATAGTGTTGGTGACGAATGAACAGTGTGGAAATAATTTTTGTACGTAGATATGTATATTAGGAATGAAAAACATATATTTTGAATCGCTTAAATCGATCGAATTGAATTAATTCGTTGCATTTTAAACGGATACACGATGACGAGTGAACGGTTGTAAATTGATTTTTTTCAATCTGCCTAGTTTTCAACAGATGACGGATTTGAAATTCCTTTAGCCGCAATCGAACCGTCAAATCTCGAGTACTCCTAGTAATTTGTAAAATTTTGTATTTTCAATATATTTAAATATTCTATTTGTATTTTCAATTGAAAAAGAGTTTAAATATTCTCTTGTGTTTTCAATTTGGAAATCATTTTATCAAATAAGTGTTGATATTTGATATTTTTGTATTGAAAATATAAGGTTTAATTTTGTCATTTTTAAAAATCAAATTAAATAATTTTTGAATAAAAAAAATAATGAAATAGTTTTGATAATGCATAATTTTCTTATATGTATTTATTATTGGTATTTGACAATTTACTTGATAATCTTTTGATTATGTTGAGTTGAGTTGTTATCCCACAGAAAATGTAGATAAGTTATTATATTAAATTCAAAATTTGTAAAAATTTAAACTGCCAAACTAATTCAAATTTGTAAAAGTTTAAATTCAAAATTCAAAATTCAAAATTTACTTGACAAGTTCTTATATTTTTTAACGAACGTATTTCACTTGTCCCTTGTACTTTTGTTTGTTGCGAATTACCCCCTTTCTTATATAGAAATATGAAGGTATATTAGGGAATCTAAGGCCAAGTTTAGCATGTCTCAAAAAAGATAAAAAATTAAAAAGTTACTTAAAAAGTTAAAAAGTTATCGTTATTCATCAAAAAAAAATTAAAAAATTAATTTTACATACAAAAATATAACTCATCAATCACAATAAAGTCAGAAACAACTTGCGGTTCAAAAGGAAAATTGCACAGTTGTGGTGCAATTTGAACACACTGTTGTTTGACCCATGGGGGCCATCATGGGTCCCGTTTTAATAATCTGAGCCGTTGAATGTGTAGAACTCGTCGAGTACTATAAGTCTGTAAAAACTCACGTTGATCGGATATCAATAACTATATGATCAAATTAGTTTTGTATAAAACAAAAGGATGGTGTTATAGTTAATGGTTGAAAAAAAACAAATCTGATCAGATAGCTATCGATATCCGATCAACGTGATTTTTTACAAGCATATAGTACTCAACGAATACTACACATTGAACGGTTCAGATTATCAAAACGGAACCCATGATGACCCCCACTAGCTGAAAAGCATCGTCCAGTGAAATGCCTTAAAAGTAGACAATTACCCTTACCACCTATTCAGCCTATGCATGCAAGGACAGCCGTACAACCCAAAAAATAAATCTTCTCCTGCACACTAATTTATACAATTTTTTAATACATATTTTTCTATAAAAAGTCAAAAAGTTAACCTAAACAACCATATTTTTTCCCTCAACTTTTTAATCCAAAAATTCAAAAAGTGCACTTATTTAGAACACCCCAAACAATCCCTAAATAGATTACTAATGCCTGGTTGATAATTATTCCATTTTCATTAAAAAAATTGTCATATAAATTCGTTTGGTAAATTTTTAAGTTTATAAACCAATCTCTCAAATTAAAAATTATAAAAAGAAAAAATATATATTTACAAAAATTTAAAAACTGAAAAAACACATGGAAGGATCATGGAGGGCCTTGTGGTGCACAAGGTCAATTGTTTGAACCACAGGAACAACATTCCCAAAAAAAAAAAAAAAAAAAAATTTATAATTATTTTTAACGTACAAAAGTTCAAAAACTAAAAAAATGCATGAAGAACACAGAATAGCAAAGCGGAAGAAAGGTGGCTGACTTTGTACAAAGTTAGAGTAATTTATTGCTATTATTATAATCCTCAGAAAGGACATAATCGTCTCCGAGGGTTGTTGTTATAATATTATTGCTATTATTATAATTTAGTAATAAATAGTAGTAATTTGTCAAATTATAACAATAGTGCTCCAATAGTACACATGTTATTTTGGCAAATATCAACCTACTTTCTCTCCAAGTTTGTAATATAAGTTTTTTAGTGATTTTTTTTTATTTTATTTTTTTGTTTTTTGTGACTTTTTTTTTATCTGTTTGTAAAAAAATTATATATTTATATTATACTTGACTAGACAAATATAAAAAATGAAAAAGAAATTGAAATTTTGAAAAAATAAATTTAAATACTCAAAATATTTGGGCTCTCTCTCAAAGTATCTATCTCTCAAAATGTTTGGATAGAGATGAACCCTTGGCTCTCTCTCAAAATATATCTCTATGTCTCTCTTCATTGCCTCTGTTTCCCTTTCTCTCACCGTCTTCGTCTCTATCTCTCTGGAATCATACTCCACTTCGCTGTCTCTCTCTCTCAAAATTTCCCATCAACGTCTAATGAATCGCTCATGCTAATCGTCTCCAATCTCCGTACATACCATCATAGTTCCATCCTTTAAACCCTATTCGTCGTCTCGAAAAACCCTAGGTTCATAATTTGATTGGAGTTTTCTTCAATGGTGTCGTTGAAGGTCGTAGCAGAGTATGCGAAGTCGGGTCGGTCTGCTTTTCCATGACCAAAGTTGCGTATTTCTTCAGAGGATATTTTTCCGTTGCGACCAAAGCTATTGTTCCTCCAACCGTGCTAAAGACCTCGAAAAGAGAGGCGAATTTGCCTCGAAATTTTTTTTTTTTTTTGGCTATGTTGGTTTGGTTTTTTTTTTTTGCTATGTTGTTTTCTTTTGGTTTTTTTTTTTTTGGAAAGGGTTTTTATGTGTACTCTAAAACCTAAATCCTAATAAATAAATAAAACCAACACAGCCCAACAAATAAAATAAAATAAAACAAAACAAACCAACATAGCCCAATAAATAGAAAAAAAAAAAAAAAAAAAAAAAAAACAAACAACAACAACAACAACAACAACAACAATTTAGCCTATGTGGTTTAATAAGATTAGTGAGTTAGATTAGACTGATTGGGTGATAAAATTGACTGATCAGTTAGACTGTTGGTTAAAATTTGTTAATTCTATATAATTTTGTATGAGTCTTTACTATATTTTTATTTCAAATCAGAAAGACTCGGGAAAAATAAAAACTTAAATCTTAAATCATAAACTCTAAACCCATCCCTACACCCATCCTTAAAAAATAAATAAATAAATAAAATAAAATAAATAAAAATTACAACAACCCAACAAATAAATAAATAAATAACAACAAAACTAACACAGCCCAACAAATAAATAAAAAAATAATAATAAAAACAACCAAACCAACACAGTTTCAAAAAAAAAAAAAAAACCAATTCAAGCCACATTCGAGGCCTCAATCTTTTTCCATTGTTCCTCTTCCCATGGGTACTTGGAAAACTCTGTATGGAGACAGAGATCTTGTTGCTCTGCAATCAAAGGGTTCTCTTTGCTGAAGGTTGGTTCGATTGGTTATGCTAATTCACTGTTGCAATTTACAGTTTAAAAAAAAAAATTGAATATGTTGAGATTGTTTGAAATTTTGTTTAAAAAATAAATTGTTGAATTTTTTTTTTTTCCAAATGTCAATTGCCAACACTGTTTAAACAAATTGGTGAGTTTTGTTTAAAAAAAAAAATTCTTGAATTTTGCAAAATGAAATTATTGATCTATTTTTGTTTGACTTTTTTTCTTGGAAAGGATAAGAAAAGGGAGGGAGGGAAGGAAGAAAATCAATTAGTTTTTGGGTGGGCTGGTAGAATTGCTATTTGCCAAAGTTGTTGTCAAACTTGGCAACAACTTTGGCATTTGTCATTTTTAACAGTTGCTATTTGTGACCATTGGAGAACCTTTTTTCCTCAAAACTGTTGTAATATAGCTTTAGAAGCTCTAATGGCAAACTATAGGAGATGCTCTTAGTTGATCAAACCATGGAGACAGCTCTCGAAAGTTTTTTTGTTTTTGAAAAATTTTCAAATATTTTGTTCAAAGCAAACATGTTTTCAATTTTTATTTTTCTAAAAATAAACAAAAATTAGTTTATAGAATTTTTATAAACGTAAACGTTACCAAACGTCACCTAAATATTGCAAGGATAAAATACTCAATAAGTCATACACATTGAATGATTCGTATCATTGATGGGTGTTCCGTAAAAGACACACAAAGGCCCAATAGCACCCTCCAGCTCGATTTGAACCGGAGAGAAACCATTCCCTTTACACAATACTCACATGGTTGTGGAGTCCATAATATGGGACATATATCTATATGAGTATTCGTAAAATATTTGATAATTTATTTGGAGTCTCTAGTATTTTTGTTTGGAAGTAATTATTACATAACCCTTTTGTAATTTATGAACTGAAATGCACTGTTAAACATTTCATCCAACTTAACAGTACTGTAAAACACGTGCCAGATATATATGGTTATACATTTATTTACAAATTTCAATAGGGTAAATTGCACATACAATAAAGCACAGGTGATTAAAGTACATTTTTTCTTCCAAACAAATGATGAAAATATTCGTAGTTTACACTTACATTACTTGTATATATATATATAGGTATTTTACTCTTACACATTAAATAGTTCACGACATAATGATATAGTTCAGTCCACAAAGCACAATGGGGTTATGTGATTATTTTTAAATGAGAGGGAGAAAAATCACACAAGGGCCAAACCGCATTGAAAGAAAATGAAATTTACCATTTTTTAAAAGAGAAATGCTAGGTTTCATGAAAAGTTTTAAGAAAAACTATCATGAAAACTGTCTGCACTGTTAGATCAGATATGATCTCATGATCCAACGGTGCAGATAAATTTTCATGATGGTTTTCATAAAAGTTTTCATGAAACCTAGCATGACCCTTTTTAAAATAATGATTAACACGTATAAGTCTTGCATTGGTTGAATTTAAATGTAGATGAACAATCCTCAAAATGGTGGTAAAAATGTCCCCCTTTTACTTTCTTTCTTGAGTTAGCTTGTACTTGGGCATGTTAAAGCATCTCTAACAATGTTGAGCTCAGATTGTCTCTAGTGATTGTCTACAGTACAATTTATAATGCATTCAAAGCAACGTTGTTTTGAGATAATTTTTTTTATTTTTTTATTTGCTTGTACTCTTTCTTCATGCACAAAACTATAAATCAATTAAAACAAAAACCCTCTCTTTTCCAAAACACAACAAAAATTCACACAATCATACCCAAGTAAACAGGAAAAAAAAAACAGAAAAAAATAGAGTACAAAAATCCCTTACTTGGGAACTATATCCTTGAACATCTTCTCATCTAAGAACCTAAGTATGTAGAAAAACCAGTTCTCTACTCAACAACAACTTCTCTATCTTCAATTGAAGCCACAACAAAACTCAAAACCTCACTGATCAACCTAATTCAACTAATCAACCCATTCAAACACATACACATACAAAAAAAAAAAAAAGGGAATCAAAGTAGGGTTTCGATATCTGATCAGTCAAATAATCAAATCAAAATCAAATAAACAATTTACATGTTACACCTATAAGAAAAAAAATGAGATAAAGAGAATATTCGATGTGTATATCATTGATAGACTTGTCAATAGAGAAAAGTACATAGATTAAGAAAAGATTTTGCAAAAGATGTGAACAACAAGGGAGATGGGGTTCAGGTTTAAGGTTTATGACAACGAAGATGAGAAGGAAAAAGTGAACAAAGGAAGGGGGTGGGTTGGTTATTGTAGGGGGTCGTCAAAGGTGGTGTTAGTTGCAATGGCGGAATATAGTTTTGCTTCTTCTTCTTTTTTTGGCACTAAAACGATGTTGTTTTGGTGTACTACACAAGCACTATAGAGGATCTAAACTTAATAGTATCAACCAAAATAGTTATCCAAAATTGCACTTTATTACTTTATCTAGTCACTTTTTCAGTATACATTCCAGTAACACTCTTTACTTTAATTATTTACTTTTGAACTATTAATATAAAATATTGCTCGCTAGTTGTAATAAGTTTCTGTCACTATTTTCAAAGTAGCTAGGTGTCAGTGTAAGTAATAAAAATACATGTAACCATAATAATAATGCAGAATTGAATCTTGCAGGATCTTGAATTCAATACATCTCAAGAATAAAACGAACATACCTTTGTCAACCATTGAATTAGACAAGTTGAGAAAATACCTCTAATAGTTGAACCTTGAATTCTTGGCTCACCTTCTTCTCTATGTCTCTCTTAATTAGGATGACTATAGAACTTAGAGTGATGGAAAAATACTTATCTTAACAAAGGGGAGTCATCCATCCTTATATAGAGGAGAGAAGAGGGTCAAATAAACTCTATTAGAAGAATTCTCATCCATCAAGGTTTCCTTCTTATCTTAGAAGAATAATTATATTAAAATTCTAATTACTGAACTTTATCTCAAATATTGGCTTTATCTAAATGTGGAATCCAAATAAAATAAAACATGTAAAAAATATGTAGGCTATTGGGCCACACCAGAAAATAAATGGGGAAATTACTCACAGGTCCCATGTGGAACATGTGGATTCCATTTAATCCCATAACTTTTTTAGTACACCCAAAAGTCCTTTCCTCTCTCTCTCTCTGCTTTTTGCTTCCCTTCCTCTCTCGTTTTTTTTCTGCATTTTTCTCTCATCGTCTTTGTCATGGACGATGACCGGTGATCATGTCTTTCTCCATTGAACGGGGTTCACTGATAACCGCCAACCATCGAAATCAACTCGTGACTTCACTCTCACCGACGGCGAAGATAATATATTTTCGACGAAGAAGATGATATATTTCCGACGAAGAAGATAAGTGGATCTACTTAGATCTGATGTAGATCTACTCAGATCTACATCAAATCTGAGTAGATCTACATCAGATTTGGCTAGATCTAAACAAAAAATAATTGCCAGAGTACAATCCTCTCTCTACATCCGCCTTTCTTCTTCGATCTTTTTTTTTTTTTCTCTGCTATACACTTCTGTTTTTCTGTTCTAATGGAGAAAATTTTCGAATTCTGAACAAGTAGCTTTTGAGTTTTAGTTACAGGCGGTGAAAATTGTAAAATTTTGCAGTTTCAAATTTTTTTGGTGCTGGAATGAATCATGGTATAAAACTGTAAAATTTTACAGTTTCATAACATGTTTTTCAGTTTGATTAATAAGGATAAATGCTTAATAGATTTTTGTTTTGAAACTGTAACATTTTACAGTTTTAAAACTTACTTTTCAGTTTGATCACTATTTAGATATTATTTGCTTGAACCTTACAAAAATTGAAAAATAACATATGTTTTCCCCATTGTTGCTGTTTTTTGTCGTTTCATTTTTTTTCCTTTTAATTTATCAATATTTAACACATTTTGCTATGTTTTTTTTGCTATAATTTATCCATTTATTTTTTTTTTTCCGGCAATATTCTAGACATTCCGGTGAGTCTCTAGTAATGTTCTTAACGTCCAGTGAACGTTCTGAACATTCCGGCGACTTCCATTAACGTTCTTAACACTCCGGTGAACTTCCGGCGAAACTCCGGCGACTTCCCGGTGATACTCCGGCGACTTCCCGGCGATATTGAACATTTCGACGAGTCTCCGACGATCGTTTGACGGAAGTCCGACGGTAGTAAAATGTGAACAGTGTCTGTAAATTTAAAAAAAAAAAAAAGGATTTTTTGGTAACAATTAAAAATGTATTGGACTAATTTGTACAAGTGTTTTATTTTGGGATTAACTGGGTTTTGAACTTGGTACATGAGACTTATCAGTAAGTTCCCCAAAATAAATCCAACTTTCTCTCACTTGGCCCATTAAGCTGATTATGATGTAACTATGAGTTTTTTTTTTGTTTTTTTTTTATTTTTATTTTTCAAAGTATGCAATTTATAAAAATTTTGACTCATTGGATTCCATACTAAAAAAACTTTGACACGTGATTACGAAATTTTAAAAATAGCCAATAAGTTTAGATATATTAGAGACTATAATACTATGATTACTTTAGATCACCAATGTGAGTCATAACGGTTATATAACATTTATGTCATATTTCCTTCTATGCAGCACACCATCGATAACCTTCACTAACTCAGTCCATTATCGGGATATATAATTATTTGTTTGAAAGGCCCCTGTAATTTGTCTTGTTAAGACATTTCCTATTTATCAATATTCAAATTAATGTGTACACACACTTTTAGAAACAAGAAAAATAGAAACAAAATTATTGTAACAATCCCGACCCATGATTAACGTATAATCTATGATTAAGAAGGCTTAATAAGTAATTAAAGGGAAATTTTGTGTTAATTTCATGTGTGTTGCATTATTTGTATTTATATCTGTTTATCGTAGAAAGATCTGTTCATATTTATGTTTTGTCCTGCAAATTGAAAGCCTTATCGGCATTTGATTACAAAATTGACTTCTTTTATGCGTTATTTGGAATTTTTAGGAATCTATGGTAGGTTCAATTGAAATTCGATTCGAAGCGATTAATTAGATTAATTTGATGCCCATTTGATTAGCTTTATTTAAACTACCATTAGGTAAGCCTATATAAGGCCAATACACCTCTTAAATTCACTTCTTCATCACTTAATTTGCACTAGTGAGACCAAAACGTGAGAAAGAGTGAGAGACTAAGGAACTTGGGACCAAACTTGAGGTAGAGAAGGACATTGCTTGGAGATTTGAAGAATTACTCAAGATTTTGACGACTTGAAGCTCAATTGGGTAGCCTAGGTCACGCGCCACAAGACATTTGATTTGCCCATTCTGTTTGCTTGCCTTGAAGCCATCTGTTAATTGTGAGTAATAACTTTGTATAACTATGTTTAATTATAAGTATTTTCTAACTGATATGATATGATCTGTTCTTTGAAATGTTATTTTATGAAACGTGAATGAATGTCCATTTTTCTAAAATGTATTTGTGGCATCCCTAGTTCACGTGGCCCTCGCCTGGGGGTAACAATACCGTGGCTAATATGCATGTGGCCCTTGCCCGGGGGTAACAATACCAAAGCTTATATTCACCGGCCCTCGTCCGGGGGTAACAATACTGAGGCATATATTCACATGGTCCTCGCCTGGGGGGAACAATACCATGGCTACTTACGCGCAAGATATGGACCTTTATGGTCGTCGGTACCGACTATTTATATGGGTCTCAGGACTAAGTTGATATGATAGCTAATGGATGTACCATATATAACTATAACGATTTCCGAATAAGTATGTGAATCTGATTCTGTTTCTGATTTGAGATTTGAATATGTATAAGAATCTATTTCTGATATAAACTTTGTTTTCTAACTCTGAGATAGACATCATTCATTAAACTCTTTACCTTGTTATTATTCACTAGGCTTCCGTTCGCTCTATTATTTATGTATATAAGTGATCAGGCGTGTGGCCAGGCTCAGTGATGATCGCCTGGAGAGTTTTTGGTTAGCCAACCTTTGCGCCTCCCGAGGAGGTTCCATATGGTCATGTTTCTGAATGTTAAGGCTTTGTTTTCTTTTGAATTATGAACAAATTTTCTATTAACTGTATATTGGGCTAAGTCCCTTTTGGTTCTATCTATAATGAATATGACAATATAACGTCAGGTATATGTGTATAAAAGTTTTAAAAAAAATTATGTCCCATATAGGTCTGCACAGCTCAATGGACTATGTATGTTTCTATATTTGCTTCTGCGGCCCCTAATTATGTGTTATTCTATTCGGAGGCCTTTGGTAATCCAAGGATTACTGGCCGGTTACGACGCTAAATCTATAGGGGCGGGTTTGGGTCGTGACAATTATTATTGCGCAAATAGAGATTAACCATACACATCATGGGTTGCTTAAAAGACCCATCTTAATAACATGCTTTTTGTATGTCTTTGATGGCAATCCCTTTGTGAATGGATCAGCAATCATAAGAGGTGCTTAAGTTTTTAATTAACAATTGTTGTTTCTGGACTCTTTCTCTAACAACTAAGTACTTTACTTCCATGTGTTTGGAACCACTGGAGTACTTTCTATTCTTAGGGACGAAAATTGTTATGGTATTGTCACAATATATCTTCAGTGGCCTGGCAATTAAGTTAACAATACCAAGTCCTGAGATGAAATTTCGCAACCATATTATAGCCTCAAGGCATGCCACAAATTCAACCTCCATAGTAGATGAAGTAATAGTGGACTGCTTTACACTCTTCCATGAAATTGTCCCACTAGCTAGTAGAAAAACAAAACCTGATGTAGATTTTCTACTATCAAGGCAACCAGCAAAATCTGAGTCTGAGTATTCAATCACTTCCAACTGTTCTGATCTCCTATAGGTGAGTATATAGTCCTTTGTTCCCTAAAGACATCTCATAACCTTCTTCACTGTTTTCCAATGTTCCATTCCAGGATTACTTTAGAATCTTCCCAACATTCCAACTGCAAAACTAATATCTGGCCTGGTACATGTATGGGCATACATCAAGCTCCCTACTGCTAATGCATATGGAATGTCTTTCATTTGTTTTATTTCAAAGTCATTCCTTGGACACTATTTTTCACTTGATTTATCACCCTTCATGATGGGTGCATCATCGGCTGAACAAAACTGCATATTGAATCTCTCCAAAACACGATCAATATATCTATTCTGAGATAGTCCTAGCAATCCTCAAGATCAATCCCTAAAGATTTATATGCCAATAACATAGTTTGCCTCACCCATATCATAGTTTGCCTCATCCATATCAACCATTTTAAAGTTCTTTGAGAGATTTTCCTTAGTTTCATACAATAAGCCAAGGTCATTACTAGCTAACAAAATGTCATCCATATATAGCACCAAAATAATGAACTTACTCCCACTAACCATCAGATATATACACTGATCAATTGCATTTTCCTTAAATCCGAAAGAGGTAATGGTATCATTAAACCTTAAATACCATTGCCTAGAAGCTCGTTTAAGGCCATATATAGATTTTTTTAATTTGCAAGCTAAATGTTTTTTACCTTTCTTTGCAAATCCTTCTGGCTTCTCTATATAAATTTCTTCATCCAAATTCCCATTTAGAAAAGCAGTTTTCATATCCATTTGATGCAACTCTAAGTCATAATGAGCTACCAATGCTAGGATGATTCTAAGCGAATCCTTCTTAGATACTAGAGAGAAGGTCTCTTTATAGTCTATGCCTTCTTTTTGAGGAAAACCCTTGACAACAAGTCTGGCTTTAAATCGTTCGATATTGCCTTTTGCGTCGCAATTGGTCTTGAAGACCCATTTACACCCGACCTTTTTACAATTATTAGGCAATTCAACGAGATCCCAAACACTATTCTGTTCCATGGATTTTAACTCTTCATTTATAGCATTGACCTATTTAGTAGAATCATCACTATTCATGGCTTGTGAAAATGAGACTGGATCTTTGTTAATTCCAATATCAAAATCAGATTCCTGTAGATACACTATGTAATCATCTGGAATGGCAGGCTTTCTTTCCCTCTATATCTTCTCAAAACTACCGGTTGTGGTGGTTCTATACTATTTTCAATGGTGGTATCTTTATGAAGTGGTGAAACATGAGGTGATGATGTGAAGCCCCTGAAAAATGTATTCACTTTAAAGACTCTAATGTTTGAATTATTTTCTTAAAGCCCCTCAGTTCCTGGAATTATTTCGAATCTTGTCGATTAGCACTTTTATTTTTATTTTTATCGAAACAGGAATATCCTAGTCGGATTAGGTTCTGTAATAACCCCGATCCACAATTAGCCACTAATCGGTAATTAAGGATGTTAATGAGAGGATTAAAATAAATTATGGGATTATTATGGAATTTTACATGATTTTGGCCTCCTATCTGTTACGTGTAGAAATATCTGTTTGGATTTCACTTTAAGATGTAAATTGAAAGCCTTATCGGCATCCGAAATCGAAATTGATTATATCAACGTGTCATTTGGAAATTTTAGAACACCATGGCAAATTTTATTAGGAATTGATTCGGTTCGGTAAAAATCACATGTGATTAAATTGAACCTTGATGGGAACTAATTTGGATTAATTGAATTTCGCGCTAACCTGAATAAATTAAGGTTACTTATGTTTGATTTAAATAATGCATGATTGGTACCTGATCTAATCCTATTAATGATCCTAAATGTGATTGAGTGTATAATGTATTGAGGCATTTTGTGGTGTTGAGTGTAGGGGATTAAAACCCATGTGTGTGTGTTGGAAGTGTGCATGTGTGTGCATGTGTATGGTACTCAAAGTGAGGTGTGTATTGTGTGTATTCAGCTGAGTGAGGGGGTGTGGTGGGTTGCCTCTTTGGTCTCTTGTGTGAGAGAGAGAGTGTAACTAGAGAGTGAGAGAGTGAGCTCTTGAGGTTGAAGAAGAAGAAGGAAATTAGGAGGACCATCTCTCATTGTTCGAAATCAAGAAGCTAGGTAAGAGTCTAGAGCCTATTCTTTTGTAGACAACCTTCCATGCATCTTGTACTAAGAAATTGGTGAATCAATTACTGGAATTTGAAGTGAAGTTGGGTTTTTGAGCAAGAAAATGGCTTGTATGTATGTTTATGGAGGATCATACCTTGGTCATTCATGTCTTGGGTTTTTCTCTTGAAATCTTTGCATGCATGTAAGTTTTACTCATCATTTTCAAGAAATTATCATGTTTCATGTTTCAAAATTTCATGAGCTTATGGTTTTCATTGCATGTTTTGTAGAACAAAAGAAAGGAGTTTGAAAATCTTCCATGCATGAGCTTTGGAGTTCAAATTTGCTAAATCCATGAGTTTTGAGCTAAATGTTTGAGAGTGATCATGTAATTGTGTTTTAGAAAGGCCTTCCAAGTGTTTTGATCAAGCTTTGCATGAGTATAGCCATTAAAATCACATTTTGAAGCTCAAACCCTGTTTTGAAAAACCCAGAATTTTACAGTCCGCTCGAGCGAGGAAACCTGCGCTCGAGCGGAGAATGCGAGCTCTCAGTATTTTTTTTCAGACATGAGCTCTCCGCTCGAGCGACCACTTGGACGCTCGAGCGAACCCTTTGCATGTTGTCGATACGCTCGAGCGTAGGAGTTGTAGCTCGAGCGTGGATTTCGACCAACCAGTACTTTTTCCAAGTTTGCAGGTCGCTCGAGCGGAGGAAGTCACGCTCGAGCGGCCCCTCTCATTTTGCATGTCCGCTCGAGCGAGGAAGTCTACACTCGAGCGGGGACCTTATTTTCAGAAAATTTTACCAAGTGTTTCAAGGCATGTTTTGGCATCCTCATTGCATCTTAGGCATTCATAAGCCTTAATTAAGCCATAGTAATGAGGTTATGGATTAGAAACACACTAAGAAAAGAATGTACTAAATTCTGAGACTGCAAGTGTGTGTGTGTTTTAAGCATTGTGATAAGAAAGAACAAGAACCAATGTAATGAAAGCTAAGCCTTATTGGCCACTTGAATGTGTAATGATAAGACATGCTTGTGTTATGTATTTTGTGATTGTAGGTCAAGACTCGAGGATTGATTGACCGCTTACTGGAACCACTGTGAGTAATGTTATCGTAAAGATACGTTCATATGAATTATGTTCCAAATGAAATGTGATAAGCTATGATTTCTGATATGATATCTGTTTTACGTGAACGAACATCCCAAGTTTGAAATCTATTATGGCATCCATAGATAGTCCCAAGTCATGGGGGACGACATGAAAATGCGGGTCCATGACGTACAAGTAATTACGAGATCTAGTTAGCCACTTCATTGTGGTGATATGTGTTTAATCGGTATCCGGAACCGATTACTCTAGTTGGAAGACGTTCTGTGATGTGTTCTATGGGATGTACCATTATTATGTTCTGATATGATTATGCTATGATCTGTTTTCTCTTTATGATATGTTCGGATTTCGTTCACTAACCCCTTTACCTTAAGGTTATTCACTGGGTTTTAGCTCACTGTTTCTATATATATATATATATATATGTATAGGTGAGCATTCTGGAGTTCGAGTCTGAAGGCTTTTGCCTGGATCTGTGTTCTGTTGTCAGCCAACCATTGTGCCTCACGTGGAGGTTCCCGAAGCGTCCTGTGTTTAAGTTCTGTGGTTTTTGTTTATTTAAGACTTGATTTGATGTCGTTGGTTGTACTTAAAATACTGTAATGTGTGTGGGTATAATGTATGGTTGACTTCCAGTTATGTATATGAAGTTTTAAATATTCTATTTCATGTAAGTCAGCACAGCTCATTGGACAACTATATTTATGTATTAGCTTCCGCTAGCCCCTTAATCTTGTTCATCTGTTCAGAGGCCTTCGGTAATCCAAGGATTACTGGCCGGTTACGATGCTAAACCTACAGGGGCGGGTTTGGGTCGTGACAGGTTCCTTAGCCTAATTTAGTATAATTCTACATAAGTAAGGTCCCAATACATGAATTTAATTCCAAGCCCTCACTCTTTATTTAAATTCAAAATTTACCTCAAAAACTAGTACATGTACCCTTATACTATAAGTGCCATCAATCAATTGAAATATATATATATATATGTATACATTGAGGAATGTGCCCCTAGTACCTAAATTGATTAAAAAAAATAACCCCATCACCCTTCCCAATGGCCGGCCATCCTAGGGAGAAGTAAGAAGTCAATTTTCAAGATTTATGATCATGGCATTCTAGAAAACCCAAAACCTAGCACCCTAGACCTAGGATGTTGTTTCCAATACTAGTTTCATTTCAACTAGGAATCAACTAGATGTTGCCTAATCCTATGATTAAGCTCCCTAATCACTCCTATCCCATTAGACTCCAAGCAAATCCTAACCTTTCCATCCATTTCCAACTAGTGGGCTTTTATGTCCTTTTACACCAAAAATTGCCTATAAATACCACCATTCCCTAGCTTGGCAAGCACAAACAACACACTCACACACACACATTCGGCTAGAAGAGAGGAAGGAGAGCAAGAAAGCAGTCTTGAAAGGAAGAAGAGCAAGAGAGAAGTCTTGAGAGGAAGAAGAGAGCCATCTTATTCAAAGCTTAGCAAGTAAGCCACAACACAACCTTCTCTTTCATTTTCCTTTTTCAAATACATGTTCTTAAGGGTTCTAAATAATGTTTTCAGATGTGTTATTGATGAGTTACTTGTGTTAAAAATGCTAAGAGTTGAGCATTGATTCTACCTCTCTTGTATTTTCCCCATTTCGACACAAAACCATCTTTTTTCCATACCAATCTCTCAAACTTTCCAAAGGCACACTTTCAAGCAAATTTTCTGAGTTTAATATATGTTAGTTAGCATGTTTTCATCACAAAAGAAACAAAAAAATTTCCCTTAGTGGACCCATTTTCTCATAAATCTTCTTGTTTTGGGCATTGTACCTTAGAATCTGTTTTCGCAGCCCACTTTCAAAACTTCTAGAAAAATGTATAAAATTATTCTGGGCCTCTATTTTATTTCAAAATCTTCCTTAAGGAGTTAGCTTTCAACTAAAATTGGTCTCATTGAAAAACAGTGAGCGGTTTGCAAGAAAATCAAATTTTCGTAACGGTCGACGAATCTGGACAGTGCTGGGGTGTTTTCTAAATAACTTAAAATCTAGAAAAGCTATCCCATTTCCAAAATATGTTCTGGAAACTAGTTTAAATTCTCTACGAACCATAGGAAGGCCAAGTCCAGTGAAAAATCTAAAATAGTCCTTTCATTCTAATCCTTATGTGATATTGAATCTGGAAATTTTGTTGTGTATGGATGTTTTATGCTCTTGTGTTCGTGAAAATGCTTACTAGCTTATGATCATATCTTGGCATGATATTATATGTGTTATGGTTATGTTCTTTATCTTCCTGATCTTAATGATGCATGCTTATGTGGACATTATTATCTTGTTAAGTTGTTTAACCTTGGCTTAAAACATTTAACTCAACGGAAAACTAAATTAGGATGGTATTGGGTTTTCGATCTCTTAAGTAGTAAAAAGATAATAATGTGTGATGTATGGATTGTTGGGATGCATTCCCTATTTGGAAGTTAAAGTCTTGCACAAGTGATTTTCGGAACCCTTGAACGGAGCGGTTGTATTCGGACTCTAGGTGGTTTGGTGTGAGGAGGGATTCGGGCAAGGCCCTATTTTACCGTCTCTTTTGAGGCCCTGCGGTTGGCGCTACGCGGTATATAACCGTTGGTAGGCATCCGAGGTTAGTTCTGCAACAAAGCAGCAAAAGAGGGGACATACCGAATAATCCGCGTCCGATTCTTGTGGTTGGGAGGACGAAATCTCTTTGGGGGATTTCTAGTTTAGTAACATCTAACTTATAACCCTTTATTTATTCATTTGAGTATCATGCTTTATTACTTGATGTTATATTGGTGATTGTGTATTGGACTGGGGAAAAAGGGACAGGGTGTGTGTATGTTTATTGGGCATTCAAAGCTCACGACGTATCATGCCAGGTGACGAAGAGGAACTTATAGCTGGAGACGACGAGCCTGAAACCTTCGAAGACTTTTGGCTATCTTAGGAAAGTTAGAAGTTTCTTTTTGATATTTTGTAAGACTCATGTGAAGATTTAAACTTTCTTTTGGGATGTAATGTAATGGAACAAGCTTTTGAATTAAGTATATTCATGGTTGTTATGTATTTATATTCTACGTATATGTATGAACCTTATCGTTGCTTATGAGACATTGTGTCAATACCTTTTAAGATCTGTTAAAAGGGTAGTGCGTTGCTTAAGAAAGCTGGACTTAGAAGGAAGGCTAATTTGACTCCTCTGGCGATCTGGGATCTTACTTGGTTATTGACCATAGGACTCATTAGTGACTCTCCCTTGACTGCAACCAATAGTGTAGAATCGGGGCGTCATAGATGAAGGATTTTCATTATGTTGTTCGTTTCCCTCAACCTGTGGAATAATATGAGGAATAACAATTTTTTAATAAGGGTCAAATATTGGCACATCCACCCTAATTTCCTCGAAATTCACCACTCGTGTTTTCTCACTCCCACTAATTTCACCATTCTCTAGGAATCTAGCATTACCAGTCTCCATTATCCTCGTGCTGTGATTAGGACAATAAAATTTGTACCCTTTAGACTTGTCTGGATAACCAATGAAATATCCAGATATTGTTCTTGAGTCCAACTTTTTCTCTTATAGATTGAAGATTCTTGCCTCTGCTAGACAACCCCAAATATGTAAGTGTCTCAAACTAAGTTTTCTACCAATCCATAACTCAAAAGGAGTTGATGGGACCGCCTTACTAGGAACCCTATTTAAGATATACATTGTAGTCTTTAAAGCTTCACCCCGCAGTGAAATGGGTACAATTGAGTAACTTAACATACTCCTAACCGTATCTTTAAGTGTAAGATTACGCCTTTCAGCAACTCCATTTTGCTGTAGCGTACCAGCCATTGTATATTAAGTACGAATGTCTTTCTTTTCTAAGAATTTAGCAAATGGGCCAGAATTTTGGCCTGACTCATCATATTTACCATAATATTTACCACTTCTGTCTAATCTCACTATTTTAACATTTCTAGCAAATTGTCTCTCGACTTTAGTTATGTATACCTTAAGGATGTTAACAGCTTGAGACTTTTCACGAATTAGATACACATATCCATAACGTGAGAAATCATCTATAAATGTAGTGAAATATTTTTCACCACCAAGACATGGGATATTGAGTGGCCCGCAAATATCTGTATGAATTATCTCAAGAAGCTCATTACTTCTTGTAGCACTTTTCTTGGTGTGTTTGGTTTGTTTTCCTTTAATGCAATGCACACATATCTCAAAATCAGTAAAGTCTAGTTTTTCCAAAATCCCATTCTTCACCAATTTTTCAATTCTATTTCTAGAGATATATTCTAATTGTCTATGCCACAAGATTGAGAGTTTTTCATTAATTAGACCACGTTTTAAACCAATATTCGAATGCAGAGTTACTAATGATTGTGCAAACTCATGATTTAAGGCAATTTTATATAAACCATCACATAAATTACCAAAACCAATCATTATTGAATTAAACATTAAATTGAGTTTTCCACAACTAAATAAAATTGAATATCCAACGCGATCTGATTTGGATAACGAAACTAAATTCCTAGTAATTGAAGGAACATAAAAAGTCTCTTCTAGATCCATCTGATGACCTGTCTCTAAGATCAGTCGATAGGTTCCTACAGCTATAACTTCGACTTTGAGACGGTTCCCTACATAGACAAATCTTTCACTTTCCTTTAATAATATTTTATTAAATTTATTCGGTGCCATGGTTTTACCCACACACCATACTTTTGTATATATATTTATTAAATATTTTATATATTATTATATTATATGAGGATACTATTCCTCCTCTGAAAAATTCACTACACTTCCATCGTGTGCTTTTTTGTTTTAGACCCGCTTTGGTCAAATTATGTTATATATTTGGCCTGCTAAAATTTATTTTATCAGTCCATTTATTTTGTTATTTTATAATTTAAATGCTTTTGTGTGTTTTTACATATTTTTTTGGGTATTTGTACATATATTTATGCTAATTATACATTTTATATATTATAATATTATAAAGTTACTATGCACCTTTTGAAAATTCACTCCTCTACCATTTGAAGTTTTGTTTGTTTGTGAGCTTATATTGCCTATAAAAGAGCAAGTGATGGAGAGATCAAAGGGGGCTGAGAGAATTGAAAAAGAGAATCGGAGAAGAAAAAAAAAGAAGTGGTACGAGAGAGTTTAAGAGAAAAAGAATCAGAAAGAAGGAAAATTACTTTTTGAGAGAGAAAGGGAAAATAAAAATATTTTCTTAGATATTTTTATTTCTATTTCATCAATACACCATTCAAAAACTAACCACTAAAGCTGTAATTCCAATTTTTAGACCGAGAATTGAGGACACATTCCTTAGACTTGAAGGTAATCAAAAGGAAGTTTGTGAATCAAAAAATTTATCATTTCCCCGAAAGGTGAGTTTTCGCAAACTTTCATTTAATTTAAAAATGTGATATAATTTATTTAAATACTTCATTTACTACTTTTCATAACTTTTTTTTTTATCGCTTTAATGGGAAGGTTGCACTACCCATATATCTGCTGTAAATTACTTTTTATATAATTGTTTTACCATTAATGGGAAGGCTGCACCACCCACATCTCTGTTGTAAATTACTTTTTTTTTATATAATTGTTTTACCATTATAATGGGAAGACTGCACCACCCACATATCTGTTGTAATTTATTTATTTTTATATAACTGTTTTACTGCTTTAACGGGAAGGCTGCACCACCCACATATCTGCTGTAATTTAAATATTGTATATAAACTGTTGTAATTTATTACTTTAAATAATTTACCCCACCGAATGAATAGTAACCTCCGGCGGTGAATAATAACCCCGACGATGAATAGTACCTCCGGCGATGAATAGTAACTGTGAACGAAAAATGCCCGGTAAGATGAATAACGATAAAAAATGGTTAATAGTAATTATTGTGGTGAATAGTACTATCGGCAATGAATAGTGCCCCAGGATGAATAGTGCTCCCGCAAAATAAGTTTCCCCAGGCAGAACGGAGCAGTCCTCCCGTGTCAAGTAGAATATTTTCTGGCAATCCCCAAAGCAGATCAATTTTCTTTTATTTTATTTATTTTTATTTTGAGTGTTTTGCGAGGTTTTTATTTTGTTGTAATATTCCCTTCTCTCTCTCTTATTTGGTTTGTAATAATTTATTCAAAGTATTGTAATAATTCCCCGCCCCGCTTCTTTCTATCCCGTTCTTTTACTTGCTTTCTTTATCTGTGAATATGCATCATATTTCGTCTTTCATTATATCCATACTTTGCATCCATGTTTCATGCATCTTGATTCAGCTAATTTTGCATTTGTGGATTTAATTAATTTCTATGTGATTATGTGCGCTACCTTATGTTCTTGAGATGATTCACATGTCATATCTTAGAAGCCGAATCTTTAGTTGCATCTCATGAGTGAATTGCATTAGGATTTTGTATATAAGATCATGTATATTTTACTAACTTTGTTTTGTAGCTTGTTCACGAGACGTTAAACATGTAAGTTTTTATACTTTAGCATCCTATTTGTGTGTGTTTTTTCTTACTATGTTTAGCATTCTACCATAAGGCTATTTGCTTATGTGATATAACTGTATGAATGCTAGTGGATGGAGGTTGTGTCGCTTAATTTGGAATGATGTTGATTGTTCATGTTTGTAAACTCAATTTATTTGGGTTATACATCAAAACTCTTTCAAAATACATGAAATCAAATTGTTCCAAAATGAATGGCACAGTCTATACTTGTATGTTTCACATAGTTAATTTTAAGATTTATTAAATAATCAGAACATGAATATATAAAGAAAATAAAATTTATATCATGGTTAGTAAAGGCCGATCTTTTGATCGGGTGAGTGGAGGTGCTCAATTAATGACCTTTCCCTCTCATACCTAAGGTTCCGAACTGAGACAACTTTTGTTACGACGAACAATGACCTTGGCACAAGTCATGGGTTTCCTAATTTTTCAAAAATATTAGATGGTGACTCTGAGATCTGATGACACAGTCCATTTCTAGCAAAAGGTTTTGCAATAAAATGGATTTTCTAAAAGTTGCCAAATATAGACTCTCATCTATGTTTCACATTGCACTTGTGAGACTATATCAAAGAGATCTCGGGAGTCCAAACTGTTTAACGCGCGTGGGTACTCCCCGGGCATGTTACAGTCACATAAGTCTTTCCTTTGGGCAAAACTTAGGTGTATCTATTGTCCACTCGTCAAGAATCACTTATGTAGGTCTAAAGTAATTTACGCAACTTTTCAGCTAGTCATGTTACCTTTGGGTATTCAATTCTAATCTGTCAAATTACATTAGTTACATTACCCTACCCAATTCATAATTATTTGAAAATGACTCTCCTTTGGGCTAGTCTCAATCTTCTAGTTATAACTGCAATTGAGAATATTATCGACCTTAATGTTACCATTTTAACAATTCTTTTATGTAGTTCTATATTCATAAGTTTTATAAATCTATGCCACTTTAGCAGCTACTAAATCAGTAAACCCTATGAATACGGAACTAACCAACAATATTCTCTATTAATTTGAGTTATTTAATTATCATTAATTCAATAACTATTTTAGTAAAATCACTATTTTATGATTTCTAGAATTTCTTTTATGTGATTGCAATTACCAATATGATAATGATAATAACTCTAAATGAACATGAATATATATATATATATATATATCAAATTATGCAATAAGACAATCATGAATATCTCATATAATGGTCAATAAGAATTACACCTAATATGCGTCATATAAAATTTTCAACAATTATAAAATATATACATACAACAAAGTTTACTGGTAATCACCTTACTTATGAATAATAGTTACCGATCACAAGATGGTTCACAATGTCAAACGTTCTAGAAATTTTGAAGTCTTCTATTTTTATATAAGAAGAGATTGCTTTAATTTAAATCAAATCTCATAAAATATTATTATTTAACAAACTATTCGAGGATTACGATGCGGTGGTGTATAGGATAAAAAATTCAAATTACTTTAAAATATTTGAAAAACTCCTCTACAGGTAACCAAGAAGCAACAAACATAATGGAATAACAACTCACGATTAGCGTAAAAGTTTTACTACGGAATTTTCATCAACAATATATACATTTGATGATAATAATAATTATAAACATTAGATATTTAAATTCCAAGGTGTATTGATTCACAAAACTAAGACTCTGATACCACATGTAAGTAATTAAAATACATGTAACCATAATAATAATGCAGAATTGAACCTTGCAGGATCTTGAATTCAATACATCTCAAGAATAAAACGAATATACCTTTGTTAGCCATTGAATTAGACAAGTTGAGAAAATACTCCTAATAGTTGAACCTTGAATTCTTGGCTCACTTTCTTCTCTCTGTCTCTCTTAATTAGGATGACTATAGAGCTTAGAGTGATGGAAAAATACTTATCCCAACAAAGGGGAGTCACCCATCCTTATATAGAGGAGAGAAAAGGGCCAAATAAACTTTATTAGAATAATTCTTATCCATCAAGGTTTCATTCTTATCTTAGAAGAGTAATTATATTAAAATTCTAATTACTGAATTTTTTTCTCAAATATTGACTTTATCTAATTGTGGAGTCCAAATAAAATAAAACATGTAAAAAATATGTAGGTTATTGGGTCACACCAAAAAACAAATCCAACAGTTAGCAGCTTGACATTCAAAAGTTGGTGGCCTAACATTTGGTGGCACCTTACACCTATGTCAGACCTAGACCGTGACATGCGGAAGGCATACCAAAGTGACAAGGAGGGCATTGAGTTGTGTCGTTAGGCGGCAACACTCAACCCTTGCCCAAAGTTCGTATATGTTATTACCAATTCTATTATGTTTATATGATGTTGTTGACATTTTGAAATTATGCTCCATGTAGACAAATAATTCAAAATCAAGTTTTTTTGCCAATTTTGTTAACACTTCCAAATTTTGTTTCAATTTGACAAATTGCAAATAGCAACAGTAGCAAGCTGCCTATCAACAAAATTAGTCATACGAAGCTGTTATAAGATTTTAAAATGTTAAAATTGCTACAGTTTCCTTAATTTTTTTAAAAAAATTTAATTTATATATATTATTGAATCATAGAGATGGATTTGCAACAAGATGACTATTTCACCAATCTTTTACAAGAAATGCCCAACCTTAATGATTATCTAATGGAGTCTCATTAGTTAAAGTAAAATACTCATGTATTCACCTAAGAGTAATTTCCTAGTGAAATTGAATTTTTTTTAAGAAATCTCAACGTAAGGAAACTTCACGATAAAAAATGACAAACTCCTATTGACGTGGCTTAATAGTACTTTGTACGTAGTACAAGAGAATGAGCAAGAATGGTGTATGTGGGGGCCGGATATTGGGAGATGTAAATAAGCCGAATATATGGACCAGGAGAGTCGAATTGTGCGACGATATTCGGCTCTATTTCGCCAAGTAGCCGGTTGAGTAAGGGGCCGAGCAGAAAACGGTTTGCAGTTAAAGAAGCCAAATAAATAGTTATACGGCGAATTGAAAGTGGGCCCAATCCCGAGGCCCAAGAAAGAAAAGATATAAATAGAAGAACATCAGCCAGAAAGAGGTATGTGAGAACCATTACACTTAACTTAACATACAAGTAATTCAGAGAGTAGAAACTGACTTGCCCGTCGGAGTGCTAATTCCGGCACCCCCGACCGGAGTGTTAATTCTTTTTTAGGTGGCTAACTGAGGATCACGAGCGTCCCCCAGGATCAAAAGAGTATTTTCAAACCACTTCTCCACAATTGGCGTCGTCTGTGAGAATACTCAAATACATCCATGGCAGGCGTAACGGAAGACCCTCCGATAGTCACTGATGAAACCACGCAGAGAGACAACCTCACTCCAACAAACATGCTTGGACCGGAGACTATCCTTGCAAGACGCGCTTTGAACTTCGCCTCACCCTCAACTTCAGAGCATGAGGCAATGCAAGCGATCATGGAATAAGCGAAGCAAAACGAACAGAGGTTGGAGAACATGATCGCCGAGAACGAACGTCTCTGTCAGGATTTGGCCTTGGAAGTGGCAAAGTCCAAACAAGCTATACGCCAAGATCCGGAATGACCTCTGAGGGCAGGTGGTCGACGACCTCGAGCTCGACAACAAGACACTGATAGCGACTCCGACTCATTATCCCCGGAGCCCAAGAAGAAGGGACGACCCGAGACTTCCAGTTCCTCTGAAGAAAATCCACGTATAAGACATAAGCGCAGAAGAAACAGTTCAGATGAGGAAGACCAGCATGATCCCTTTGGGCGACAGATCGCAAGGGCGGTTCTGCCCAAAAAGTTCAAAGCTCCGTCGTTCACTCTCTATGATGGAAAATCAGACCCTACCGATCACATCCATCACTACAAGCAAGCCATGACATTGCATGCAGACGACGAGGCCCTCATGTACCGAATATTTCCCAGCAGTTTGGGACCATTGGCTGTCAGGTGGTATTATAAACTGGAGCTGGCTTCGATCAAAAGCTTCTATCAATTACAAAAATCCTTCAGGGCCAGATTCATCACCAACGAGGTCCAGCCGAAACAAGCCGACTCTCTCTGGACAATGCAGATCCAGCCAGGAGAAACACTAAGAGCGTATTCGGCGCGCTATTGGTAGTGCTTTAATCTTGTCGCTGACGCCTGCAACGACTCTATGCCCATTACTGCCTTCAAAATGGGTTTGCATCCTGATAGTGCTCTCCGCAGTTCCTTGACTAGAAGACCCCCCAAAACAGTCTGGTCGTTGATGAAGAAAGTTGAGGAATACTGCAAAGTGGAAGATGACGCCTTGCGAGTTAAAGCCGAAAACGTGGCCAACAAGCTGGCCCCTTCTGAAATTGCTCAGCCAATAAATTCTGTACCACCTCAGAGCCCTAAACCACGGCATCGGGCTCAACGAGACAAGAGACGGGATTCCCGTCGATCAAACGACCAATGCTCCTACCGAGCAAATGAACAACTGCAAGTTGATAGCAGGCGCACGAGGCGCGCCGACAAAAAATATACAGTTGACAGAGCCGATCAGCGCAGTTATGTCCAAAGTCCAACACATTCCGTTCTTCAAATGGCCGTCCAAAATGATGGGACCTCCCGACACGAGAAGACGGGATAGACGGTGTGAATATCACAAGGACTATGGCCATGATACTGAGAGTTGTTATGCCTTGAAGGATCACTTGGAGGAATTGATGCAAGATGGTCGGCTACAACAGTACGTCCGAAAAAGTAACTCAACCAAAGCAATAGCCTTAAGACAGGATTCCCCTCCACTCGGCGTGATCCACATGATATACAGCCTGCCAATGTCATCCGCGGTACATACGATTCAATCAAATCCCGACCCTCAAAATCAACTCACTCCGGCTAAACGGCCCCATGAAGCTGCGAGCATTGCTTTTGATGATTCAGATTTGGCCAGAGTGACACTTCTCCACATCGATCCCTTGGTAATTGAGTTACGCGTAAACCGATTCACAGTTGATCGCGTACTGATTGATCCGGGGAGTACATCAGAGGTTATGTACTACAAGACATTCACCAAACTTGGCTTCTCCGAATCGGATCTCTCTCCGGTCCCTTATCCACTATTCGACTTCAATGCCAATCCAGAGTACCCGTTGGGGAAAATCACACTACCCGTTCGAGCGGGCTCCCGAATAGTGGATGTAGAATTCTTGGTCGTCAAGCTGCCATCGCCGTACAATCTCATTATGGGGCGAACTTGGTTGCATACCATGCAGGCCGTGCCGAGTACGTATCATCAGCTGCTACGCTTCCCGACAGAACGCGACATTGAGCAAATCCGTGGCTCCTATAAATCAGCACAAGTATGTTATCTCCTCGCTGGAAAGACGCCAAAGGAGTTGCAAGTGAATTCCATTGAGGTGCCGGATCGGGAGAGCCTCGACGATGTTGGGCGGCTCCTAAATAAAAAGGCCACGGAAGGCCTAGACTGAGTTGAAATCAACGGAAGCCCAGACAAGTTCTTCATGGTTGGTGCCTCCTTAAATCAAGCCGACAGACAGCTACTAATTTCTTTCCTGCTCAGCAACCTTGATGTATTTGCGTGGACTCCATACGAGATGTCGGGTATAGATCCGTCCGTTTCACAGCACTGTTTGAATGTTGACCCTAAGTGTAAGCCGATCATTCAGAAAAGCCGGCGGTCAGTCGCAGAGTACATTGCCGCCGTTGTTGAGGAGGTTGACAGGCTGCTTGACACCGGGGCAATCAGGGAAGTGACCTACCCTACATGGCTCTCTAATACAGTAGTTGTGAAGAAGAAAAATGGGACTTGGCGAGTGTGCGTCGATTTCACGGACTTAAACAAAGCCTGCCCCAAGGATTGTTTTCCCCTACCCAGAATTGACTAACTTGTAGATGCGACGGCACGCCATCAGCGTATGAGCTTCCTCGATACCTACAGAGGCTACCATCAAATCGCCATGCATCCAGAGGACCAAGACAAAACTGCATTCCTCACCCCAAGAGGAACCTACTGCTACAAGGTTATGCCTTTTGGGTTGAAGAATGCAAGGGCAACCTACCAAAGACTGGTCACTGCCATGTTCAAGGAGCAACTCGGCCACACTATGGAAGTGTACATTGACGATATGGTGGTCAAGTCCAAGGAAGAGTAGAATCATATAGCCGATCTGGAAGAGACATTCGGCATTCTACGTAAATACAGAATGTAGCTGAACGCTTCCAAATGTGCGTTTGGGATCGGCTCTGGCAAATTCTTGGGTTACATTGTCAACCACCGAGGAATTGAAGCCAACCCAAGGCAAATCACAGCAATCCTAGAACTCGGCTCCCCTCGATCAGTCAAGGAAGTTCAGAAGTTAATGGGGATGGCCGCCGCACTCAATAGGTTCATCAGTCATTCCACAGACCGCTGCCAACAATTCTTTCATACACTATGGCAGGGCAAGGCTTTTGAATGGTCTGCCGAGTGCGAAGCTACTTTCAACAACCTCAAGACCTACCTCCAATTAGTTCCACTATTGACAACACCTTCGATCGGTGATCCGCTCATTTTGTATCTAGCAGTTTCCGACCGGGCCGTCAGCGCCGTACTGATAAAGGAAGAATTGGGGGAGCAGCGGCCAGTGTATTATGTGAGCAAGGCAATGGTTGACGCCGAAACACGCTACCTTTCGTTGGAAAAGCTCATTCTGGCTCTTGTCATGGCAGCAAGAAAACTGATGCACTACTTCTAGGGGCATAGCATCGGGGTACTAACAGATTACTCCCTCCGATCAGTACTACGAAGTGCAGAAGCATCAGGACGCATTTCAAAGTGGGCTCTTGAACTCGGCCAGTACGATATTCAGTTTCTACCCAGAACCTCAATAAAGGGACAGGTGCTTGCCGATTTTGTTGCCAAATTCACAAGGGGTCTTACCGACTTCAAGTCTGATGAAATTCGATCTAAGCCGAACTGGAGAATTTATGTTGGGGACATTTGCCAGTTGGACTGTGATGGATCGTCCAATCAACGGGGCAGTGGAGCCGGAGTAGTAATCATGGCTCTCGATGGCGTAATAATTGAGCAGCCGTAAAGCTCGGCTTCGAAGCATCAAATAACGATGCCGAATATGAAGCCTTTCTAATCGGTCTGCGTAATGCACATCTTCTGGGTGCTCGGCGTTTGCTTGTATTTTGCGATTCAAAACTGGTGGTCAACCAGCTAAAGGGGGAGTACGCGGCAAGAAATGACCATATGGCGGCTTACATGAAAACGGCTAATTCCTTGCTGGCAAAATTTGACCATCATGAATTGAATCAGATAACATGTGATCAGAACACATATGCAGATGCCCTGGCTTGCCTAGCCTCCGCTATTAACTCAAAGATTAAACGGACCATCAAAGTAGGTTTCATCCCGGAGCCGAGCATTGACGCTTCGGAGGAAGTCCAGGTCAATGTCATAGAAGCTAGACCGAGTTGGATGGATCCCATTGCTGCATTCCTGTCTTCCAAACAGCTCCCAGAGGACAAGAAAGAAGCGCACAAGTTGCGAAACAAAGCCCTGCGATACTACTTGGATCTGTAAGGAAAGCTTATAAAAAATCACTTTATGGTCCATATTTGGAATGTGTGCATCCAGACAAAGTCGAAGAGCTTCTGACTGAAATACATGAAGGCAGTTGTGGCGCCCATTCCGGCGGGTGCTCTCTGGCTCATTGAGCCGCGACTTAGGGGTATTACTGGCCGATAATGAGAGCCGACGCTGAATGTTACGTGAAAAAGTGTGAATAGTGCCAGAAGTTCTCTCCTTTGACCCACCTGCTTGCTGAAGAGCTAAGCTCCATAACCAGCCCTTGGCCGTTCGCCCAATGGGAACTTGACATTGTCGGACCACTGCCTCGTACCCCGGGTAACAAGCGGTTCTTGATTGTCGCAACAGATTATTTTACAAAATGGGTAGAAGCGGAGACACTAACGCACATCCGAGATACCGACGTGAAGCGTTTTGTTTGGAGGAATATCATAACACGATTCGGCATTCCGAGAGCACTTATCTCAAACAACGGCACCCAATTTGATTGTGGCGTCTACCGAGAGTTGTGCAGTAAGTATGGTATCTGGCCTTACTTTTCCACGTCGGCTTATCCGCAAAGCAATGGTCAGGCTGAAGCCTCTAACAAATCCATCCTGGACGGCATCAAGAAGAGGCTGGAGAAAGCTAAAGGCAAATGGGTCGAAGAATTGCCGAGTGTGTTGTGGGCTCATCGAACTACGCCAAGGCGATCCACCAGGGAAACGCCGTTTGCTCTATTCTTTGGAACCCAGACAATCATACCCCTGGAGATCGGCCTCCCAACCTTGAAATCAAAAGTTTTTGATATGGGGCAAAACGACATGATGCTAGCCTTGGATTTAGTTCTGATTGAAGAACGAAGAGACCGTGCCCTTGCATCTGTGGCGCGGTATCAACAGCAGCTTGCTAAGTCGTATAATCAACTTGTTCAGCTACGCCGCTACACACTAGGAGAGTTGGTCCTGAAGAAAGTACTTCTAGCTGCCAGGAAACCAGCCGATGGAAAATTGGGTCCTAACTGGGACGGCCCCTATCAGGTCGCCTCGATCGCGGGAGTAGGAGCATATCGGCTAAAAGACATGTCTGGAAGGAGTCTTTCACGGCCCTGGAATTCAACGCATTTACATAAATTCTATCATTGACCCGACTTGTGGGGCTTGATACTTGTACATATTTCACTTTTGCAATGCAAACTTTCTCATTTCTTCATCGCGCCATTCAGTTCACAAGTCTCCGGATTTGGAGCCCTATCGGCGCGTGACGCCTTTGGGCCGACTAAGCCTCCAGATTCGGAGCGCCCTTCGTGGATATCACGATTGGCCGATAAAGTCTCCGGATTCGGAGCGCCCTTTATGGATATCACGATTGGCCGATAAAGCTTCTGGATTCGGAGCGCCTTTCGTGGATATCACGATTGGCCCATACAAGTCTTCGGATTCGGAGCGCCCTTCGTGGATATCACAATTGGCCGATTAAGCCTCCGGATTCGGAGCGCCCTTCGTGGATATCACGATTAGCCAAATAAAGACTCCGGATTCGAAGCCCCATTGACGCATGACGCCTTTGGGCCGATAAAGCCTCCGGATTTGGAGCGCCCTTCGTAGATATCACGATTGGCCGATTAAGCCTTCGGATTCGGAGCGCCCTTCGTGGATATCACGATTGGCCAAATAAAGACTCCGGATTCAGAGCCCCATCGGTACATGACGCCTTTGGGCCGATAAAGACTCTAGATTCAGAGCCCCATCGGCGCATGACGGCTTTGGGCCGATAAAGCCTCCGAATTCAGAGCGCCCTTCGTAGATATCACGATTGGCCAAATAAAGACTCCAGATTCGGAGCCCCATCGGCGCATGACGCCTTTGGGCCGATAGACTCCGGATTCAGAGCCCCATCGCCGCATGACGGCTTTGGGCCAATAAAGCCTCCGAATTCGGAGCGCCCACGATTGGCCAAATAAAGACTCCAAATTCGGAGCCCCATCGGCGCATGACGGCTTTGGGCCGATAAAGACTCCGGATTCGGAGCCCCATCGGCGCATAACGCCTTTGGGCCGATAAAGACTCCGGAATCGGAGCCCCATCGGCGCATGACGGCTTTGGGCTGGTAAAGCCTCCGAATTCGGAGCGCCCTTCGTGGATACCACGATTGGCCAAATAGACTCCGGATTCGGAGCCCCATTGGCGCATGACGTCTTTGGGCCGATTAAAGCCTCCAGATTCGGATGGCCTTCGTACAAGCCGTATAAACAAAGGCTGAAATATGCAAATATTCAAAATGGAATAGTTCAAGCCGCATAAACGTAGTCTAAAACAATTAGAAAGGGAAAGTATACTAAACAACCAGATCAGCCAATTGACATGAAGTATACTAACACAATCAGAAAGTATGCTAACAATTGAAAACACTTGAAATAGACAATGTACTATTATTTAATTAGCTAAAAATTGCATGAATT
Organism: Camellia japonica; assembly: GCA_030407325.1. Classification (NCBI taxonomy): domain Eukaryota; kingdom Viridiplantae; phylum Streptophyta; class Magnoliopsida; order Ericales; family Theaceae; genus Camellia; species Camellia japonica. The sequence goes on along the minus strand of JAPPVO010000010.1, from coordinate 42,633,518 downwards.
TTGCATTACAATGCCTACAATGTCTACTTTTACACGGCTTCTCTCTCATCGTCACTATTTTCGACTTTAAAGGCGGAGAAAGGAAAGTGATCACGTTGGTACCGCGACAACGCCGAATCAACACCTTCTGCTGAGAGAGCCTTCGCGGCTTGAAGTGCCTTGATCCAACCGTGCCTAAAGCCCCAGTTCTCGCATCGGCAGACCTCATCTGCAAGTTTCTCTTTGGTTTTGTCGATCCCAACCTTCTGGTCTGCATGGAAACCTTGTTCATAACCCATGGCCCTCGCATTTTCTACGGCAAACATGCTTGCCGTACCTTGGTCAGCAATAGCGTGACTTAACAGCCGTTGGGTCACTCTCTCCTCCACGACCGGGTTAGATTGACCTGCCGTACGCGGCTCGGTGGCTTGAGCCTTCCTAAGCTCCTTAAGCTCACGCTTGGCCTTCTCCGCGTGAGCCTCCAAACTGCGGATTCATTCGTCTTTCTTCTCTATTTCCCGCCGCGCGGCGCGCAGACGCATGCTGACTTCATAAGTGATGTACAGTCCCTTCACCACCCTATGGATGCCTTCTCGAAATACTTCGAAATCTTGTCGTCCAACCATCGACTGCTAGACTTCCGGTGGAAAGATCTGTCGAGCGAACTCGACTGCTACAGCTGGATTGCTAACGATGGAATCCACCTCCGTCATCGGTTTATTCCCCACAAAAATCACAAAACTCAACGGTCGTGGTGTTGCGTCGGGCTCGTTTCTTGGTCGCGGTTGCGGGGAGCTTCCCCGTTGCTGTTTTTCTTTTCAAGGTGATCTGCTTCGACGACTTAGGGGTTGACGTTTTTCCCGTTCCTTGGACGTTCTACCTCCCGTACGTATAGGTTCGCTACTGCGATTCATTGCAGTGTCTAGTTCAGCCAATGTTCGTCATTCTCCTCTGCTGTTGAAGAACAGTCTGTTTGACATTTGCACTTATCCCAAGCTAGTTTAAATCGAGTCTGAATAAGAATAAGTGGAATCACTGGCGCGAACTCACCCCATTTACCCTTAATGTATGCAGCGCCCCCGAGGCGACGTCATTAATTCTAAACGCCAAAAACCAGATGCCGATCGGATCATTCCATGAACTAGTACTATTCGGCTTCTGAAGCTCATGCACTGGCTGGGGCAAGGGCATATTTATTAATCTGATCGGCCAATAATCTAAACCCAATGCTGATCGATTTATGCCACAACCATTCCATGAACTAGTCCTATTCGGCTTCTGAAACTCATGCACTAGCTGGGGTAATGGCAAATTTATTAATCTAATCGGCCAAGTATCTAAACCCAATGCCGATCAATTTATGCCGCAGCCATTCCATGAACTAGTCCTGTTCGGCTTCTGAAACTCATGCATTGGCTGGGGCAAGGGCAGATTTATTAATCTGATCGGCCAAGTATCTAAACCCAATGCCGATCAAGTTATGCCGCAGCCACTCCATAAACTAATTATATTCAGCTCCTGGAGTTCATAAATTGGTTGAGGCAAGGGCAGATTTACTAATCTGATCGGCCAAGTATCTAAACCCAATGCCGATCAAGTTATGTCGCAGCCACTCCATGAACTAATTATATTCAGCTCTTGGAGTTCATAAATTGGCTGAGGCAAGGGTAGATTTACTAATCTGACCGGCTACATTATTAAGTCGCCTAATTATCTACTCGTCACGTATACACGAATGCTTCATCCAAAGAAGCAAAAACAATACAATCCATCAATAGAAACATTAAGCATAAGTAACAGCGAAATACAAGGGAAATTTTCATTAGTAAAATTAGGCACAGACTGTAGCCATTTTACATGTGAAAACTACTAGATAAAAAGCTAAAACAAAAATTACATTCAAATACTAAAACAAAAAGCTGTAACATTAAAAGCTATAACATTACATTCAAAACCCTAAAACAAAAACTACTGTCGCCCTCATCAATCCTCGGAGTCAGACTCTAGCGGCTCAATATCCACTTGCTCATATGGAATTAGCATAGCCAATGTCACATTAACAGCAGCAAGGGCTTTGAGCCAGCCGTGTTTGAATCCCCGATTCTTGAATTTGGGGACTTCTTCCACGTAATTGGCAAGGGCAGCGCTTTGCCCAGCATCATACGCCTTCTTAGTCTCAAAGTCGGCCACTTCTTTCGCCGCATTTGATTCTGCTAAGTTCGCCTCAAGTTTGGCGATCGCCTCTTGGGCTAACTTGAGCGTAGCTTCGCTCACAGTAGCCTTCTGATCGGCTGCCAATCTGAGCTGGTCTGCGTCTCTGGCCCTCTCCATCTCGGCCTCGGCCCTCCCAGCTTCCATTTTCGCTCTTATCGCTTTGAACTCGGCCCGACTCCTTTGGCCCTCAACTTCGGATTGTAAACAGCCAATTCGTTCGATGGTGTCGTGCTGGCGACGACCTATGTCGGCTATCCTTCCGACCGTCTGCAAAACAGGAGATTAAAACCAAAATATATGCATAAAAGGGAAAGACAAGATCAAGATACTTACCAGACGAGCCGATTGAGCGGCTAACGCTATTGCCAAAAGGTCTGGTTCTGAGCGAAAAGTTGCCCTGTCAGATGGCAATGAAACCGATGAAGCCATTCTCAGCGCCACGGCTGGATCTTTGATAGCCAACGCGTCAGAGGAGATCGGCATATTTTTTATCTTTGGTTGAACCACAAAAGGCACAACCGTATCCGACTTCTCCAAACGCGGCCGTTTGTCGACAGGGACTTCTCCAGAGCCGGCCTCAACCTCGGCAGGACGTTTCTCTGCCCTTCGTTCAGCCTCCTGATTTTTCAACACGATCGGCTCCGACTTGGCATCTCGTGTTTGAACCATCTCAGTAAGAGGCAGGGGGGGCTCGACATCGGCGATGGGTGGAACTTCGGATCGAATGACCTCTGATCGAATGGCCTCTGCCCTCCGCTGCACGACCATTCGTTCAGTGTTTGCCTTTTTGGCAAGTTGTGTGAGTGACAACCCGGCCATATCTTCAGGATACGTGCCGGGAAAGTCTTCTAGTCCAATAAAGACGTTGTCACAAACTTCCCCTCGACCCGAGGTGGACGGAGGGTTGGCTGAACTGAGACCGGCTTCCTCAAAGGCTACCCTTAAAGCCTCGTCCACTTCGGCCTCAGACTGGCCTGATTCTTCGGCGACCTCAACGACTTCCACACGCTCTGAGTCGGATCCTTCGAAATCGATTTGGCGCAAGTTTCTGAAGTTGGTTAGGATAAGAGCCGTAAGAGACTCCTCACCTCTCGGAATTGGGATGTTTTCTGCTGCCGAGAAAGTCGTGTACGTCGACTCGTATCGAAGAAGAATATGGTCGGCTCTCCCTTGTTTCTGAAGGTTTGGACGGCCGAAGTATTTCAACGCGACTTTGATCTCTGAAAGAACGGCGTCGTCGGTCGAGGACAAGACTTTCTTCAAATCATTCCCTGCACAAACTGAACCATGAGATCTCAAAAATAAAGCTTTATAAATATAAGAAAAATAGACGCAAAAAAGTATACGGCCACCTGGTTCGCCCCTCCGTCTAGGAATAGGATCAAGACGATCCTCGCCTTTGCCGAATTCCCAGTTACCTTGGACAACGACCATAACTTCATTGACTCGCTTCCCAGAGCTGGAAAGCATAGTCACTAGTTGATGGTCGGTGTCCTTGGCCCTAAGGAAGTAGCGTCCATGCCGACCAGAAGACTTGGCCAAGGCGTAATAGTGCTGAATAGCAGGTATGCCAAGGTCGATCTTAAGGCGACGATTTAGCTCTATTATCCCCATCACGATTCTAAAAAAGTTGACATTGGGTTGGGATGAGATTAGGCCCCAATGGCGAAGGACAACCTTAAGGAATGAGTGAAACGGGAAACGAATTCCGCCTTCTGCAATCGATAAGAGAGGAAAGACGATTGTGCTTTCATCATCCCTCTCCATATCGAGAGTGTCGTCTGTTACAAGCGACAGACGGACATCATCAGGGATAGAAAAATGGCGTCGAAAGCCAGAGATTCGATCCGCGGAGAGAAGGTCTTTCAGATGCTTTGCCATTTTGGTCAACCTATAGGAGCGTACTAAACTAAAGGCAAACCAGGAAAAAGGACTCAAAGCAAAGAGGAAGCAGAGAGGAAGAAAAACTTACAAGAGACGGAGAGAATAATGATGGAAGTTGCAGAGGAGAGTCGGAAGGCGGTTGAAAAACTCTTAAGCGTCCGAAAAAGTGTGTTCGAAAAGACGACAAGATTTTAAATCACAATAAATGGAAGCGTACGAAAAGGCGGGAAGTTGAAATGATAACCGAGAGACGTGTGCTCTGACATTTGCATTGAAATGAGGTTAGCCGCCGAATTTAGGCTTTGACTTTTCGAGTTCAAAACCAAACACTTTAGCTAACTGTCGTTAGTGAAGTGCTTGGGGGGCAATTGTGGGGGCCGAATATTGGGAGATGTAAATAAGCTGAATATATGGACCAGGAGAGTCGAATTGTGCGATGATATTCGGCTCTATTTCGCCAAATAACCGGTTGAGTAAGGGGCCGAGCGGAAAACAGTTTGCAATTAAAGAAGCCGAATAAATAGTTATACGGCGAATTGAAAGTGAGCCCAATCCCGAGGCCCAAGAAAGAAAAGATATAAATAGAAGAACATCAGCCAGAAAGAGGCATGTGAGAACCATTACACTTAACTTAACATACAAGTAATTCAGAGAGCAGAAACTGACTTGCTTGTCGGAGTGCTAATTTCGGCACCCCCGACCGAAGTGTTAATTCTTTTTCAGGTGGCTAACTGATGATCACGAGCGTCCCCCGGGATCAGAAGAATATTTCCAAACCACTTCTCCACAGTGTACATATTGGAAAAGAATGTAGGTGTTTTTTTCTGTGTACAAAAACTTTGAGTCTAATCAAAATAAAAGTCCTCTAATAAATCAGTCGGTCAACAATTCAACTTGATTACATCAAAGTGGCATAAATGAGAAGGACAGCATATTGGAATTTTTACATTTACAATTATTATTATTCATGAAGTTGTTAAAGATTATTTATTTAAATATTTTCATATTTATAAGGCGAAATCTATGTACAAGGAACTCATGAAATCTACATTTCAATTGAAACACTATTAGAATATGTTGAGATATCAACCAAAATGGGTAATGAGTCTCGGAAGAAAATTAATTAAAGATTTAGAATTGGTACAATCTCTTCTCCTTCTATTTTGGATTGAATAAGGCCTTGTTTGGTAATATCACTTTTTAACTTAAAAGTTAAAAAATCACTAAAAAAATCAAAAAACCAATAATATATACCAAAAAGATAAAAATTTCATTTTCTCTCTACTTTTTGTACATTTTTTCGTAAAAAATCAAACAGCTATCCCAAATATATTAATTTTTTTTACATCATATTTTAACCAAAAAATTTAAAAAATATTAAAAAAGTCTGTTCTCAAACGAAATCTAAATTTAGAAGAAGACTATCTCACCTTAATATCTTTGCAAAAATGGAGAGACCAACGAATAGGAAGGTTGAAAAGGAGCAACTAAATAAATAAAGGGTAAATTATATTGACACCTCTTTAGGTTTGGTCCAATTACTATCTATTTCTTGACGTTTTGAAAATTACATTCTCACCTCCTATGGTTAATAGTTTCATTTCACAGACCCCCTGCTTATATAAAAGGTAACAACTCCTAATAGAAAAATATAAGAAATTACATTAAAAAAAAAGGAAATGAAAGGAAAGGAAAGGAAGGGGAAAAAAAAAAGAAGAGAAAGTAAAGCAAAAAAAAAAAAAAAAGAGTGCATGAGTTTAATATTTTTATTCCGTCTAAATAATTACAATGACGGGAGATTAGTGTAATTTTCCAAACATTAAGAGGTGATATATATTAAACTCAAATATCAGAGGATGTAAGTGTAATTTACCCATAAATGAAAGAACAAACAAAGCCAATATTCAACTGTTACAAAGGAAATAGAGGACATCAATGAAGACAAAAGCAAAATGATTGAAAGCGAAATAGATTAGACAACTAAAGAAGATGATTGAGAAAAAAAAAAAAAAAAAAAAGGATATATGGCCTTATTTGTAATAATTTAAAAAGGTCAAAAAATTACTATCTTATTTAAGTTATATTATTTTTCTATTACATTATTTTAAATTCAATCCATATAAAAAAATATACTTATTTAGATCATTCTAAACCAACCCTATACTTCTACCCAACGTGAATGTTGCAACGGAGAGAAAACAAAGATTAAAGAAAATGATAACGGACCAAATGACTTCAAAAGTAAAAGGGTATTTGATGAGTATAGAGTGGGTGTTTGGGAAATTATTATTTTAATAAATTATTTTAGTGGATTAAAATTTTTATATTTGAGAAGATGATTGAATTTTTTTATAATTAAATATGATATTTATAAAAAAAAAATAAATAATTATAAATTTAATATAATATTTTGTCTTATTAATTATTTTAACTTATTTTATTTTTTTGTAAATTTTAATTTAAAAAGACTAAAAATTTTCTTGCCCAACCCCTTATTATTAGGTTAAAAACTATCATTGAAGACTTACGTTGCACTGATTCTCTAACATGGGAATTGTAGATAAATGTCACAAAATAAAATGATAAAAGGTAAGGAGTACTAAATACCAGCATCATTTGTCAAAAGAAATTAAAATTAAATAAACAAACACATCATTTGTTTAGATAGAAAATATTTTTATATTCAACAAACAATTAGACTGTTTAAATAAAAAATATTTTTAAATTAAAATCGTATTAATGTCACCATAACTACTATTACCACTATCACTATTATCACCAAACATATAAAAATATTTTTTAAAAAATACTATCACCTCCACTACCAACCCACCACTGTTACCTCTATGGCCCTGTTTGATAGAATTGTAAAAAAATGATATACATTATACCTTAACAGATTATAACTTATAACTGTGAACATAAGTTGTTAACCTGTTTGGTACAGTTATGGGATTATGGATTTGAGTAGTAGAGTAGTGTTTGATTGATAAGTTGTAAAATAACTTTTTGCTGTTTAATTATCCTTTTTACCCTTATATGATATAAAAATGATTATTTTGTCATTTTTTCAGTTTTAATTTTAAATAAATTATTTCATTAATAAAAGTTAATATAATTAGTATTACAAAAATTATTATTTTCATTAATAGTATGAATTAGTATAAAATTATTTCATTTTTTCATTATAAATTAATTAGTGTCAATTAATGGCTTAATTAGCATCAATTAATGCTAAAATTATTAATTAGTATCAATTAATATAAAATTTATTTCATTAATGGCTAAATTTATTTCATTTTTTTGGATTAATATCATTTTTTTTTTTTGTTTAACGATACCAAATTTTTTTGTATCAATATAAAATTCTTTTATTAGAAGGTATTTAATTGAAATAAATTTATATCAATATTAATTGAAATAAATTGAGCAATTTATTTCTTTATTTAAATTGTGTCAATGTTAGCGTCAATAAATTGAAATAAATTGTACAATTTATTTCTTTATTGAAATAAATTTATATCAATATTAGTGTCAATAAATTGTTGGGTACAGGCTGGAGATGGCTCGCCGTCACCGTCGATGACCTAGCCACCGTCGAAACAACGTCGGAGATGCGAGAGAGAGAGAGAGAGAGCGAGAGCGAGAGCTCTGGTTTGAGCAGATCGCGACCAGAACTCTAGCTTGGTTGTCCGACTAGATCGCGAAGAAAGAGAGAGATGGAGAAAGAAGGAGGGAGAGCTCTGGTTCTCCAACCAGATCGTGACGCTCCGGTTAGGGTTTCAGATCGCGATGGCGGTGATGACAGAGAGATAGTTTCAGATCGTGAGAGAGAGAGAGAGAAAAGAGAGAAGAGAGATCGCGAAAAGAGAGAGAAGAGATAGCGAAAGAGAACTCTGGTTTGCCTTCCCTGGAAATCACTCTCGCCGGAAAAATATCTGCCAGAAATCGCCTCTCTCTTTCTCTCCCAAGTGAGCAATAAATAGTGTTTTGTGAAATAGGATTTATATAGTTGGGTTTTGATAATAGTTTGGTATTGACAAGGACATTTAAGTAATTTTAGCCCCCCTTTACCAGTTGCCCGCTTAAGTTGAATTTGGTTAAGCATCCCTCAAGCTGCTTTGGAAAATTAACTTAAAATAACTTCACTTAAGTTATAAATTGTTTTGATAAGTTGCGACAAATACTCTAAAATAACTTAATATAAACTAAAAGCTTAAATAAAATGTTTATAAGTTGTGCCAAATAGACACATATCTCTACTTACACTTCCATCGTTGTCTCACATCATCACCAAATCAAGAAAAATAATTTAACCAAAAAAAAATAAAAAATCTAGAAAGCATTTTTGTAAGAGAAAAATGGCGGGTGGGCCGGATCGAATGGTTAACCCGTCCCGACCAAGGTTGTTTTATCCACAACCACAACACCCCCAAGCTCCACGTGTCCTTCTTCATTCAAACACAGCTTCACCAATTTCACTCTCCAATCCAAGCTCCCTCTCATCTCACTCTCACAGTGACCATTCCATTCCACTGAAACAACCAAAAAAAACTCATCTTTTCTTCACCTCCAAAATTCAACCAATTCAATCACAATCCTCTCTCTCATGCGAACCTAACACCCAAGCAAAAATGAGCTCATCATCACACTTAATCTCCATTCCCAACCCTCCCACTCTCTCTCCCCCAATCCTCCCTCCAAACCCAAACCACCAATTCCCCAAAAAACTCGAATTCTCCGGCCGCGGTCGCCGGAGACTCCTCAGCTCCGGCACCGGAAGAGTCCGAGCCAAAGCCAAAGATCTCGTCCTCGGAAACCCCTCGGTCACAGTCGAAAAGGGAAAATACAGCTACGATGTCGAAACCCTAATCAACAAGCTCTCGAGCTTGCCTCCTCGAGGAAGCATCGCTCGCTGCCTCGATTCCTTCAAGAACAAGCTCAGCCTCAGCGATTTCGCTCTCGTCTTTAAAGAATTCGCATCTCGCGGCGATTGGCAACGATCGCTCCGACTCTTCAAGTATATGCAGCGCCAAATTTGGTGTAAACCTAACGAACACATCGACACTATCATGATTGGTGTGCTTGGGCGTGAAGGCTTGCTCGAGAAATGCTCTGAGGTGTTCGACGAAATGCCTAGCCAAGGAGTGCCTCGCAGTGTCTTCTCTTTCACAGCTATAATCAATGCCTATGGCCGAAACGGTCAGTTCGAGACTTCTTTGGAGCTTCTGGGGAGGATGAAGAAGGAGAGAGTTTCGCCCAGTATTTTGACTTACAATACAGTGATCAATGCTTGTGCGAGAGGTGGATATGATTGGGAAGGCTTGTTGGGTTTGTTTGCTGAAATGCGACACGAAGGTATACAACCCGATCTTGTCACTTATAATACACTGCTTAATGCTTGTGCGAATAGGGGTTTGGCTGATGAGGCAGAGAAGGTTTTTAGGACTATGAATGAGGGTGGTGTTTTGCCTGATATTACTACTTATAGTTATTTGGTTCAGACATTTGGGTCCTTGGGTAGGCTAGAGAAGGTTTCTGAGCTTCTACGTGAGATGGAGTCCGGTGGGAATTTGCCGGAGATATCTTCTTATAATGTGTTATTAGAGGCTTATGCGCATTCGGGATCGATTAAAGAGGCAATGGGAGTGTTTAGGCAAATGCAAGAAGCGGGTTGCACGCCAAATGCATCTACTTATAGTATTTTGTTGAATTTGTATGGGAAGCACGGGAGGTATGATGATGTTCGTGAACTTTTTCTTGAGATGAAAGTGAGTAATACAGAGCCCGATGCTGCTACTTACAATATTCTCATACAGGTTTTTGGGGAAGGTGGGTATTTTAAGGAGGTAGTGACTTTGTTCAATGACATGGTTGAGGAGAGTATTGAACCAAATATGGAGACTTATGAGGGGTTGATATTTGCTTGCGGAAAGGGAGGGCTTCACAAGGATGCAAAGAAAATTTTACTTCATATAAACGAGAAAAGGTTAGTGCCAAGTTCAAAGGCATACACGGGGGTTATTGAAGCATTTGGACAGGCTGCATTGTATGAGGAAGCTCTTGTTGCCTTTAATACAATGAATGAAGTGGGGAGCAAGCCAACCGTAGAAACTTTCAACTCTTTGATTCACACATTTGCAAGAGGGGGGCTTTACAAGGAGTCTGAAGCAATATTCTGGAGAATGGGTGAGTGTGGTATCACGCAGAACAGTGATTCGTTCAATGGTATCATTGAAGGATTTAGACAAGGGGGCCAATTTGAAGAAGCTATAAAAGCTTATGTTGAGATGGAAAAGGCCAGATGTGATCCTGATGAGCGTACCCTTGAGGCAGTGTTGAGTGTTTACTGCTTTGCAGATCTTATTGATGAGAGTGAGGAACAGTTTCAGGAAATTAAAGCATTGGGCATATTGCCCAGTGTCATGTGCTACTGTATGATGCTGGCAGTTTATGCAAGGGGTGACAGGTCAGGATTAATTCAGTTATTAACAGTTGGTCATCCTTTCTTAATCGGCCAATTTGCTTTTATACTTGTGGTTCTGTTCTGTCGTTTTGTTTGTGATTCACTATATTAGAAAAATCGTCAATTCCTTGACTTTGATATAACTTCAACCCAGGATCTTGGTAGCTAGAAAACACTAATACCCTACACTAGTTTTCTTCTTTATGAGTACAAAATTTGGGCGTACTTGTACCACGCCCGACATATGGTGAGCCCCTTAGGCGCCACATCATCATTGCCTTACCCGCATGGTAGACCTACAAGGCATCACGATGTCCTCATACAGGATTAATAGGGTTGTATGCCTAACCTAAGCAGGGACATATGCACCACCAAATGTAGAATACTTAGCTCACTAGCATGATTGCAACCCCAATGGGTAGGAGCCCAAGAGCAAATGAGTCAAGTGTGAAGAGTGGACAGCGGAGCTAGGCTCACCTGGCAGCACCATGGTTCGCTCGGAGACCATGGTTCTTCATACGTTATTCTTGAGGGAATGCATGACATGATTCCCTCCTTACTCATTACATGCCCAATAGCAGCATAACTAGGCCCATGGCTTGCCTATGTTCACTGGGCTGCATAGGTTGAGCCTTTGGCTTGCTCATGTGCTTGCTCATTGTATCACCTTGGGTTGGGAGTAGGACCCAAGCATCCAACTGGGGATAATTGGAAGATTGTGGATTGGAGGCTAAGGCCATGAGATTGTCAGGCCCCGTTTGTTTGAGTGAGGGGATTATTAGTATGGTAGGATTGATTGAGGGGATTACTAGTGTGGTGATATTAAGTTGGATGTGTAAAATAAATTGTGTTTGTTTGTGAATTATATAGTGATATTAGTTGGTTGGGATTAAATTTATGAAATTACGTGAAAGTTCTTGTTATATAGAAGGTGACTTTGTTATTTTTGTAAAGTGATGGGAAAGATAATATTTTTACCTCCAATCTCATGGGATTAGATTTCGATACTACCTCTCCCATGGGATTGCTAATCCCCTCTTTGGAGGGGTTTCATGGTCCCATGGGACTCTTAATCCTATAGCAATTTTCCAAAACAAACATGATTTTTGTGGACCCACCTTATTACTAATTCAATATGTCCTTCATCTCTTAAAACAAACATGGCCTCAAGGTTTGCTTGGCTATCTTGCTGCTATGATAGTGCCACTTTGAACAGGCTTAAAGAGAGGCGATGTTGACCTTAAACTCATGTCTTTCCATGCATGATACATTGCCCAAGATATCATACCTTCTAGCCTAAATCACAAATGTCAGTGGGGCTGATATCAACTCCTTGTTGAGTTGAGAAGAGCTTTTGCACTCACGCCTTTGCATGCATGATATGCTGCCTAAGAATCATACCTACCATCCTGAATCACAAATGGCAGTAGGGCTGATATCAGCTCCTTGTTGAGTTGAGGAGAGCTCGCCACCTATCTAACAAGTTGCTTGGACTTCAATCCTTCAGGAGTCTATATAACGTATGAGTACGATAGCTAATAATAACAACACATCTATTACAATCATAGTTGTCAAATCAGATTCATATTGTGAATCGAAATGGTTTCGTACCGAATCGCGAATCGAATCAAATCGTGAATCGTAAAGATTCTGCCACATTTTTTAAATTACTGAAAAACATATATCTACATATTTAGATGTTAAATATGTCTGGTGAATATGAAATATTTAGACTTAAATCAATAAAAATGTTATTTTGAATGATAATCACGTAGTTTAATAGGTAAAAAGTTAACAAAGGTTCCTATATAAGATCACGATCTAACCTTTTTTTTTTTTTATATAGATATTTCATATCAATCGTTCTTAATATATATAATAACCAAATAAACAAATTATCAATTTCCAAAGTGACAATAATTAATAACGATATTGATATTTGGACAATAAGCATACATACTTTTCTAAGTAACAGTGAGCAAATAATAAGAAAGAATTATTTAGAATCTTTTATTTTAAAGCTTAAAGTATTTTAAAAGGTATAACTGACCTCACACATGTAATATTCAATTGTATTCAATTTAATAAAATAGCAATAGATAATTTATAGTATAACTTTAATCTTAAACATCTTTACAAGATATATTATGATTTTTTAAAGAAAAAAAAAATGAGAAGAAATGTTAAAAATATTTTGGGTCTGACTAAATTTGATTGGATCCTATTAAAAACTCTATGATTATTAAAATAACAACAAATCATGTATATATGTTGGTTGTTTTGGTATTAAACGCTATTAGAAGTTGTATAATGTCATTTTCACTAGAAAGATGGAGAAAAAAAGAGCCGAAAATATGTTGAACACAATAATTTCAAAAATTGCATGAATCCTAAAAGGTGAATCGAATCGTGAATTAATTGTGAATCATGCGATTCACTAGAGATTCACTTCTAAAATAGATTCACTCATAAATTCGTATTGATTTTGCAAAAATTGCGAATTGAATCGTGAATTGAATCGCAAATTATAAGATTCTAATAACAAAGATCACAATCCACAAACCCTAAGTGTTCATGTCTCTCAATGCCACCCTCTCTATCTCTAAGCTTACCTTTGTCTTCTCTTCTTTCACCTCTGGTGATCTCAAGCCATTGAAGTGCCTACTATCTTCCCAGAGGTCCAGAACGACCACCTCTAACCTCAAATACCCACAATTATTTATCAATAATCATTAATTGCTTGGTGTAAATGTAAATCAATCTTGCACAATTTTTCTAGTAGTCTTCTTTATATCAATTTACTTTGGGGAAAAAAAAAAAAAAAATTGAATTCTAAAAGAGTTTTTATAAAAAAATATCTAACAAAAGGGTCATATCATAGTTCACTTATGGCTCAACTTACAGTAGATACACCAAGTTTTATGTTTTATAATATTTCTTCCAAATATAACATATTTCCTAAAGTTGAAAGTCTGGCATGCATCCTTGAGTATGAAAGTATATATATCTTACATACAATCATCGATTATTTATAGATTTGACTGGCCATCTAGAGATACCTTAACACATCCCAACTATGAGATCTATATAATATAAGCCTATACCAGATTCCCATGCTGTCCTATCATTGTACCAAGCCTCGGTTTACTTTTTTGGTGCAATTTTAGAAGATTATTTGTAAGGCTGTAAAGCTGCATAAAAGGTTAAATCATCTTTGATATATAACTAAACCCATTGCAATCATTTGAATAGATGTCAGAACTAAGCATTATTGGGTCTGAATCCTCCAAAATATCCATCAAGCAATCTTTAATATTTAGGTTGACAGAATTTTGAAACACTTTGATTGGTTCGATTTTGAAACACTTTAAACTTGTAACTTCTGTATTTCATCTTGTCAAGTCACCAGGTGCTCTGTTTTGCTTGCTTTTGTTGTGCATGTTGAAGGTGCTTCTATTGGTACTGACCTAAAAAAGACCAGCTACTGAAAATTGATTGTTACACTTGTATTTGAGCAATGGGTTAGACTAATGAGCATGACATATCTATACCCCCTATGTCTAAATGGGTTCGACCCAATATTCTTGAAGGAATCCTTTAGCTATTAATCTAGCTTTGTATCTCTCTACCAAGCCATCTGCTTTATGTTCGATCTTGTAAATCCACTTGCAGCTTTTTCAACATTGGTGAACTGTTTCTTTGGACTTTTTGCAATTAGGTGTTATCCCACAAACAATAACCACACTAGGAGGTAACACAATTGAATCTCTTGAAAGACAAAAAAAATTGTCATACTTCTAAATTTTGATGAGTGTTCCATCTAGATCTTTTGCCCGTGCTTCGCAAACACTACCATCTCATGTGTCCAATGCTATTCTATCTAAAAGGAAATCATTATTTTTATATGTTGATGTTTTGCATGTATCAATGTGAATTTATTAATGTTGTGTGGATAAGATCAAGATTCAAGACTCGATTACCTACTTGAGAAATTTTGTGTTTTTGGCTAACCATTTCCACCTGTCTACAAAAACTCTTCACCACATGAATTTTATTTGTCAAGTTGAAGATTTTAGTTTTTCCTCTACGCCACCAGACTCCACTTACATAGGACGAATCTCTAGAAGACCACAGCATTTCTTAAGTTCTTTAAAAACTGCAGAATATCTTAGCAACTAGATCTACATTTCTTTCATTGAGAGCCTTGAGACAGATCAATTAAGCTTTGCTTTGCGCATGATAGCAGGGAAGGAAGTCGCTCGCTAATGCACCTCACTTCTGTTGATGCACTATGAGAAAAGAGTCTTAGGAGGTTGGTAGCATTTCTTTTAATATATTTCTTTTATGGGACGGGTAAACTGTATCATGCAATGGTGAGCCTCGAACTTGGGCACCATGCCCAGTAAGGAAGCGCTTCTCCCACTAAGCCAACACCTTGATCTCAACACAATTCCTTTCAAGATACGAAATTTTTTTGGCTTTTAAGCATAGTTGTCAAGTCGAGATTCGAATCGTGAAACGAAATGGCCTCATACCAAATTGCAAATCGAATCGTGAATCATAAAGATTCGGTCACTTATTCTAAATTACTTAGATAAATATATCTACACACTTGGATATTAAACATATCTTATGAATATGAAATATTTAGACTTAAATCAATGAGATTGTTGTTCTGAATGATGATCACTTAATTTAATAAGTAACAAATTAATAAAGGTTCCTATGTAAGATCACAATTTTATTTTTATTTTTTTATATATTTCTTATTAACCATTCTTAATAAAGACAGTAAACAAAAACGAACTCTCAATTTTCAAAGTAACAATATTTTGACCATATTAAAATTTGGACAATAAGTGTACATACTTTTCCTAAAAACAATGATCAAATAATAAGAAAGAATTATTTAGAATATTTTATTTTAAAGCCTAAAATATTTTAAAATGTATAATTGACTTCACCCATGAAATATTCAACTATATTTAATTTAATATAATAGCAATAGATAATTTATGATGTAAGTTACTTTAATTTTAAACATTTTAGAAGATATATTTTGATTTTTTAAAAGAAAAAAATGAGAAGAAAAGTTAAAAACATATTGAGTCTGACTGAATCTAATTGGATCCTATTAAAAATTCCATGATCACTAAAATAACAACAAATCATGTATATATATTGTTTTTTTTTTTTTTGTATTAAACGCTATTAGAAGTTGTATTATGTCGTTTTCACTAAAAAAATGGAGAAAAAAGAGTCTAAAATATGTTGAACACAATAGTTTCAAAAATTACATGAATCGTAAGTGAATCGAATCATGAATCGATTGTGAATGTTGCGATTCACTAGAGATTCACTTTCAAAATAGATTCACCTATAGATTCGTATCGATTTTGTAAAAATTGCGAATCAAATCGCGAATCGTAAGATTCTGATAACAGAGCTTTTAAGGTTTTAGACTTAGATGTTTATAGAACAATAGATTTTGATGAATGAGTCACAAGTTCTATTGAAGACATATGCAGTGTTCATTGTTAGAATTTCCCTCATGTGATGAGCTGGTCCCAAAGTAGTTCAGATTTGCGGTGTTTTTGAGTTTCCTAAGGTTGTTAGTAAGAATTTTGTTGAGATTGGCAGTTACGAGTAGTGAGAGACAGTGAAACACTTCTTGAGGGAAAAGCTATTGCTTTTGAAGGTGTGCTAGGAGGAGATGATGGCTAAGAAGATGTTTTTTTTTTTTTTTTTCCTTTTGTCCTTTCCCCCTTTCGTTTTCTTTCTTAACATGTATGGTCAAGACGATGTTTCAGGCTGGGAAAATGATTATAATTTATGTAACTTCATAAAACCTGTGGTATTGTATTGTATGAGGATAGAGAGTTTGTCTAGCCAAATGCCAGTTGGCTTGGCAGAGACTTCTGCACTTGGTCAAAGGTGCAGGAGCTTCATGATTAAAATTTTGCTCCTAATGAGAATAAATGAGTTGCCTGGGCGAGTAGTTTCTTTTACAAGTATAGGTAGTATTTGTTGACATAACAGTGCTGAAATTTTCTACTCAAGTTGCAAAATTTCTAGATATATAACAGTGTGAGAATATTTGTTGTACTTAATTTCCCCCTCTGCACATGACTGACTGAAATTAAAATCATGGCTTCTTTCTTGACAACTTCAATAGAGCAGTCCTCATTCACTTTACTTTTTACTGCAATAGTTCCATCAATATAGTGTTTGGAACAAATCCAGATGTTGGAGTAAATGCAATGTAGTTTGGAGTTGAAATGGAGCCATCTCTGGTTGTTTGATGGACTATTATTGTTTTACTGCATAGATTTGTGAGCTTTAAACACTATGCAGAACTTTTTGGCTCTTTAGAACCAAAACATGAATTAGATTTTGAAAAGGTCTAAATATTCAACTTTGGTTGCATGTTGGTTGCTCTAGTTGTGGAATGAATTGGAGTTTTGTGGATTTTAAGATAGTTTCTCTTTCATCATCTGCCTGTTTGTGAATTCACCCCATATCCAGGAATTCACCCCATATCCTGGCATCCTTATTTTCAGGTGGGATGATGCCTATAAATTGCTGGATGAGATGTTGACAAATAGGGCATCCAATATTCATCAAGTGGTTGGGAAGATGATCAAGGGAGATTATGATGATGACTCGAACTGGCAGATGGTAGAGTATGTGTTTGACAAACTCAAGTCTGAAGGGTGTGGTTTGGGGATAAGGTTCTACAACACACTACTAGAAGCACTTTGGTGGCTGGGGCAGAAGGAACGGGGTGCCAGAGTTCTCAATGAAGCAACAAAGCGGGGGCTTTTTCCGGAGTTGTTTCGTAAGAACAAACTTGTGTGGGCTGTAGATGTACACAGGTATGATGAGCATTTTTCAATCATCCATTGCTCTTACCATAAAGAAGGGAAAAAATATATATATATGTCACCATGTTTTGTGCAATTAATTTTATTGTTGTATTGGTGTTGATGATTCTGCAGGATGTGGGCAGGTGGTGCATGCACAGCAATATCTATTTGGCTCAACAACATGTATGCAATGTTCAAAAATGGGGAGGATCTTCCTCAATTGGCAACTGTTGTTGTAGTGTAAGTTCATTCTTCCTAATTATTATTCTTCCTTCAACTCTCTCTTGTTTAGTAATGTTGATTGTCTAAATGTGAAACCCTATCCGTCGCAATTGCACCGTGCTAATAGATTACTATGTCAGAATGCCACTGTATGGGAATGGTTGTTTTAATTATTTCCTCAAAAACTTCTCAAATCAATTTGAAGATACTTGGTTTGGTTTACGAATAACAATGATATATTTGTCTGTTAACCAGACGAGGGCAGATGGAGAAGAGCTCAATAACAAGGGACTTCCCTATTGCAAAGGCTACCTATCCTTTTCTGAAAGATAATGTATCATCATCCTTTTGCTTCCCTGGGTGGAACAAGGGGCGAATCATCTGTCAGCGGCCTCAGCTTAAGAGGATTTTGTCAGCTACAGAACGATCTTCAGAAGGGTCCGAAAATGATAAGTTAATAACTTTAATTAACTCTTCCTTTCCCCTTTTGGGGACAAGAACACCCCCAAGTGATGTTAGTGGAGATCAACATGGAAGTGCTGATAGTGAATCAAGAATTAGAATGACTACAGAGCTTATGACAAGCATGGTTTAATAATAGATTAAACAAAACCTATAGAGCAGCTTTCAGGGCTGGCTGTTCTGGCTAGGAGATCATGGCAATTTAATTGAAAGGAACTGAGGATTGAAGGATTGCATTCAGTTGGCTTCCAGTCTGCCAATATGTTAAAGATAGCCAAGTAGCGGATATAATGCCCAGTTGAGGCAGTTGCCTACTAGTTTGGTTGAAGCCAATTTTGTTCTCTGGCTTTACCAATAGGGAGTTGAGCAGAGGTGAGGAATTTTATATGTTTTCCCTTCCCAAAATGGTTGATTTTTTTAAAAATCAAATGTACATGTATATCTTGTTTTCAACATTTTTTACTAATTTATTGAGAAATGTTGGTAGATCTGCTTCATATTTCATAATGTGAATGAAATATACATGCTTGCTTTTTTAAAATTGAGAATATATATATATATATATATTTCTGCTGGGTGAAGTGGGGTTAGAGGGTCCCTTATGTATTGTTTTCCTTGAGCTACTTGCGAATTTGCAGGTATTTTAGTGACCACTGGTCTTGTAAGGCAAGACTGTCAAGTGCTACCCAGTTGGTCTCTCAATCATGACGACAGTTGGAGGTCCTTTTTTTTTTTTTTTTTTTGAGTAAATTATGAACACACTTTTTGAAATTTACTTAAAATATGAATTATTTTATATAATTTTGAAAATTACATCTCGCCACTTGAGATTTTTAATTTCATAATACATAGTTCATTTTATTAATAAATTATCAAGTTAATTAATAGTTTTAATGATATTAAAAATTTATTTCAATTAATAATTTAAGTAATTTTATTATTATATAGGAGAGTAGTTAAAAATTTTATTTAATTAATTCTATTAAATAAAAAATTTTGACAGGAGTATTTGTAATTTTTCAAATTGTAGGAGGCAATTTGTATTTAAAACAAATCTCTAATGGTGTATTTGAAATTTACCATTTTTTTTCTATGTAAATAATTACCTGAAAAAAATAAAAACATAAAAGAATATATTAAGATTTCCTCATAGCAATTTTTGTGCCAAAACATCAGCTAGGTAGTTGCTTCAAGGCTATTTGGGGTAATTAAACTCCTGGACTTCCAGAAAGCAATGTAGAATATTCTCTCCCAATTCTCATTCCTTAAATTTAAGAACAGATTGGCATTATAATTTGGAAGATTTAGTTAAAATTCCCTCATAATAAAATTTTAATGTATTAAAGACAAACATAAAAAGCTTTCTTTAAAAAGTCTAACAAATACCACTGTTATCAAAATATTAAATTTCAAAATAATATAACTTTTCATCTAGATGTCAATTTTTAATAAAATTAATATTTTTATAATCCTCTCATCAATATCTATCAAATAAGATTTATGTTGACTATGAAATTATTAAAAAAAAAAAAATTATTACCGTTGAAATTGATGTAAACAGTATCATGTTAACATATTACTCTATCTCACAGTAACATGTTACTCTGGTTCGCAGTAACATATTACTCTGGCAATATTGTCTAAGAAAAAAATTATATTTTGTCCTTACTCAATTATGCGTCTCCTTAGGAGATTTATGAAGCAAAATAAATTAGGTTATTTTTTTTACCAAATAAGAATCCAACGGAGAGATTTTAACTAAATTTCCTTTAGTTTGAGCATGTGGAAAGTATCTAAATGGCTATATGATGGAGAAAATGTCAAGAATTATTGTAGAATAAATTTCCTGACATGGAATCCCAAATTGCCAATAAATTGGCTGTGTCATAAACATGAGCTGATCATCAATCAAGCAGATAGAGGGGTGCTTTGGGAAGATGGTTATAATCTGATTTTTGGTGAAAAGCTGATTATAAGCAGATTATAATCAACTTTTCTGTGAGAGAAGAGGTTGGTTATAATCTGAAAATCAGATTATAACCATGTTGCCAAAAGAGGCCAGAGTCTATTTTAGATGGACTAGATTCAGGCCGTCCAAATGTGTCTGAATATTCAATTCATTTAAATCTAATTCTCATGCCCAAGAATACTAGGACATGACAAAGTAATCATATTTCTTAATATTACTTATTTTATTATTTTACCTACGTATTTTTTAGAGTAAAATGGAACATTTCATACATAATATGGGAATTTTATGCATAGTTTTATGTAAACTCGAATAACTAAATATCCTCTTGTTACGCGATTGTACTCTTATTCAAATGTTGAGTGTCCTACACAGGAAATTCATATATTTGGAATAGTCTGTGTGACATACATGCCCCCATTGATGGAGGTTAAAGGTTCCATTTGAGGGAGAGGGAGGTTCTTTTCATAAATAAATCTTCTTCCATGGTGATTGGGTAGATTCAATTGTAACCTAGTTATGGAGTTAGAACTAGTGGGAATGAACAAGAAAAGATGGATTTTTTTTCCCTTCTACTGGCACTTAAATGGATTTCAAAAGATCATATTTCAACTGGACTAGGGAAAAAGTGTATATGAGCTAAGTTGTAGAATATGTATTCACAGGGGAGAAAACATTATTAAAAATCTACAACTTGCAGAGCATCTCTTATACTAGTACATAACTTACTATTATTATTATTATTGTTTTTTATGGATATCCTAACCAACTTTACAGGATTTTAGTCTCCTTTCTTTACATAATATACACACAAAGTAGGCTAGAAAGAAGAAGAAGTCTCATTTGCATCCCACCAAGGCTAGATATTATACTTATTAAACACATGAGTAATGATAATTGTAGTCTAGAACCTAGGTAGTGAAAATGATTGGGTTTGTTTAAGTCTTATTGCATGTTTGGTATACTCTAAAAAAAATAAAAAGTCAAAAAAATTATTTAAAAAGTCAAAAAATTCATCTTTTTACCTTACTTGGACGGGGGAATGTATGCCTAAAAATTCAGACGGTAAAAAGACAGATTTCCCCTTCCAATTGTGGCATCCCATCACCCTATCTATACACACATGGCACATGTTGGGCCACGCAAAATTTGCAACAGTATGTAAAAAAAGCTAAAACAAAAAAATTGAAATGCAAAAGCTGACAGGCACTGCAGCTTTGTCGGAGGTCCACTCAAGGGTAGAAATGTAATTTTGTTATTTGTTATAATATTTTATAACACACATTTTCGTAAAAAGTTAAAAAGTTATCTCAAACATATATTTTTTTTTTTTACTTTTTTCACTAAAAAGTCAAAAAGTATACTTATTTAAAACATTCCAAACCAACCCAAGTGTTATGTTAAGATTACAAAGGTTTATTATTATTTTAACAGCTATTTAACAACTCATCATCAAAAAAAATATAGGGATTGTTTTTTATGTACACCTAATATTTGCAAGAAGTTCTACCAATATCACAGATGCAAAACATTTTGAGATTACCTTAACCTTATTTGCTCTTGATTTCTATGTGATAACTTTTGAGTTAATGACATTTGAGTGGCCAATTTGTCTACTTTCTTTTAAATCCACTTTGATTTGATAAAAGGTTAGATTGCACTTCACATATGTGCTTAAGCATGCAATTCTTGACAAACCTGTGCCTATATATGTACACTGTGCTTGCCATTTTGTGCTTTTTGTTGGACCTTATTTGAAAAGTCTCTTTATTGCTACTCCAACTGGCTTTTATCTTTATTCACCTAGTATGAAGAGTTGATTGATCACTGTGTTTGTTACATTTTTAGAAATGTTATAAGTGCAGCACTTTGTAGGGTCAACATTCACTCGAGGTCTAATCAAAGATAAGAAAATACAGGAAAAAAGTGTTAGTAGGAATTAAAAAAAAAAAAAAGAAAAAAAAAAAAGAAAAAAAAACAAGAAGGAAAAAGAAAAAGAGAAGCAAAAGCAAGAGGTCTTACGTTCCATTCCCCACTTTCCTTTTGAGGTTATATTAGGGATTATGCCTAGTAATTATTTAGGTTGTACTTGGTTAAAAGATTTAAGAGGAATTTGAAAAGAAAAAAAGAAAAGATGTGTGAAATTAGATGAAATATAAGTGTATTTTATTCATATTTCACCGTCATTTTTCGTTTTTCTTTCCAAATTCCTCTTCAAATCCTTTAACCAAACACAGTCTTAAGGGTCTTTTGGGAAGCAAAAAAAAGCCAGCTTTTAGCTTTTTACCCATTTTGAGTCATATTATCTCTCACATTTTTTATTTTCAAAAAGACAAAATAGACTAAAAAAATAAAAAAACTAATTTTTTTACCAACTTCTCAAAACCCCACTTAGAATCTATTTGGATGGATATAAATTTTAGGAGTTTTCTTAAGTGTGCAAGTGCACACCATGTGCCACTTATACAAAAAGTGTAAGTGTAAGGTGTAAGTATAAGTATAATGTGTAAGTGTAAGGTGTAAGTGTAAGGTGTAAGGTGTAAGTGGGTTGCATATGGTGTGCAACCTCAAAAAAGGTGTAAGTGTAAGGTTTAATTTTTCACAAAAGGTGTAAGTGTAAGGTGTAAGTGTAAAGTATAAGGTGTAAGGTGTAAGTTGCACACCATAACCAAACCCTAAATTTTAAATCAAAGGATTTGAGGTTAAATGGATAGAAAAAAAAAAAAAAGAAAGGAAAAAGATAAGTTCAGATAGAAAATATGTACTTTAGTAGGATTATTATTGTAGCTAAAAAGAGAATCCTTTTATGGGGTTGTTTGGGAAGTGGGTTTGTGTGGGTTTGGGGCTAAAATAGTGACAAAAAATAAAATAGGCTTTTTAGTCTCAACAAGATAAAACATCACATTCAACTCATAATTATTACATTATTTCTCTCACAAAAAAACTAAAAAAACTAAAAGTCCTTCCCAATTCAGACTTTTTAGCCCTGCGCTAAAATAGCCAAAAAAACAAAAAAGGAAAAAAGTCAACCCATTTCCCAAACCAAGCCTAAGTATGATTTCAAATAATTACTTTCATATAGTCATTTTAAATTCATCATAATAAAATTATTTAACTTAATCTTAAAATTCATAAGTAAAATACCATATCTAAATTCGAGTTATTATCCTTAAATGATAAGGCCGAATCCCTTAATTTGAAATTCAGATCCATCCAAATGGACCTTTTAAGTATTTACAATCCAATGTGCACAAAGTTGGTGATACAGGAACTATTGATGAATTAGGCTGAAAGATAATTTTGAGCTTTTTATTGGACAGACAATTATTTATTATGTCATAAAGAAGTAAACATATAGAATAAATAAAGTGGAATTGTTAGCTATCTAAAAACTCGTTTGATAACTATATATTTTGGTTAAAAAGTTATTATAAATTATCATATTATTTTTTTTATTTTTTTACATGTTTTTTAATAAAAAATTAAAAAATTACTAAAATAACTTATTTTCAAATAAGTCCTAAGTCTGAAATGATTTATAAATCAGTTTCCAAATTCATCCTTTTCAACTCCTCCTAGTCTTGATTTATTTATACTTTGGAGAAAATTACTGTTCAGGCTATAAGACCAAAAATAATTACTCAAGTATTGGGAGTACAACTTTTCTCCTGAATTTTTATGAAAAAGTTACACTTACCACCTTTTTGTAATTATTTTCTCACTTGTCATTGTTAAGTAATTTTCTCAATATTTTTTGGCCAAATTAGTAAAGGTAACCCTAATCCTTAGTTAGGGGTGTGTCGTGTAATTTGGACGATTTGAAAATAAAATTATAAATCGAATGACGGATTAATAGATTGACGGATTGACAAATTACAATTTAAGTAATTTTGAACAGGTTGATAGATTCAAAAATATTTTAATAAATTATTAATTTTTTTCATAATATATAACACTAATTTGTATAATATTTATATATATATATATAATACAAACTAATTTTACATATTATTTTTCATATATATGACTACTAATTTGTAATAAATTTCATATCTTAAATTTGTCTCACATTTATTTTTATTTTGATATTTTATTATAAATTAAAAATATATATATATATATATATTAATTATAACGGAACGGAACGGAACGATTTTAAAATGAATTATAAATTTTAAAATTTAAATTGAGATTAATAAATAGAACGATATGAATTAATATAAATTGATAATTGTATGATATTTTACATGGTGTTATCTCTAGGGAAAAAGATTTGAAGCTCGAAAAATTTGTGCCCCGAATGCCCCGAGAGAGAGAGAGAGAGAGAGAGAGAGAAGAGAGCGGGGAAGAGGAGGAAGAGAAGAGAGGGGAAGAGGAGGAAGAGAGGGGAAGAAGCTCGTTGGCCGGCGTCGCCTAGCGTCGCCTTGCAGCAGCTCGAAGCTCGTCGCCCGGCGTCGCGTCGCAGCAGCGCCCCGCCTCCGGCAGCTCCGCCCCGCCTCCGGCAACTCCGTTTCCGCCCTGCCTCCGGCAGCTCCGCCTCCGCCTCCAGCCCTAGTTTGTCGGCCCCCTCCCCCTCCCCCTCTTCTTCTTCGTTCATCTGCTGAAAAAAAATAAAAAATAAAATTAAAACCACGAAACGACGTCGTTTTATGGTTTCGGGGCATTAGAGGCGCCCGGATTCGAGCTCTGAATCACTTCTCTATCTCTAGCTTCCGTTGAAGAAGATATCATAGGATTGATTTTGTACTTATGTCATTATTAGTATGTGGATAAAAAAAAACTCAATAATTGTACTAGGTTTGTTTCCATTGGAGCTGAGGGGGTTAGAGCATCTACAATAGACGTGTTAGTGATTGTGTTATTGTCAGTGGCCAAATTTTAGCTAGCTACAGTAACGTTTAGATCTCACAATGGAAGTGTTCAGTAGTGTGTTAATGGGTTTGGTTAGTGTTAGTTGTTAACTTTTTTGTTAACTGTGACTAGCGTTTTAGCTAGCAAGAGAGAGTGGGAAGAGGGAGAGGGGATGTGGAAAAGTGCCTTGGGGTCATCCGACCAGATGTCCGGCTAGTTATCCTCCCGGACGTCCTGACCCTTCACACACAAAAAAAAAAAAAAAATTGCCTTTGACTGGTCAACCGGCCGGTTGACCCGCCGGATGTCCTGCCCAACTTTCCCGTCTTCATTCATTGCATCTTAACACATATTATTTATATATATAAAATACACACACTTTTAACACATATAATATAATACACATATTATTTATTATATATATATATACACACTTAACACACACATTAACACATCCATTGCACCATCACTCACTCTCTAAAATTAACAAACTCTTAACACACCTTAACATATATTTTTGGGCTCCACTTTTATTACTTTTTGTCATATAACACACATCTTAACAAATAATTTTAGCTATCCACAATTTATGGGTATTTCCTCTTCCAGGTGTCCAATCACAGCCTTCTGTTAATGCTCCCAGATCTTCAACAATGCATGATGCTGCTCCTGACTCAAGGGCTGTGCTTAGGAGTCTGGCTTCAAAATCCCAATAATGGCCTGGGCTGCCAAGGACGGAAGGTAATTTCATGATGCTTTTTAATTCCAATTTTCAACCATTGAGGAAGCTTGACAATTTAGGGATGTTTTGAATAAGTATTTTTTTTTATTATTAAAAAAGTAGAGAAAAAAAATATATATTTGGAATAATTTTTTAACTTTTTATAAAAAGATGTGTAATAAAATATTGTAGTAAAACCGAAATGACCATTCTATCTTTATTGACTTTTTGACTTTTGATTTTTTAACTTTTGGATTATTGAATTCAAAGAGCAAAATAATCACAAGCTTCCAAAATAATAATTAAAAACCTCTAGGTTTTTCCCATAAGCTTTTTCCAAATAATGTGGACTTTTTGACTTTTGTAATAATTTTTTGATTTTTTTGATTTTTTTAGTTTATACCAAACTAAGCCTAGTCTTTATTGTTAATTGTGAAATATATGACTTTTTTTTTTTTGGATCGGGGAAATCGTTTAGCAATTTTGGACAATTTAATAAATAAAAAAAAAATATTTAATAGTTATTGAATGTGACAATCATTATATTTGAAGGGCATACTTAGAAAACGAAAGCGTGACAATGTTCACATCAAATAAGATGTATGTTTCATCAGATTGAATAAATTGTTATTGTCAAAGTAGTGTGGGCTGGTTTTAATGAAAAAAGATAGGGAACTCTAAATTAAGAGTTCTAGTTCTAATTGATGTGTGAGTTTTATGTGATGTGATGTGATGTTTTGGTCTTAGTTTTTTATTATTTTTTTATTTTTTTTATTTTGATTTTCTGTATCATTAGTGCTTTTTTAGAATTCTCAAATTAGATGGATATATCATTTTTGGGTTTTAATTTCCAGAGCAGTACATCCTGACTAGTTGTTTATGCTATTGTTTCCATTCCCTATTGAACAGTTATTTATGCTTTGGCCATGGAGAGGCTCTGTTTGGATCAATAATTTGAGGGAGGGATTTGTGATGAGAAGAAACAAAAATAAAGAGAAAAATGAATGAAATAGAAGTTAAATCTCTATTTGAATATTGGATTGGTTGTAAAAAATAAATAAACTAACTTATACAATTATTTTTTTCCTCTTTGCTCTTTGCAAATTTAAAATCTAAATACAACCTTAATGTGTAAACCCAAGACATTGCAAAATGGGCATACTTCACCATTGTATGCGATTCATCCTATGTCATTAAGCATATAACTCTTTGCTCTTTGTGAACTGAAGTGGTTTGTCAAGAATTTTGTCCAATAAATTAATAGTAAATGTGAAACATGTACCAACAATAAGGTGATTATGCGTTTATTTCTAAATGTTAAAAGGTAAACCACACGTAAGTTACATCATAAGGGGTTAATGTTAATTTTACATTCCAAGAAAACGACAGAAGTGTACGTGGTTGCCTCAACAAGGTTTACTGTTAATGAGTTTAGCAATGCACTTTTAATATACTAATCAAAACAAACCACAAGGGTAAAAATGAAATTTGGCATTGAAAAATCTCAATATCCACATGTAACATGCAGGATAAGTTGGTTTTCTTCAGCCCTAAGAAAACACTCAATTGATGACATGATACCTAAGATTCAAAAGAAGAAAAAAGTTAAAGATCACTCAACGAAAAAGTTTGAAGATCACATGCTCAAAAGACAGAATGCTACACATACAGAGAATGAAAGAGAAGAATAAATATCAATGTCACAGTAAAAAGTTAAGGCAAACCAAAGGTTTAATGAACATGTAAAAGCTGATATATATAAAAATAAAAAATAAAAAGGTGTATGTACATATGCAGCCTTAAGAAGATAATCCAAAAATGACTTGAAAAATTAAGCTTAGACATGGATCAATTCACTCTCTCTCTTCTCTCTCTCTCTCTCTAGAGCATGGGCCAGACAACATCTTATCTCTCTTGGCTTATCTTTCCCAGTAGCACCCCACCAATAAAAAGCAATAATGTAAATGTGGTACAAGGAGAATTATTTATTTATTGATTTATCATAATAGAAATACTAACTCTCCAAATCGGTTGGTGGGTATTTATTTTTATTTTTTGGTTATATCAGAATACAATATAGATAGAAGTCGAACATTTACGCTGTGTTTGGTTGGAGGATTTGAGGAGGGATTTAGAAAGGGAAAATGAAAAGTTAGGTGAAATGTGAATAAAATATACTTACATTTCACATAGTTTCACACACCTTTTCCCTTTTCCTTTCTAAATTCCTTCCCAAATCCCCCAACCAAACATACCATTAATCTTTTAGTGAGATCCATCGATACGGTGGCTAAGCTCTTGAGTAAGTTATTTTATTACATTTAAAAAAAAAATATATTGATAAAAGATCTCACAACTCAATGGACAAAAAGAGAATATGCTTAGCTGAGGGTCCTCTTTCTAATAAATATCCACTTCTTTAACCACTAGTTGTGTGCTCAAGCCAAAAGGAATCATAATTTTATTATCTATCTGAAAAATTATTAGGTACTTTCATAATATTATTAGGTAATTTAGAAAGTGGGTTAAAAATTAATTTTTTGATTTTTTAAATTTTTTTTTGTCCTTTTGTCCTTAATTATTATTTATTATACTTTTTTATATTTCTCATTCATCCACACAAATAATTAATATTTCACTTTCTTTATCAATTATATTATTATGAAATATCACGTGATTGTACTACCAACCTACTGAGGAATCTATCTATCTATATGTGTGTATTTCTTAATAGCAAGTAATATTTTTTCTTGGATTGTATGATGCTGGTTCTCAACTCTAGAGAGAGAACACCCATGTACCAAAAAAAAAAAAAAAATGAAAATAAAAGAAAGTATGATGGTGGTTCCATAAATGAAATTTTTGTGGGATAAACATTTCTAGCTTTCGGTATGCTTAGCTTGAAATAGTCTTCTTAATAATTTTAAGAGAGATTATTAAAATGGTCTGTTTGGTAACTATTTTTTTTTTAAATTTTTGTACATATTTATAAAATTTTAAAAAATTAACATAAAAATTTGTTTGATAATTTGTTTGATTTATAAATAGTTAGTCTGAGTTTATAAATAAGGCTGAAAAACATAAACACAAAAAAGATGTTAAATCAAATTTGAAAACCCAAAAACACGGAAATTAGGATTTGTATGATTTTCATTGTCATAAATAAACATTTTATGCATTAAAATTAACAAATATGTTTTTGAGTTTTTGTTTTTAAATTTTTTAAAATATTTTCTTCAAACTAAACATGTTTGCAGTTTGTTTTTCTAAAAATAAATAAAAACTAATTTATAATTTTTTTTTTATAAACATAAACAAAAAAACGTAAACATTACCAAACGTCACAATATTATCAGTTTTTTTTTATCACCGTTTTATATTACTTCTAATATGGATATTCTTAATTGATTTCTTTATTTGAAGATAATTATTAAGTACTTAAACAAATTGTAGAATTAAAAAAAAAAAAACTATAATATGGCCTTGAACGAAATTTGACGTTTGGGCATGGCTAGTACTGATAGATATAATGCTTACAAGTTTGTGGACTAAAAACCAAATCACAGGAAAATGTTCATAAATATAGATTGATTTTGTTCGACATAAAATGGACCTGAATAAAAAATAAAATCAGAATTTTAGGTTAAAAGCTTTGGGTAAAATTTTGCAAATGCTTTACCATGCTTTAATCTAATTTATTTCTTGAGAAAGATTAAAAATACTATTTTTTAGTGCATATTCTGCATCCAATTTACAATGGGTGCAGAATATGCAATAAAAAAATGATGTGTCCGTAGCCAGATTCTTATTTCTTGTTCTATATTTCTATTAAATTTGGCTATTAGAATTAATTTTTGAGACATTTACTAGCAAGTACCATTTTGTATATTTATTTGAGATTAGATTCTCTTTAAAAAGTTTTAACCCAATAACTCCTACTAGTACCTTTTTTTCCCCAAAAATCCTCAAATGCATGTATGTGAATTTTGGGCAAGAGTTATGCTTACATATTCAATTTTACTTTGTTGATGTGATATTTAGGTCAAGTTTGGGTACTCCCAAATAATCTAAAAAATCAAAAAGTTACTCAAAAAGTTAAAAAGTTAACACTATTCACCAAAAGTCAACAATTACGGCTGCACAACTCCCAATTCAAATTTTCCTCTAAAAACCAATTTTCACAATTTTTTATTACACATTTTTTCATAAAAAGTCAAAAAGTTAACCCAAACATCCATATTTTCAACCTTACTTTTTTTGTCCAAAAAGACAAAAAGTGCACTTATTTAGTCTTCCCAAACTTGGCCTTACTCTTTTTTTTCCTCCTTTTTTCTTTTAGTGTTTGAAACTTTAAAGCATTATAATTTTTGTTATACTATTTTTTTTTTTTACTATACTAAAATTTATATATTTGAAATCTACACAACGAGATTGAATGAAGTTACAATGTGGACCAATCTTAATCACTCTGTCTGGTTTGGAGTTTTCAAAAATAGTAGTATTTTTATATTTTTAGTGATTTTTAAAAATATTTTAATCATTTATTTTTTGATTTTTAGACGCACTTAATCTTGATATACTTAAAAATTATAAAATTTGTACAAATGTTTTTTAAAAAAATCATTCAATACATTTGGTTTTAATTTTCTGCACTCAATTTTTTGAAAATTGAGTTTTTTAATTTTAGTTTTTAATTTTTTTTAGCAATTTTTTTAGATGCACCTTACTGAGATATATTTAAAAAGTAAGTTATTTGTAAAAAAATATTTTAAAAAATCAATAAATACACAAGAATATGAAAAATATATTGAATTCTCAATTTTTTTTATTATAAATTTTTGGTATTTAGTAAATTTTTAAAAGAATTTTTTTCACAAATATTACACTTTTAAGTGCATTTATGTTAGGAAATCTAAAAATTAAAAAAAAATTGCGTAAAATAGTAAAAAAATTCAGTGAAAATAGAAAAAAAAAATTCAATTTTCTAAAAATCCAAACCAAACAAGCTAATTGATTTTCAAAATTAAAAAAAAAAAGTATTGAATTTTAGTATTTTTTTAAAATATTTTTTGTATTTGGTAATTTTAAAAAAAAAATTCAAAAAAAATTATATTTTTTAAGTGTATTGAGATTAGGTGTATTTAAAAAATAAAAAATTATGCAAAATATTAAAAAAATTTAAAAAAACTCAATTTTCAAAACAACAGAGATAACCAAACAAGGTTAATAGTATTTTTTCTGAACTTTATCTTTTTTCACAAACTAAAAATTTGAGAAAATTTTCAAATTAAAAAAATTTCACAAAATGAGTTGAGAAAATTTTCAACTGTACGAGACTAAGAATTTCTCAGTTTGCATAATAATGCTGGGAAATTTGGTCAAAAGTCCCTTCCATTGGGCTTTTTTTTGTGTGAAATCCATGGAATAAAATAATGATTCCAAAAGTCCCTCAAATAAAAAAAATATGGTGAAAAGACATAAATACCCTTCTATATAAATGGGCAAATATGAACTGTTTGTCTTCCTCACCCTCACTCTGTTTCATCGATTAACTTGTTGCTCTGAAAAGCGTGATTCACAAACCCTAGCATCCGAAACCTTACTTCCACCATCGCAGTAGCATTCGAAACCCTCATTCCATAACTGCTGTGAGTATTTGAAACCCTACTTCCACCACTGCAGTAGTATCCGAAACCCTCATTCCACTACTGCCGTGAGCATTCAAAACCCTCATTCCACCACCACCGTGAGCGATGGTGCCAACGACATTGCAGATCTTTCATCAATGCCTTCTGATTTCTTGCTGTATGTGTTCTCTAACATTTGCTTATTATATAAATGTGTATATCAATTTGTATATGAAAATATGTGTGTATATATGTATCTATTTATGTATGTGAATGTGATTGTAGTGTATATTGTTCAATATATGTGTTTTTTGTGTGTTTATTTTCTAGTGTATATTGTTCAAAATAAAATTTTACTTTCAATGTTAAAGTTTTACTTGAAAACTTTACTATTTCATCATAATATTTGTGCATTTTTATGTTTTCATCAATGCCTCTTAATTTCTTGTTGTATGTGTTCTTTAGCCTTTGCTTATTATATAAATGTGTATATCAATATATGTGTGTATATATGTATCTATTTATGTATGTGAATGTGATTGTAGTTTATATTGTTCAATGTATGTTATTTATTTATTTATTTTGTTTGTTTATTTTCTAGTATATATTTTTCAGAGTAAAATTTTACTTTCAATGAAAGTAAAGTGTTACTTATAGATAAAGTAAAATTTTACTTTACAACTTTACTGTTTCATTACAATGTTTGTGCATTTTTATGATTTCATCAATGCCTCTTAATTTCTTGCTTTATGTGTTCTCTAGCCTTTGCTTATTATATAAACGTGTGTATTAATTTGTATATGAATATATTTGTATATATATTTATCTATTTAAGTATGTGAATATGATTGTAGTGTATTTTGTTGAATATATCTTTTTGTGGTCTTTATATGTAATTTCTATACTTCGCTAGAATTATCTTTGTTTCTTCGCTATCATTTCTTGAATATGGCGATGTACCTTTGTCAATATTATTGGTTGTAGAATTTTTGTAGGTGTTTTTGTTTATTTCTTAGGGTATATTGTTTAGAGTAAAATTTTACTTCCAATCAGAGTAAAATTTTATTTTCACAGTAAAACTTTACTGTTTCATTACAATGTTTTTGCATTTTTATTTTTTTGCATTATTCTTCATTCTTTAGTGCTTATTGTTTTGTTACTTTGTTGTTTAAAGTAAAATGTTACACTGTTGATACAGAGAAACTTTTTAGTGTTAAAAAATGGTTGTTTCTAGAAGCAAGCGTAAGGATGGTGATGATGACGATGATTTTGAAGTTCCACCAATAGTTATAGAAAAGAAGAAACTCCCCGAAAAGCGCAACAAAAAATCCATGAGTAATGTGGATGATGCATGTAATGATGATTTTGTGCTTGCATCAACGAGACTGAGAAAGCGCTCCCCTAGTGAGGATGAGCTTTCATGAAAGCAATCCAATGCCTTCAACAAGAAAACCTTCAAAGTCGAATATTGTACATGGAGTACGGGAGAGGGAGAATTACGTGAAATAATATAGGTCAAATATTGTTTCATTGATAAACCTAATGCAAGACATGAAGTTTGTCACGCCCCAAAAAAATAATCCCACATAACTATTACATCAACCCACTTCTAAAATGAGATATTAACCAAAATCATTTACATGGTTCCAAATGCTTTACTAATGTATTCACACATGCCATTATACATTTATTTACAAACTAGTACATGAACCGATAGCATGTGAAAGGAAACATTAAATCACAACAAATAAGGCCCTCAAGGGCTTACAAGTTCCGAGGCAATAGCCCGGTTACACATAATGGTCTCTCGGACCCAAACACATTTACCCTTGGCTTACAACAAATATCACAACAAAATAAGAGTCAAACTACTCTTCTTCAACATTTCACGCCTTTAGCTTGGCGAGGTCACCACATCTTTACCTGCATCAATTCCCATAGGGGTGAGCATAAAGCCCAGTAGAGATTCCTCACAAAGTATATACAGTTATGCCAATTCTATCAACATTAAAAAAATGCATATGTAATGCCATGCAAGTGCCAATATTGAAGGAAAATTTCATTTCAATGCACTATTTCAAAATCACCATGTTCTCAATAATGTTATGCAATCTCATCAATTTCAAACTTTCAATATTTAAATCAACAAGGGCGGTAAATACGACACTGGTAATTCCTAGGCTGGTGTCTGCAAGTAGTCTCTACGAGCACTACCAAACTATCATTTTTACCGGTATTAACTGGAAGGCTCGACACCTATCCGCGCGGCTTTCGGGTCTTTCACCCTGGACACTCAGGCCAACTTATCAAATTCATCTACATCCCCTATCCGGACTTACCAACGTATATACCCCATACACATTTCCATTAGTTCTCATTACAATGATCTTTCCCAAGTAATCATGATGAGAATGCAACAATGGTAACAATTCACTTCATGCACATTGATGATATAAACTCAAATGGAAATGAGATGCAATAATTAATATCTCATAACATTTCTCTATTTCCGAAATGTCTTAACAACAATAATAAACAAATACCTTCCCACTTTCACAATTACGTTTCTCATTTCGCAAATAATCATGTGTCTTCAACACATCACCACAAGTTCTCAACACCAACCCGTCATGACCAAACCTTTCAACATGGCCAACATATCATCTCTCATTTCATTTCCCCATTACATTATAATTAAGCATTTCACCTCATTAGTGGCACTCAACAACTTACCATCTTACAACATTACAAGATTATATGAAATTTTCAAACATCATCCTCCAAGATTTCAATTTTCACTACCTATGGTGCTCAACAATTATCATCTTACCTCATTACAAGTTCAAGGGCTAGCAACAATGTTAAAATACCATCTCATATCCGATGTGTCAAGTATGTTGTTATTATAATAAACATTTGGTGGAACTTACTCTCATACATCCTCTTAACACAAGAAAGTAAATAATTTCAAAGACATTTTTATTATTTTGTAAAATCCCCAATTTCTAGGGTTTTTATCAAAAACTCCACATTTCTTCACTTCATGATGAAAGCATCATCAAAATCATCCTTCTTAAACAATAAATAAGAAGTTACAAGGATCAACTTAGAAACATTCAAACCTTTAAACCCTCATTTGAGAAATCTCATCATCTTTGAACCAAAACCAAAACTCTCAAAACAAATTCAATAGAAACACAAAATCAACATTTAACTTGCAAAACATGTATATATAACTCAAGGATATCCCTACCTCAATGTTAGATGACGAAAATGGTGAAACCCTAGCCCCTAGAATGAGAGAGAATCTCGGATTTCCATCACCCAAGTGAAGCCCCAACCTTAGATCTTCAAGATTTGGAGGTAGATAGTGGAGATATTAACCCAAGGTTTGCAAGGATCTAAGTGTGTTAGATGATTGAGGGGGTTTTCTAGAGAGAATGGGGGAAAAATAGGTTTTAGAGTAAGAGAGAGATGAACAAAATATGAGATACATTCGGGTCCAAAAGATATAAAAACAGGGTTTTTCTGACTGCCCAGGCCCGTTCTTGCGGCCTCCTCCTTCCGCTCGAGCGGCCCAATTCCTCCTGCTCGTGCGTTGATTTCAGTAAGCTTGCCCAGGTGGTTCAGCCTTCATCGCTCGAGCGGCTTAGCCCATCGCTCGAGCGGCCTTTCTCCGCACGTGTGGCCCTGGCCTAGCAGCCCAAAAATTTTGCTTCGCTCCTAGCACTCCGGACTCATCCGCACGCCCTCCGGAACAAGCGAAATTTAACACCGAAAAGAAAAACAGTAGAACTCCAAACTAGGGAACCATCCCAGACATTTCAAATCCAATGAAGGCAAATAGAGGACGAAGTGAAGAAGGAAAGAAAGAGAGAGGAAAGTAACCCGGTCGTCACAAAGTTCACTGAAAGACACATTACTGCCCTCGAGAGAACATCTTTTGGGATGTTATTCAAATTTTTTTTGGAAGAAAGAAGATGTGGTATTGAAAAAGTTTAAGAAAGTTAATGATAATGTCATGGATGTGATCAAGTGTTATGATTTTCATGCAAAGGGATTCAAGCTTAGGGGGAAAACATGTGACATACGAGACAGTGATGTTACTTTGATTTTTGGGATAAAGTCGGGAGCAAAAAAAGTAGATGTCTCATATGGGAAGAAACAAGAAACACATTTTGTCCAGAAAAGGTTTCATAATATGTCAAGAGTATCCGTAAAGATTTTGCGAGAGGCATTAGGAGATACATTGGAAGGCACAACGACAGTTAATGTTCAGGATGTTGCACGAATAATGTGTTTATTTGTGGCAACTTTGTTATTCCCAACAACCGGTCTAACAGTTGGATGGGCTTTTGTCGCCCTTATAGAATATTTGGAAATAATGAATTCATATCCATAGTCAAGTGCAGTTACATACATTGACTACTTCAATCCAGTCTTCATTAGGAAGTCTTGAAAATGTGACTGGATGTGTACTTCTTCTTTTGGTAAGTAAATTGAACTACTTGAAATATTATACAATCCATCTTTAGAGAATTAACTAATTTCGATTTTTTATTTTACAGTACTGGTTATGCGAGCACACTACCCTCATTCAACCTAAAGGCAAAAATTTGTGTCCAAGGCTCTTTCGATGGGACTTACCAAAGTTGAGGAAAAAGCTAATGAAGAGGTCATTGTAAAATCTAAAGCCTGAAGAGGTATCATCTTTTCAAGCTCAGCCTTATTGGTTCGCTTTGCTTAAAATTATAGTTACATAATAAAATGTTACTCTTGGACAGAGTAAAATTTTACTTAAATTCAGAGTAAAAGTTTACTTACAATCAGAGTAAAGTTTTACTTTCAAACAGAGTAAAATTTTGCTTTGTTGGTTAAAGCTTGCTTCATTGTTGACTTCTTTTCTTTTTCTAATTTTCAAATGCAGGTGAATCACAATCAATTGAACCCTATTTCCAGAGAAGAAACGAATCTCATTTGCAATCATGCGGAAGAAGATGCAATGGACATAGAGGAAAATTTGGAGATTGAAAGAAGATGAAGATCATGTAGCTGAAGCTATAGGAGATGATCAACCTTTGAAGGACTTCATTGATCTTGGGAGATTAGAACGAGTTCAAAAAGAAAACAACAAGATGAAAAGTGAGAATATGGCATTAGTTGAAGAACTAAAGAAAATGAGGGAAATAATGCAAAAAATATAAGAGGATCAAGAGGCGAAAACAAAAGATATGATGGAAAAGATGAGCAACACAGAGAAAGAAATAGAGAAACTAAGAAAGGAGTTTGAAGTACTCAAATATGAAAATAAAGAATTGGTTGGACAAATTGAAGAACATGCAGTTCATGCGGTTATCCAAGCTTTTGCTTCTAAAGAAATGCCACATGCTAAAGGAGTATAACAAGAGCAAAACATTGGGATTTAGGCTACATTGAAAGAAACACTTGTAGTCATAGAGCCATTGCAAACATCCATGGTCAAGAAAATCAAAATGAAGGTGATGAAGAAAAAATAAATGTCTGATTTTGAATGTGAGACAAGAGAGGTAGAGAAAAAAAAACCACAAAACAAGCAATTGAAGTGATATGAAAAGAAGTGATTTGTGTTGACAACTTGCCTCTAAGCCAACCAAAATCAATTGAAAGGGTTTTGTTTCCAGATAAGGTTGCAATATGCAAATTGCTTGATGAGAATGACAAGCGTCTACTGAGCAAGATTTATGATTTGGAAACCACAGAGTAAGACCATTTTAATTTTATCAAACAACAGATTTTTACTGTTATCAAATTGCACCGTGTTAATCAACATTTTTTTTTACCTTATGACTAGTGCAATCATATGGTTCAGCATAGAAAATAGAGTATATGTTACATTGCATGATGTGGATGTAATTATGAGAGATGGTGATACTGCAAATAATTTAAGTGGCCATAAAATTTTCACTTCAATAACTAAAAATAGTTTATTTTATTAACATATATTTAATTTATTTTTGTTTTTATAGGTCATTGACAGTTTTGTACAAATAATTCAGATTGAGCAACAAGCAAAGAAGCCAGAAAAGAATAAGTCATTCTTTTTCTGAAGCCTTTGTTGGGTAAGCCATCAATTTGTGTTTATTTTGAATTGATAAACTTTTACTATGGTTTAGTGTAACATTGTACTATATTTTAGAGTTAATGTTTACTATTTGGTTTGCCAAATATTGATAACTCATACAGTGTGTCACCAACACAACTTGACACATGACACTCTTATATGATTGAATGCAATCATTAGTGAAATAAGGTTATGGAGATTTAAGAAATCATTTAATTGACGAAGTGCTTGAGCAAGATTTGAGTAGATACAGATTTCTTCATTTTTGCATGAACTCCAAAGGGGACAAGAAGGAAAAAAAAAACCTATCATTAGATGTTCCTTGTATTGGACATTGAATTTGATGAGTGGAGGCATTACAATTCTTTAAGGCCAAGAGACAACAAAGATGATCATTACCTTAAGGATGCAAAACAGATTGCAAGTGCTCTGCATCATATTAACAGTAAATTTTTACTGTGTTTTATTCTTGTATTTAATTGTGACCAAACAATTATGCAATGATATTAGATAACATATGTGGAGAACAAGTTGGGCAACAAAAGGAAGAGAGGTACAAGAAAGTTTACAAACTTGGTTTCGGTGAAAGATAGTTCACAACAACGCCCAACATCGTAAGTATTTCACGCTACTATTACATGCTTGAATTGGTAGTTTTCAAGTTTGAGTAAATCTAACAAGATCTTCATTTTTATTAATAGTGTTGATTTCTAAGGGTTGGTTTGGCAAGGGCTCATTGGGCTTTTTTGGCTCAATGAGCCACAAAAGACAGAATAGGCTCATGAGGCAAAACAGACAAAACATCCCATCCAACCCCATAATCATTACACTCTTCTCTCACAAACAAGTCAAAAAAGCCAAAAAGCCAAAAGCCCTTCCCAAACCAAGCTTTTGAGCCCAGGCTCAGATAGTCAAAAAAGCCAAAAAGCTAAAAAGCCAACCCATTTCCCAAACGGAGGCTAAATTATTTTATGTTATATCATGTGCCAAATCATACAAGATGAGCCTATTGCAAATTCTATAGAAGATAATGAAATTAACAATTTTCGAGTATCAATAATGTATCAATTTTTGAATGATTATCCAGAAGCATGGAGTGAGGAACAATTCAACCTCAAAAGAAAAATAGCTAAGAGATAAGACCTCGAGGATGATGAAGTGGACAACTTTTGGAAATTACTGTGAATGATGTATGTAATTTTACTTTTTGTAAATGAAAGAATGCTGAAAAAGTAATTGTAAGTGAAAGAATGCTAAAAGAGTAATAGATAGTACATACTATGTCTATTATTCTAGTAAATTTTACTGTGATTTGATGATTAATTCATTATTATAATAGAATATTGTTTTAACTAGGAATGAATGTTGTTATGGATAGAATGATGCAGGTTATACTTGTGTGTCTTGATAATATCTGTGGTTGTTTTGTTAGATTATTTTTGCACAAAGATTGCATAATAAGCATCAGGGGAGTTTGTGTATCGTGGTAAATTTTGATGCAGGTTGGAAATATTTTTCAATGGGACATATATACTGTCTGACAGTAAAATTTTACTCTGAAATAAAGTAAAATTTTACTCTGAAACTAGAGGCTCATAGATAACTATTCAACGATATAGTAAAATTTTACTCTTAAATAAAGTAAAATTTTACTCTAAAACCACAAGCTCATAAACAACCATTCAACAATATAGTAAAATTTTACTTTTATTTCAGAGTAAATTTTTCTACAAGATAGTAAAATTTTACTTTGAAAAGCAGTAAAGTTTTACTTTCACGTGAATGAAGGTAATGTTTTACTCTGAATAAAGTAAAATTTTACTCTGCAATAAAGTAAAATTTATTATGCAATAAAGTAAAATTTTGTTCTGAACTAAAGAAATATTTTACTTTGAAATAAAGTATAATTTTACTCTAAAATAAAGTAAAATTTTATTTTGAAACCACAGGCTCATAAACAACCATTCAACAATATAGTAAAATTTTACTTTCATTGCAAAGTAAATTTTTCTAAAAGATAGTAAAATTTTACTCTGAAAGACAGTAAAATTTTACTTTCATGTGAATGAATGTAATGTTTTACTCTGAAAAAAGTAAAATTTTACGTCGCAATAAAGTAAAAGTTTACTCTAAAGTACATCAAAATTGTACTATGGAAGCACAGGCTGAGCACAACCATAGACAACTATTCAACAAGATAGTAAAATTTTACTTGAAAAGGCGGTAAAGTTTTAATTTCATGTTTACTTCATTTTAGACTAGAATTTTACTTTAATCCTTCACACTTACTGGACAAACTCCATTATAAGTTCCTTTACATAAAACTTATTCAACTATATTAAAAAAATTATATTAAAATGTCAAATTCTACCACAAAGCAAATCAGAAACTTGGATAGACAACCATTTGAAAACATAGTAAAAATATCTTTTATTGCAATGTCTCCTTACAAGTCTAGTCTAAAAGACTAGACTTTTATTGTTATGGACTATTTATTGCAGAAGAACTGCATTATTTTCGTACTTTTATTACAAAGCAATAATGCCTTTCATGGCAATGTCTCCTTACAAGTCTTCTTATTATGACCATACTTCTCGCATCTACTCGTTTTATTTTCTCACCCCTAGATGGAATCCTATTCTTCCTTGGCATACTAGGTGGCTTCTTACAAATTGGAGGAAGGACAACAGGATCATCCATAGCTACATGAGGTTTCTCAACAGTGGGTATTGGATAAACAGACTCAGCATAGGAAGCTTTGAACTTGCTAGTGTAATAAAATGGTTCCACATGTGCATACAAATCACCTCCGCTCTTTTGGATAGCGGTCGCCGCGTGAGCACAAAGAAATCCATTCAATTTCCATTGGTAACACGAGCAAGTTCTATTCAAGAGGTCAATGCTAACCGATGGCCGGAATTGAACCTCAAAAACATGATCACTTGAACGACTAATCAACCAAGTTCTTCCACTTTTAAGAGTATTTACTAATGTTGAATCCATCTCCGAACAAAGAAATGTATTCCATTTCTTAGCTTGTTCTCTCATTCTCGACATCAAATCCATGATCTTCAACCTAATTGAATCAATCATCTTCATAGTGGGCAAATGACGAGCTTGACGGATCCATGAATTGAAAGACTCTGTCACATTCGAGTGCATTTCACCGTATTTTTGTCCTTTAAAATATGCATTAGTCCACTTGTCATAGGGAAAATTGGATAGAAACCTACAAATGATGCATTTTCTCTCATCTTGTAATTCTTTCAAACACTGATTAAAACATCCCACTGTCGGAGCATAAGCACATGAAGAAAACAAAAAAACTATTCTACTCCTGAAAGTATTGTTGAAACTTGGACTGGAGAACCTATCTCTCAAATTGGCCTTTAAGTGTTGGAGACAAAAATAGTGGTAAGCAGTAGGTAAAACCTTGGGTAAAGTCTCCAAAAGTCCAGTGTTCCGATCAGATAGGAAGGTAATTGGTCTTTCATCCAACAATATATTTGACAAATGCATAAAAAATCATTTCTAATTGTCTGTAGTCTTTGTATCAACAACTGCCATTACAAGAGGGAAAAAACCTGAAAAATAACATTTTACAATTAGTAAGTATATTAAACAAAAAGGGAAAATATAGTAAATTTTTACTCTGAATAACAGTAACATGTTACTCTAAAAATAAGTAACTTGTTACTTTTCAATAAACTATAGTAATATGTACCTCGATCCCCATCCTTCGCTGTAGCTGTTAACAAGGTGCCCTTATACTTCCCCTTCAGAAAAGTAC
Organism: Camellia japonica; assembly: GCA_030407325.1. Taxonomy (NCBI): domain Eukaryota; kingdom Viridiplantae; phylum Streptophyta; class Magnoliopsida; order Ericales; family Theaceae; genus Camellia; species Camellia japonica. The sequence goes on along the minus strand of JAPPVO010000010.1, from coordinate 42,592,367 downwards.
CATTGATAAACAATAGAGGACGGTAATGCCTAAATCCTTGAATAGAAGCATTAATTGCAACAAAAAACCTCTTGAACTGTCCACTTTGATGGTTATAATCAAGTTGCAAATAGCTACTAGGATTTGTGCTCATCATAATATCCATATGCCATCGAATCTCATCATAAGACATAGAAAAATCTCCAAAAGTAGTAGTCCTAGCTTTCTCAACTCCCAACCAAGCATGATTGTACATAATGGTGAGCCCATCTATAAATTGACGCACAACATCAATTGGACGAGTTTGGGGATTCGCACGAACTTCATTAACAGTCAAACTTACAACCAAATTTGAACTCATCCTTGAGTTTTTAGAAGTACGAACTGTAGCTCCACAACTATGCTCATCATGTAGAGTCCTAATGTAAAAAAATTTGTTAGCACTCTCTAGAGATGTATGTACTCGCCATAAACAACCTTTAGACTCCCATATTGAACACACAGTAGTGATCCGACACTTCTCATTCTTCAGATACACAAACTCAAATCCTATCTCAATGGCAGATTTACATAATACAGTCCAGAAATCCTTTGCACCTCTAATAAATCTTTGACCTACATGAGCAATTCCATTCACCCATCTAGAAGACAACAAAGTTCTTTCTTCATGTTGACAAAACATAGGGAGTAAATCCATTTCATCATCAATAACGCTGGATCCACTAGCCTCACTCAATTCTTTAACTCCATGTTTTTCATTTGAAATGCCCATTTCAGTAACAGTCACATCAACCTGGTCAACACCAAGGAGATAAACAAACGACAACATATTTTGAAAATTAGAATCATCATCAATTATGCATTGCGAATGTCCAGGTAAACAGTACAATAATAGTATGGAACCATTACTGTCAAACTTCTTCAATTTACAACTTAAGAAATCAGTTAAGTCTTTTAACGTGCAGTTTGACACAACTTTGAACACAATGGTACGATCACCATACTTGCATAACGACATAAGAGATGGAACCATTTTTCAAATCTATAATCAATTGACAGTAAAATTTTACTGTCAATCAAAATAAAATTTTACTGTCGCTAGGAGTCCAAAAACAGATAACAGAAGTACATAATAACAGAGTAAAATTTTACTGTCATTGTATAAAAAATAATAAAAAAAGAACAGATAACATCAAAGTAAAAGTTTACTCTCATTTTATCAAACAAAACACAGCAACATTTTATCAAACAAAAATAGAGCACATGCCAGAGTAAAATTTTACTATCATTTTTATCAAACAAAAAGCAGAGCACATACCAAAGTAAAATTTTACTCTCACTCTATCAAACAAAAATAGAGCACAAACCAGAGTAAAATTTTACTCTCATTATATTAAACAAAAATAGGGCACAAACCAAGGTAAAATTTTACTCTTATTCTGTCAAACAAAAATAGAACACACACCTAATTGAATTCGGCAAATCAACAAGAATAAAACAAAAACAAAAAAAAAACTAATCAACATAGCTAATTGAACTCGAACAATAATCAAACACGTGATTAAAACAAAACCTCTAAAACTCCATCAACACTCACAAATCTCGATGAAACTCTCTAAATCTGATACAAATTTGTACAAATTTGAAACGCAATCTTTCATTTAATTGAGAGTGTTGATCTTCGATGGCAAGATAGTGTATTGTTGACCAAATGCGAAATCGTCAGCCGTGAGATCTTCAGATTTTGAGATCGTCTTCATGGATTTCGCAGCTCATCTTCACTTCGTAGATCGTCTTCAAGATTAGTGTATGCATGAGTTGAGATTGTTCAAATATATGATTATATATATATATATATATATGAGGGCAATATGGTCCAAAAAAAATACAAATTATAGAATGTCCGTATTGAGCTGGGCTTCTCCTGCTCACGGGGCTTTTTGAAGGAGAATTTATTGAGTTGTCCTATATCTTAAAAAAAGGCTCAAAAGCGGGGGTCTCACCCAAAATCCCAATAATGTTCCATACAATTGTTTGGCTAAAAAATTATTTTTTATTTTTATATAATTTTATAATCAATATTGATCTTATTTAATAGATCTCAACAAATATATTCTAATATATATATATATATATATTAAATCAAATGTATAAAATAAAGGAGATTTTTTTTTAAGATCTCTAATATTAAGATTTTATAGCATAAAAGACATCCAATATTTTCATAATGTCTAAGGTCCCTTAACATTGATTTAGAGAAAATTCAATCCAGAGAATTTCTCTCGACTTTCTAGAAAATTTCTTCCCAGAGAATTTCTCTGGTTTTCGCAAAAATTTCTCTAGATTCAAACTAGAAAATTTCTCTGCCTTCCCAATCATGATGTGCAATACACCAAATCGATCACTTAAATAAGTAGCAACAATAACCAATATACATATATATATATATATAGAGAGAGAGAGAGACAGAGACTGACTGACTGACTGACTGAAAGAAGAATTTCTTTGGGTTCAAACCAGGAAAATTCAGAGAAAATTGAAATTTCTCTAGCTTTGTTCACAAAGAATTTCTCTTGCTTTTCTGGATTCAAACCAAAAAAAATTAAAATTTCTTTAAGTTCAAACTAGAAAAATCCAGAGAAAATTGATATTGTTAAAGGTATACACAATATGTATCAATAAGGATTTTGTGGGAGAGAGATCTTACCAAGGACATATATGAGGTAATCCTCCAAGTCAGCATTGTAAAGTCCTCATCAGCTCACATAATGCACAACATTTTGGCCTGACTTGTTCAATTTACTGGCCTATTTACAGCTGTAAGAGTAGTGTGTTCATGATGGTTTCAAGCTTCACATCTTCCATATCTCTGGCACAGATCTTTGGATTCTTAGCCATTTTAAACTCGTACGTGACATTCATTTCTGATCAGTGATCACCCAACTCTCAGCACTGCATATTTGGGACAATTGCACCCTCATTGTGAAATATCAAACATCAAGACTTGTTTATGCCAATTAATTTTGATTCCATAATCTGTCTCAGTAAAATCTTGTAGCTATTTTCTGTATGTCTCTTTTTAGATACAATTTGCAATTCAGAGTAGAGTACCAACACATCAAAAGGATCTAAATGTTTGAGGATCTCTGAGCTCAAATTCAATAGCGGACCGACAAAATTGAAGCTTTCAGCTGTCGCTGAAGAAACATCCACACCACTGAGATTCTTTCTCTCTCTCTCTCTTTAAACTAGACCTTCACTCCAACAATGGCGATACCAAAACGGTTAAATTTGGCATATTCTCATTTACAGAGGCCTCAGATCTTAGATCGGAGGAGATTTGAGGGGGGAGAGAAATAGAGAGAGAGATCTGAGAGAGAGACTTGTAAATGAGACTTATAGATTTGGTGTGGCGGTGTTGAGCATCGTTCGGAACTGAGAGAGAGAGAGAGAGAGAGAGAGAGAAGCGGGACGTTAAAGGTAGCAATGAAAAGGTGGTGACGGCGAGAGAAGCATCGACAAAGATGAGAGAGATAGAGAGAGAATGAGAATAGGTGAGATATATGGAGTGAGTGGGGATTTTAGACATTACAAAATAATATTGTGAACTTCTCTCATTGCTAAAAATGGGAAAGAGATCTTAGACTAATTTTCTCTAAAATAAAAGTTAAAAATTTTTTTCAATGTAGTGTATGTTTTTGAAGAAAATCACAGATAAATGATAAATTATATATATATTAATAATTAAAATCATAATTTTTTGTTTTTATCATTTTGTTGTAGTGTCACTGTTAAGTAATTTCTCCAAAAAGTTGTGGCATTTTAAAATTTATAAAACAAAAATTAATCTTATTTTACACATCATCGTGGTCACATCACCTGGATTTTAGATCAGAAGCTATTTGGTGGTCTTGGATATTGTCTGCTCCATTAATAAGATGACACTTGTTAATTTAAAAATTACCAGAAAAGAGAAAGGTTATAAGTTTTAAATTTTTTATCAAATATCTCATATGGGTGTAGGGTCTATACTTTTATGAACCCCACACTTATGTGAGATATTTGATCATTTATTTAATAAAAAATCTAATATCTCTAATATTACCCAACAAAAAATACTGATCTTATTATTTCAACCAATTAAAACCATGTTGGATACCATTTGTATTTTACCCCGGACCTCCAAATAATTTTTTTTATGTTAGCATTCATAGTCTCCTTCGCCCAGGCCGTGAAAGGTAATATCGTATAAAAAAAAGGGCAGTGCTAGAGGCCAATTTGCCTCGAATTCCTTTTGTTTGTTTGTTTGTTTATTTATTTATTTATTTTTTTAAGGGGGGATTATGTGTAGGAATATATCAAAAAATTAAACATTTCGCATCAACTCATCGTACAAAATTATATGAAATTAACAAAATTTAATCAACAACCTAACTGATCAGTCAATTAAGTTGCTGGTTAAAATTTGTTAATTCTATATAATTTTGTACGATGAGTTGGTGCGAGATTATCTAATTTTTTTGCACACCCCTACACATAATCACTTTTTTTTAAAAAAAAAAAAAAAAAACCAAACCAACATAGCCCAACAAATAAAATAAAATTAAATTTAAAAAAAAACCAACACAGCCAGTGGTGGAGCGAGGAAATTGAGTTAGAGGGGGCATTATTAATTATAATTTTTTATTTAAAAAAAATCATGATGAACATTAAGATTAATAATTTTATGAGCTAAATTTAAGCATAAAAAAATTACATATTCATTATTAATAGAAATAAATTAAAATTCTATAATAGTTTAGAATAGCTCGGTTCGAGATGGTGATGTAATTAATTTTTATTTGATAGAAAATATTAAAGAGAAGACATTACTTATAAATGATGTGTTTTGAATGAAAATTATTAAATAGTCTTAGAATACCATATAATATTGCCTACGTGATGCTCAAAGTATGAGAAATCACAAATCACACTAAGCAGTCTGTTAACTGCTTGGAAATAATGAGTTCATTATATCCAATCTATAAGATTTTTCACTATACTATTGGTTTAAACTATTACATAAATAATACCACATAGTGCCCTCAAAGTATCAAATAACTACTTGTTGTGAATAATACAATAAATCCTTAACCAAAAAATATGTTAAGAAAAAAAAATATACATTTTGTATATGACAACAAGACACACAAAAAAAAAAAAAAAAAAAAAACTCAAAATTGAGGAGGGACATGTGACCCCCCTGGTCCTTCTTTCTCTCTGCCACTGAACACAGCCCAACAAATAAAAGAAAAAAAAAAACAACTCCTCAACTTATGTAGCTTGATAAGGTGAGTGAGTTGGGTTGGACTGATTGGATGATAAAATTGACAGATCAGTTAGGTTGCTGGTTAAAATTTGTTAATTCCATATAATTTTGTACGAGTCGCTACTATATTTTTATTTCAAATTAAAAAGATTCTAAAGAAATTGAAATGACTTTGATTTCAATTTCCTCTGAATCTTCTTGATTTGAAATAAAAATATAGTATGGCCTCGTACAAAATTATATAAAATTAACAAATTTTAACTATCAGCCTAACTGATCATTCAATTTTATCATCCAACTAGTCCAACCCAACTCACTCACCTTATTAAATCATACAGGTTGAGTTGGTGCGAAATGTCTAATTTTTTAATACAAACCCTTGCAAAAAGAAAAGAAAAGAGAGGAAATTTTTTTTTGTTTTAAAAAAAGGCCAAACTAACACAGCAAAAAAAAAAAGAAAAAGAAAAAAGAAAAGAAAAGAAGTATTCGAGACAAACTCAACGCCACAAGCATTATTGAAACAATTTCAAATGAGGACTTCATGGATTATAAAGTTTAGGAGAGTATTTAAACTAAGGAGATGTTTGATAAAATGATTCTATCTTTAAAATTGAATGTATTAAATGATAATTAATTAAGTCTATTTAATAATTATAATTGATATCACTTAAAAATTTAAGTATCTCTTAAAATGTAAGCTAAAATTTAAATTTTTAATCATATGAAATTTATTTAATTCTGATTGAATTTATGAATATTAAATATAAATATTAGCATACATTATTATAAACACACTATCACCATTATGCCACCACCGCTGCCGTTGTCGCCGCCGCCACCACGATCACTACTGCTACCGCTACCACTACTACCACCACCATGCCACTGACACCACCGCCACCACCACTACCATTATCATCATACCATCACCACCACTATTACCACCATCATTAAAATATATAATTTGAAAATAATAAATTTTAAATTTAATCTTATACATATCAAACAATTTATTTTTAATTTAGTACTTAAATTTTTATTAAACAACTTTTTAACTTAATAAATTCAACATTCACTTTTAATACTTAATTTTCAGTCTTCAAATTTCAATTTTATCAAACAAAATCTATTACATGATGTCTACAAATAAGACTTTTGAGTAATTAATTCTTAATTTTTTTTATTATAAAAGTTATCATAGTTAATCAAACCATTCTAGGGACATTATTTTCCACAGGGTGGATGACATAATTCAAGGGTATTTTGGAGTTTTCACTTGGGAGAAGGTTTATTTTCATTAAGAAAAGGAAAATGATTAGAGCTGTTCATAAGGGGAAATTCTATTCTCACACATCTACTTATTCCAGTGCACATCATTTTTTAGTGCATACACTTATTAATTTGATTTTTGATTATTCTTCTTATTCTACACGCTTGATATTCCAATTATACCCTAACTCATATTCTTGTACATATACAACATAAATCATCTGTCCACACACATTTATCCTCTTTATCCATATTCAACCATGCCTCATGCTGCACCAAAAAGCGCTCCCCTAATCTTCATCCCTTCTTTCTTCAAAATTCGGATCTCTGAATCCACAAGAATCCATAAGATCTCAACAAAAAAACCAACTAAGAGAGAGAGAGAGAGAGAGAGAGAGAGAGAGAGAGTGTGTGTGTGTGTGTGTGTGTGTGTGTGTGTGTGTGAAAAAAGATAGTTGAAACAACAAGGAGTTTGGTGTCACAATCAGAGTCGATATAGCTTTTTTAACACCTTTTCATCAGTTTATTTCCTAAGCACTACTTGATGTGTCTATTTTGATTTCTAGAACTATGTTTCTACCAGAAGACATTGGTTTTGTCTTCTCTTCTACTCCTTAACAGCGTACGAAACATGTCTTTAATAGTGAATGACTTTCCATGACTGGTCATAATATGACGTGCGCTGCACGTCGTAGAAAGGCTTTTATGGCGTGCATTGCGCGCCGTAAAAACCTTTTTTTGTTGTAATGTCTACTGCCTTTCCTGTTGATAAGAACTCAAGAGCAGTTACAAATGGTTATAAAATTCTGGGTAAAACCAGAATTTTTTCCTAAGTTTGGTCTAATTTTTAGGTGGGCCCTGTGCATCGATTTACACGGGTCAAAGTGGTAACGCGTTCTATGCCGCGTTGTGATTCACGTGGTATATTTGGTTGCTTAAAACCATTACCGAGTGAATGGGAAATTGAAGCCAAAGTAAGCTCCATGGAAATGGAGTTTTGGTGGAAATTCCTTAAAGGTTAAATAAAGCTTGTCCCACATTGATTTGGTGGGAGGTTTTGAAAGGGTTTATAAGACATGGGTTTGGTACTTGGGGTGTGCCCCAAGGGGTACCCAAGTGTTTTAGAGGGAGAGGTTATGGGCAAAATGGGCTAGACCCATTGGACTCAAAAACCACCACACATGCGCGCGCGCGCCGCCGCCGTCCGTCCGGTCGGACGGGCTGGGCTGGGCGCGGGTGTGAGGTTGGGCTTGTTCGGCCCAATACTAATCTTTTTGGGCCAAAAACATTTGAATTTAATTCAAATAAACTGGTTTGGATTTTTTGTTCATCCAAACAGGGCCCTTCCCGTTTTCAAACAGAATTAAACTGGTCCGGTTTTTCCTGTTCATCCAAACAGGGCCCTTCCCAGAATTAAATTGGTTTGGATTTAATGTTCATCCAAACAGAGCCCTTCCCGTTTTTTATCTGTTTGAATGGTTAACCCAACAGATTCAAATCTGTTTGAATTTAAACCCAACAGGTTTCATACCTGTTCAATTCAAAACCAAGAGCCACCTTTACATCTATAAATAGACTAGCCTCCCATTTGGATTTTCACTCCAATTTTCGTACTCCATTCTCTCTATAATTCTCTCTGCATTTTGCTGCATTTTTTCTGAAAGAAAGAGTGTAAACACTTAGTGTGTTCGTAAGGCAAACAATTTGTAGTGCTGCTATTGTTTGTGGTAAGATCATTTCATCCTGGGAGATAGACGTCCAGATTCTGAAAGCACCGTGGAGAGGACGAATCTGTCTTAAGGACACAGTGTTAAACACTGGACTTGATCAGAAAAGTAATTCAAAGAAATTAACCAAGTAAGTTGTTTAATTTTTATTCTGTTTTTTAATTTGTTTATTTAATCAGATTTTAATTTTGTTTTTGTAACAAAATAAAATCTGTTATTTATTTATTTATTTTTATTTCGAGTTTGATTTTTGTAATCAAACATATTCTCTCCTTTTCTTTATTTCTTTAATTCTAATTGTTGTTTTGTACACAATAGAATTAAAATCTTTTAAATACAGTGAAGATTGCCTAACAATCTTAAGACAGAATCCTTTTTGGTATCTTCATTGTATTTAATTTTCTGTTTTTCAAAATAATATTCTGGTTGGAAAAACAAATAGTGATTTATGCTATTTGACAGATAGTAGTAATATACTGTCTCTTTTCTTTGACAACTAGTAGTACGATACTGGTGTCATTAACAATTTCAGAATATTATTTGGTATTACAGAAAATTATTTTGGTATTTTATTTTTCCTGTTTTAGTAACAAGGAAAATAAAATTATTTGTGTTATAATTTATTTTCTGGTTTTAGTAACTAGAAAATTAATTTGTGTTTTAATTTTTCTCTGATTTTTGTAATCAGAGATTATGGCTACTACAACTGAAACTGCATCTGGCAGTGGTACTCCTGTTGTTACACAACAACATCAGTCCCTATTCAGAACCATGTTCATGTACCAATCAATCATGGAGAAAAACCGGAAAAATTTAACGGTACCGAGTTTAAGAGATGGCAGCAGAAGATGCTGTTCTATCTTACAACTCTTAATTTGGCCCGGTTTCTCCATGAAGAGGCTCCAGCACTTAAAGAGGGTGAAAGTGATCGGCAAGTTGTTGCCGCTGTAGATGCTTGGAAACATTCAGATTTCCTGTGCAGAAACTACATCCTCAATGGCCTTGACAACATGCTGTATAATGTATACAGTCCTCTGAAGTCAGCAAAAGAATTGTGGGATTCTTTGGAGAAGAAATACAAGACAGAGGATGCCGGCACAAAGAAATTTGTTGTCGGTAAATTTCTGGATTTTGTAATGGTCGACTCCCAAACGGTAATATCTCAAGTTCAAAGTTTTCAGATAATTTTGCATGATATTCATTCAGAAGGTATGACTCTTAGCGAATCTTTCCAAGTCGCTGCTTTGGTGGAAAAGTTACCACCGGCCTGGAAAGATTTCAAAAATTATTTAAAACATAAACGCAAAGAGATGACCATGGATGAGTTAATTGTAAGATTAAGAATTGAGGAAGATAACCGAAAGGCTGAAAAGAGGAATGGGAAAAATCCCATTGAGTCCAAGGCTAATGTGGTTGAACAAGTTCAAAAACCACATAACAAAAAGAGAAAGTTTACTGGAGATGGTCCTAAACAAGGCAACAACAATGGCAACAAGAAGTTCAAAGGAAAATGCTATAACTGTGGCAAGACTGGACATCGAGCTTCTGACTGCCGCCGCCCTAAGAAGGATCATGGAAGTACAAGTAAGAAGACCACCAATCAGGCCAATGTAACAGAATTGGATTACATCTCTGACGGAGTGAATGACATCAACCTCTCTGCTGTGGTGTCTGAGGCTAACTTGGTTGGAAATCCCAAAGAGTGGTGGGTTGACACTGGAGCAACTCGTCACATATGTGCGGACAAGAAGATGTTCACTACCTACAAAGAGGCTGCAAATGGTGAACAACTTTTCATGGGAAATTCTTCTACTTCTACTGTGGCTGGACAAGGGAAAGTGATCTTGAAGATGACATCAGGGAAAGAACTGACCCTCAACAACGTACTGCATGTACCTGACATCCGGAAGAATTTAGTTTCTGGTTCTTTGTTAAGTAAAAATGGTTTTAGGCTTGTTTTTGAGTTTGATAAGTTTGTATTAACAAAGAGTGGTATGTATGTTGGTAAGGGATACATGAGTGATGGTCTCTTTAAACTAAATGTAATGACAGTTGTACCAAAAGTTGCTATGAATGAGAATAACGCATCTTTTGCTTATATTCTTGAGTCGAATTTATGGCATGGTAGATTAGGTCATGTAATTATGATGCTTTGCGTAGATTAATTGGTTTGGATTATATACCAAAGTTTGAAATTAATCCTAATCATAAATGTGAAGTTTGTGTAGAAGCAAAACTAACTAAGGCTCCATTTAAATCGGTTGAAAGAAAAACCGAACCTCTAGAATTAATTCATACTGATGTATGTGATCTAAAATTTATTCAAACTAGAGGAGGCAAAAAGTATTTCATAACATTTATCGATGATTGCACAAGATATTGTTATGTTTATTTACTTAGAAGTAAAGATGAAGCCTTAGAAATGTTTAAACTCTACAAAACAGAAGTTGAAAATCAACTTGGTAAAACCATTAAAATGGTTAGAAGTGATAGGGGTGGTGAATATGATGCACCATTAAATGAATTTTGTGCACAACATGGCATTATTCACCAAACTACAGCCCCTTATTCTCCACAGCAAAATGGAATTGCTGAAAGGAAGAATAGAACTCTAAAAGAAATGATGAATGCCATGTTACTAAGTTCAGGCTTACCACAGAACTTGTGGGGGGAAGCAATATTGTCTGCTAATTATGTTCTTAATAGAATACCCCACAAGAAAACCAAAAGCATTCCTTATGAATTATGGAAAGGTCGACCACCTTCCTACAAATACTTAAAAGTGTGGGGGTGTTTGGCAAAAGTGGAAGTTCCTGTTCCTAAAAAGACTAAGATTGGACCAAAAACAGTAGATTGTGTGTTTATTGGTTATGCTCAGAATAGTAGTGCATATCGGTTTCTGACTTATAAATCAGAAATACCTGATATAAATGTGAACACTATTATAGAGTCAAGGAATGCTGTGTTTTTTGAACATGTCTTTCCTTACAAGAAAGGACAGGAATTAAGTTCACAGAAAAGAACTTATGATTGTACACAAAGTCAAGAGACTAATGACAATCAAACACAAGAGACTAGTAATGGTCTCAACCAACAGGATTTAACTGATGATGAACCAAGAAGAAGTAAGAGAGCGAGAACATCAAAATCCTTTGGTCCAGATTTTCTGACATACTTGTTAGAAAATGAACCTCAAAGCTTTAAGGCAGCAATGACAGGTCCTGAAGCACCTTTGTGGAAAGAGGCTGTTAATAATGAAATTGAATCCATTATGCAAAATCATACTTGGGAATTGGTGGATCTTCCACCAGGTTCTAAACCTCTTGGATATAAATGGATATTCAAGAGAAAAATGAAAGCAGATGGTTCAATTGACAAGTATAAAGCAAGACTTGTAGTTAAAGGTTACAGACAAAAGGAAGGTCTGGACTATTTTGACACATATTCCCCTGTGACAAGAATAACATCCATTCGCATGCTTATTGCTATAGCAGCGTTGTTTAATTTAGAAATACATCAAATGGATGTTAAAACAGCTTTCTTAAACGGTGATCTAAATGAAGAGATCTATATGGAGCAACCCGAAGGGTTTGTAGTATCAGGGCAAGAAAAGAAAGTTTGTCGACTTGTAAAATCCCTTTATGGATTAAAACAAGCACCTAAGCAATGGCATGAAAAATTTGATCATGCAATGCTTACTAATGGGTTTAAGATAAACGAATGTGACAAATGCGTCTATGTTAAAAACACTGACCAAGGATATGTCATAGTTTGTCTTTATGTGGATGACATGCTTATCATTGGAAGCAGTCAAAACATGATCAAATCAACTAAGCAAATGCTTAACAAAAGATTTGATATGAAAGATATGGGGGTCGCAGATGTTATATTAGGAATGAAAATTACTAAAACATCTGACGGATATGCATTATCTCAATCTCATTATATTGAGAAAATTCTTGATAAATTTATCAAGGATGATTTGAATTTAGCAAGAACACCTGTAGACATCAGTCTTTATTTATCGAAAAATAAAGGTGATGCAGTGTCTCAGTTAAAATACTCCCAAATCATTGGAAGCCTAATGTACCTAATGAATTGTACTCGTCCTGATATAGCTTATGCTATCAGTAAATTGAGTAGGTACACTAGTAACCCCGGAGAAGACCATTGGAAAGCGATCATTCGGGTTCTTAGATATCTAAGATTCACCCGTGATCATGGTTTGAACTTTACTCGATATCCAGCAGTACTTGAAGGTTATTGTGATGCAAATTGGATATCGGATACTAAAGATTCAAAATCCACAAGTGGATATGTCTTTACTCTGGGAGGCGCTGCTGTTTCTTGGAAGTCCACGAAACAAACTTGCATCGCACGATCCACAATGGAATCCGAGTTCATTGCTTTAGACAAAGCAGGTGAAGAAGCAGAATGGCTTCGTCACTTCTTAGAAGACATTCCAATGTGGCCAAAACCTGTGCCAGCTATTTGCATTCATTGTGATAGTCAATCTGCAATAGGCAGGGCACAGAATCATATGTATAACGGTAAGTCACGACATATTCGTCGTCGACATAATACCGTAAGGCAATTGTTGTCAAACGGAATAATCTCAATAGATTATATAAAATCTAAAGAGAATATTGCGGATCCGTTAACAAAAGGTTTGACAAAAGAGCTAGTGTATAGTTCATCAAGGGGATGGGATTAAAGCCTATTACATAAGAGTCGTCATAATGGTAACCCTACTTATATGACTGGAGATCCCAAGAACTAAGTTCAAAGGGACAACTAAGTTATGTATGGCTCGCCAGAAATCACCAAGGGATTAAAAAACCCTACCCATTCCTATGGTGAGAGTGATATCTGCAACATATGTTGTCTGCAGGGGTATAAGGATAAGCTTTGCTTTTAATGATTACTTATATCTTGATTAAGGCATAAAATCAAGACGAGTATAAGGAGATACTCACAATAAGAATCACCTATATGAGTGTTGAACTGGGGCCGGTTCTATGAGAATGAAAGAGGCTACATTCTCTAGAAACACTCATGAAAACCAGGAGCGTTCAAGGCCAAAATGAACACAACAGTGAGAACCACGATGTGTTAGAAGATATTTTGTGTGAAATCTATTGTCTTGGCTTACACAAACGGCTGAACAATTCAAGGCATCGCGTCCATTGGTTAGCCAGTAAGTCCGATAGGTTATCACTAGGGAAGGTTCAAGGCCGAAAACTACCTATCCTGATGCAAGATATTTTCGACTTATACTCTTTCGTTAAGTCTGCATATTGTTGCATTTCCGTTGTCATCAAATTCCATTCATGTGGGGGATTGTTGGAAATGGTTATAAATTCTGGGTAAAACCAGAATTTTTTCCTAAGTTTGGTCTAATTTTTAGGTGGGCCCCGTGCATCGATTTACACGGGTCAAAGTGGTAACGCGTTCTATGCCGCGTTGTGATTCACGTGGTATATTTGGTTGCTTAAAACCATTACCGAGTGAATGGGAAATTGAAGCCAAAGTAAGCTCCATGGAAATGGAGTTTTGGTGGAAATTCCTTAAAGGTTAAATAAAGCTTGTCCCACATTGATTTGGTGGGAGGTTTTGAAAGGGTTTATAAGGCATGGGTTTGGTACTTGGGGTGTGCCCCAAGGGGTACCCAAGTGTTTTAGAGGGAGAGGTTATGGGCAAAATGGGCTAGACCCATTGGACTCAAAAGCCGCCGTCCGTCCGGTCGGTCGGGCGGGCTGGGCTGGGCCTGGGCTTGGGCGCGGGTGCGTGGTGTGAGGTTGGGTTGGGCTTGTTCGGCCCAATACTAATCTTTTTGGGCCAAAAACATTTGAATTTAATTCAAATAAACTGGTTTGGATTTTTTGTTCATCCAAACAGGGCCCTTCCCGTTTTCAAACAGAATTAAACTGGTCCGGTTTTTCCTGTTCATCCAAACAGGGCCCTTCCCAGAATTAAATTGGTTTGGATTTAATGTTCATCCAAACAGAGCCCTTCCCGTTTTTTATCTGTTTGAATGGTTAACCCAACAGATTCAAATCTGTTTGAATTTAAACCCAACAGGTTTCATACCTGTTCAATTCAAAACCAAGAGCCACCTTTACATCTATAAATAGACTAGCCTCCCATTTGGATTTTCACTCCAATTTTCGTACTCCATCCTCTCTATAATTCTCTCTGCATTTTGCTGCATTTTTATTCTGAAAGAAAGAGTGTAAACACTTAGTGTGTTCGTAAGGCAAACAATTTGTAGTGCTGCTATTGTTTGTGGTAAGATCATTTCATCCTGGGAGATAGACGTCCAGATTCTGAAAGCACCGTGGAGAGGACGAATCTGTCTTAAGGACACAGTGTTAAACACTGGACTTGATCAGAAAAGTAATTCAAAGAAATTAACCAAGTAAGTTGTTTAATTTTTATTCTGTTTTTAAATTTTTTATTTAATCAGATTTTAATTTTATTTTTGTAACAAAATAAAATCTGTTATTTATTTATTTATTTTTATTTCGAGTTTGATTTTTGTAATCAAACATATTCTCTCTTTTTCTTTATTTCTTTAATTCTAATTGTTGTTTTGTACACAATAGAATTAAAATCTTTTAAATACAGTGAAGATTGCCTAACACACTGATCAAAGGTCGAGTACTAGCATCCTCTTGGGAGCAAAGATCCTCTCCGCCCTTTTTGGGCAGCCGTTCCATCAGCCCCCCAAAACGACGTCGTTTTGGGGGGAAAATTTTCAAAAAAAAAAACGCAGAGGAAGAGGGAAGGGAGGGAGGAGGGAGGGAGGAGAGAGGAGGAGGGAGGAGGGCCGGACTGGAGGGGGCCCATAACCACCGGGGAGGAGGAGGCGGGGCCCGGCGAGCTCGGAGCTGCGACCATGGCTGGACGGCGAGCTCGGAGATGCGACGGCAAGCTGCGACGAGGTGCGACGGCGAGCTCCCCCCCTCCTCCCCTCCCCCTCCCCCCCCTCTGGTTCCTGTTCGTCGGCGACGAGAAGAGAGAGAACGAACCAGTGAAGAAGAAAAAAAAAAAAAAAAAAAAAACCCCCAAAACGACGTCGTTTTGGGGGGCTGCTGGGATGGCTGCCGGTAGGGCGGCCGTGGATCCGAATTCTCCTCTTGGGGACACACTGCCGCTATTGCAAGAGCTTGGTACAGACCCTCTGTAGGGTAGTTGCCTTCTAGCTTTGGATCGGCCATTAATTTAAACATCCTTTTATCTTTAAAGAGAAGTTGTGCCTGCAAAACAATAACATTATAACATACATGACTAAATTAACAAGCCAGGTCAAAAGTTAAATTCTTTGAAGTTCCTTATGCTTTGAGATTTTTTTGTTTTAAAAAGATGTATATAGAAAAAATTTTAATATAATATTATGGGTGTGTTTTGATATTTATTGTAATAATTTTGCTCTAGGACACAATTGCTATTAAAATAAAATTTTATTAAATATATGCATAAATATAAGTAGATGTGTAAAAATAAAATTTTATGTTCGTAAATGTGTATATATATATTTTAGATAGGATCCATAAGTGTAGTACCATTGTTATTATTGTACCATAAGTCTGACAGATCTAAAATATCTTATCTTATTACAACTTGCCAAAATTCAGATAGGAAGATTGTCAGATAATTTAATCACCAAAACCACTATCCTATTTTTTATTCCTTTTTTGCCATCCACTTTTGACTAGTGCTATGTATATTTAACCATCGTTGGAGAATTTATTATTTTAATAATTTTTTAATTATTTAATTAAAATATAAAGTAATATGTTTGGAATGATTTTTTAATTTTTTATAAAAAGATGTGAAAAAAATAGAGAAAAAAAGAATCTTTGACTTTTTAATATAGGTTATTGGATTTTGATTTTTTTAGTTACTTTAATTTTTTGACTAAAATCACCACTTGTCAAATAAAACCTTAATATCATTAAAACAAATTAGCGACGATTTCATGAATTTTTATAAATGGGTCATTTCATAATTTTTAATACAAAATTTTAAAACATCAAATTTTTAACTTGTCCGTTTGGGAAGAATTAAAGTGGGCTTTTTTAGCTATTTTAGCTACAAAAGACAAAATAGGCTATTTTAGCCACAAAAAATAAAACATCACATCAAATCCATAATCATTACACTCTTCTCTCACAAAAAAAGTCAAAAAAGTCAAAAAGCCAAAAAGCCCTTCCCAAACCAAGCTTTTTAGCCCAGGCTAAAATAGCCAAAAAAGTCAAAAAGTCAAAAAGTCAACCCACTTCCCAAACGGAGGCTGTTTGGTTCTAAAATTTTAAAAATAGCTTTTGAGTTTTTTGTTTTTGTATGTGTGTGTTTTGTTATCTTTATTAGATTATTTATTTATTTATTTATTTATTAAATTTTAGTCATTTTCTTTGATGCACTTAAAAAAATATACTAAATTTTTATATTTTATATTTAGCATTTTTTTTTTGAAAAAATCACGAATATCTTACTTTTTAAGTGTATCTAAACTAAATGAACTTAAAATGTAAAAAAATATGCTCAAAATATTTAAAAAATTCACCAACAATAAGCAATACAAAAAATAAAAAATAAAAAATTATTTTTTAAAATTGTTTACCAAACAAAATAAAAATTCAATGTCATAATAATATCATATCATCATTGACACATGTGGAGGGTGAACCCAACAGCTACCTTGCCACAAATACTGATATATGAGAAGATATATGATAAGATGTTATTGGATAACCGTTACATTAAACATTTTTTTTTATTTGATGAGATCCTGAGCCAAATTATATAAAATAAAATATTAACAATATAATTTTTATTTTAAAGTTTTGTTTTTTTCATAGGGATGGGACCCATCAACATAAAGGTGGCGTCGCCCTGTAAAAAATTATGTAATATTAAAATTATACATATTTTGAAATTTTATAATTTTTATTGACAACCTTGAGAATCCTGAATAGCAAATCCATTATATATACATATAATTAATATAGGGAATAATATTAGACAACTGTGGCTTAGGGGTGTAATTTTGGCCCGTGGCCCACGGGCTGTCCGAAGCCCGCCCGTGGCTCGAGGTGGGCCCGGCCCATTTAGGCAAGAGCTCGAGCCCAAGCCCAGCCCACCCGTCCCACCCGAAATTCAGTGTTATTTTTAATGAAAAATAATAAAATTTTGGTGAAAAAAAAAAAAAAAAATTTTGTTTAGGCTCGTCCAAAGCCCGGGTTCAGGCCCAAGCCCAAGGCCCCGGCCCGGCCCGATTTTTCGGTGGGAGCCTGCAAGGCCCGACATCGGCCCGACCCGGCCCAAGCCCGAATGGGCTGGGTCGGGCCAAAATTACACCTCTACTGTGGCTGAATATCAAAGATATTGCACAAGCACTGTTGTACTCTAAACCTTTTAATTGGTAATGTATTAGTAATAATGTTGTTAATGATATGTGTTTTTATGGTTGAATTAGTCATCATTATATTCAATATTTGTTTAGTTGTGACATTTAAATCCTCAACTTATCTTTTATATATAGTTAAAAATATTTTATGGATTTTTTTTTTCCTCCCCCTTAAAGAATCTCATTTTGATCTCTATTCTTTTACTTTGCTCCAAATTTTAATAACAGTTACTTTGTGACAACAAAATGCCATGGGGTTCTAATTGATTTAGACTTGGCCCATATCTAAGGAAAATTTAATTTTACTCCTAAATTATAGGCCTTTTCTCGATTTGGTCCTTAAGAAAGAAAAAATTATTTTCTCACTTTTGGTTCTTATAAGGACTCGAGTTAAAATTCAACCCTTTTGTATTCTTTGAAGTGAAACCCAATACTTGTGGTTGTTTTTTATACTTCTTGTTGTTTTGTTGAAATGCGGGATTGACTGATTGGAGTTGTCTATTTTGTTTTGAACAGGTTGGGAGTTAGTTTTTCAAAAGTTTTTGTATGTTTCTCTTTAGGTTTGCTCAAGCGATATGTCTTTCGCTCGAGCAGTCTTTGGTTCTTTCTAGTATCTGTGTTTGCAGTTTGAACCTCTGGGAGTGAAGTGTTTTTCGCTCGAGCCATGGATTAGTTGCTCGAGCGGTATTTTGTGTCTGACCCTCGAGCGGTCTTTATTTCGATCAAGCGGTCTTTTTGCAAGTCTGATATATTGGGAGGGGGTCATTATGCGCTTAAGCCTTAAGTTTGTCGCTTGAGCGGTTCATTGTGTTTGACGCTCAAGCGGTGTTTGGTTGCTTGAGCGATCTGTGCGTATATCAGTATAGAAAAAAACTCTTTTCTTTCACTTTTTGATCTCTCTCTCTAAAAAGTAACTTTACCAAATTTCTTGACTCTCTCTCTCTAGTTTTTGTCTCAACACCCTTATACACTCAAATCCGTTGATCTCGCCGTTGTAGTGCTTTGGAGAAAAGTGTAGAGATCATAAAGGTGAACATTCTAATCGGAAATGTTTTTATTTTCAACTTCGTCAAAAGTTGGGTCTTGTTCTTCTTTCTTTCTACTCTTGAGGTAGAAATTTCTTCAACCTCATTATATGATTTTTAGCCTCGTTATGTATTCCTTGAGATGGGTAGTGATTTAGAAGTAGTGGGTTTGTTTTAGGATTTGGTTTTGAGGAATATAAAAGAAAGATTTTCAAATAGGTTCATGGAAAATATTGTGGGAATGAGTATATTGATAGGTTGTGTTGAAATATTGAAAATTTATCCTTTAAATGTGTTTTTAAAAGGAATAGATGTTTTGTTGAAAATCATTGATTTTGAACTAAGAATAAAAGGAAAGGTGTTTAGTTTTTGAAAAGATAAAATAGATGTATCTATTGATGATGAGAGTGAAGTTGGATATATATTATTAATCCTATATTGAGATTATGAAACTATAATTGTCGTTGGAGATTTATCTTTTGTGTAGATACATTTGTTTGGACTATCGGTGGAAAATAGTTTTGATTATTGTAGAAATTGTATGACGATTAAGTTAATTGAAACTAACTACTCATACATCTTGCATTGAACATTGTTTCATATTTACACACTGAAAAGTATTGTTTTGAGAAAAATGAGTGAATACCTTGGTAAATTTGGTTAGAGGGTGTGGTTGTGGTATTAATTATGTTGACCTGTGTGTTCTTAGTGAAAGTTCAGAAACCCGTGCAGTTAGGTGCCGATCCTTCCAGTTAGTACTGTTAAAATGGCTTTGGTAGTGCTTATATAGCCTACTGGCAGACACGTATCTAAAGATTTCTAGCGTTGTGTATCCACTGCCCTATTTTTTGATTTAAAAATATTATTTTACGAATTGATTTATAATTTTGGCATTGCATTGTTTCGAAAGAGGAAGTATAACGTTTTAGTAAATAGCATGCATATGCATTCACCATGTGATTTTGTTAAGCATCATCGAGTGTGTTCAAGTATTTTCTACTAGGTCTTAGCTCATCCTATGTATAATTCAACTTTCAGATGTTAACGGTATGCCTCTATTAAGGACTTAGCTTAGGAGGATTGTGGAACTGAAGACTCATTTTGTTTTTCTTTATTGTAAATATCTCTTTTTATCTATTTTGGAGCTTGATCCACTTTTGTTGTAACTAAATATCATCTTGGAAATATATATCCATTAAGGCATAGACTTCTCCTAATTTCTTTTCATTTTCTATGTATCGCCTTGTTTCACATGTAATAGATTCAGAATCTAAAGTTTGTGAATGTATAATGCATGTAGTACCTTTTGTAAAGATTATCAAATGAATTAATGAAAGAACAAAACATTGTTAGTTTCCACATGATTAGAGTTCCTTATAGGTTTATTTGATATTGTTATTTGGGGACGTTACAATTCTTAATCCAAAACTAAAATAAAATAAAATGTGTAACTCCAAAAAAAATTAAAATAAAATCACAATCCCAACTTGCTTCATCATTTAGGGGTTATTTGGAATATTCTAAATAAGTGTACTTTTTGATTTTTTGGACTAAAAAGTTGAGGAAAAAAATATGATTGTTTGGGTTAACTTTTTGATTTTTTTTAGAAAAATGTGTATTAAAAAATTACATAAATTAGTGTGTAGAGAAAAATTAAGATTGAAAATTATGCAACCGTACTTTTTAACTTTTGATGAATAATGATAACTTTTTAAATAACTTTTTAATTTTTTAACTTACTAAGATGTTGACCTCAAAACTTGAACTTTAACTGCAAGATTTCTCACTCTCTCCACCTTTATATGCACCTTTCCACAACCGGTCACCTCACATTCCTAATCCTAATCCTGAAGTTGACCACCTTCCCCATCACACCTTTTTTATTATTTTTCCATATTGACAAAAAATAATGTCTCAACACACAATCTTTTCATTATAGAAGTCATCAGAATTAATCAAACAATTAATCAAACTATTTTAGGGGCATTATTTTCCACAGTGGTGGAGGTGGATGACATAATTCAAGGGTATTTTGGGGTTTTCATTTGGGAGAATGTTTATTTTCATTAACAAAACCTTCTTTTGGATGTGAAGTGGTTTTTTGACTATTTTAACTTAAGCCTAAAAAATCTCGTTTGAGATGAGTTTTTTCACTTTAACTTTTATGAGAGAAAAAATAAAATGATTATGATTTAGATGTGACATTTTATTTTATTAACTTTTTAACCTGTTTTGCCTTTTTTTTTTTTGGACTAAAATAACTAAAAAAACCTATGCCTCAAAAGGAGAATGATTAGAGCTGTCCATAAGGGTATTATGATTATGGGAAATGTTTGGGGCCTCGAATTGTGAGGCTCGAATGTCTCGACTTCCTTCTTTTTTTTTTTTTTTCTTTTTTCTTTTTTGAAGAGTGGTTATTTGTAGGGGTGTGCCACAAAAATAGATATCCTGCACCAACTCAGCCTATGTAATTTGATAAGGTAAGTGAGTTAGGTTGGACTAGTTGGATGATAAAATTGACTGATCAGTTAGGCTGCTCGTTAAAATTTATTAATTTCATATAATTTTGTATGAGTACCTGTTATATTTTTATTTCAATTACCAGAGACTCGTACAAAATAATATAGAATAACAAATTTTAACCAATAGCCTAACTGATCAGTCAATTTTATCATCTAACCAATTCAACTTAAACTAAATTAGTGCGAGATATTTAATTTTTTGGCTCATCCCTATATATAATCACTCTTCTTAAAAAAAAAAAAAAACTAAACCAAAACCAACAAATAGAAAAAGAGAGAGAAAAAAACAAAAAAAAAAAATTGTCAAAGCATTCGAGAGACTCGACAATGCAAGGCCCTAGCATTGCGGCATTTTTCTTGTTGTTATTGTACCATAAATCTGAAAGATCTTAAATATCTTATCTTTTTACAACTTGACAAAATTCAGATAGGAAGATTGTCAGATAATTTAATCACCGAAACCACTATCCTATTTTGATTCCTTTTTTGCCATCCACTTTAAGTGGTGTTTTGGAAAGTTGTGAAAAATTAATTTTTAAATTTTTTTAGCTAAAAAATTTAGTTTTTTTTTTTATAATTTTTTTGTGATTTTTTTATGTAAAAAAAATTAAAAAACTGACTTTTTTTAATATGTTTCCAAAATGCCCCTAAGTTGCCTCTTTGACTATTATTATATCTAAAATTATTGAAAAAACTAGCAGCGACTTCAAGAATTTTTATAGATGGGTCATAATTTTGATTACAGATTTTTAAAACATCAAACTTTTAACTTGAATACTATTTATTGTGTTTGATTTTGAATTTTTAAAAATAGTTTTTGAGTTTCTTTTTTTTTTTAATTTTTTGTGTTTTGTTGTCTTTATTAGATTTTTATTTTTTAAATTTTAGTCATTTTCTTAGATACACTTAAAAAAATAAAATATTTGTAAAAAATATACTGAATTTTTGTATTTTATATTTAATAATTTTTTTTAAAAAAAAATCACAAATATCTTACTTTTTAAGT
The DNA here is from genome assembly GCA_030407325.1 of Camellia japonica. Lineage (NCBI taxonomy): Eukaryota > Viridiplantae > Streptophyta > Magnoliopsida > Ericales > Theaceae > Camellia > Camellia japonica. Next base: position 42,570,119 of record JAPPVO010000010.1, on the reverse strand, counting down.
GTATCTGGACTACATGAATCTAAAATGTAAAACAAATATGCTCAAAATATTTTAAAAAAACTTCACCAAAGATAAGCAATACAAAAATAAAAATTTAAAAATTATTTCTGACAAACAAAATAAAAATTTAATATCACAGTGATACCATGTCATCAGTGACACATGTGGAGGGTGAGCCAACAACAAACTTACATGTGGAGGGTGAACCCAACTGCTTGCCACATATACCGATATTTGAGAAAGTAAATGATAAGATGTTATCAGATGATGATACCAATAATATAGTATCACCATTATATTAAATATTTTTTCTTATTTTATAGGATCTTTTAATTTTTTAAAAGAATCAAATTATATAATAAAATATTAATAATATAAATTTTTTTTTTTAAAGTTTTGTTTGTTTGATGGGGGATGGGACCCATCAACATAGAGGTGGCATCGTCTCTCTAAAAAATTATGTAAAAGGTATATTAAAATATATAAAAATATTTTAAAATACTTAAAAATATATTAAAATTATAAATATTTTGAAATTTTATATTTTTTATTGACAAAAATCCATTATGTATACATATAATTAATACAGGGAATAATATTAGACAACCGTGGCTGAACATCAAAGATCTTTGCACAAGCATCCCACTGTCACACTCTACCTTTTAATTGGTAATATATTAGTAATAATATTGTTAATGATATGTGTTTTTATGGTTAAATTAGCCATCATTGCATTCAATATTTATTTAGTTGTGACATTTAAATTCTCAAGTTACCTTTTAGGGAAAATTATTTAGAAATCCTATTAGGGAGACTTATGCTACATATGGTCCTACTAAAAAACTTATGTTCCCATAAGTCATGTGGGAAGTTTGTTGACACATTTACTCTCAATATTAGTTGTTAATATCATAAATTAGTAATAAAACCATATATAGGAAATTGATATAAACGTAACGTAACGTGACACCTACATAAACGTAACGTGACACCTATATAAACGTAACGTGACATATCTACATAAACGTAACGTAACGTGACACCTATATAAACGTAACGTGACACCAATATGAACGTAATGTGACACCTACATAAACGTAACGTAACGTGATACCTATATAAACGTAATGTGACATTTACATAAACGTAACGTAATGTGTCACGTTACGTTTCGCAAACTTAATAAGTTTTTATTTTTTTAATCCGTTTGTTTTGAAATAGATATATAATCTTAATATATTTTTATTTTGTATTATTAATTGTAAAATTTAAAAAATTATTTATTTTTTGAATTTTTTTATTTTTTTATATAGAAAAATCAAAGAAAACATAGGCATTTAAAGAAAAAAAAAATCATTACAACAAACATAGGAGAACAAACCCATACACTGTAACACACACACCAAGCACACACCCACACACGGCACTGCTAACATCCACACACACCACTGCTACCTCATAGAATACACACACCCTCTACACATGGGCACCCACTTCTGTTGATCTCTCCTCAAACCAAGGACCAAACCCAGCACTACTACACAACCCAGCTCTCTCTCTCTTCTCTCTCTAACACACACCCGTACACTCTCATACACGAAACACACACCCTCACATGGCACTCTCTCTCTCTAGAGACCCATACACACACATACAGCAAACACACACCCACACACCCTCACACGACACTCTCTCTCTCTAGAGACCCATGCACACACACACTGATCTCAACACACACCCACACACGGCACTCTCTCTCTCTAGAGACCCATGCACACACACACGGGCAGCTCTCTCTCTCTCTCTCTCTCAAGACAGGCACGACATCTCTCTCTCTCGGATTGCATTTTTGATCGCTTGTGAGGTTTGTGCGTGATGTGCTTGCCGCCACTTCCTCTTCTCATTCCGCTCCTTCTGCTCCTCCTCCGCCGCCGCCGCCGCCACCAGCTCCGGCTGCCTCCGTCGCCCCGGAAGATTGTGGTGACACCGTTCGCGAAGAAGCTTGCGAAGCAGCACAAGATTGATATCAATTCGGTGGTTGGGAGTGAGAGAGAGAGCGAGAGAGGGAAGGTGTGAAAATGGGGGGTAAAAAGATTAGGATCTTGTGGAATACATTCTTATGAAAATAGGACTTAAGACTCTATAAGAAATTATACAGGACTTAGCCTAGCATAAGGTTCTGAAAAAGGACTTATAAATAAGTCTCCCTATCTTTTATATACGATTGGAAATATTTTTAGTGTTTTTTTTTTTTTTTTTGTGGAGATCTCTATTCTATCAAGCTCTTTTTTTTGCTCCAAATTTTAATAACAGTTACTTTTGTGACAAAAAAAAAATGACACAGGGATTTAATTGATTTATAGAAATAGAGAGTAACACTTTTACTCCTATTTACTCCTAAACTATAGGTCTTTTCTTGATTTGGTCCTTAAGGAAAAAAAAATATTTTCTCACTTTTGGTTCTGAACCCAAAAATAAAAATAAAATGTGTAACTTCAAAAAAATAAAATCACAATCACAATCACAACTTACTTCATCATTTACTAAAATGTTGTCATACAAAACTTGAACTTTCTCTACATGGGAAGATTTCTCATTCTCTCCAACCATTTATGGTAAATTACCAATAAATCTTAATAGTTAAACTTAATTTTCATTAAATCCTATTGAAAATAAGTTTTAGTACAATCCTCACTAAAAATAATTTTTTATATATAACTAAAAATTGACAATTAGTGATTTTTTTTTTTTTGGTCATGGTTTTTTATAAATTGTCATTAAAATTTATAATTATTGAAATTTTTTTGTGATAAATTTTTTAAACTGCCGCTGAAAGTTGAAAATTAGTAACATTTTTTCTGTGACGATTTTTTTAAATTGTTGCTAAAATTTATAATTAGTGACTTTTTTGTGACAAAATTTTTAAACTGTCGCTGAAAATAAACAATTAGTGACATTTTTTAATAGTGTATGATAAAAAATGTCATTAATTATCATAAAAATTATTGGATAATAATTTCACTAAAATAATCATATAGATTTTATTTTTCTTTTATCCTCAAATACAAACCCATTTTATTGGGATTAGTGGGGATCTTTTAGGAATCTCGCTTTTGACCGTTTATTTTATCGGATACTTTGTGTATATCATTTATAATTGATTTGATAATTATAACATATTTAAATTATTACATTTGTTACCAAAAAATGAATGATATATTTTTAAAAATATAATTGTCATTTATTTTATTTTTTTTGGTCATAGATGCAATAAATAGAATATGTTATTATTATCGGATTGACTTAATTTTGTGTGTGCATAATATATACAAAATGCTCAACAAAATAAACAGTTTAAATCATTAAAATAAAATTTGTGATGAGTTTTACGGACCCAATAACAACTTCTAGTCCAGATTATGAATTGTAAATCTATCATACACATCTCATATCATATGCATTTTTAATTATGTCATTTTTTTCTTTAGTTATGACCTTTTTCTTATTTAATTATGATATTATTTTCAGATAGTTGATTATACCTCATATAGTGTTTAATTATGACTTTTTTTTTTTTTTTAGTTATGACTAAAAAAATATAAAGTTATATAATTTTTTCCCCTTAATTATAAGGTACATATGATGCACATATGATGCACATAAGGGTGTAAATTTGCGACACAACACGATACCACGACTCGAACCGTACGAAGTTAGCAGATTGCGGTTGACTATTTCCTGATATGAACACGTATATGACACGATCCGATAACACGAATATTAAACAGGTCGGGTTACTATCAAATATGTATAACACGAAATTGACACGGATAACCTGTATAATGAAGACTTAGTTATACATTTTAATATTATTTGTAACGCCCTAATTTTATTACTCGGATACATTACTAAATTCCTTATTACAGTCCAACTTCATAACACAAATATAGAAATAAAGGTATAAATGAATAAATAGAAAATGTTCTCTCTCGAAAAATATAAATGATGGAACTTACAATATCACAAGTTACAATCCATGACTTTAGACTTACATCGGATATTACAAAATCAATAATTACAAGGCATGAAAAATATCATTTCTATAACAAATAAACTCTTTACCCACAACCATCAAGAATTAGTCCTTAATTGAAAACACTTCTTAATCCTTGAAGGAAGCAACCTACTCTGCACCTAAAAATGGTTTAGCAATGAGGGATGAACACAAAGGTCTAGTAGGGATTCACAATGATTCTAAACAATAACACTTCATAGATAAAAATGATCACGATGCTCAATGTTATAGATGTATACATAGGGTGTCATTGGATACACAAAATATACATATATATATTCTTCAAAAATGTTCCGTTTTTAATAACCAAGAAATATCATTTCTTTTTCCTTATCCTTACGAGTCGTTTATCATATTTTCAAAAGAGACCAGTTCCTTAATCCCCATTTAGTTTCACAAAACAATTTTATTATCATTGACAATTTATAACATACAATTATGCCCATCGATACTCTTCATATAACTATCATTATTGCATGAGTCATACAACACAATAATAAACATCATAAATTACTCTTATATTTACTGGCCTCGACATGGAAAGGCAATTGGGCACCTATGAATCTAATATCACAACATTGACTGTATGAGTCATCAAAATCGAAACACGATTTACCGAGCGCTAACTGGAAAGTATTGTAACCTATCTCAACGTGCCATGCTTTACTGGTGGCTAACTGGAAGGAAAGCCAAACTTCCATATGACCCCAATAATTTAAATGCTTTACCAGACGCAAACCAGAAGGTAAGCAAACCCTATCTCCATGCGCCACACTTTACCGGCCATTATCCGGAAGGAATGTGGAACCTTCAACCACGCTCTACCGAGCACAAATTGGATCGAATGCGGAACCTCTGTCAATATGCCATGCTTTACTGGTCACAAGCTAAAAAGAAACGAACCATTCACATCTCTCATATGTCATCACGACATTCTAAGTTTCACAACTAAATCAATAACGAGGAAAATACACATATAACTTATTCAACAACAACCAACACCATCATCCACTGATGGCTAAGGACAAGACTAACAATATCTAGCACAATTATCATGAAATGAAACAAGTAAAGTCTCATAAAATTCTCACAACTACAGCATCATCACATGACTTAAACTTTCAATAACACATCATCACATATCTATCATTGATCACATTTATAGTTTACCCAATCTCATAACCATTATTCAATTACTCAACAAATATAGACATTAACCACCATCATGTTAATCCCATAACATAATTCATTTCTATTTTCTCGTCTCATATCACATTCCATAATAATTAATATAGTTCAAATCCATGAATTTTAGCTAATCATCTTATTTCTCAATCATGATTTAAATAAAGAAAGTTAGAATTTTTCATTCACAACCATGCCCTATCATTATCATTTTATTAAAATCAATATAAAAATGTAAGATTCATTTCTTAAATTCAAAACCCTAACCCATATCTACATGCTTTTCACAAATATCTTTTCAAACTATGATTTTATGCAATAGAAAATGCCACAAGTCTATCAATAACAAGGTAGTGAAGAGAAGCAAAGGAAAGCCTTACCTCTGGAAGAGAAGAGAATAAATCCCCAAAATCCACTGGCAATGAAATGACGATCAACTCAGATCAAAAGGAAGCTCTCGCTAAGCTTTTATATATATATATATATGGAACTAGGGGTCAAACATATTTAGAAATAGATGAAATCAAGGGTTAAAGAGCTTGGATGTAACAATCCCAATCTGTGATTAACTGTTAAACCATGATTAAACATACCTAATAAATAATTAAGAGGAAGTTCTACATTAATTACATGTGTATTGTGTTATATGTGTTTATATCTGTTTGGCGTAGAAAAATATGTTTGTGTTTCTATTTCATTATGTGAATTAAAGGCCTTATCGGCATCTGATCACAAAATTGACTTGGTTTATTTGTTATTTGAAATTTTTAGAAAATTATGGTAGGTTTCATTGAAATTCGATTCAGAACCAAAATAATTTGAATAAAGTAATTATGAATTGCTTAGCTTAATTAAGAACTAATTAGAGCTTTCTAATTAGGCCTATATAAGGCTATTGATGACTCAATAGCATTCATCTTCATTTCTTTAAGAGCAAAACGTGGGAGAGAGAGAGTTTAAGTGTAGGAGCTTAAGTTCAAGAGAAAGGGAGGTTGAATTGAGAAGCAATTTGGAGCATTTGACTTGTGACCTTAACCAACTTAGCATCTAAGCATAATTGATCATTTAAGGTAAGAATTCAACCTTTTAGCCTTGTAATTGAGTCACTTAGCACAAGAATTCAAAGAATTAAGATGAGTAATGCAACAATTGAGTTGATAGAATAGAAAGGAAGATCATATCATGCATGCATGCATTTTAATCCCATTTTGAGTTTGAATTTCAACTAACTCTTACATGCATGAGGTTTTTGTAGAAAGACTTGAAGGATTTTTCATGTTTTTACACTTTTCACTCCATGAATTTATGTTTTGAAAAGAAGAGATTTCAATTCTATACATGCATGTTATGTTTCAAAGTTTTGAGTTTTGTTTTGTACAATTGGCAAAGCTTTTGGGCTTGATTTTGCGAAATGGTTTGTAATTCTTCACATATTATGAGTTTCTCAATATTTTACCAAGTTTTGGCCCAAAATGATGTGTTTTGAAGCTTTAAAATTGATTTTTGAACTTGGGAAACAAATCTGGAAATTCCAGAATTCGGTATCACCGCTCGAGTGACAAATGTTGTGCTCGAGCGACCACCCTTTGTTTTGTGCTTTGGCTAGAGTGAAGAAGTCTAAGCTCGAGCATAAAATTTATGCTCTTAGAAGTTTTACAAATTTTCGCAGACCACTAGAGTGACCGAAGTTGCGCTCGAGTGGAGACGCTTTTATTCAGTTTTTGGCTCGAGCGACCATCGAGCGGAAAAATCAAGTAACTAGTACTTTTACAGACTTTGCAGATTGCTCGAGCGACCGAAGTTGCGCTCGAGCGAACTGCCCTGTTTTTGAAAATTTGACTAAGTGTTTCAATTTACATTTTGGCATCCTCATTGCATCTTAGGCATTCTTAAGCCTTAATTAAGACATAATAATGAGGATAAGGATTAGAAACACACCAAGATAGAAAATGAATGAGTTATGTGTTTTCTGGGCATGAGTTCAATGGGCATTTGTTATGTGTTTGTGTAGGTTATGCGCTATAGGTTATCCGATATGTTTGCTCTGTCCATTTTGCTATCGGAGCTATCTGTGAGTAACGACTCTATAAAGCTATGTTTGATTATAAGTATTTTCAGAATGTTAAGATATGATTTGTTTTATGAAATGCTATTTTATGAATAGTGAATGAGTGTCCAATTTTTTGAAATGTATTTGTGGCATCCTTAGTTCACAAGGCCCTTACCCGGAGGTAACAATACCGTGGCTTATGATCATATGGCCCTTGCTTGGGAAAAACAATACCATGGCTACTTGTGCACAAGATATGACCTTTGGAGTCATTGGTACCGATTATGCATATGGGTTCCAGGACCAAAATGATATGATAACTAATGGATGTACCACATATAACTGTTTATGACTTTTGGTTACGTATATGAGTTTGAATCTGTCTTTGATATGAACTCTGATTCTTGAAACTATTTGGACATCATTCATAAATTATTTACTCTGTTGTTATGCACCAGGCTCCAGCTCACCGTATTATAATGTATGTATGTAGGTGACTAGGCTCGTGACCAGGCTCAGAGTTGATGGCTTGGAGTTCTGTTTTGTCAGCCAGCCATAATACCTCCAGAGGATGTTTCCGTTTACAGTGGTCAAGTTTTTGTGAATCATGTTGAAGATATTTTGTATTTCTTTTGTTAGTTGAACAAGCCTTTTGTTTGTCTGTATGTATGAATGGTGACATAGGTATGACGTCTTGATTATGTAGATTAAGTTTTTAAATTTTCAGTCCTATGTATGTCTACATAGCTCTATGGATATTATTATGTTTGTATTTGTTTCCGCTAGCCCCTGTATGTTAATAATTTGTTCAGAGGCCTTTGGTAATCCCAAGATTATTGGCCGGTTATGACACTAAACCTATAGGGACGGGTTTGGGTCGTGATAGAGTGGTATCAAAACATGTGTTCTACCGCACACATGAGTCCATATGAGCTATAAGATGTCCTAGTAAGACTAGGGACATTGCATCTATATGTGTGAGTGTGTGTGTGAATTATCTGGACATATTTAAACTAAAGTGAAATGACATGGACATCTCTGAATTGAACATGAACATTGAGGACCTGCAAAGAATTATTTGCTTGTGTTTTTTAATGCTCTGTTTATTTATAGCAAATGGAAAATCCAAGAAGTGATGGTACAGTCGAGTCCTCTGAGACTAGAATGAACCGAATGGAACGAATGCTTGAAGCTTTGATAAAAGCAATGATGCAACAACAAAGACAACAACCTTTGCCTTCTCCGGCCCTTTCGGTCTAAGTAGAGCGAGTCAGCAATGACATTCTCAGTTTGATTTAGAAATTTAACAAGATGAAGCCACCAAATTTTCTGGGTGGTATTGAACCGCTAAAGGCTGAAACGTGGATGCTAGAAACTGAAAAATTATTTGAAGTCTTTCTATGTACTGAGACTTATAAAGTTTTGTTGGCCACTTACACCTTAAATGACGAAACTCGACGTTGGTGGATGCTTGTCCCTGATAGCAATGGAACTTTGACTTGGGATCAATTCAAAAAGATTTTCTATGAGAAATACTTCCCTTAGTGTTTTCGAGATAGAAAAGTGTCTGAATTTCAAGAGCTTAAGCAAGACAACATGTCAACGGCCGAGTATGATGCCAAGTTCACTGAATTAGCCCATTTTGCCCTACACATGGTAGATACAAATTATAAGAAAGCTTGAAAATTTGAAGGATTGGATCTAGATGTGTTTGATTGGGTAGGTGTCTTAAAACTACCCAAATATGTGGATGTACTTGATAGAGTCTAATGACTGAAGCCAACTTGGCTGCAATGAAACAAACGAAAGCTCCAATAATTGAATGGAAAAGCAAGAGATCTGGGTATAAGCTCCAAAAGGGCCGTTCATTTGTTACGAACAAAAAACAAAACACGGAATCTACTAGCAGCTCAAGTCAGAGTAGTGGATCCATGCCTGTTTGTACTAAATGTGGAAGGAAAGAAAAGGGTGTCTGTTATCCTGCATCCGGTGCTTGCTTTTGGTATGGCAAGGTTGGCCACATGACGAAAGATTGCCCACTCAAAGCTAAAAATGCCAACCGTTCTGCGACAAGTTTGGCAGGATCCGTTTCTACACCAAGATCAGATGTAAGAACTAATGTTGGGAGAGAACCCTTGAGGCAAGGTAGAGTTTTTTCACTTGTGTCTGGTGACGTCTAGAACACTAAATCCGTGGTGTCAGGTATACTCCATATTTGTGCTCAAAATGCTACTGATAGATTTTGGTTCTACACATTCATTTGTGTAACATGTTTTTTCTCAAAAATTGACTAGACCACTAGAACCTATGAATTATTGGTTATTTGTAACTACACCTTCTGGGGGTTCTATGATGTGTGCTTATGTGTTTCTTGCATGTGACATCGTGATTGGAGATGTGTTATTATATATTGATTTGCTACCATTGGACATTATTCATTTTGATTGCATATTGGGTATAGATTGGTTGACTAAGTACTGTGCAACTATTGATTATGTAAATAAATATGTTGTCTTCCGGCCACCTGGCTTATTTGAGTTTGTATTTGCTAGGAATGGAATAGTTCCACCTCAGGATATGATTTCTCTTTTGGAAGATGTCAAATTGCTTAGGAAGGGATGCAGGGGTTATTTGTGCAGTGTTCTAAATGTGACTTCTGAAAGTCTTGATGTGGAAGCTATTCCCGTAGTTTGTGAATTCCTTAATGTCTTTCCAAGTGAATTGCCCGGAGATCTAATTGATAGGGAAATTGAGTCTACTATTAATGTAGTACCTAGAACACAACCTATTTCTAAAACCCCTTACAAAATGTCAACCTCAGAATTGAAAGAATTGAAAGTCCAACTTCAGAAATTGTTAGATAAGAAATTTATCCGTCTGAGTACTTCACCTTGGGGTGCTCTAGTTCTGTTTGTTAAGAAGAAAAATGAGTCCTTGAGGTTATGTATAGATTATCGGGAATTGAACAGAGTAATTGTCAAGAATAAATATCCATTGCCTCGAATAGATGACGTGTTTGACTAACTTCAGGGAGCCCAAGTGTTTTCAAAGATAGATCTTAGATCCGGATACCATCAATTGAAGGTTAAGACAGAAGATGTCGAGAAAACTGCCTTTTGAACTAGATACAGACATTATGAATTCCTAGTAATGCCATTTGGAGTAACAAATGCACCTGTTGCCTTCATGGACCTAATGAATAGAGAGTTTAAACAATTTATGGATGAATTTGTTGTTGTATTTATTGATGATATTTTGATTTACTCCAAAAGTAGGGAAGATCATGAAAATCATTTGAGAACCGTGTTACATATTTTGAGAGAAAGGAAATTGTATACGAAACTCTCCAAATGTGAGTTCTGGCTCGACAGTGTGACCTTTTTGGGACATATAATCAACAAGGATGGCATATTGGTTGACACGTAGAAAATTGAAGCTATTGTATATTGGCCAAGACCAACAAATGTGCAGAAGTTAGAAGCTTTCTGGGGCTTGCTGGTTATTACAGAAGATTTGTGAAAGATTTCTCTAAACTTGCCATGCCATTGACATAGTTAAGGCAGAAAAATATACCATTTGATTGGATTGATCAACGGGAGTCAGCTTTTCAAGAGTTGAAAACCAGGTTAGTAACTGCACCAATTCTGACTCTACTTAATGGTATAGATGGATTCCAGATTTATAGTGATGCTTCATACAAAGGTCTAGGGTGTGTGCTTATGCAAAATGGGAAAGTGATTGCCTATGCTTCTCGCCAACTTCGACCTCATGAAAAGAACTACCCAACTCATGACCTTCAACTCGTAGCCGTAGTGTTTGCTTTGAAAATTTGGCGATACTGTCTGTATGGTATGACTTGCGAAGTATACATTGATCATAAAAGCCTCAAATATTTCTTTACTCAAAGGGAATTAAACATGGGATAGATACGATGGCTTGAGTTGATAAAATATTATGACTTGCAAATTCTGTATCATCCGGGAAAGGCAAATACCGTTGTAGATGCTTTGAGTAGAAAGTCGATTGGGAATTTATCGCGTTTTCTCACTGGCCAGAAAGAATTGTTGTGTGATCTGGAAAGAAATGAAATTGAAATAGTTTTGTGTGAACATGGTGGAGTTTTAGCCGCCATTTCTACACAACAGACCATATTTGAGGAAGTTAAAGAAAATCAATTACAAGATGGATTCTTGAAAAAAGATTGTTGATGAAATTGGTTCAAAACCGAGGCTTGGATTTGTGTATGAAAACAACGTGTTGAAATTTCAGGGTAGACTGTGTGCACCAAATTGTTCAGAATTAAGAAAGCGCATTGTGACTGAAGCTTGTAATTCCAAATTTACTATGCATTCGGGAAACACAAAAATGTATAAGGATTTGAAACAAAATTTCTGGTAGCCTGAATAAAAAAGCATATTACTGACTTTGTAGCTAAATGTTTGCATTGCCAACAAGTGAAAGTCGAACGTTAACAACCCGTTAGATTACTTCAGCCGCTTCTGATCCCAAAATAGAAATAGGAGCATATCACTATGGACTTCATTGTTTGTCTACCTTGCTTTTCTAGAGGTATGGATTCTATCTGGGTCATTGTTGATCGTTTCACTAAATCTGCACATTTCTTATCTGTCAAAACTTTTTATAATGTGGATAAAGTGGCTAATATTTATGTGAATGAGATTGTGAGATTACACGAGGTGCTAGTGTTTATTGTATCTGACAGAGATCCTAAGTTCACTTCAAGATTCTGGCAGAGTCTACAACAAGCTTTGGGAATTGAGTTAAGACTGAGTAGTACTTATTACCCACAGACAAATGGCCAATCTGAATGGACCATTCAAACTTTGGAAGATATGTTGAGAATGTGTGTGTTGTACTTCCAATGGAATTGGAAGATTTATTTGCCTCTAGCCGAGTTTGTGTATAATACCAGTTATCACTTGAGTATTAGGATGGCTCCTTATGAAACTCTGTATGGTAGAAAATGACAATATTTGATTTGCTAGGCCGAAGTAGGCAATAGACCGTTGTTGGGACCAGAGCTTGTGCAAGAAACAACTGGAAAAATGAAATTGATTCAAAAACGTTTGAAAACTGCCCAAAGTCGCTAAAAGAGTTAGGCGGATGTTTGGAGGAGAGAGAGAGAATATGAAGTCGATGACTATGTATTTCTCAAAGTGACTCCAATGAAAGGGCAAACTTGATTTGGGGTTAAAGGAAAGTTGGCACCACAATACATTGGGCTGTTTGAAATTATTGAGAAAATCAATTCTGTGATGTACCGAATGGCTTTGCCTTCGATTATGGAGGACATGCATAATGTTTTTCATGTTTCGATGCTTCGGGAATATTTATAAGATCCGTACCATGCTATTGAACCAACACATGTGTTTATGAAGAATAACTATACAAATGAAGAACGACCAATCCAAATTGTAAACCACAAGATCAAAAGATTAAGAAATAAGGAAATTCCATTGGTGACGGTTGATTGGCAAAATCATGGAGGGACTTATGCAACATGGGAAACAGAAGAGGATATGATGAAGAGATACCCTGATTTATTTTCTTTGGACCCGATATTCTTCCAAAATGAAGGTAATCTGAGTTTGGAGGGCCAAACTCTTGTAAAGGGGAAATGCTGTAGTAACCCCGATTTGTGATTAACTGTTAAACCATGATTAAGTATGCCTAATAAATAATTAAGAGAAAGTTCTACATTAATTGCATGTGTATTGTATTATATGTGTTTATATCTGTTTGGCATAGGAAGATCTGTTTGTGTTTCTGTTTCGTTATGTGAATTGAAAGCTTATTCGACATCTGATCACGAAATTGACTTGGTTTATGTGTTATTTGGAATTTTTAGAAAATTATGATAGGTTTAATTAAAATTTGATTCGGAACCAAAATAATTAGAATAAAGTAATTATGAATTGCTTAGCTTAATTAAGAATTAATTAGAGCTTTCTAATTAGGCCTGTATAAGGCTATTGATGACTCAATAACATTCATCTTCATTTCTTTAAGAGCAAAATGTGGGAGAAAGAGAGAGAGAGAGAGAGTTTAAGTGTAGGAGCTTGAGTTCAAGAGAAAGGGAGGTTGAATTGAGAAGAAATTTGGAGCATTTGACTTGTGACCTTAACTAACTTAGCATCTAAGCATAATTGATTATTTAAGGTAAGAATTCAACCTTTTATCCTTGTAATTGAGTCACTTAGCACATGAATTCAAAGAATTAAGTTGAGTAATGCAAGAATTGAGTTGATGGAATAGAAAGGAAAATCATATCATGCATACATGAATTTTAATCCTATTTTGAGTTTGAATTTCAACTAACTCTCACATGCATGAGGTTTTTGTAGAAGGACTTGAAGAATTTTTCATGTTTTTACACTTTTCACTCCATGAATTTATGTTTTGAGAATAAGAGATTTCAATTTTATACATGCATGTTATGTTTCAAAGTTTTGAGTTTTGTTTTGTATAATTGGCAAAGCTTTTGGGCTTGATTTTGCGAAATGGTTTGTAATTCTTCACATACTATGAGTTTCTCAATGTTTTACCCCCAAAACGATGTGTTTTGAAGCTTTGAAATTGAGTTTTGAATTTGGGAAGCAAATCTGGAAATTCCAGAATTCGGCATCACCGCTCAAGCGACAGATGTTGTGCTCGAGCGACCACCTTTTGTTTTGTGCTTGCACTCGAGCGAAGAAGTCTAAGGTCCAACGTAAAATTCATGCTCCCAGAAGTTTTACAAATTTTTGTAAACCGCTCGAGCGACCGAAGTTGCGCTCGAGCGGAGACCCCTTTTACTCAGTCTTTGGCTCAAGCGTCCGTCGAGCATCCGTCAAGCGGAAAAATCAAACAACCAGTACTTTTGCAGACTTTGCAGACCACTTGAGTGACCGAAGTTGCGCTTGAGTAGACTGCCCTGTTTTTGAAAATTTGACTAAGTGTTTTAATTTACATTTTGGCATCCTCATTGCATCTTAGGCATTCCTATGCCTTAACTAACACATAATAATAAGGATAAGGATTAGAAACACACCAAAATAAAAAAGGAATGACTTATGTGTTTTTCGAGCGTGAGTTCAATGTGCATTTGTTATGTGTTTGTGTAGGTCACGCGCCATAGGCTATTCGATTTGTTTGCTCTGTCTATTTTGCTATCGAAGCTATCTATGAGTAACGACTCTGTAAAGTTATGTTTGATTACAAGTATTTTTAGAATGTTAAGATATGATCTGTTTTATGAAATACTATTTTATGAATAGTGAATGAGTGTCTAATTTTCTGAAATGTATTTTTGGCATCCTTAGTTCACAAGGCTCTCGCCCGGGGGAAACAATACTGTGGCATATGTTTATATGGCCCTCGCTGGGGGAAACAATAATGTGGCTTATAATCATATGGCCCTGGTCTGGGGAAAACAATATCATGGCTACTTGTGCACAAGATATGGACCTTTGGGGTCGTCGGTACCGACTATGCATATGGGTTCTAGGACCAAAATGATATGATAGCTAATGGATGTACCATATATAACTGCTTATGACTTCTGGTTACGTATATGAATCTGAATCTGTCTCTAATATGAACCTTGATTCTTGAAGTTGTCTGGACATCTTTCATAAATTCTTTACTCTGTTGTTATTCACCAGGCTCCAGCTCACCGTATTATTATGTATGTATGTAGGTGACTAGGCTTGTGACCAGGCTCAGAGTTGATGGCATGGAGTTCCGTTTTGTCAGCCAGCCATAGTGCTTCCCGAGGAGGTTCCCGTTTGCAGTGGTCAAGTTTTTGTGAATCATGTTAAAGATATTTTGTATTTCTTTTGTTAGTTGAACAAGCCTTTTGTTTGTTTGTATGTATGAATGGTGACATATGTATGACGTCTTGATTATGTAGATTGAGTTTTTAAATTTTCAGTCCTTTGTATGTCTACACAGCTCTATGGACTTTATTATGTTTGTATTTGCTTCCACTAGCCCCTGTATGTTAATTATTTGTTCAGAGGCCTTTAGTAATTCCAGAATTATTGGCAGGTTACGACGTTAAACTTATAAGGGCTGGTTTGGGTTGTGACATTGGAAACTAAAGAATAGCAGAAATAGAGAGAGAGAGAGAGAGAGAGAGAGAGAGAGAGAGAGAGAGATTTGAAAAAGTAAGGAAAAGTAGGCCAAAAGTGACTTTTAAAGTGGTTGACTTCGAACGGACTGCTCAAGCAATCAAAAGTTCGAACGAACGGTGAAATTAGGCTCTTAGAATTTCTAAATCTCGAACAGACTGTTCAAGCGGTTAAAAGTTCACTTGAGCTGACTACGCACACAACTCAGGTCCACAACTTTCAAATAGGCATAACTCTCTTATTCGGACTCCATTTTAGGTCGTTCTTGTATCTAAATCAAAGCCCCATAAATAAGTTTCTCAATAGTTTTAGCCTCACATCAAGATTCAAAGTGTAGAGAAAAAAAATGATAAAATAGAGAAAATTATTCAAGAACAACTATTCAAATTTAGAGTTTTTGATCCAATCTCGCCCAACCATTGTGGTAATACCTCAACCAAGACTCAAATATTGACTAAGAAGGTTTCCAATTATGATAATCAAAGAGTTAAATATAATTCCATTATACCAATAAGTACGGAGTGCTACATTATTTCTACTAAAAAGTATTATGACACTTTTTAATTTGTTACATAATTACATCTAATTTATTAAAAAGTATATAAAATACAATTTTAAATTTAATATAGGTATTTTTTTTTCTTTTAATTGAATTTAATATATTTTTTGTCTATTATTTGAGTTAATCTAGTAAAAAATATAATAATAAAATATAATTTTTATAAATTAAGAAATTAAAATTAAGTTGAAATCAAATATTTTTATAAATAATTTCATTTAATATAAATTAGTTTAATTAAATTTAACTTGTGAAGAAATTTTTTAATTTTTTTCATACATTTGATATTTTTAGTTAATAGTTAATTTTTTTAACATGATACGTTAACTCGACACAAATCGAATACGGATAGAAAATGACACAACACGATAACACAAAATAATAAATAAGTCAAGTTAGTATTAAAGTAACTTTAACACAAACTTAAAATAATACGATACGAATAGGATCTAATACGACACAATGTTTACCCTACGGGTGTAACCCTAGTCTTTCAAGAAACAATTAGTCCATTCGTTCCAAAATATTAGTTCTTTATTTCATTATTTATTATTCCAAAATATTAGTCACTTTTCAAAAATTAAGGACAAAAATAATATAAATTTTCTATTTTTCCCTTCTTTTAAGTTCATTAGGGTAAATTATAAATACACCCCCTGAGATTTGCTTAAAATACAGATTGCCCCTGCGGTTTGAAAAATTACAAATACCTCATTGTTAGTATTTTTTATTTAACAGAATTAACTAAAAAAATAAAATTCATAATTATTTTTCTATACAATAATAAAATTATATAAATTATTAATCGAAACATATTTCTAACATCATTAAAAACTGTTAATTGATTTGATAATTTATTAATAAAAAGAACGATTTATTATGAAATTAGAAATTTCAGGAGGTGGAATGTAATTTCTAAAATCATAGGAAGCGATTCGTATTTTAATCAAATCTTAAGGGATGTATTTGTAATTGACCCAATTCATCAACAACATAAACAGTGAAATTATGACAATTGATATTTTTTAAAAAAATATACTATTAAAAGTAATTTTAAAAAATTAATTTTTTAAATTGAAATACTTATGCTATTAAAAAAAAGTTAAATTTAAAAAAAAAAAATAAATAAATAAAAAAATCCATTGCCACATGATGCCCTGTCACTCGCAAGTCACACCTGTCCATCTCTATTCTATTTATATACACCCTACGCAAACAAATTCACACTCCACTCTTTTTTCTACTTTCTCATTCTTCATTCACCGCCTCAAAAGATTCCTCAATCGGAGAAACATCGATTGTTGAAGATGTCAAGCTTCTGCTCGGAGTCCGCCACCAACGGCCACAATTCCCACACCGAGATCATGCTTTTTGGAGTCCGAGTCAAGGTCGATCCGATGAGGAAGAGCGTCAGCATGAACAATCTCTCGCAGTACGAGCAGCCGCAGGAGTCCTCCACTGTTGCCGCCGCCGCCGCCGCAGGTTACGCCTCCGCTGACGAGGCCGTTCACCACCACTCCTCCGGGAATCGCGAGCGCAAACGAGGTTACTTCTCCGATCATCTCTTCTCTCCTTGATTTTTCTACTTTTTTCATTAATTACGGTAATTTGAAGTTTATTGATTTGTTCGCTGCAAGTTATTTTTCATGTTGTCGGTAATTAATCTATGTCTATGCGTGTATATATGTGATATGTTTGTAAATACAATTTTTTTGAACCAACAATTATTGATCTTTTAGGTAAATATTGTGGATTTTCATCGGAATGTTATTAATCTTCTAGTTTATTTGCTTGGACCGTCCCGAGGCGAAATTAAATAGAAATTGAGTTTGTTGTGGAAATTTTTATCCGAAAATGACTGATTTGTGTTGATTTTGGAAATTGATTAGGAGTTCCATGGACAGAGGAAGAGCACAAGTTGTTCCTCTTAGGACTTAAAAAAGTAGGCAAAGGAGACTGGAGAGGAATTTCAAGGAATTTCGTGAAGACTCGTACTCCCACACAAGTCGCCAGCCACGCTCAGAAATACTTTCTCCGGCGGAGCAACCTCAATCGCCGTCGCCGTCGATCTAGCCTCTTCGACATCACCACCGAATCGGTAATTGGATTCTGATATCAATATGTCTTCAATTTCATCGAATAACATCATTTTTACTCTTATACTAGTTTGATACTGTTTCACACATTACTTTTCACAGGGAAAAATTCAACAATTTCATATTTCAAAAGTGATCAAAGTACTTCTTAATTTGCTGATCAAATATTGTCTAAGAGCATCTCCAATCCTGCATTTGATGACATAATAGCTAAAAGGCATACTCTAACCATTTCATCATATTTGTATGAAATCAAGAGAGATAATTCTTCACTAAATTTCGAAGAGTCATATTTTTAGTCAAATTTGATGAAATTTAAAAAAAGGCAGGGATTGGAGATGGGTTTTTTTCCATCAAAAATGGTTAAAATAGGTTTTTAGGATATGAAAAAAAGAAAAGAAAAGAAGAAGCAATGATTGGAGATGCTCTAAGATTTGATGATATTGGTCATTCTTACTCATTGTTAGATTTTTTGTCCCCCTAAACATGTGTGTTTGATAATTACTAGGTTAATGCAATCCCAATGGAAGAAGAGAAAGTTCATCAAGAAGGCAAAGCTCAGCCACTTCAGGCACCAACCCAACTACCTTCACCAGAAACTTCTAATACCAGTGGATCTCAAGTGCTTCCCTTCCCCATCACAGTCCATCCTGTTTTAGTGCCGGTACAGATTGAGAATCCAATGGAAAAACTAACCCTTGGACAAATGGATCATCTACATCGTGAGTCGGCAATGCTCATCCGTCCAATTCCAGTTCTTCCCATCCCCAATGCAACGACAATGGTGGATCTTAACTTAAATCAGAAATCCATGGAAGATCCAGTGCCACTGTCTCTCAATCTGTCACTATCGTCCGATCAGAATCAGTTTTCAAGGCATTCCGCATTTCGGGTGACGTCAAGCTTCAACAATGGGGATAGCATTATCAGTGTTGCATGAGAATGATATCACCACAAAAAAGACCCCAAAAAATTAAAAAAGAAGATAAGATTCGTAATTAGAGAAAGGTAATTAGTTTGACTAGAATCGGTCCTTTGTGATTTTGTACAGACCAAAACAGTGTGATGCCTTGTTGTACTCTGTTGTTTTATGCTACCCTATGTTAGATTCTTGTTTATTTGTCTGTTTTTCTATGTAGTTGAACAAATCTGAAAGCAATAGTACCCTATGGCCTTGCTGCTGATCTGGGGTGGGGTTTGATTCTAGTGGTTTTCATTTCATAGCTTCAAGTGGGAGAAATATCAAATGTGGGGTGACTGGTGGGTATTGATTGTCATTGTATTTCTTTGTATGAAGATATGATATTAATTTTGTTGCCTTCTTGTTTCTTTCTATGATAGTGGATTGGAATTGGGCCCTCACAAAATGATGGTGGGAACTGCTGTTAGTGGTAGGGCTTTAAGGTGTGGATTGTGGGATGGATATGTTATCCAGGTTCTTAATGAGGAAAGGATATGGGTGTTGTTTGTATGGTTGTGGGTGTGCATTTATGGCTTTGATTTTGACTCAAATGGATTGCTATTGGTTTACATTTTTCGTTAAGATTATATTAAGGATTTAAATGAAATCAAGTCATGTGTGATGCACATGATACACTTATTAATTTTTTTGATAACATTTTTCTTTTCTTATCTTAGTGGCAAAATGAAAATAGGATCACAAGATAAGGATATTATTATATTAAAAATTCATTAAGTGCGTTATGTGTTTTACAAATGAATTTGTGTAAATTCCTCGTATAATCCTAGCAAAAAAGGTTGAGCGTAACAAAATATTACTTTAAAAAAGTTACCTATTGAATTTTAAAATTCAATGTGTCATAAGACGATTTACTGTAATTTACCCTTAAAAAAAATATTAGCATGCCAATACACTTTCGTTCCATTATGTGTTTCTATTTTATGTGTAAAGTTTGATTTATTTATTTTTTGAATCCATCTCAAATACATTTTAATCAAATTGAGTTCCTAAGACCATCTCCAACGGTTCAGCAAACTTGGCATTAGATTTGAAATTTGGTGAAAAATGCACTTTTTGAAGCTCTAACGGTTTTATCAAATTGGTATCAAAATGAGAATTCAACAAAAAAATCATCAAACTGAGATAAGAATACAGGTTTCATCAAATTACTGTGCGTGACCGTTGGAGGAGACCAACCGGTCAACCAGTCGGTTGACCGGTCGGTTGACTAACCGGTCGACCGGTTCCCTTTTAAATAAGTAGGTTCAAATAGGTCAAAAGGTTCAATCAGGTTAAAAAAAAAAAAAGTTAGTCTTCCCAGTCGACCCTTCAAATTGAGAGAGAGAGACCCAGACAGATACAAATTTTTTTGCAGAGCTCGAAGGTGTATTTTCTTTGATTTCTTCTGCTCTGTTTTCAGACCCAGCAGAGCTTTGAAGGGGTTTTGCTGATCATGTCTTCAGACTCTGATCCCTGCATCGCACAATCAAATCAAAACTCTATCTTGAAGATCAATTGAAGTGAAAAAATGAGAGAGAAGCTAGTGATCACTGACTTTATCACTCAGATCCACCATTGGAATAGCCTATTTCAAAGATGTGAAATAAACCCAGAAGAAATTGATAGCTCGAATTAGGGCTGAGCAAGGAATCCGTGAAATCCATAATCCGATCCAGTCCAGTCCAATCCGATAGGTTTGGATTGGTTTTTTGAATTCGTGGTTCGGTTCCGGATTGAAGAATTAAAAATCTGTAGTCCACGGATTGGTTCCGGATTGAACCCCACGATTCTGGATTGGAACCGATCCGGACCGTATACAAATAGTCTATATTTTTATTATACATCCTCCCCCATAGTATCTTCTCTTATTTTATATAAAATCTAAACTCAAACCTAAAACTGTATAATATCTTCTTTTATTACTTTTGTTTGTTAGTTTTTAGTTTTAATTTGTAATGGTCTAAATACTTATGGTGAAACCAGTTTTCTTCTGGTTATTTAAATTCTAGAACAGTATGTCACTATTATTGAAAAACATGTTGCTATTGTGGAACTAATATAGCACTATATTTATATTTTTATGAAATTAAAGTGTTATATATATTTTTTTGTTATTTAATTATGTGAATCCGTGGTCCTAAACCGATCCAATCCGTATTTAAATGGATTGGTTCGAATTGGTTCCATGATTTAAACGGATTGGATTGGTTCCAATTTTTCAGGAACTGTAGCTAACGGATTGGTCCTGGTTTTACCCCAATCCGGTCCAATCCGGTCCATGCTCACCCCTAGCTCGAATGAGTAACAATGGTAGTAGCAAGTACTCTGCTGAAAAACAGAATATTAGTGTGCAAGACCTAATCGACCCTCATAAGAGCAAAACTATTGGGATTTCAAGACACCCAACTCAGCAAATCAATACCCAGAAAATGAAAGAGAGATAGATTGGAATTCGAGGAAAAACAATGGAACCCAAATAGCAAATCAGAGGCACAGAACAGAGTAGATTATGAGCTTCCCTAATAAATCATCTAGTGAGTCAGATCAAGCTATACAGCTCCATTTAAAGTTACATAGATGTTGGTTTCTTTGCCTTTCCACTTCACATTCTTCGTGCAATTCTTCTTGAGGAATTGAGCTTCTAATCTTCATTGCCGTTAAGTGTCTTAAGGTTAGATTTCATCTGGGTTGTCATTAATTTCATCTGGGTTCATCTGGGTTGTCCTTAATTTCATCTGGGTTGTTTGCAATTCTTGATTAATTTTGTTCTTCAATTTGGCCATGCACTGTTAGTGGGTGAAAAAAATAATAATGGCCTTACCGGTTGACCGGCCGGTCGACCCACCGATCGACCAACCGGTCTCCCCTCCCCCTTTTGATGCTCACCGTTGGAGCCAGTGGTATCAAATTGAAAAAATCGTCATTTTTTTCCTCAGATTTGATGAAAATAAGGAAAAAAGAAGTTCACCGTTGGAGATACTCTAATAGGTTAAATTCAAATGAAATTTTAACTAGTTTGTTTGTTTTAATGTCTTAGTTCTTATGGCGTGGTCCCCCGGCACCTGCTTACCATCAAAAGTGGAACTCTCTAAATTTTGCTATAAAAAAAGGCCTCCACTAAGCGTGGATGCTGTGTTTTATTTTTAATGGGATTTTGTTTTTTATGGATACTTTTTCGATTGATATTTTTGCATATTGAAAATAATAATAATAATAATAATAATAATTTTTGGGAGACTTATTTATAAATCCTTTTTCAGAACCTTATACTAGGTTAAGTCTTGTGTAATTTCTTATAGAGTCTCAAGTCCTATTTTCATAAGAATGTATTCCACAAGATCCTAATATTTTTACCCCCCATTTTCACATCTCTCTCTCGATTCAAATCTCTTTCGAAATTCGATTAATTCAGAACCCAACACCTTCAATCGTTGCTTTGATGAACACTACGTTAAAATTATTCGCAATCCTGATCATATGAGTTCGAATTTGTCGGTTACCAGTTGGTGAAAAATGGCTTGATGAGTACATGGATGAGAGTTCCAAGCTCTGGGAAGTCTGTCATGTCCTCAAATCCAGCGTATCGGGTATGGAGAATTACTACTCTGCCGGCTTCAACATAACCTCCTCTCTCGACACCCATCGCCATCTCTCTCCACAGCTCTCTCGTCAGGTATATTCCAATAGATCAAAATTTTAATTTTAATTTTTTAATTTTTAATTTCTTTGATTGAATTTGTTTGAAACATCAGGTGATTCGGGCGATATCAGGGTATAGGAGAGAGGCGGTGGGATTGGAGGAAGAAAACAGGGGATTAATGGAGACAAGAATTGAGCCACTGTCACTGAGATTTGATGAGAAAGTCTGTTGAATCAAAGCTCAATGGGTTCAATGGATTCAGGGGAGTTCTTTGGGTATTTAGGGTTGGTTTGGGATGTTCTAAAAAAGTGTACTTTTTGACTTATTGGCTTATATGGGTTGGGTTTGATGTGATGTGTTAGAGAGGTGATGTGATTTAAATAAGATGATGTGACTTAAATAGGATAGTGACTTTTTGTATTATTTAGTAGATGCCAAACTTGGCCTTAGTTTTCTTTTCCTGTCTAATAGCTCAGCAATTATTACTCAGTTGTTTGTGTTCAATAGTGTTGTTCAGCTCCCAGAAAGTATTTGTGTAATAGTGAGTGGTCTTGGAATTAAAGAATTCTTGAGTTGAATTCAGGTTGATCCCGACGATATTCTTCACATATATTATTGATAATTTTTTTAATTTTACAATTAATAATACAAAATAAAAATATATTAAGATTATATATCTATTTCAAAACAAACGGATTAAAAAAATAAAAACTTATTAAGTTTGCGAAACGTAACGTGACACATTACGTTACGTTTATGTAAATGTCACATTACGTTTATTAGGTGTCACGTTACATTACGTTTATGTAGGTGTCACATTACGTTCATATTGGTGTCACGTTACGTTTATATAGGTGTCACGTTACGTTTATATAGGTGTCACGTTACGTTACGTTTACGTAGATATGTCACGTTACGTTTATATAGGTGTCACGTTACGTTTATATAGGTGTCACGTTACGTTACGTTTATGTAGATATGTCACGTTATGTTTATATAGGTGTCACGTTACGTTTATATAGGTGTCACGTTACGTTTATGTAGGTGTCACGTTACGTTACGTTTATATCAATTTCCTATATATGGTTTTATTACTTATTTATGATATTAACAACTAATATTGAGGGTAAATGTGTCAACAAACTTCCCACAGGACTTATGGGAACATAAGTTTTTTAGTAGGACCATATATAGCATAAGTCTCCCTAATAGGACTTTTAAATAATTTTCCCATAATTTTTCCAGTTTAAGCCAAAATTAAAAGCTAGTTAAAAAAGTGAGAACCAAATTTAGATGGAAAAATTTGTGATACTTTCTTGAGCAAAAGTCTCACTGAGTTGGGAGTTCTACTTGAAAGTGTTTTCTAACTGAGGTTCTTGTATTTTTAAGCTCTGGAAATATAAGTGCTTTTTTTTTTTTTTTTCCCTTCTTGTCTGTGTGCATGCTCCTTTCACCATTATGTGATCAAATCGACTTAATGGTTTTCACAATAACGGGCTAAATTTTTTGAATGTCTGAGATTGTTCGACCTATGGTAGTTGAACATTTTAAACGTGATCAATTTCACTAATTATTTTATTCCGTTGGCTACACCAGACAGATTTAGGTAGCATTTGGTAGAGTTTTCTAAATATGATTTGAGAATAGGAATTGTATTTTTAGTTTGTGAGTTTTAAAATTATGATTTGAGTGTGGAAAATTTGTTTGGTGAATGAGTTTTGAATTGAGTGAGAAATTTTTGATGTGACATATGATACTTGATACAAAAACTTACAACTCATAACCAAACACACAACTCAAAATTTTATTAAAACTCATAAAAAAATTTTAAAAATTCGAAAAATATTTTTTGTTGAATATATTAAAATTAACATGTGTCAATTGTAAAAAAAATAAATAAAAATAAAAAATAAAAAATAAAAAATTCATTGTTCCGGTAAACCGGCCGGACAACTGGTTAACCCAAGTTTTCCTGCATTTGACAGACTTTTCAAAAGTGAGAGTGAAATTAATTTTTGAAACTTATAAACAAACATCACGTATAAAATAAGTCTTGAAACTAACGTTCCAGAACTATAACAAACAGAGCCTAGTTTTTCGAGTTGTTTCTAGCTGTATTTGTTCGACCAAACAACAAATTAATAATTATGTCCGGCCCTTGTTATCCTAACAAAAATCAAACACAGAAAAAATGTTCAAAAATAGTTCTTGGACTGAGGAAGGGCTACTACTGGGGCGATAGAGGAGGTGCGAAAGGGGGTTGGGTGGCAAGAAAGACCACCAGAGGTGGGGGTGGACACTATAACATATAAGAGTTTTAGTGACCAAATATTTTAGTCTCTAAAAGTGAAAATTTTATTACAAAAGACATTTAGAGATCAATTTCCATCGCTATGAGGATAGTTGCTAAAAGGTCGTCCCGAAAAATAAAAAACAAGACTTTTAGCAACAAAATTTTGAAAATGTCACTAATAAATGGACTTTTAGGGACAAAATAATTTGGTCTCAAAATAGTTTATTTTTTAAGACAAAAAATTTGGTCCCAAAAGGATAATAATTCATCACTAATGTCTAATTTTTGTTACTAAAAATATAATTACACTTTTCGCAACAAAATTATTTGGTCCTTAAAAAATAATTTTATCTGTAAATTTTAATTTTCAAAACTTTAATTTTTTTTTGTGGTGGGAGTTGACCTTGGGGATTGAGGGAGTGGGGATTTGCCAGAAGAAAAGTTGTGACAAGGGTGGAGATCCAAAGAAAGGGGTACTTTGAAAATTATGGTGGGATCCATAGAAAAAGAGTGGGGTCAAAAGAAATGAAGATCCTAAGCTAACAGCAGCACTCATATCAAAATAAGACTTTATCTAACTAAGCCTTCAAAAAGTTGGGCCTTTAACAATAAATTATTTTTTGAGAACTTTTTAAATTTTTTATAAATTTTAAGTTACAACCTAAATGACCTAATGGTTGAATCTCTTTTGATTTTTTCATGAACTTTATGAGATCAAACCAACAAAGTAGCAGATGGTGCCATCGTGTTTGCTTGTACATTTACTATTACATATAAATGAAATAGTTGGACAAATCATGACACTTTGCATTCTGAACTATACACTTTATATAATAATATTGATTATGATATAATCTTTCATGAAATTTTGGCAACTTCCTAGCTTCTTCAAGGAATGCATGCCAGACTTCTCAGCATCTACAAGGAAGATGTTTGTTTCCTTCCACACAAATTCTACTTCATTAGCTTGAAAATTAGACTCTTTTGACAATTCTTATAAAGATATATCATATATACAATATCCATATTTTCTTATTCAACTTCTCAGCATCTTCAAGGAAGATGTTTGTTTCCTTCTATTCAAATTCTAGTTCATTAGCTTGAAAATTAGAATCTTTTGACAATTCTTGTAAAGATATATAACCATATTTCATTCTTCGTCGTTCTTTCGTGCATTCATATTTTATAGAACAATTTTCCATTCTATCTCTACCATTGATATTGGTGTGAACCATTTTAATACGAAGATAACCCTCCCAAATAATAATGTTCGAAATTGCTTGATTTTAGTATGGTTTTTGTTTTACTTGTTTACTGTGTTAATAAAAATAAATAAATCTAGCAACTATTTCTGTTATCCAAGCAAAATGTCAACTGTTGTATGATGTGCTAAATTATCCAAGATTGTTTGATTGTTCTTCAGAAACTGTTCTTCAATTGCATTTCAAGCTTAACCGAGTCAATTACCTTTTCAAAGCAGTCACTATTTCATAAATTAATTTTTTTTGGTCATCAATTATGCATTTTTTGTCCTTATAGAAATTTCTTTGTATGCATTTTTAGTCGTTATGGAAATTTCTCTGTTTTGAGGAAATTTCAGTGTCTTCATAAAGTCAAATTTCAATAGTTTCATAATGGTGAATGCGATAGGAATTTCGGGTGAATGCGATAGGAATTTCAATATGTTCAGAAAGTCAAATTTTATTGGTTTTCATAATAACCATGAAGACAATAAAATTTCACTATCACAAGACAATGAAATTTTACTATTTAATTTGTCTTCAAACAGTGAAGATAGTTAATTTTTGTCATTTATTTTATAATTTCATATTCATCGTTAGTTGTGTTTGAAAGATCTCTTGACGATTTCAAAATATTATTATTAATGTTTTTTTTTTTGGTTGAAAGTTTGGAAATTGTGCATGATAAATTTGTCTCCACAAGTGATCAGCGAGACGGTACGTCTTATCCTAGACTTGCAAGAGAAACCCAATGTTACAGATTACCCCCAATTTAAGTAGGTTGGGAGGACCCTCCGACGGTTAAGGTGGTGTTTGAGAAGTTGGAGATTTGGATTTTTTTTTTAATTGTTTCACAAAAAGACAAATTTTTTACAAAATCAAAAAAAAATATATCCAAACAAAATATCACATCTAACTCCATAATCATTTCACTTTTTCTCTCACAAACATCACATCTAACCACAAAAAAACCCAACTATCTTCCTAAACACAAAAAAATTTTCTCCAATAATATCCTATAATTAAAAAAATTTATATAAAAACCCACTTCCCAAACATTCACAGTCAACACTTTGATCCAACATGACTCTGTAGAGTAATATTATGTAAAAGTGTGTGTGATAGTTATTATGGGTTGGTTTGGAAAGTGGGTTGGCTTTTTGGCTTTTTAACTTTTTGACTTTTTTGACTATTTTAGCCTGGGGTAAAAAGCTTGGTTTGGGAAGGGCTTTTTGACTTTTTGACTTTTTTGATTTTTTTTGTGAGAGAAGAGTATAATGATTATGGGTTGGATGTGATGTTTTATTTGTTGTGGCTAAAATAGCCTATTTTGTCTTTTGTGACTAAAATAGCCAAAAAAAACCACAAAACCACTTCCTAAACGGTGCCAGGAATCGTCTATTTGTTGTGTTCATTACTTAGTCTCCGTTTGGGAAGTGGGTTGGCTTTTTGGCTTTTTGACTTTTTTGACTTTTTTAGCCTGGGCTAAAAAGCTTGGTTTGGGAAGAGCTTTTTGACTTTTTTGACTTTTTTTGTAAGAGAAGAGTGTAATGATTATGGGTTGGATGTGATGTTTTGTTTGTTGTGGCTAAAATAGCCTATTTTGTCTTTTGTGGCTAAAATAGCCAAAAAAGCCCCGTTTAGCTCTTGCCAAACGAAGCCCTAGCAGGAATCGTCGAAGTTCATTATGAATCTGAGGAAGAAGCTTGATTTTGCCCTTTTAAGGAAGAAGAATCGGAGAAGAATCGCGCTTCTGATGAGAGAGAAATGCAATCTAGATCTGTCTTCAATCTCCTCTTTTGTGATCTTGATCTCGTCTCATCTTCTTTTTCTCTCTTTATCGATTGTCGTCTACCTTCTCTCTCTTTGTCAATCATCTCTCTCTCTCTCTCTCTCCCTCCTTTTTATCTTCTCTTTAACGGATAATAAAACTATTTTATTTTATATTTTTAAGAAAAAATAAAAAAATCATTTATTTTTTAAAAATAAATTTGATAAAATCATAATATAATTTATTTTATGCCTAAAATAATTTTTAATTTTTATTTCTTTGAACATAATTTGTTATTCCTTATTTGTTATACCTTTATTTATTTATTTATAATATATATGTCAATTAAAAATTAAAAAAATATATATATAAATAAATTAAAAATATTATCAATAAAAATAATACATAAATGCTCCCAATCTATGACTTTAAGTGGCCATGCTCACGCTCACGCTCCCGCTCCCGCTCCCGTTTCGTCCGACTAAGGTTTGTTACCAGTTTGTTTGATTTCCTTTTATAGTCAATTGATATCTCGTTATTGGCCATTGAATCTCTTTAGATTGGGCAGTCGGCCTTTTATCAAGGATTGCTTTGGCTATGGCCAACTTGTAATAGTTGTGGGCTATCAGATCACATTTGATAAGATGATAAACCTTTTGTCAAGAGTCACTTTGGTAGTGGCCAACTAGCAATCGTTGTTGGTCGTCAGATCTCCTTTGATTGGACGATCAGCCTTTTGTCAGGGGTTACTTCTGTACTAGCCAACTTGCAATCGTTGTTGACCGTTGGATCTCCTTTGATCGGATGATCAACCTTTTGTTAAGGGTCACTTCGCTAGTGGCCAAGTTGCAATTGTTGTTGGTTGTCAGATCTCTCTTAATTGGGCGGTCAGCCTTTTGTCAGAGGTCAGTCTGTGATTTGAGCTTGATTATGTCTGATATGCCCGATCATGCTAGTCAACACCGTTGGCTTTGAGGGATTCTATTTACACCAAAAAAATCATTAAATACGCCCGAATAAAATTTTAAAGTTTTAATTCCTATTGTACCCTAATGTAAATCTACTAATAAGGACAATACATATTAAACCCTAAAATAAAATATTATTTTTTTCTCATGATACACCTAATCACATATATGTATTCTTTGTCTTCTTTCCCAAGTTTCAATTGTTTTTTTTTTTTCTTCTTCTTATTCTTCTTCCTCATACCAAAACTCTAAACCATCCCATTAAAACTCACCATTAACATCTGTTAGAAGATTTTGTTTTTATAGGCTTATTTTGGGCCAACTTTGAGCCCAAAATGGAGTGGGCCCCAAACGTCTTTTCGGGTGGGTCCGAAGAGGTGATGTGTTCCTTGCCGCATAGTACGTCACACGGTGAAGACAGTTCATCAAAACCATTTATGAGTGAATGAGAACTTGACATCGTTTTCGGATTCGTGGAATGCACAATTCAAGAATTTAATGTGGGTTTCCTTGTAAGGCTTGTCCTACATTGCAAACTTCAGAGAACTTATGTGTGTATATTAGTTCTAGGTGGCAACACTTGGGTTGGGCCCCAAGGGGCACCCCAAGTTTGTAGAAGGGAGGAGTTATGGACAAAGTGAATCTTAACCCAAACCACCACACACGCGCGCACGGCCGCCGCCGACCGAGTAGTGCCGAGTTGTGGATCGGGTCAGTTCTAATGTTAATTTTTTAAACAAAATTCATTTGAATTTTTTCAAAATTCTTGCAGGAAAATTTAATTTTCTGAACCAAAATTAATTCAAACTTGAATTTATTTTCCTATCCAATGTTAAACTCCCCCAGTCCATTTTTTCCAAACAAGATTAAAACTGTCCAAACAGTTTTTTGCACCCGGACAGATTCTGTTATCCCAAACAGATTTAAATCTACCTAGGCAGATTTGAATAGATTGAAAACTAGGTTTTAACAGGTCTGAGTTTGGGTTGTACCTGTTCATTTGATTCCTTAACAGATTAAAATTTTGAACAGATTTAAAACTGTTTTTTGATAGGTTTATAACTGCCAGAAACTGCCCAGCAGTTCCCAGCAGTTTACAGATTAATCTGTGACCAGATCTGTTCAAATTTTGAATCTGTATCTATTCAAAACAATGTATACCTGTTCATTCAAATCTGTAATTGTTCGGACAGATCTTTTGGCCTATAAAATCCAGCATTTTCCAGCAGTTTTGGGATTGAAAAATATCCAGAAAAAATTCATTTTGTTGGCTTCATTTTGCTTTCTTGCATCATTATTCTTCATACTAGTTTTAGAATAAAATTCGGAGAGTTAAGATCACAGGTTTGGTTTGCCGTACAAATTGTTTGGAGTGTTATTACAATTTGTGAAGATCATTGTATCTTGGGAGATAGACGCCTTTTATCCGTAAGCACCATAGCGGAGCGAATCTGTCTTAAGGACACGGTGTCACACACTCGACTTGATCTTTTAATTATTTATTCGGTTCGGTAAAATAAATTCGGTAAGTAATTTATTTTTATTTGTTTGATTTATTTCAACTTATTTGTTTTACACAAAAGATTGTTCCAACAATCTTAAGACAGATTCTAATTATTCTGTTTATACAGAATTTTTCGTTTGTTTCCTTTTTTTTTTTTTTTTCTTCTTATAGAAATTATTTTATGTGATTTTACAAAAATGATATTCTGGTTGGAAAACAAATAGTAGTAATATACTGTTTAACAGATAGTAGTAATATACTGTCTATTTTCTTTAACAATTATTAGTAACATACTGGTGTCATTAACAATTCAAAATATTTATTTGTGGAAGTTTGTCAGAAATTAATTTTGATTTTCAGAAATAATTTCTGAGTATTCATTAATTAAAATTATGTTTCAGTATTTTAATTATTGAAGTGTTACAGAAATTTAATTTTCTGTGTGGAATTAATTTAGTTAAATAAAATTTTATTTTATTTTCAAATTAATTGGAAATAAAAGTTACAATTCTTGTTTCTTTTATTTTACAGAATTTAATTATGTGATTTTGGTTTAATTTTCTGTGTAAAATAAATAAATCCTAATTGATGGCTACATAAATTAATACACATACAAGTATTGGCGTGGTGACTAATAACTCCATAATGAAATATTATATGAAGTTAAAATATTTCATGGGTGAAAGACGCTTTGGTAATTGTCGTCGTAGTCACCAATACTGGATAAGACAAACAAGATGCAAATGTCATTATACAGTGATATTTTTATTCCATGTTGAGATTGGAATTAAGGGTTGCAGTTAACCAAAAAGAAATAATGCATGGCTGAAGAAATGTTTCTTGATAGTGTTGTGATCACAACCAGTATTATCCATATTTCCTTTGTACTGCAAAAAGAAAGTTATGAAGTCTAATTGTATTTTAGACAAATTAGTATTGTGATTATATTCACAAAGTAATTTACATCTTGTTATTTAGTTCAAGCACATCAATTAATATATTCTGGTTTACCTCAGAATTGTGGGGGTGTATTAATATTTTTGTGAAATTATACACTAGCAAAAGAAATTAAGTTTCTTAGAATGCTTAAAATGCAGGGGTGCTCGGAGAAGTAACGGTTCCGATAATAGGTCCACAAAGAATCTCAATTCTTTCTGTAGGACAAAGTTGGAATAGAAGCAAAAGTGATTTCATTAACTCCTAAGGAACTACTCTATGTTTATTATCTACATTTGAAAATGAGAGTGACATAGAGTAACGGTAAGTCTTGATATAATCAAAGACTCAACACCGTAGGACATTTGCTTTCAGTTGTGAATATTATCAAAAGATAATATAATGGATCCGCTAAACAAAAAGTTTTGACTAGAGAGCAAATAAGGGAAAGTTCATCAAGGAGAATGTGATTAAAGCCTATTACATCAGAGTCATCATAATGGTAACCCTACTTAGATGACTGGAGATCCCAAGAACTAAGTTAAAAGGGATAACTAAGTTATGTATGGCTCGCCAGAAATCACTAAAGGAGTCAATCTCCTATCCATTCCTATGATGAGAGTGATATCTGCAAACATGTGTTGTATGCAGGGGACTTAGGGTAAGTTATGCTTTTAATGATCACTTATATCTTTGAAAAAAAAAAAGAAAAAAGAAAAACAAAAAACTTCGAGGGTTATCTTTCAAGAGGAGTTTTTAAGAGACTCAAAATAAGGATCACCTATATGAGTGTGAACTGGGACGGTTCTATGAGATTTGTGAAGGCTACAATTCTCTAGAGCACTCATGAAAGACCAGGTTGTTTAGGGCCAAAATGAACACAATAGTAAGAACTAAATTGTATCTTGGGATATACTGTGTGAGTTCTATTGTCTTGGTTTACATAAACGGCTGAACAGTCCGATAGTGTCTCACAAGGGAAGGTTCAAAGCCAAAAGCTACATATCCTTTGTAGAATATTACCAATTTTTGTACTCTCTGTAATTAGATCATGTTATTGCATTTTCTCTCCGTCAAATTCCATTCATGTGGGGGATTGTTGGAAAATTTGGTTTTTATAGGATTATTTTGGGCCAACTTTGAGCCCAAAATGGAGTGGGCCCCAAAGGTCTTTTGGGGTGGGTCCGAAGAGGTGACGTGTTCCTTACTGCACACCAAGTCACATGGTGAAGACAGTTTGTCAAAACCATTTATGAGTGAATGGAAACTTGACGTTGTTTTCGAGTTCGTGGAATGGATAATTCAAGAATTAAATGTATGTTTCCTTGTAAGGCTTGTCCCACATTGGAAACTTAAGAGAACTTATGTGTGTATATAAGTTCTAGGTGGCAACACTTGGGTTGGGCCCCAAGGGGCACGCCAAGTTTGTAGAATGGAGGAGTTATGGACAAAGTGAACCTTAGCCTAAACCACCACACACACATGCACGAGCGTGTGCGCGCCGCCGCCGTCCATTTGTACCGGGGTCAGGTCTAATGTTAATTTTTTGGATAAAATTCTTGCGGGAAAATTTAATTTTCTGAACCGAAATTAATTCAAACTTGAATTTATTTTCCTGTCCAATGTTAAACTCTTCCAGTCCATTTTTTCCGAACAAGATTAAAATTGTCCAAATAGTTTTTTGCACCTGGACAAATTTTGTTTTCCCAAACAGATTTAAATTTGCCCAGGCAGATTTGAACAGATTGAAAACTGGGTTTTAACAGGTCTGAGTTTGGGTTGTACCTGTTCATTTGATTCCTTAACAGAATAAAATTTTGAACAGATTTAAAACTTTTTTTTGACAGGTTTATAACTGCCAGAAACTGCCCAGCAGTTTACAGATTAATCTGTGACTAGATTGTTCAAATTTTGAATCTATATCTGTTCAAAACAGTGTATACTTGTTCATTCAAAATCTGTACCTGTTCGGACAGATCTTTTGGCCTATAAAATCTAGCATTTTTCAGCAGTTGGGGTTGAAAAAAATCCGAAAAAGATTCATTTTGTTGGCTTCATTTTGCTTTCTTGCATCATTATTCTTCATACAACTTTTAGAATAAAATTCAGAGAGTTAAGATCACAGGTTTGGTTCGCCGTACAAATTGTTTGGAGTGCTACTATAATTTGTAAAGATCATTGTATCCTGGAAGATAGACGCCTTTTATCCGTAAGCACCATAGTGGGACGACTATGTCTTAAGGACAGAGTGTCACACACTCGACTTGATCTTTTAATTATTTATTCGGTTCCGTAAAATAAATTCGATAAGTAATTTATTTTTATTTGTTTAATTTGTTTCAACTTATTTGTTTTACATAGAAGATTGTTCCAACAACATCAACACCCTTATTTCTTATCCTTGCGAATAGAAGAAAGTTTAAACGAAATCGAACAATGAATGAGAATAATAATGAAAATTGTTTTTTTGTGAAACAACCCATCAAAGAAGAGTAAGCATTCACATAACAATCAAAGTACACTTCTTGATTTTTGTTTTTTTCTTTTAACGTAAAAACAAATATTTAGCTTGTTCAACGTCATTATTGTTTGGACTTTTAGATCTGAATAAAGTCAAATGTTTGGATCTGAAAGTCAAAACGAAATAATATTGTTCGGCATTGTAAGTTCGAAAATGTTGACTTTGTTTTTATTTGAATGTACCTTAAAGAGTAATTTGGGGAAAATTATAGAGTATAGTAAGATTAACATAAAATCCTAAATAATTAAACAAAATGTACTGAGAAATTGAGAGTACTTAATAATTTTTTTGATGTAAATAAATAGAATCCCTTCTTGGTTTTTGGGCTTTGTTCGTTTGGGTTGATTGGGCCTATTTGAGCCTATATTCTTGTTGGGTTGGACCCTCACCCCCTATAGAAACAATTCCAAAACTAAAATCAACTGAACTTTTTTTTTTTTGGTTTATTATGTAAATTTGAGAAACTCCTATCAAAAAATTCTACTTTATGGGTTGATTGCAATTCTGCTTATGGGTACTTATCCGATTTTTCAATGTAGAAAAACTTCATCTTGTCTTGACTCGGTTTGGCACATTTTATAATAATACAAATACACATGCAGTCCATTTTTGTATTTTTCTCAAGTTTCTCCACTCCAAGTCCAAGATGCCAAGCAAACTACTACTTTTAGGGGCTGTAGACACCCCATTTTTGACCGTCCTCAAGACTTGGACGTCACCGCTGGAGCACTTGGTGATTACCCATGTTCGTGTTTCGTTTTGAGTTCCCGGAGGTCTTGGCTACGCGCCTTGCTTCAGGATCTCTCAACTCGACTGTTCTGTGTTTGGTTTTGCACCAAACACTTGTGTTTTTATTTCTGAGGGTAGAGAGTAGCTTGCTAGCTACCCTTGACACCCACCGGCCATGGCTTGAGGCCACCGGCCGTGTTTTGAGGCTACCGGCCATTGGTGAAATATACCATTGGCCGGTCGGCATTTGGTGTGGCCGGCTGACCATATTTTTGGCCGATGGCCTCATTTTCTAGCCGGTACCACCTTTTTGCCTTTTTCAGGCATGGTGCATGCCAGCTGTGCTAGCTGGAATGCACAAGACCTGCTCCCGTGCATATATGTGGTTGTTTTCCACCATTTGACCCCTTTTTTTTGCACCTTTTGCTCAAAGCTTCTTGAGGAAGCTTTGACCCCTTGTCTTGGCTTCCTTAAGAAGCTTGCACCTTTGCATTAGCTTCTCTTAGAAGCTTAGTCCCTTTGACCCTTTTGTTTAGCTTCTTTGAGAAGCTTAAACACTTTTCCTTGCCTATATAAGGAGAGCCTCTCCTTCCATTGGAGAGGTTCAGCAAAAACCAGAGCAATATATATATATATATATACATCTGATATATACCTTCTCTCTCTATATCTCCCTCTCTCTTATCATTTGTGTGTGTTTGAGGGCCTAAAAGGGTGATTTGTTCTTAGTTTTGCACTAACACACACACTAATACACTATACTTCGACTTTGGGAGTTGTTGAGGGTTTGTTCTTGAGGCTTTGGGCTGGTTTTGACCAAAAGAGGGTGGCTGGACTAGCTGTTCTTCAAGAGTTCTTCGAGGGTAACACTATTGCTTTATTTCCCCATTCTTGCACTAGATTTTTACCTGTCTTGCATGCTGTTTTAGACTTTGTTTATAACTGAAAAAAGTTTTGTATTTGCATGCTTGAGATACTTCATTAAGGTCATTTTGTTGTTGGGGGTCGACCTCCCCCTCTTAGGCCTTTTTTGGCCCTTTTGTGCTTTCTTTTTTTAGGCTTTGGTTACCTTGGTGTATTGACCTTCTCACCACTGAAATCCAGTGGATTTTCAGTGGTGAAGAAGGAGTTTTGAGGTCTTGCATAGGGACACCCCTCTCCCCTTGTGTCTCTTTTGCTTGTGTTTAAGGCTTATAAAGGTAGCATGCATGCCTAGTTGTCTTTGGCTCCATTCCAGAGGTTTTTGGGTGTTTTTTGGTCATATTATACCTCTGTCCCATGTTGGTTTGTTGACCCTTTGCATGCATAATACACTTGCTTTGTATTCCCCCATTTTGCCTAGAAATGCATCTTGCCATTAGACCATCATGCTTGCATTTTTTTGCCTAGCTTTGTGAAGTTTTTGGTCATATTTTACCATGCTCGAGGTCTGTTGGGTGTTGATTTGGTCATGCCTTTCATGCTTTGTATAGTCTCTTTGCATTCTAGCATGTTGGCATCGGGTGTGTGAGTCATTGGCATGCATTACCTTGGCTATTTCAGTGATTTGGACTCACTTATTATGTCATTTCAGACCATGTTTTGTGCTTACATGCTTGCATTTGTTATCCTTTCAATGCCTTGAAGAGATGTGGTCTTATGCTCCATGTTTGAGTCCTTGTACATGCCTATGTGTTTGAGTCCTTGGGCTGCCATTCATGTAGGTTTTAGGGTGTATTTTGATGCATTAAAACTTTGTTTTTGGTTGGAAAGTCCATGCCATGTTTGGTGGGGGAGGTGTAGAGTAATGCCCTTTTGGTGACCTTGAATGCCTTTGTTTTGATGTCCATTTCGTAGCATGTTTTTGGCCCTATCCCATGCATGTTCTAGCCCTGTTTTGGAGTCCTCTAGGACTGTTTTAGGTCATTTTGGTCCATTGGGGTTTGATTAACATGGCCATGGTTTGACCCCTCTTGGTTGGCTTCAAGTTTGGATCATTGTTGCATGCCTTGTTTGCATGACATGGTTGATTTGGCATCTTCCTCTATGCATTTTCAGAGCTTAATATGTTAGCCTAGCATCCATGTTTGTCATCTTGTGAGTGCCCTTGAAAGCTGCCTTTCATGCCTTAGTCTTAGGCTCATTAGTTTGCATGCTTATTTTGCATAATTGGCATCATCATTTTAATGCATTTTGGCCACTGTTTTGGGGAGGTGGCTGAGGTTCCTCCATCCTAGTGTAAGTTCGTGCATTTGTATCTTGTAGTATACTCATTACATTGCATGTTTGTTGCATCCTTGTAGTCAATGCATTGTTGCATGTTTACCACTTTGCCTAGTTGCCTAACTAGGTTGTATTGTAGCATTGCATGCTTGGCACATTGCACACTTGCATAGTAGCTTACATTGCATTTGGCATGTTTTGTAACTTAGTCTTTTGTACACTTGAGCCATGTTTGTATACATGCATTACATTGCTTGGTTTGGGGTGTCAAACCAAGCACGAAGATTGAAGAGCGTTCGTACTCAAGGTGACGTAACACGTCTCAATCCTCGGTCGCCGATGTCCTTGATCTCAATATGATAGGGTATTGGCACTCATTTGTTTGTTACATGCATTTACATCAAGTTGCAAACTTGGCCTCTTAGGCCATCATACATCGAAATGCACAATTGATGGCCCGAGGGTCGAGGGCCATGCTCCCTGGAGTTCATTGCATGATAGGGAGTGTGGCCATGCTTACATTTGCTTGAAAATCTCATGCCATACACTGCTTGCCCTCTGTTGCTGTCAACTGCAGGATTCTGCAGCAAGAGATGGCCGGCCGGCCACTTGAAGCGCCGACCGACCATCAGTGGCTGGCCGGTGGTCAAATAGTTGGCCGATTACCACATTCTCATGGCCGGTGGTGCTTTGCATTGGCCGGTGATATTCCAGAGTGATCAGGAAGTGGTTCAGAGGTGCCTCAAGAATTTTCATGGTCTTCAGAGGAGCAAGGCAGTGTAAATAGAGGCAATAGTGGCATGGCACGGGTTTCCGGGCAAGACGGATCGAGCATGCATCATCCATGCATCCCGAGGCAGGGCCGTGGCCATCCTCTTTCTGCATTTGATTTGTTAATTAAATAGAAGATATGTAATATTTAATTAGTTAGAAAAGTTAATTATTTATTTGTTTTGTAATATTTATTCAGACCCTCCGAGCGAGGGCAATTGTGTAATAAGTGTGTGTGAGTGGTGTGCATGTCTTCCAATCTCACGTCTTTCTTCCCTTTTATTTACCCGCTTATGATGGTTAGACTAGGGCATATTTAGATTAGCATACCTTATGCTATGCATGCGTGCATCCATACATTTGTCTTACATACATCGAGCTTGGCACATCATGCTAACTGCACTTGTATTTCAATCCCAAGTTGAGTACTTGTTAGTTACAGCATTTCACATGCCATCTTTAGGGTAGCCGAGCCTATTCTAGCTGCATCCGGCATGTGTTGCATTAGCCATCTTAACATGAACTAGGGTCATGCATATGATTACTAACTAGTTTCTGTTTTGGCTTGGAGTACTAGGTAAGCTTTTATGCTTTAGCATACCGCATGCGTGCGAATGTTGTCATAATAGCATGATTACCATGAGGCTAGCTGCTTATGTGATATAACTGCTTGAATGCCTGTGGATGGAGGTCGAGTTACCTAAATTGGAATAATGCATTAAAACTGTGAGTTTTAAAGCCCACTAGATAGTGGCAAAACCATCTTTTCTAAAAAGCCCACTCAAAGGTAGCAAAACCTACATTTTAGCCTACTTGCAAGTAGCAAACCATTTTCAAAACAAACATGAAATGTTTTGTTCAAATTTAGGCGATTTGGTCTATACTTGTTTGCTGTGCGTATAACATAGTAATTCTAGGCTAATAATCGGAATAAGAATGCATAATGTTTTCAAAACTCGATATCATGGTCAGTAAAGGCCGATCTTTGATCGGGCGAGCGGGGGTGCTCACGAAGTGACCTTCCCCAATCGTACCCAAGTTCCCGAGCTGAGGCAACTTTGGTGATGACGGACACGTGGCCTTAGGCAACGAGTCAGGGTTTCCTAAATTCCCCCAAAATAAATATTTAGGTGGCGACTCTGTATCTGGCAACGCAGTCCATGTTTGATACTTTTTTACAGAAATCTGTTTTCCAAAACGATTCGCCGGATTTGGACTCTTTGGTTTAGATTAAGAACCGTGACAATCAAGTCTGAACTGTAGCACGGAGGCGCTCACGCGGGGCGCGTCTACAGGGGCGGAGTTAGGATTTAATGATTGAAGGGGGGTCGAAAGTAAGGTATTAGGCAAAGTTCAAGTGATAGGATTAGGACAGGCTAAATAGTTTAAATAATTATTGAAATAAATAAATTATTATTTAAAATGAATTAATAAATAATGATAATGTTCTAAACTTGTTTCAATAACTTGAACTTCAATGACTCATCGCTAAAAAGTTACAAATTAAAAGAAGTATTTCATAATTAATTCAGTATATGAATGGTAATGATTTACAGGTTTTTGAAGTTATCTTACACTAACGAGTAGGGATGGCAATTTAAACCCGTCCCGACGGGGACCCGACCCCCCGACCCCGATTAGAACGGGTTTTCCCCGAAAATTATCCCCATAGGGCCTGGGATGGTATTAAAAATTAAATCCCCGATAATTTTCGGGCCGGGGACGGGGATAGATACCTCAGCCCCGGCCCGGCCTTGCCCGCCCCGAATAGCCCCCGATTAGACCCCGATCAGTCCCCTATATATGTATATATATATGTTAACACTTTATTATATATAGGCTTTATTATATTATTATCTAATATCTATCTCTGAGTTCTCATTCTCTCTCTCTGGTTCTTCTCAACTCTCTCTCTCTCTCTCTCTCGTTTTTCTCCCTCTACTCTCTGTGAGAGAGATGAATGAACACCTTTCACTAGATCTAAGCCGCGACGGATAAGAAGCCTAGAGACAGATCGGTGACGGAGAGTTTCTTCTACCACCAGATCTAAGCCACGACGGAGAAGCACCTTCCACCAGATCTAAGCCGCGACGGAGAAGAAGCCTAGAAACAGATCGGCGACGGAGAGTTCCTTCTAAATCCGAGCCGTAATGAACATTTCTTCGCACCACTGGTTCTCAACTATATGTATACACTGGTTCTCACCTATATCAACATCATTGATATACATATCTACATCTTCACTATGTATATATATACACTGGCCTCTCACATCTTTTGATCCGAGATAATATATAAATACATATACATACATATATATATATATATATATATACATTTTGTTGTTGTTGATGTTGATGATACTCTAGTTGTTGTTGTTGATGATGAGCTATAGCAGCTGTTGTTTTGTTTTTGTTTTGTTTTTTTTTTTTTTGGTCGGGGAATATTCGGGGTCGGGGAAACCCGATCCCAGTTAGGAGGCGGGGGTGGGGATGGTGATAGGTTCCCCATCGAGGATCGGGGCCGGGGTTGGGGAAATTTTCACCATCGGGGATCGGGGACGGGGAGTGTGATCCCCGGCCCCGCCCCGTTGCCATTTCTACTAACGAGTGTGAGAGGAAAATAATTAAGTGAACAAAAACAATTATAGTACATACTCTTAAAATATGTATGTTCCTTCGTAATTACAGCACAATGATTTGTAACAAAATTACAATGGTTTATGACTTTTCTCATTGAAATAGTTTTAATGTTTATGACATGAGAGGGGAATTTGTGCTGAACAAATGGGCTGAGCAAAGTCAGATTCGGGCTATGCTCCTAGATCTCTCGACGAACTAGAAGGGTGCCCAGGTATAGGACCAAGATATCTGCTCGGCCTACGCCAAGGGGGCAAACTTGGCCAAATGGCTGCCTTGCTTTCAACCGGGCTAAGGGTTGGTGTCTAATGACTTTGGCCGAACTCTAGAGTTAAGCGAGATTTGCCTTGGAATGTGAGCAGGGTTTTAACCGGGCTAATAAAGTGGCCGAGGTGGGCATCTCCTTTTGCGACCAAGCTGAACGTGTTGGTTAAACCCCTATACCAGACTGAGAAGAGGTCGATGTAATAAAACTTCTACCAAGCTGCAAGATCCGAGATGAGTTACCCATAGCTTGACCAAGGTGCCAGTCAAGTAAACCGAGCTGGAAAAGTGGTGCGTGGTAGCTTGGCCACAACTAGTCTGGTTTGGTGTATGTCCAAAGTGAACTGAGCAAGAGTTAGCTCGGTTGGTGTGAGCTACGTGGCCTATTCCAATTGTGGAGAAGAAAACCCGCCGTCCATACGCATCAATACCATTTGAAAGTTTGGTTAATAGTGTTTAGTAGTTTTGGCGTGAACACGTGTAAGGCAAAGAGAGGATAATACGTCCATGCGTCCAAAAAAGGACAAGCAAGGTAGTGTGCACACAAACTATATAAGCCCTATAGCACCTCCATGCAAAAAGTCTGCAATCTTTCCTTACATAGAGTTATCCTTAATTTTGTCATCTCTTTTTTAAGGGTGCTAACTTGACTGTCGGAGAGGTTTTCCAGCAACACACCCACTGGGTAGCTCACCAATGTTGTCCTTTCAGGCTGTACAACATAGTTCGGAGCAACGCAAAGCTTGGACAAAAGGAGTACGAAAGCAAAGAATTTTTGCCCTCCGTACAATTGGCGCTGTTTGTGGAAATCTGATAGATAAAATCTTGACCTCCAAGCTTTTTTGATCACATGGCGAACAACGATGACATTCTGATGTCCGTTATCAACGGCATTATGCCATAGTCAGTCTAACGATGTGATGAATTTCCCGCCGTTTCGACGATGGCTGGTTTGGAGACCACCATACAAGGGCCCCTCAGAGATGCGCGAGGTAAATGTACAAGGAGTTCTGGGCGCTCATTGAGCCCAAAAGGACGCCGCCAATAGCGAGAGTTGCACACTCAAGATCTGGAGAGCAAGCTAATGGACCACGACGCCATCATTAGAAAGATGGCAACAGAGATGGAGGCTATGAAGTGACGAGTGAAAAGAAAGGATGTTATTGGAATGGAAAACCACAGTAAGCGCGTCTAGCCCTGCCATTCTGGCAGTCGTAGTAGGCAGCCAACTCCTTTACTTTCCATTTTGAGGAGTTTCAAAGCTGATGACTTCGTCGCACCAACGAAGGTGTCTCACACTAGAGATAGCAATTATCATCCTTTACGCCTGTCAACGACGTCGAGATACTCGTATTTTGATCGATCTAGAGATCTAAGGAGTGTATTGAAGGAGCGAACGTGCTAACGGGAGGCTCAAAGATTGTTGACACTGCAGTGGTTGGCCCCCAAAGGTTGTGCTAGTGCTAGTGCTAGTGCTAGTGAGAAGCTCATAATGCTACAGCTGTGTTTGGCAATGCATGCACCACTAGATAGGAATTTGGAAAGGCTAAGCGCCACCTCTTTTTCCCTCAAGATAGAGAACACCCTTCACTAGCTAAAATTCACGCTCTATGATGAAAAAACTGATTCGTACATGTACATAAGTCATTTTCAGTAAGTTATGGCTGGATAAAGGAAGGACGACGCATTAATGTGCCTTATTTTCCCATTGAGTTTAGGCGAATTGGGCCTAAAATGGTTCAAGAGGTTGCTGGAAGAGAGTATCGAAAGGTGGCAGCAGTTGGTAGAGGTGTTTGTCACCAGATTTAAGACAAACACTAAAACGCCCAATGAAGTTGGCCATCTTTTGGGAATCAAGATAAAACCGAGGCGACTTTTTGAAGGCGTACAACTCCAAGTATTGGGAGACATTCAACGAGATCCTTGATTGCCCGGCTAACCTAGCAATCACTCAATATAAGCATGGTCTTCAAGTTGGACATAGATTCAGAGACTCGCTTATCATGAACTAGTTGTCGACCATAGAGTTACTCAGACAACATATCAATGAGCACAACTATGTTGAAAATGATGTAGCCATAGCTATCGGGAAGGCAAATCTGGTAGTGGTAGACAAGAGAGTAGCGGGAAAGGTTCACGTAGTCAGACAAGAGGATAATTGTCTGAGCAATCGTGGAAGAGAGTAGAACCGCAAAAACAGTCGCAATGGCAAGAATCGCAACACCGATCGAGCAAACTATCCCCATGATACCACGGACGATGCTAAGAGAAAGTCAAACGCCTGAACTAGCATCACCACAGTCTTTAAAATCCTAATTTATTATATCCTTAGCGAGATCTAAGACGAGGCATACGTTTGGTGGCTGGCTAAGCTAGGCGATGTCCAAAGAGGTTTGTGGGGGCCGAATATTGGGAGTCGTAAAGAGGCCGAAAAGTTGAACTTGGAGAGTAGAAATATATATAGCACTCGGCCCCATCTCGGACGTTCAGATCCTACCCTATTCGGCCAAATAGTCGGTTGAGCAAGGGGCCGAGTGAAAAGCGGTTTGCTACAAAAGAAGCTGAATGGCGAATTGAAAGTGGGCCCAATCCCGAGGCCCAAGAAAGAAAAGATATAAATAGAAGAACACCAGCTAGAAAGAGGTATGTGAGAACTAGTATGCTTAACTTAAAATACAAGCAATCAAGAGAGTATACACTGACTTATTCGTCGGAGTGCTAATTCCGGCACCCCCGACCGGAGTGTTCATTCATTTTCAAGTGGCTAGCTGAGGATCACGAGCGTCCCCCAGGATCGGAAGAGTATTTCCAAACCACTTCCCCACAATTGGCGCCGTTTGTGGGAATACTCAAAAACATCCATAGCGAGCGTAACGGAAGACCCTCCGATAGTCACTGATGAAACCACACAGAGAGATGACCTCACTCCAACAAACATGCTTAGACCGGACACTATCGCCGCGAGACGCGCTTTGAACTTCGCCTTACCCTCGACTTCGGAGCATGAGACAATGCAAGCGATCATGGAATAAGCAAAGCAAAACGAACAGAGGTTGGAGAACATGATCGCTGAGAACGAATGTCTCCGTCAGAATTTGGCCTTGGAAGTGGCGAAGTCCAAACAAGCTGTACGCCAAGATCCGGAACGACCTCTGAGGGCAGGTGGTCGACGACCTCGAGCCCGAAAACAAGACACTGATAGCGACTCCGACTCATTATCCCCGGAGCCCAAGAAGAAGGGACGACCCAAAACTTCCAGTTCCTCTGAAGAGAGTCCACGTGTAAGGCATAAGCGAAGAAGAAACAGTTCAGATGAAGAAGACCAGCATGATCCCTTTGTGCGATGGATCGCAAGGGCGGTTCTGCCCAAAAAGTTCAAAGCTCCATCGTTCACTCTCTATGATGGAAAATCAGACCCCACCGATCACATTCGTCACTACAAGCAAGCCATGACATTGCATGCAGACGACGAGGCCCTCATGTGCCAAATATTCCCTAGCAGTTTAGGACCATTGGCTGTCAGGTGGTATTATAAACTGGAGCTGGCTTCGATCAAAAGCTTCCATCAATTACAGAAATCCTTCAGGGCCAGATTTATCACTAACGAGGTCCAGCCGAAAAAAGCCGACTCTCTTTGGGCAATGCAGATCCAGCCAGGAGAAACACTAAGAGCG
The DNA here is from genome assembly GCA_030407325.1 of Camellia japonica. Classification (NCBI taxonomy): domain Eukaryota; kingdom Viridiplantae; phylum Streptophyta; class Magnoliopsida; order Ericales; family Theaceae; genus Camellia; species Camellia japonica. The sequence continues at coordinate 42,525,908 of JAPPVO010000010.1, read as the reverse complement.
TATTCGGCGCTATTGGGAGTGCTTTAATCTTGTTGATGACTCTTGCAACGACTCCATAGCCATCACCGCCTTTAAAATGGGTTTGCATCCGGACAGTGCTCTCCGCAGCTCCTTAACTAGAAGACCCCCCAAAATAGTCTGGTCGTTGATGAAGAAAGTTGAGGAATACTGCAAAGTGGAGGATGACGCCTTGCGTGTTAAAGCCGGAAACGTGGCCAACAAGACGGCTCCTTCTGAAATTGCTCAGCCGTTAAATTCTGTACCACCTCAAAGCCCTGAACCACAGCATCGGGCTAAACGAGACGAGAGACGAGATTCTCGCCGATCAAGTGACCAATGCTCTCACTGAGCAAATGAACAACTGCAAGTTGATAGCAGGCGCACAATATACGGAGTTGACAGAGCCGCTCAGCGTGGTTATACCCAAAGTCCAACACCTTCCGTTCTTCAAATGGCCGTCCAAAATGGTGGGACCTCCCGACACGAGAAGACAGGATAGACGGTGCGAGTATCACAAGGACCATGCCCATGATACTGAGAGTTGTTATGCATTGAAGGATCACCTGGAGGAATTGGTACAAGATGGTAGGCTACAACAGTACGTTCGAAAAGGCAACTCAACCAAAGCAATAGCCTTAAGACATGATTCCCCTCCACTCAGCGTGATCCACATGATATACAGCCTGCCAATGTCATCCGCGGTGCATACGATTCAGTTGAATCCTGACCTTCAAAATCAACTCACTCCAGCAAAACGGCCCCATGAAGCTGCGAGCATTGCTTTTGATGATTCAAATTTGGCCGGAGTGACACTTCCCCACATCGATCCCTTGGTAATTGAGTTACGCGTAAACTGATTCACCGTTGAGCGCGTACTCATTGATCTGGGGAGCATATCGGAGGTTATGTATTACAAGACATTCACCAAACTCGGCTTCTCCGAATCGGATCTCTCTCCTGCTCCTTATCCACTATTCGGGTTCAACGCCAATCCAGAATACCCGTTGGGAAAAATCACACTACCCGTTCGAGCGGGCTGCCGAACAGTGGATGTGGAATTCTTGGTCGTCAAGCTACCATCACAGTATAATCTCATCATGGGGCGATCTTGGTTGCATACTATGCAGGCTGTGCCAAGCACCTATCATCAGCTGCTACGTTTCCCGACTGAACGCGGCATTGAGCAAATCTGTGGCTTTCAGAAATCGGCACAAGCATGTTATCTCCTTGCTGAAAAAACGCCAAAAGAGTTGCAAGTGAACTCTATTGAGGTGACAGATCAGGAAAGCCTCGACGATGTTGGGCGGCTCCCAAATGAAAAGGCCATGGAAGCCCTAGATCGAGTTGAAATCGAAGGAAACCCAGACAGGTTCTTCATGGTCGGCGCCTCCCTGAATCAAGCCGACAAACAGCAGCTAATTTCCTTCCTGCTCGGCAACCTTGATGTATTTGCGTGGACTCCATATGAGATGCCGGGTGTAGATCCGTCTATTTCGTAGCACCGTTTAAATGTTGACCCTAAATGCAAGCCGATCATTCAGAAAAGTCGGTGATCAGCCGCAGAGCACATTGCCGCCGTTGTTAAAGAGGTTGACCGGTTGCTTGACGCCGGGGCAATCAGGGAAGTGACCTACCCTACATGGCTCTCTAATACTGTGGTTGTGAAGAAGAAAAATAGGACTTGACGAGTCTGCGTTGATTTCACGGACCTAAATAAAGCCTGCCCCAAAGATTGTTTTCCTCTCCCCAGGATAGACCAACTTGTAGATGCTATGGCACGTCATCAGCGTATGAGCTTCCTCGATGCTTACAAAGGCTACCATCAAATTGCCATGCATCCAGAGGACTAAGACAAAATTGCACTCCTCACCCCAAGAAGAACCTATTGCTATAAGGTTATGCCTTTTGGGCTGAAGAATGCAGGGACAACTTACCAGAGACTAGTCACCACCACGTTCAAGGAGCAACTCGGCCACACTATGAAAGTGTACATTGACGATATGGTGTTCAAGTCCAAAGAAGAGCAGAATCATATAGTCGATCTGGAAGAGACATTCGGCATTCTACGCAAATATGGAATGAAGCTGAACGCTTCCAAATGTGCGTTTGGGATCGGCTCTGGAAAATTCTTGGGTTACATTGTCAACCACCGAGGAATTGAAGCCAACCCAAGGCAAATCACAGCAATCTTGGAACTTGGCTCCCCTCGATCGGTCAAGGAAGTTCAGAAGTTAATGGGGATGGCCGCCGCACTCAACAGGTTCATCAATCGTTCCACGGACCGTTGCCGACAATTCTTTCATACGCTGCGGCAAGGCAACGCTTTTGAATGGTCCACCGAGTGCGAAGCCGCTTTCAACGGCCTCAAGACCTACCTCTAATCAGTTCCACTCTTGACAACGCCTTCGGCAAGTGACCCGCTCATTTTGTATCTAGTAGTTTTTGACTGGGCCGTCAGCGCCGTATTAATAAAGGAAGAGCTGGGGGAGCAGCGGCCAGTGTATTATGTGAGCAAGGCAATGGTTGACGCCGAAACACGCTACCTTCCGTTGGAAAAACTCATTCTAGCCCTCGTCATGGCAGCGAGAAAGTTGATGCATTACTTTCAGGGGCATACCATCAGGGTGCTAACGGACCACCCCCTCCGGTCAGTACTCCGTAGCGTAGAAGCATCAGGGCGCATTTCAAAGTGGGCTCTTGAACTCGGCCAGTACGATATTCAGTTTCTGCCTAGAACCTCCATCAAGGGACAGGTGTGTAGACACCCAGTTTTGACCGCCTTTAAGACTTGGGCGCTACTGATGGTCTACTTGGTGATGAAAGATGTGCAGAGTTCAAAGTCAAATCCTAACCTTACACCCCATTTTGGACCAAAGCTATTTTGAATGGTTTTTAGATTTTAAAATCCTCTCTTTCAAAATATTTTTGAAATAAAGTTCCTACGATGTTCTGAGGCTCGCATTTTGTCAAATGTTGCGCTTTTCAGTAAACCGAGCAAAGGACAAGTGGAAATGAATGAAAGAGAGATGAAATCTTTGAAAATCTTTCAAAACACCTTGTTTAGGGGTTTGGAGTTGAAAAAGAGGAGAAGAGGGAAGAAACCAAGTTGAAGAAGAAGGTGGGTATGAATCGCTAAGAGAGAGTCGAGTGGTCCTCGCTAAATCATGTCCATCTGTCTATACACTTGGATTTAAGATATGAGGCCACCACCATTGGAAAGGAGACTTCTGAGGCTTCATTTTGCACTCAAGATCTCCTAAAGCTGAGTCCGGATGGGGGAGATATGATTGGTTGAAGTTGGGCATCATTCCGGTTGGACAGAAACTGAGTGGCTTCACCAAAAGAGGCATAACTTTTTGCAAAGTTGGAATTTTGATGCAAGGCTGCCACCATTGGAAAGCTTACTTCCAGGGCTTCAATTTGAACACAATAATGACCTGAAAAGGAGCTCATATGAAGGAGTTATGCCCATTTGAAGTTGGACCTGCAGAGCAGAATTTCCTGTTGGCCACAAATATGTGCTGTCGGCCACAAAAGTAGCAGATCGGCCAAAGAAGTAGCAGACCAGCCATCACAAGTAGCAAACCGGCACTAAAGATGGCCGATCGGCCAAAAGTGACCCAAATTCATTTTTTTTTTTGAAGATATTTCATCTCCAGCTGTTTCCAGCAAGCTGCAGCTGTCCTATAATCAAATATTTTCGACCAAAAGCTCATTTGTGCTATATATGAACCTATATCTCCCATTTTGCAAGATGGAACTTCTTGAACAAGTTTTAGGAGCCTCTCTCTCTAGAAAAGTTCTCTCTCTCTAGAAATTTCAGAGCAAAAGTTCAGATTTTCACTCAAGCTTGCTCTCCCTCTTGACCTTGTGTGTATGCAAGAGGTATACTTGAAGCTATACCTCACCTTTGCCTAGGCATCCTTGATCAAACTCAACCACCATTGGGCTGAGGTTCTTTGAGGATCATTTTGAGCTCCAAAAGCTGGTTTTAGCTCAGATTTTGGCTGGTTTTGCAGCTGTGCATCAAGGGTAACATCTCTCTTCCTTTAAGCTTGTTTTACACATTTGCTTGGCCATCTTTTCACACCACTTTGGGGTGTTTTTGGGGTGGTGTTGAACTACAAAAACTTTGTTTCTCCTCTGTTTTTCAGTCCTAAAAGTCTTGGTTGTGCTTGGTTGGCTAGGGGGTTGTCCTCCCTTTTGCTCCTTGGCTTGTAAGGCCTTTTGAGCTAACTTCAAACCTTTCAAACACTTATTTTTGGCCTTAGAACCACTGAAATCCAGAGGATTTTCAGTGGTAAAAACCCTGTTTTGAGGCTCAAAATAGGAGGGGGTTGTCCCCCTCCTCTTCTCTTGTTTACTTGTGTTGATGGCCAACCAAATGAGCATGTATTTTTACTTCTTGGAGGCTTTGTTTAGACTCATTTTTGTGACTTATCAGACCTGTCATAACTCTATTTTTGGCTGTCTTGGTCACATCTTGTATGCTTAATGCACTTGTAGTGTAAATCCTCTTTGCTTGCCTTGTTAGCCTTGCAAAGTAGCATCTTTTTGTGTGGCTTGTGTTAGCTCTTTTCAAGCATGTTTTTGTGACTTTTAGGACATGATATAACTCTATCCATGGCTCCATGGCTGGTTTGGTCACCTTGTGCATGCATCTTATATGTGTAGTGTAATCCCACTTGTGGCCCATCAAAGTAGCATGTCTTGCTAGCATGTATTGACTCCATTTCAGTGGGTTTTTGACCATCATTTGGCATGCCATAACTCTGTCTAAAGCTGTTTTGGTTGTCTCTTGAGTGGCTCATATACTTGTAGAACAAATCTTGCTTACTAGCCTTATGTGCATGTTGATTTGACTCATCATTCCAGCATATTTTGGCTTCGCTCCAGCATGATTTTATTCTTATTTTGGGCTGTTCTAGGACTGTTTTGGGCTGCCATGGTCATATCACTCATGTTTTGCATAGCTATAGTGTAAATGCCTTGACTAGTCTTGAGTTTTGAGGTCCCTACCATGCTATACTTGTGATGTTTGCATGCCTTGGCATCATTCCATGCTTAATTTCAGGGCCTATAGTATTGTCATACATCCATGATTTTCACTCATTGCTCATGCTTAAGAGTTGTTATCTTTATGCCTTGTTGGTGGACCATTACATGTGCATGCTTGTATGTGCATTTCATGTCATCAATTCATCATTTTGGCCACTGATTTGGGCATGGCCGAGGTCCTCCCATTTTGGTTTAAGTCCATCCCTTGCATGTTGTTGCATGCTTGTCTTGCATGTTGTTGCATGCTTGCTTCATTTTGCATGTTGCGACATGCTATATATGTTCATATGTTTAGGTTGAATGCCTATTGCATATTGCTTGTTTGCATGCTTGCTTGCATGTTTAGGGTGCATTGCATTGTGTGTGCATTTCCTTGCCTCTTGATCAACCATGATAGAGGTTGGGGCCCCTTATGTGTTTGTGTGCATTTCATTTGATATAAATTGCACACTTGGCTCCTTTGGCCATCATGCATCGAGATGCGTGATTGGTGGCCTGAGAGTCGAGAACCATACTTCTTTGAGTCTTAAACATGATAAGGAGGGTGGTTGTGCAAACATTTCCTTGAAAATGCATTGCCATGCTCTGTCTGTCCTCTGTTGCAGCAAAAACAGCATTCTGCAGGAAGAGATGGCCGGTCGGCCATCTTCAGTGCTGGCCGGCTATACATTGTTGGCCGAGAGCCCCATTATTGGTCGATGACCAATTCCACATGGCCAGTGTTCCCATACCTTGGCCGGTGACATCCCACAGTGCTCAGGGAGTGATTCAGAAGCACCCTTGAGGCTTGCACAGTTTTCAAAGGTACAAAGCAGTGCAAACAGAGGCAATAGGAAGCATAGCGATGGATTTCCGAGCGAAGCCAATTGAGCATGCATTTATCCCTCTTCCTGAGGCTGCTTTACCTGCTTTCGTAGCTTAATTAATTTGTTAATTATTTAAGTGTTGTAATAATTAGTTGTAGCTAATTATTCATTTGGTTGTGTAATTAATTAATTAGCTTGTTAGTTAGTTAATTAGTTAATTTGTATTATTCTTTCGGACCCTCCGTCGAGAGGGCGTATTTTGTAATAAGTGTGCGTGAGTGTGTGAATGTCTTCCAACCCCACGTTTTTCTCCCTTTTACTTACTTGCTTTCAATGGTTAGTTTTAGGTCATGTTTCAATTAGCATCCTTATGCTTGCATGTTTGCATCATTCATCTGTATTGCATGCACCGGGCTCGGCGCATCATACTAACCGCATAGCATTTCAATTCCAACTTGAATACGTGTATCGAGTTGTCGCATTTCACATGCCATTCTTAGATAGCCGAGCCTATTCTAGTTGCATTTTGCATGCGATGCATTAGCCATCTGAACATGAACTAAGATCATGCATGATTTCTAACTAGTTTCTTGTTTTGGCTCGGAGTACACTGTAAGTGTTTATACTTTAGCATCTTGCATGAGTGTAAGTTTTTGCCATGACAGCATGCTTGCCATGAGGCTAATTACTTATATGATATAACTGCCCGAATGCTTGTGGGTGAAGGTTGGATTACTTGAATTGGAACGATTCATTGAAATCCGTGTTTTAGCCTACTTGCGAGTAGCAAACTTCAAACCATTTCCAAACAAACGGATATGCGATGCTTTGTTCCAAATTAGGCGATCTAGTCTATACTTGTGTGTTGTGTGCATTACATAGTAAGATTAGCTAATTAACCGGAATAAAAACGCATATGTTTTAAAAAACAAGATATCATGCTTAGTACAGGCCGATCTCTAGATCGGGCGAACGGGGGTGCTCATAGATGAGCTTCCTCAATCGTACCCAAGTTCCCGAGCCGAGGCAACTTTGGTGATGACGGACACGTGGCCTTAGGCACGAGTCAGGGTTTCCTAAATTTTTCCAAAATAAAATATTTAGGTGGCGACTCTGTATCTGGCAAAGCAGTCCATGTTTGACACTTCTTTACAAAAAATCAATTTTCCAAAACGATTTGCCGGATTTGGACTCTTTGGTGATTTATCAATCTCACATTGCACATTGTGAGATCAGATTAAGAACCATGACACTTGAGTCCGAACTGTAGTAGCAAAGCCCTCGGGGCGCATCTACAAGGTGCTTGCCGACTTTGTGGCCGAATTCACTGGGGGTCTTGCTGACTTCACGTCTGTTGAAATTCGGCCTAAGCCGAACTGGAGAATTTATGTTGGGCACATTTGGCAGTTGTACTGTGATGGATCATCCAATCAACGGGGCAGCGGAGCCGGAGTAGTAATCATGGCTCCAGACGGCGCAATAATTGAGCAGGCCGTAAAACTCGGCTTCGAAGCATCAAATAACGAGGCTGAATACGAAGCCCTTCTGGCCGGTTTGTGGAATGCACATCTTCTGGGTGCTAGGCGTTTGCTGGTATTTTGCAATTCAAAACTGGCGATCAATCAGCTAAAGGGGGAGTACGTGGCCAAAAATGACCGTATGGCGGCTTACATGAAATCGGCTAGCGCCTTGCTGGCAAAATTTGACCATCATGAATTGAATCAGATAACACATGATCAGAACACACATGCTAACGCCCTAGCTTGTCTAGTCTCTGCCATTAACTCAGAGATTAAACGGACCATCGAAGTAGGTTTCATCCCGAAGCCGAGCATTGGCCTTTCGGAGGAAATCCAGGTCAATGTCATAGAGTCAGGACCGAGTTGGATGGACCCCATTGCTGCATTCCTGTCTGCCGAACAGCTCCCAGTGGACAAGAAAGAAGCGCATAAGCTGCGAAACAAAGCCCTACGATACTACTTAGATCTGCAAGGAAAGCTTTATAAAAAATCCCTTTCTGGTACATACCTGGAATGTGTACACCCGAACAAACTCGAAGAGCTTCTGACTGAAATACATGAAGACAGTTGTGGTGTCCATTCTGGCGGGCGCTCTTTGGCCCATCAAGCTATAACACAGGGGTATTATTGGCCGACAATGAGAACTGATGCTGAATGTTATGTGAAAAAATGCGAACAGTGCTAGAAGTTCTCCCCGTTAACCCATCTGCTTGCTGAAGAGTTAAGCTCTATCACCAGTTCCTGTCCGTTCGCCTAGTGGGGACTTGATATCGTAGGACCATTGCTGAGGGCCCCAGGGAACAAGCGATACTTGGTCATCGCGACATATTACTTCACAAAATGGGTCGAAGCGGAGGCATTAACGCACATTCGAGATGCTGATGTTAAGCGCTTTGTATGGAGAAATATCATAACACGATTCGGCATTCCAAGAGCTCTTATCTCAGACAACGACACCCAGTTTGATTGTGGTGTCTACCGAGAACTGTGTAGCAAGTATGGTATCCGACCTTACTTTTCCATGCCGGCTTACCCCCAAAGCAATGGTCAAGCCGAAGCCTCTAACAAATCCATCTTGGACGGCATCAAGAAGAGGCTGGAGAAAGCTAAAGACAATGGGTCGAAGAATTGTCGAGTGTATTGTGGGCTCATCGAACTACGCCGAGGCGATCTACTGGAGAAACGCCGTTTGCTTTATGCTTTGGAACCTAGGCGATCATACCCCTGGAGATTGGCCACCAACCCTGAAATCGCAAGTTTTTGATATGGGCCGAAATGACATGATGCTGGCTTTGGATTTGATTCTAATCGAAGAACGAAGAGATCGTGCCCTTGCGTCCATGGCACGATACCAACAACAGCTTGCTAAGTCGTACAATCAACGTGTTCATCTGCGCCGCTACACACCAGGAGAGTTGGTCCTGAAGAAAGTACTTCCAGCTGCCAGGAAACCGGCTGATGGAAAATTGGGTCCTAACTGGGACGGCCCCTATCAGGTCGATTCAATCGCAGGAATAAGGGCATATCGGCTCAAAGACATGTTCGGAAGGAGTCTGCCACGGCCTTGGAATTCAACGCACTTGCATAAATTCTATCATTGAACTCGACCTGTGGGGAATGATACTAGTTTTGAATGGTTCACCATGTACACATTCCACTTTTGTAATGCAAAGATTCCTGTTTACTCACTGCGAAATCCAATTCAAAAGTGTTCCGATAAAGCCTCTGAATTCGGAGCGCCCTTCGTGGATATCACGATTGGCCAAACAAAGTCTCCGAATTCGGAGCCTTATTGGCGCAAGACGCCTTTGAGCCGATAAAGCCTCCAGATTCGGAGCGCCCTTCGTGGATATCGCGATTGGCCAAACAAAGTCTCCAGATCCGGAGCCTCATCGGCGTAAGACGCCTTTGAGTGGATAAAGCCTCCGGATTCGGAGCACCCTTCGTGGATATCACGATTGGCCAAAGTCTCCGGATTCGGAGCGCCCTTCGTGGATATCACGATTGGCCAAACAAAGTCTCCAGATTCGGAGCCTCATCGGCGCAAGACGCCTTGAGTGGATAAAGCCTCCGGATTCGAAGCGCCCTTCGTGGATATCACGATTGGCTAAACAAAGTCTCCGGATTCGGAGCCTCATCGGCGCAAGACGCCTTTGAGCGGATAAAGCCTCCGGATTCGGAGCGCCCTTCATGGATATCACGATTGGCTAAAGTCTCCGGATTCGGAGCCTCATCGGTGCAAGACGCCTTTGAGCCGATAAAGCCCCCGGATTCGGAGCGCCCTTCGTGGATATCATGATTGGCCAAACAAAGTCTCCAGATTCGGAGCCTCATCGGCGCAAGACGCCTTTGAGCGGATAAAGCCTCCGGATTCGGAGCGCCCTTCGTGGATATCACGATTGGCCAAAGTCTCCAGATTCGGAGCCTCATCGGTGTAAGACGCCTTTGAGCCGATAAAGCCTCCGGATTCGGAGCGCCCTTCGTGGATATCACGATTGGCCAAAATCTCCGGATTCGGAGCCTCATCGGCGCAAGACGCCTTTGAGCCGATAAAGCCTCCGGATTCGGAGCACCCTTCGTGGATATCACGATTGGCCAAACAAAGTCTTCGGATTCAGAGCCTCATCGACGCAAGATGCCTTTGAGAGGATAAAGCCTCCGGATTCGAAGCGCCCTTCGTGGATATTACGATTGGCCAAAGTTTCCAGATTCAAAGCCTCTTCGGCGCAAGACACCTTTGAGCCAATAAAGCCTCCGGATTCGGAGCTCCCTTCGTGGATATCACGATTAGCCAGTCTCCGGATTTGGAGCCTCATCAACGCAAGACGCCTTTGACCCTAAAAAGCCTCCGGATTCGGAGCGCCCTTCGTGGACATCACGATTGGCCAGTCTCCGGATTCGGAGCCCCATCGGCGCATAACGCCTTCGAGCTGATTAAAGCCTTTGGATTCAGAGTGCCCTTCATGGATATCACGATTGGCCAGTCTTCAGATTCGGAGCCTCATCGGCGCAAGACGCCTTTGAGCCGATAAAGCCTCCGGATTCGGAGCGCTCTTCGTGGATATCACGATTGGCCAAATTAAGTCTTCGGATTCGGAGCTCCATCACTGCATAACACCTTTGGGCCGATTAAGCCTCCGAATTCGGAGCATCAGTCATGCATAACTCGTTTAGGCCGATTAATATTCTGAATTCGGAGTGCCCTTCAAAGATATCACAAAGAGCCTCTGAATCCGGAGCCCCAGTCGTGCATCACACGTTTGGGCCAAATACGGCTCCAGATTCGGAGCGCCCTTCACGACGAAGGTTAAAGCATATAAATATTCAAAGTGGAATGTTTTGTTAAGTTGAGCCGGCAAAAACCGTTTACATTTTAAAAGCATACAAACATTGAAAATGAAATGCTTGAATAAGTTGGGCCGGCGCAACCGTATAAACAATTAAAATATGCAAACATTTGAAACGAGATGCCTAATTAGGCATGTAAACATTCAAAATCAAACACAAACATTTAAAATAAAATATTTTATTAAACTATCCAATAGATACATAGCTGACACCCAATCTGTGTTGAAACGTTTACAATATATGTTTAGTTCTATTCGGCATCGCCCTCGTCATCGCTCTTCTCAACTTCGAAAGCGTCAAAAGGAAAGTCGTGACGATGATATAATGGCGATGCCGATTCGATCCTTGCTCATTGGAGTGCCTCTGAGGCTTGGAGAGCCTTAATCCACCCGTGCCTAAAGCCCCGATTCTCGCATCGGCACACCTCCTCTGCGAGTTTCTCCTTGGTCTTGTCTATCCCGACTCTTCGGCCGTTGTGGAAGCCTTTCTCATAACCCACGGTCCTTGCATTTTCCACGGCAAACATACTTGCTGTATCCCAATCGGCGATCGCGTGACTTAACAGCCATTAGGTCACTCTCTCTTTGACGACCGGGTTAGATTGACCTGCCGCACGCGGCTCGGTGGTTTGAGCCTTCCTAAGTTCCCTAAGCTCATGCTCGGCCTTCTCCGCCCGAGACTCTAAGGTTCGAATTCGTTCGTCCTTTTTCTCTATTTCTCGCCGCGCGGCGCGCAGGCGCATGCCGACTTCATAAGCGGTATACAGCCCTTTTACCGCCCCATGGATGCCCTCTCGAAATACTTCGAAATCCTGTCAACCAACCATCGGATGCTAGACTTCTGGTGGAAAAATCTGTCGAGCAAACTCGACCGCTACACCTAGGTCGTTGACAATGGAGTCCACCTCCGTCATCAGTTTATTCCCCACAAAAACTGTAAAACTCAACGGTCGCGGCGTCGCGTTGGCCTCATTTCTTGGTCGCGGTCGTGGGGAGCTTCCTCGTTCCTGTTTTTCCTTTCGGGGTGATCTACTTTGACGACTTGGAGGCTGACGTTTTTCCCGTTCCTTAGACGTCCTACCTCCCGCACGGGTGGGTTCGCTACTGCGATTCATTGCAGTGTCAAGCTCAGCCAATGTTCGCGCTTCTCCTCTGCTGTTAAAGAATAGTCTATTTGACATTCGCACTTATCTAACCTTATGCAACAAACTGTTTTAAATTCAGTCTGGACACAATAAGTGGAGTCACTGGCGCGAAGAGTCTACCCCATTTATTTCTAGTGCTTGCAGCACCCCCGGGGCAATTTCATTAACGCTAAACTCCAAAAGACTGATGCCGATCGACATGCGCCGCAACTAGGCCATGAACCATTAGTATTCGGCTCTTTGGAGTTCATGCATTGGCTGGGACAAGGGCAGATTTATTAATCTGATCGACCAAGCATCTAAGTCCGAAGCCGATCGATTTGTGCCACAGCCGCTCCATGAACCATTAGTATTCGGCTCTTTGGAGTTCATGCATTGGCTGGGGCAAGCGCAGATTTATCAATCTGATCGGCCAAGCATCTAAGCCCGATGCCGATCGATCTGTGCCACAGCCACTCCATGAACCATTAGTATTCGGCTTTTTGGAGTTCATGCATTGGCTGGGGCAAGGGCAGATTTATTAATCTAATCGGCCAAGCATCTAAGCCCGAAGCCGATCGATTTGTGCCACAACCACTCCATGAACCATTAGTATTCGGCTCTTTGCAGTTCATGCATTGGCTGGGGCAAGGGCATATTTAGTAATCTGATCAGCTATTCAACGAGGATAAATTAAATTGCCTAGTTATCTAATCGACAAGTATACATGAATGTTTTATCCAAAATAGCAAAAAACAATACCATTCATACCATTCATCAATAGCAAAATTAAGTACAAATAATAGCAAAGTACAAGGAACATTTTCATTAGTAAATTGGGCACAAATTGTAGCCATTTTACATGTGAAAACTACTAAACAAAAAGCTACAAGTTCGCATGAAAATACCTAACAAAAAACTTAAACTATAGCAATACATAAAAACTACTGAAACAAAAAGCTGTAACAAAAAGTGTTGCCCTAATTAATTCTCGGAGTTAGACTCTAGCGGCTCAACATCCACTTGCTCGTATGGAATCGGCATAGCCAATGTCACATCAACAGCAGCAAGGGTTTTGAGTCAGCCGTGTTTGAATCCCCGATTTTCAAATTTGGGGACTTCTTCCACATAATTGTCTAGAGCGGCGCTTTGCCCGGCCTCGTACGCTTTGGAAGCCTTGGAGTCGGCTTCTTCCTTTGCCTTCTTCAATTCTTTCAATTCAGCCTCTAGTTTGGATATCGCCCCTTGGGCTAACTTGAGCGCGTCTTCGCTCGTGTCTGCCCTCTTCTCGGCGGCCAATCTCAACTGGTCAGCATTTCGCGCCCTTTCCATCTCGGCCTCAGCCCTCGCAGCTTCCATTTTTTCCCTCGCCGCTTCGAAATCGACCCTGCTCCTCTAGCCCTCTACCTCCGATTGTAAACATTCGAGTCGTTCGACGGTGTCATGCTGGCGACAGCCTATCTCGGCTATTCTCCCGACCGTCTACAAAACAGGAAATTAAAACCAAAACAATATTTGTATAAAAGAGAAAGACAAGGTCAAGGTATATACCAGGAGAGCCGATTGAGCGGCTAGCGCTATTGCCAGCAGATCTGGCTTCGCTCGGAAAGCCGCCTTGTCAGCCGGCAATGAGATAGACATAGCCATACTGAGTGCGACGGCTGGGTCTTTAATTGCCGAAGCATCAGAGGAGATCGGCGTGTTTTTTATCTTCGGTTGAATGACAAAAGGTACAATCACATCCGATTCCTCTAAATGAGGCCGTTTGTCGGCACGGTTTTCTTCTGAGCCGGCTTCGACCTCGGTAGGACGCTTCTCTGCCCTTTGCTCAGCCTTTTGATCGGCCTGCACAACCATCTCGAACTCGGCACTTCGGTTTTTTTCCGTTTCCTCCTCAATAACAGGCAAAGAGGGCTAAGATTCGGCAACAGGCAGGGAGGGTTGAGATTCGGCAGCAGGTGGCACTTCAGATTGAATGGCCTTCGCTCTTCGCCGTGCGGCCATCCTTTCCGCGTTTTTCTTTTTGGCAAGTTATGTTAGGTTTAACCCAGCCATGTCTTCAGGGTATGCGCCGGGAAGGTCCTCTAAACCGTTAAAAACTTCGTCAAATGGAAGGTCCTCTCGGCCTGAAGTGGACAGAGGGTCGGCTGAATTGAGGCCGGTTTCCTCAAAGGCCAACTTCAAAGCCTCATCTACTTCCACTTCGGATTGATCTGACTCGGCAACCTCAGCTACTTCCGCCTGCTTCGAATCGGACCCCTCGAAACCAACTTGCCGCAAGTTCTTGAAGTCGGTCAAAATAAGAGCGGTCAGAAACTCTTCACCCTTCGGAATTGGGATGTTTTCTGCCGCCGAGAAGGTCGTATATGTCAGCTCGTAGCAAAGCAGAATGTGGGCCGCCCTCCCCTGTTTCTGAAGACTCGGACGGTCGAAATATTTGAGCGCGACTTTGATTTCTGAAAGAACGGCGTCGTCGACTAAAGTCAGGACTTTCTTCAAATCGTTTCCTGCACAGGCAAAACCATAAGGTTTCAAAAATGAAGCTTTATAAATATAACAAAAAAAATAAACACAAGAAGCTGTACAGCCACCTGGTTCGCCCCTCCATCTAGGAATAGGATCGAGGCGATCCTCGCCTTTGCCGAATTCCCAATTTCCTTGGACAACGACCATAACATCATCGACTCGCTTCTCAGAATTAGAAAGCATAGTCACTAATTGATGGTCGATGTCCTTGGCCCTAAGGAAATAACGTCCGTGCCGACCAGAAGACTTGGCCAAGGCATAACAATGCCGAATAGTAGGAATGCCGAGGTTAATCCTAAGGCGACAGTTTAGCTCTATAATCCCCATTATGATTCTAAAAAAGTTGACATTGGGTTGGGAAGGGATTAGACCCCAATGGCAAAGCACAACCTTAAAGAATGGGTGAAGGGAGAAATGGACTCCACCCTCTACGATTGATAGAAGAGGGAAGATGATCATGGTTTCATCAACCCTCTCCATATCGAGGGTGCCGTCTGTCACGAGTGACAGACGGACGTCATCAGGAATGGAAAAATGGCGTCGGAAGCCAGAAATTCGATCCGAGGAGAGGAGATCTTTCAAATGTTTTGCCATTTCCTTCAGCCTATAGGAATATGCTAAACCAAAAACAAACCAGGGAAAAGGATTCAAAGCAGAGAGGGAGAGAACTTACAAGAGACGAAGAGGATAGTGAAGGAAAGGAAGTTGCAGAGGTAATTCGGAAGGCAGTCCAGCGACGAGCACCTAAAAATGTGTATGTATTTGAAAAGACGTCGAAATTTTAAATCACAATAAATAGAAGTGTACGAAGGGGCAGGAAGTTTAAATGATAACCGAGAAGCGTGTGCTCAGACATTTGCATTGGAATGAGGTCAGCCGCCGAATTTCGGCTCTGACTTTTCGAGTTCGAAACCAAACACTCCAGCCAACTGTCGTTAGTGGAGTGCTTGGGAGGCAATTGTGGGGGCCGAATATTGGGAGTCATAAAGAGGCCGAAGAGTTGAACTTGGAGAGTCGAAATATGTATAGCACTCGGCCCCGTCTCGCACGTTCAGATCCTACCCTATTCGGCCAAATAGCCGGTTGAACAAGGGGCCGAGTGAAAAACGGTTTGCTGTAAAAGAAGCCGAATGGCAAATTGAAAGTGGGCCCAATCCCAAGGCCCAAGAAAGAAAAGATATAAATAGAAGAATATCAGCCAGAAAAGAGGTATGTGAGAACTAGTATGCTTAACTTAAAATACAAGCAATCAAGAGAGTATACACTGACTTATCCGTCGGAGTACTAATTCCGGCACCCCCGACTGGAGTGTTCATTCCTTTTCAGGTGGCTAGCTGAGGATCACGAGCGTCCCCCAGGATTGGAAGAGTATTTCCAAACTACTTCCCCACAAGGTTCTAATCTAAGGTACCACTGCACCTATCATAAAGAGCGAGGGCACCCATAGAAAACTACGTGCCTTTGAAACAACACTTAGAAGAATTGGTAGCAGCTAGGCATTTGGACCGTTACATCGATGGAGGAGTCAAAGCTGTACCTCAAGGCCAAGCTGAGCCTAACGACTTAGTCGCCTTAGATGCCCCTCCCCAAGGTGTGATCAATATAATCCATGGGATCATCGAGCCAGCACGGGTATGACCGAAATGAAAGATGTCCTCACCTTCTCTAGTAGAGATCTGGAGCAAATTCAAACCCCACACAACGATGCATTAGTTATCACACTACACGTCAAAGACTTTGACATCAAATGTATTTTGATTGACTAAGGCAGCTTAATCGAAATAATGTATAATAACACTTTCAAGCAGCTTAAGCTGGAAGACAAAGACCTAGCCCCAGCGACATTGGTTAGCTTCAACTCATAACCAAAATGGCCAATTAGGAAGATTATCCTACTGGTCAAAGCGAGATCTATCGTCAAGCAAGTGGAGTTTTAGGTGTTGAAGGTACCTTCGATTGATAACCTGATCCCAGGTAAAGGATGGCTTCGTGCCATGCAAGTAGTGGCGTCAACTTACCACCAAGTAATGAGATTCCCCTCTGCCACCGAGATGATAGAGAAAGTAAGGGGTGATCAAGTCATGGCCAAACAGTGTTTCATGGCCGTAAATGGAAGCCGAGTTGCCAAAGACTTCGTGCAAATGATCAAAGAACTGTAAGATCAGAAGGTCCTAGATAATGTTGGCAAAAAAATCGAAGACAAAGCCGTTGAAGACTTGGTGAAAGTGCGAATTGATGAAAACAACCCAAGTAAATTCTTTTTGCTTAGCTTGTCCTTATCCTTTCAAGAGCAGCTGGAGATTGTAAATTTCCTAGTGGCTCACATTGAAGTATTCGTATAGATGCCTTACGACATGCCTGGTGTCGATCTGAACTTTATTTTCCATCAGATAAATATTTTCCCCAATGCTTGACCGGTCATATAACGAAGGTGACGATCAGCACTTCATCATGCCGAGGTAGTGGCAAAGGAAGTTAAAAACTTGATAGAAGCAGGGGTAATCCAAGAAGTGCATTACCTTCAATGGATTTTTCAACATAGTCATGGTGCTCAAGAAGAATGAGAAGTGGCGAATCTGCGTCGACTACAAGACGGTCTACAGAGCCTACCCCAAAAATGACTTCCCATTGCCCCAAATCGACCAATTGGTGGACCTCATGGCCGGACACAATAGGCTCAGTTTCCTCGATATTTATAACAGCTACCACCAGCTCGTCATGTATGAGCTAGACCGAGAAATCACCTTTTCTACGACCCCAATGGGGTTCTTTTGCTACAAAGTTATGCCTTTCAGGCTGAAAAACGTTAGGGCCACCTTTCAGAGAATGATTACCAAGATGTTCGCCCCTCTACTTAATCAAATAATGGAGGCATAAATTGACAATATGGTGGTGAAAAGCAAATGTGAGGCCGATTACTTGACCCACCTAGTTGAGATGTTTGTAATCCTTAAACGACACAAATTGCGCCTTAATGGGTCTAAGTGCGCCTTCGACGTGGGGTCTGGAAAGTTCTTGGGTTCTTGGTGACTAGCTGAGGAATTGATATGGATCCCTCCTAAATCAAGGCCATACAAGAGTTGAAACGGCCAAACTCGACAAATGACGTACAACATCTTACCTGAATGGAAGCCACACTTAATATATTCATAAGCCAGTCATTAGATCGTTGCCGTCCTTTCTTTCAAGATCAAAAGTCGAAGTTATGATGAGGATGTGAAAAAGCAGAGTTGAAGTCATATTTGTCATCCGCGCCACTCCTTGTTACACCGAAGCTAGGTGAAGAACTCTTCATTAATTTGGCCGTCTCCTAGCATGCCATTAGTGCGGTGCTCATCACTTCCCAATCTTCCCAATCTTCTATGTGAGCAAAACCTTTCTCCTAGCAGAGTCAAGATATTTACCGTTGGAAAAACTTGTCTTGGCACTAATGATGGCTTCTAGGAAATTGGCGCATTATTTTCTGGCCTATACAATCGTCATGCTAACGGAATTTCCATTGAAGGCCTTCTTTGAGATGGCAGACTTCTCTGGTCAGATTCTGAAGTGGGCAGCCGAATTGGGGCAATTTGACATCAAGTTCTAGCCTAGAACGGCCATCAAAGCCTAAGCATTGGCTAACTTCATTGTAGAGTTCTCATTGGGGACTCACCCGACACAACTGGACAAAGTGGAGTGGACACCGCAGAAATTGCACATCCTACGCCGTCTCCAACTGATCCCCACCCACTAGCCGAACAAAGCGGGAAAAATGTTGTAGAAGTTGCGCGAGAGACCGTTAACCTACCAATTAAAGAGCAACCAGGATCTAGCAATGCACTGGTAAGTTTGGAAATAACAAGATAACCTGTTGGACCTAACAATGCATTGCCAAAGGGGGAATAGGTTATGCAAGTTACAATCAACGATGGCGCGCTTAAAGTAGAAATAATTGAGCCACTAAGCAAAGATATTTTCCTGCAAACAGTTGAGCTAAGCAATAAAGATAGAGAACACTTGGCTCTTCAAAAATCTCAAGATCCTTTAGAATGTTGGAAGTTGATCGCTGAAGAAATGTGGAAACTTTTCGTCAATAGCACTTCAAACAAACATGCTGTTGGACTGGGAATTGTTTTGATCTCGTCAGATGGTTTGACCATAGAACATTCAATCACACTTGGGTTCCCAGCATCAAACAATGAGGCTGAGTATGAGACATTGCTAGCTGGGATAAAAAGTGCATTCTGGCTAAAAACATCCAAGCTAATGGTTTACAGTGACTCCCAGCTCGTTGTCAACCAAGTATCTGGAGAATATGAGGCCAAGGACAGTAGAATGGCCAAATACTAGACCCTAGTAAGGGAGGAACTCAAGAAGTTTCAAGCGATTAGAGTTGAACAAATTTTCCGTGAAAGGAATAGCTGGGCAGATAAGCTAGCTGAATTGGCTTCTATGGTCGACAAATCAACACCTAACCCTCTATTGATTGAATACCTTCCAAGGCCTACCATTGAAGAACCAAAAGCAACATAAGCCCTTTGTGCCGAGCTAAGGCCATCTTGGATGAACCCTATCATAATCTTTCTGAATCACAAAGTTTTGTCGACTGACAAGAAAGAAACAAACAAAATACGGGTTAAGTCTGAGCGGTTTTGGCTTTCCCCGCCTGGTGCCTTGTACAAGAAATCCTTCACAAGGCCATACTTGAAATGCGTCCATCCAAGCAAAGTTGAACCTTTTTTTTTAAAATCCATGAAGGTATGTGTGGAAGCCACATCGACAGAAGATCTCTGCCTTACCGAGCTATTTCACAAGGGTATTGGTGGTCGTGTATACAAGCCGACGGGCAGAAATACGTGAGAAAATATGAAAAAGGCTAGAAGTTTGCACACCAGATTCATCAACCAACCAGAGAACTCCTTCCTCTTACAAGTCCTTGGTCATTTGCAATATGGGGGCTAGACATAGTGGGATCACTCCTAACCGCGCCAGGCAGCCGCAAGCTCTTCATCACAATAATAGATTACTTCACCAAATGGGTCGAAGCTGAACCTCTGGCAACTATTAAGGAGAAGGATATGAAGAAATTTGTCTGGCAGAACAGAATAACGCTGCTCGGAATCCCCAAGGCCTTGATCTTTGACAATAACACCTAATTTGATGGAAATCTGTTTATAGGATTCTGTGAGGAGTTAAAGATAGAATTCTACAATTCAACACCGGCCTATCCTCAATCGAATAACCAAGCCGAAGAGTCAAACAAGACCATTCTTGATGGATTGAAGAAAAGAATGGAGAAAGCAAACGAAAAATAGACCAAGGAACTTCCTGATATCCTCTGGGCTTACTTAAACAACGCCAAGAGGTTCGACCGGGGAGACGCCTTTTGCCTTGGCATATGGCGTGGAACTAGTCATGCCACTTGAGATCGGCATGCCAACCATTTGTAGTGAAAATTTTGAACCGGACTTAAATGTAGAAGTCATTGCTCTAGAGTTGGATCATGTAAAAGAGCGGAGGGAAAAAACGCTCATCCACGTCGCGACATACCAATAGGAGATGTCCAAGAAGTACAACAAGACCGTCCATTCCAAGCAGTTCAAGATTAGGGATTGGGTCTTGCACAAAGTGATGGGCAACATCCTAATATCAGGCACAGGAAAATTGAGAGCAAACTAGGAAAGACCTTACAAGATAACCGGTTCGGCAGGCAAAGAGGCATATTACTTGGAAGGTGTAGATGGCCAAACACATCAAATCTGAAGTTATTTTACTTCTAGTTATGCTTTCAATGTGACCCTATCATTTCATGATGTAATTTCTCCAATCTTTGTTGTAAATTTGTTAATGTAATGGAAACAGTAATTTACTTCACATGAAAGTTGTATTTTTTTTCACTCTCTTCTGATGTATTGTCGTGACAAGGGGCAACAAGCCGCCGAGCTGATTTTGCTCGGCAAGTTGAGTTGATGTTTTGTTCAACTCAAATTTCTTTACCGAGTTGATTTTGCTTTGCAAGATGAGTTGATGTTTTGTTCAACTTAAAACTTTCGCCGAGTTGATTTTGTCCAACAAGTTGAGTTGATGTTTTGTTCAACTCAAAGTTCCTTGCCGAGTTGAATTTGCTTGGCAAGATGAGTTGATGTTTTGTTCAACTTAACGCTTTTTGTCGAATTGATTTTGCCTAGCAAGTTAAGTTGATGTTTTGTTTAACTCAAAGTTCCTTGCCTAGCTGATTTTGCTCGGCAAGATGAATTGATGTTTTGTTCAACTTGAAGCTTTTTGCCAAGCTGATTTTGCCCAGCTAATTGAGTTGATGTTTTGTTTAACTCAAAGTTCCATGCTGAGCTGATTTTGTTCGGCAAGACAAGTTGATGTTTTGTTCAACTTAAAGCTTTTTGCCAAGCTGATTTTACCCGACAAGTTAAGTTGATGTTTTGTTCAACTCAAAGTTTCTTGCCAAGCTGATCTTGCTCAAGACAAGTTGATGTTTTGTTTAACTTAAAGCTTTCATTGAACTAATTTTGCCTCACAAGTTGAATTGATGTTTTGTTTGACTCAAAATTCCTTGCCAAGCTGATTTTGCTCGGCAAGATAAATTGATGTTCCACTTAAAGCTTTTTGCAGAGTTGATTTTGCTCGGCAAGTTGAAGTTGATGTTTTATTCAATAGAGAACTCCTTGTCGAGCTAATTTTTGCTCAACAAGTTGAGTTGGTGTTTTGTTCAAAGTTTTCTCTCAAGGTGTTATTGTTGGCTCATACATTAATTTGGAATCATAGATGGCAAAAAGTCGCAAAGTTTTCATTGATTAAATAATTCAAGTACATAAGTAGGGGCAAACAGCCTAGTTACACGGTTCAAAAACAGAAGAAAAAAAGAAAGAAAATCAAAACAAAATAAAACTAACAGAGATAAGTCATCAGCAAAATCTCCGCGGTTGCAGTATTCTCTTGTTCGTTAGCAGTATCCTCTTTGCTCCCACTGAGCTCCTCTTGAGTGGTGAACACCTCGGTCAAAGGCCGTGCCCGATGTCACGCCCCAACTTTTTAATTACTTGGAAACATTACTAAAAGCCTGTAATTTAGGTCATTTTTTTTTTTTTTTTTACAAATATCTATTACTCTTGAGTAATAGAAATACAATCATACAAGTTCTCTCTCTCTCTCTCAATGAGTATTATAATGACAACAATACATGTCAATCTCCTACTGTAAAGCTACAAATAAATAAATACAAATACAAGATCCATTTCCTTTACATCTACTATGAATTTATACAAAAGGACTCAAGGACTCCATAATTCTTCAATCAAAGAATCCAAACTTTCTTCCTGTAAAAAGATAAAACAAGGGGTGAGCACTAATGCCCAGTAGGAATCTCATAGTTCTGAATCAATAACTAACATGCAGATAGAAATGATCATGCATGCAGGGTGATATCATATAGTAGGGTGACATTTTATAATTTCAAAGTATCATAAGTAAGGTACCATTTTCTCAAAAAAATTATTTAAATGCTTTAAGAAAAACCTTCACCCATTAAAAATTATCTCTTAACATTAGATAACCATAGATCCTTGTGAAACAAACATATTTGAGAAACAACATCATTTAAAAATTATTAACCAATTTCCAAAATATTTCTCATTTAATTTCCAGTTTTAATATTCCTCTTTTTATTTCGTTCTTCTTTTCTACTCATTATATTTATTTAGAACTCCATAACTTCAAGTTCAAGTTCCCTCTTTGATTCATTAGTAATTCTCCTATACTCAATTCACATCATTAATTACACTCTCAAATTTCATTTCAAGTTAACACAAGATTAATAAACCCCTTTCAATTCAATCTCTCATTATATTTACAGAACAACACTCATAATTTACCTTTATTGTCACACTAATTCATCATGTCCACCATCACCAATCCATAATCCCCTTACCCATTTTTGGGTTCCATTCTTTACAAATAATGTCTATGTACATTTCCTCTTTATACCAAATAACACATCAATTTGCAATTTCACCGATTCATCACAAGTCACAAATAACATCCTCAACTCAACGCACTTCTTAACACTTATCTCAACACAATCCACTTTTTGCCAACTTACTACGGCGAGATAGCGGGCACCCAATCCATAACACTTTCCACCTTTTGCCAACTATTATACAGCGGGAAGCGAACTCCCAAAAATCATTTTTCAACTTTTTAAAACTATCTCCCACATTTGCCAGTTACTATAAGACGGGACGTGGGCACCCAAAACATTTTCGAAAACCATCCGTTTTTCCACTTTTGCCAGCTATTATATGGCAGGACTGTGTGGACACCCAAAAATAATTTTTCCACTTTTACTGGCTATTATACGGCAGGATTGTGTGGACACCCAAAAATCATTTTTCCACTTTTGCCGGCTACTATACGGCGGGACTGTGTGGACACCCAAAAATCATTTTTCCCATATTCGTCTAGCGATAAGCCTAGATAAGGCAATTGGGTACCTTTAACTCATAACCACCCCCACATTTGCCGGCTACTATATGGCGGGACGTGGGCCCCAAAAACATTTTCAACTCCCCGCGCAGGTACCAACACAACACCACCCAACACAACTCAACCCGACTCAACACAACACAATTCAACACAACCCAACATGATTCAACAGAATTCCATTCAACATAAGTCAACACAACTTAATTCAACAACACTAAATGCAAATCAACATAATTCAAGATAAATTCTTAAATCCCATTTCAACATTCCATAACCAAATGTCATCCATATCATTAACAAATCTTTTTCCCCAAATTTCATTTCATATTATAACATGATTTACAATGTCCATAATAAAGGTTCAATTGCTAATTTTTACATAATTTTCAAACACTTTCAAAATTCAATTAAACTTGTATATATATAATTCAACCCCTCAATTTCATGATTCTACTTTCAATTTAGGCAAAATCATTAATTATCATCATGAATCAACTTAGGGTTTTCAAGAAAAATCAAAACTTTCAAGAAAAATTAAAACTTCTCACACCACTACTCTTTACCCTAATTTTCCCATTGATTATACACCTAAGGTTCATAATCCACAATCTTAACCTAACAATTGAACCCCAACACTTCAAACCCTAAGCCCCAAATCTCATGATGTAACAGTATATGCTCAAAAATGTAGATTTTGTATTTATATAACCAAAATATCATAAATTTATCTATTAATGCAAGTATTGAAGAAGAACTAGGACCCCTACCTCAAGATTGGAAGCTAAGGGTGAAGACCTATCTTCAAACTTTAATGAAATCACAAAATAATCGGTAAAAGTCTTGATCCATGCTTGTTCTTCAACCTTCTTGAAAGATTTGGGGTGAATCTTTGGTAAAAAGTAGAGAAATCAAGAGTTTGGAAGGTTAGGTTTTGGGTTTGGAAGATGGGAGGAGAATAGAGGGAGAAAAATAAAGTTTTTGGGCCAAAAAGTCACTTTATAATGTATGTTAGCGACCTGGTCGCTTGAGCGAAGGAAGCTTGGCTCGAGCCTAGAAAACACGCTCCCAGAATCTCTGAAAATCGGCAGTTCGCTAGAGCGAGCATGCTTCCAGCACAGAAACTCAAAATTCAAACAGGTGCAACTCTCTCGTTTGGACTCCGTTTTAGGTTGTTCTTGTGTCCAAATTGAAGCCCCGGAAACAAGCTTTCCAATGGTTCTAGCCTCACATTCAAATTCAAAGTACGGAAGGAGAAAAGGGCAAAAAAGTGAAGGTTGGTTAAAAACGAAAACTCAAACTTGGGGCTTTTGATCTAATCTTACCTAAATACCTTGTTAAAGCTTCAATCAAGGTTCCAAATATCACCCAAGAGTCCTCAATTATAATATTTAAAGTTCACTTGCCAACCCATCAATACCAAGAGTCCGACAACCATACAAGTTTTAAGGTGACGGGTACCACTTTACATCAATCCAATGTGAATTAGAATCCGAGTCATTACACCCGAGCTTCTCAGCTAGACTTGAAGAAGATGTCCTTGGTGGCGTCGACCTACTTGGTATAGCTTTTATCGGCCTTTTTGAAGCCCTTGTCCTCAGCTTTCTTCTTGGTGTTAGACTTTTCTTTCCTCAGCTTCTCCAGCTCGGCGTACACCGTATCCTTCTCTTGCTCGGCTTTAGCGAGTTGTCGAAAAGCTTGACATTATCATCATTGGCAATATCCTACGAGGCATTAGCTTGCGCCCAGCTGGGTTTTAAATTACTTCCCTTGCGCAATCCTGTCAGCCACTTTCTGTCGCAGCTTAACAACTCAATCCATCACAAGGTGGGTCTTTTAAATTGCTTGCAAGACGAAAATGTTAGAAGGGGAGGCTGAGCAAACAGTTAAATGATTTTCGTAAAGACACTTACCTTAGCCATGGATTTTATCATGGACTTGACCATCTGGGTATCTGGAACATGGTGGCTCCCCATCACGTCGACTGACAGTAGTAATGCTTTAGTTAGATCAAAGGCAAGAAGGTCTCTTTGTCCCCAATGATGGAAGCATTCGCTGGGATGTGCTTCCTCTGGTGCTTTAGCTCGGGCTACCAAGTAGGCGTTGGTTCAACCTCCTCAACAACTGTTCAGTGCTTAGCTCGGCGACCAGCTTGGTTGAAGAATCAATTGTGCGAGCCCGCTTGAATAGCGGTGGAAGCCAAGGCCAGCACGGTTCCTGAATTTTGACCAGCTACCGGCGCAGACGATGATGAGCTGGTCAGTGGATCAGAGGAGGTAACAGGATGAGGTTCTTGATCTGGTTTCTTTTCGTCATTTTTTCATTCTCGGTTAAACAAATAAGTGAAACGTCTGGAAGATTTAGATCTGGAAGAGGAGAAGGTTCTGCTAAGAAGTTGTGACTTTGCTTTTTAGTTTTGTTAAATACTGGTAAGTCGGTTCGTAACCGAGAAAATCATGGCAACTACGCTTTTTGTATCTTAGCACGATTCTCACTACCTATTCATTGGGATAAGGATACAGTTCTTGTAGCTCATTGATATCTGCGAAAGAAAAATTAGTTAGCTCAGAATAAAAAATCCAAACAATTTGACCAGTTGAATTTAGCTTACTTGTTAAACCTTTCTTTTTGCTTATGTACCAGCACATCACCAGTCGTAGTTGCCGGTCACCCAAAAGAAATCATCATCATGCAAGTCTTTGTTTGATGTGCCAGTCACCAAGCGTTCGCGACCCAATCTTATTTTTAAGTACCAATTAAAACCATCAGTTATATGGCCAAGTGTGGATTGGAGCAATATCTCGACCAGACCTAAGTTCAAATCAAGCAGTGGATTCAGCTCGGCAACTCCGTTTATTATTTTGAATATGTTGGTGGACACTTGTGTGGGGCACAACCCGATTCGTCTCAGGAACTCACAGATTAAGGGTTGAACCGAAAAACAGAGCCCCCCTTCTACTATCGACAACATGGTAAAGAGGCAAGCATCTGTTCTACCCTAAGGAAAAATGTTTTCTTTGCCTAGTTCAAAATGAACGTCTGCTGGAATGCCGCAATCTTTACAAAACTCGGCTAATCCTCCTGCGCGTGTTTACAAGGAAGCGATAGCGCTCCATGGAGCTTGGCGTAATCTAATCGGCAGAATGTGTTGGTCAAATTATGTACAACGACTGCTTGGCCTTTGAGAGCGCTTGTGTTGGTGTGCTTGGTCTTCTAGGATTTTGCATAGTGGAAAATCAAAATTAAGTGCAAGTGGCAACGCGGTCGCGAAGATGACTTGGATTTTAGCTCGGTCACGCAAATAAGCTGGATTTTAGCTCAATCACGCAGATAAGCTAGATTTTAGCTTGATCACACAAATGAGCTAGGTTTTAGCTCGGTCACACAGGTGAGCTAGATTCCAACACGATCGCATAACATACTTACGCTTTTAGCTCGATCGCATGGATGGCTTTGTTTTGCCTCGACCGCACAAATGAACTAGATATTAGCACAGTCGTGCATTGCACTACGTGACTTGGTTGAGCTGCAACTCGGTCCCTATCCCAAATGTTACGAACATGATATTTGCCCGATTGAGTTATGATTTTGGATCAAAAAGTGGATTTTGCCCAGTTTGGCGCAGGTCCTTCCGTCTTCATCTTAGAAGATGAATAGTGTGTTGAAGGATGAAGAATCAGGGGGCCAATTAACACTCAAGATGGTTTGAAACCCTTGTTTAACCAAGTTTTCAATGGTTTTGGGTGATATTATTATGTTTTGAATGCGGGTATCACAACTAGGGCTCAGGAACATCAAGAACACCATGAATTATAAAAGGAAAAACATAAAGGACATAAAAAACTTATGGGTTAGGGCTCCAATCTACACTTTGATCAGTGAGGAATGCTATGACGACGGTGATGGTGCACTATTCGCAAAAGGAATGCTTTGATTTGGATGTGAGATGCAAGAAATCAAGAATGGCTGCTATGGTTCCCAAACTTTTCTATTGGGGTAGGTGAACAGTGTCGGTGGGGGAGGTTTGTGTATGTCCCACCTATATATATCGAAAATTGAAAAGGTGCCACAATTCAAATTTTGGAAACCCGTGCGTGACAGATAAAGGGTTGCACGAATCTATTGGGGATGTGCCACATGGAATTGAAGCGACGTGGTGTTAGTGTGGTAAGTGAAAAGGTCAGGTTGAAGTGAACTTCCATTGGGCTAGCTTTAGAAACTGGACAAGGTTACCTCGGCCACGAGAAGTGATCCCAGACATGTTAAAGTAGACGGGATTCAGGGGCAATTGAGAAGGGATTTGTGTCGAACAAATAGGCCTAGCAAAGTCAGATTCAGGCTATGTTCTAAGATCTCTCAACCAAGCTGGAAAGGCACCCGAGTATAGGATCTAGATGTCTAGTCAAGCTAGGACAAGGGGCAAGCTCGACTAAATAGCGGCCTTGTTTTCAACAAGGCTAAGGGTTGGTATCCAACGACTTTGGCCAAACTCTAGAGTTAAGCAAGATTTGCCTTAGAAGGTGAGCAAGGTTTTAACCGGGCTAATGAAGTGGCCGAAGTGGGCATCTCTGCCCGCGACCAGGCTGAACGTATTGGTTAAACCCCTATGCCAGACCGAGGAGAGGTCGAGGTAATAAGACTTCTACCGAGTTGCAAGTTTTGGCTGGGATGAGTTACCCACAGCTTGACCGAGGTGCCAGTCAAGCAGACCAAGTTGGGAAAGTGATGTGTGATAGTTTGACCACAACCAGTTTGGTCTGGTGTATGCCCGTAGCGAACTAAGCAAGAGTTATCTCAGTAGGTGTGAGCTACGTAGCCCAATCCAAGTGTGAAGAGGAAAACCCACCATCCATATGCGTCAATACCATTTGGAGGTTTGGTTAATAATGTTTTGCAGTTTTGGCGTGAAAACGTGTAAGGCAAAGAAAGAATAGTACGTTCACATGTCCAAAAAAGGACAAACAAGGTAGTGCGCGCACAAACTATATATGCCTTGCGGCAGCTCCATGCCAAAGGTTTGCAATCTTTCCTTACACAAAGCTATCCTCACGACCGTCCGACGTTGTGCTTTCAGGCTATACGACATAGTTTGGAGCAAAGCAAAGGTTGGACGAAAAGTACATAAGCAAAGCATATTTTCCCCCCATACATGACATGACCACAATGATTCATAATTAAGACTTTCTTATGGTGTGTCCATTCATAACATAACTATAATGGTTCGTTACTAACACCACAAAAATTATAACTTTTCTAATAGTAAAAGAGTGTGTACCGTAAGTTTTCCCTTAAGTAAAAGAGGGAAAAGAAAAAAAAAAATTTCTCTGTCCACCAAGGCCTCATTTGGAAACATGCTATTTTAGTAACTTTTTAACTTTTTACGAAAAGATATGCAGAAAAATATAAAGAGTGATATAACAACCTATAATAACTTTTTGACTAAAATATATAATTGACAAATGAGACCTAAATAAGAGAAACAAGGGAAGGGATGATAATTAACTACTAATATATATATATATATATATATCTTCAAAGGAATCCTGTATGTTTAAATATAGTATCTAAATAAAATTATTTTGAAATAGGGGTGGCCAAACATAATTAAACAATCTAAACTTCCATGCCTATTCATTTTGTTTTCACAAAAGAAAAAATTGTCGGTTTTCGACCTCAACTTTATTATAGAAGATCAATCTGCAAAGGAATGGAATATGATAGGGGGTACTTATCAATTAGTCCTATTAATTAGATTTATTTATCTATAGATTTTAACTAATAAATTTAACACTATAAAAATAAGAGAGTGATAAATTTATCACTAAAAATTTATTCATAAAAACAAAGAGACTGATAAATTTATCACTATAAATTTATTCATAAAAATAAAAGATTGATAAATTTATCTTTATCACTTAATAAATTTATCAATAGGACTTAATGAGTAATAAATCTCTAAAGTAGGACCTATTGAGTAATAAGTCTTCAAAATAGGACCTATTGGTAGTTTACCCATGGGATAGAGGGCACTGATTCCAAATATCTAGATGAGGATGGTGAGGCACTATGACTGGACAGAACTTGTGGCCTTTTTGGAATGAAATTGCATGCTATTACTCTTTGCATTATTATGTCATTATTTGGGTGTTGATTTTTTGCTTGTTTAATACTTCCCCATATATTGCTTACCATTGGTTCCTATCATTATATTTCATTTATACAAAAAAATTTTACAAGTTACAAGAATGATGTACCGATATTATTCTTATAGATGAATTCATCTTTATGAATATTTTATTTTAAAATGAAAGATACACATTAAGTCATATCATTATACCTCCGTTTGGGAAGTTGGTTGGCTTTTTGACTTTTTTGGTTATTTTAGCTTAGACTAAAAGCCTTGGTTTGAAAAAAGTTTTTTGACTTTTTAGCTTTTTTGGTTTTTTTTATGAGAGAATAGTGTAATGAATGAATTGGATATGATGTTTTATTTTTTGTGATTAAAATAACTTATTTTATCTTTTGTGGTTAAAATAGCCACTTTAGCCCTTCCCAAACAATGATATGCCTGCTACCAGTCAGGTAATAAATTGTTATTTCTTGCCAACAAAAAAATTCTCCAATTGTAAGCTCTATTTACGCTAATGGAGTAATACTGTTAAAATTTAACATTTTGGAAAAGTAGCATGCCAAATTATAGTTATTTTAACATTCTTAAAATTTGACATTTCAGTCCTATAATATGCGAACTTTAGTATTGCTATCATAATGATCGATGAAGTTGCTCTTACAACATCTTTTAGGAGAAGACCATAAGAACATCTTCAATAGTCAGGACCGGCCTGGCCTAAGGCCAATAACGCTTGTGCCTTAGGCCTCATAATTTTGGCTTAAAAAAAGGATTCTCAAATTTAATAAATTGTTATTGGTCCAATCTCTTTTTTTTTTGTTTTTTTGTTTTTTGTTTTAGGATCAATTTAAAGGGCTCCAAAATGTTTTATTGGGCCCATGTTTGGTTTAGTCCATAATTATGTGGTTTGGCCCATATTTATTAAAATAAAAATATATAAAAAACAAAAAAAAAAACAAATAAAGTGTTTGGGCCCAACCCAAACCATACATACAATATACAACATTACTCACTTAATATATGAAAGTAAATTTTAGTTTATAATTTTAATGATTATATGTGCAAGTACACTTAAATAAAAAATTTGTAAATACTTATCATTTTAATCATAATTTTTTTATTAAAAAAAATATATATTAGAAGGATCCCATTTTCATAATTCGCTTTAGGCCCTACAAATCTCAACGCCGGCCCTGTCAATAGTCTATCACTTGAGATGTCATTGTTAAAATTTGACGAAAAAGCGCAACTTTTAAGCTTTTTAATGGAATGTCATTCCCACTGCTAAATTATAGCATTGCTAAAATTTTATAGAAGTTCTCTCTCTCTCTCTCTCTCTCTCTCTCTCTCTATGTTCATGAATGATATTTTTATTTGGCATTTTGTCAAATAAATAGAAGAAATGGGATTTACACAATTAGATTAGCACCTTTTTTTTTTTTTTTGTAATCCCCTCATTGTAAAATTTTATTGCCAAAAGGACATGTGAAGTTTTGATGCACTGAGGACATTGCACACTTCTTTTACCCAAAATACCTCAGCTGCATAATTTCATTTTTTTTTTAAAAAAAAAAATTGCAATTCCACAAGTTTTGTTGTATAATTTTGTTTGTGATAGAATTAATATTTTTTAAATCATCTCAGGAACAATATTTATGTTGATGATAAATTTTGAAGAAAACAAACATTGTGAAATTTCATTGTCAGAGCTAACATTAACAAAGTAAAATTTTACAATGTTACCATTAGTTTGGACAATAAAATTTTACCACTACAATTTGTGAGAGAAAAAATAAAATAATTGTAATTTAGATGTGACATTTTATCTTATTAATTATTTTATCATATTTTGTTTTAACTGGCTATTTTAACCCAAAAATACCTCCCAACCCAAGTTTCCAAACACCCCTTACTAACCACCATAATGATCACCACTTTCCAATTTTCATACCAAGTTCTTTATGATTTTACATATAAAAACTAAATAAACAAGATCTAGAATTGATAATAATATTAAGAAGGAAAAAAAAAAAAAAACTTGCTTAAAAAAATCATGAAATTCTAAATGTTCTTAAATATATGTCAATCATGCATATGAAACAATTTTTAAAATTCAAATTCCATTAATTAGATTTTTTTTTTTTTAAAAAAAAAAAAAGCTTCATGCAGTGAGTTTCACCGCAAATATAAAAATGTTTCCATAATAATCACAACACTTCCAATTTCTCATGTCAATTTTCTTATTGTTTTAAATATAAAATAAAATAAAATAACTCCCAAAATTGATAAATAAAAAAATTGTTTTTCTTCAAAAATCATGAAATTAATATTGGATGTTCCTCAATATATGTTTAAATGCACATAAAATAGTTTTAGAAAAATCATTTCCAATAATTAGATTAAATATATATATGTGTGTGTGTAGAGAAATTTCACTATGTTTAATAACAAAAATGCTTCCACTAACCTTTTACTAACCACCACAATGATCACAACACTTTCTAATTTTCATATAAAATTTCTCATGTTCTTAAACATAAAAATTAAATAAACAAGAACAAAATTAATTAAAAAATAAACTTGCTCAAAAAATTATGAAATTAATTGTAAATATTCCTAAATGTATGTCTAACTTCAAAATTTCAATATCATTGATTAGAAAAAAATAAATTAAAAAAATGTCCCCACATAATGAAATTTCACCTTGCTTTTACCGTGAGACATATATTTTCCTTCGTTTGTATTGTTTTAGCCAATTTCCTCATCAAATCTCATCTACCCAATTGAAGAAGCATAATCGATTAGCACAACCCATCCACATCAAAGGGTTATAATTGTTCTGGAAAATTGATAAAAAGTTAACTTTTTGAATTTTTTAGTATATTTTGCCTTTTTATGGGTAAAAAATGTGAGAGGTGATGTGATTCAAAATGAGTAAAAAGCTAAAAATTAACTTTTTATTTTCTTTCCAAAAGACATGGTATTTGTGTCCTTGTTGCATACAGAAATCCCCAGTAAGATTTAGAAAAAAAAATGACACTATTTTACTGACCTTTTTAGTAAGATTAAAAAGATAAAAATTAATATAGATCATGTGAAAATATAAGGAAAAACAAAAAGAAAAAAAAATATACATTTTAATATAAAAGATATAAAATTATCATTTTTTTAAATCAATATGACTAATAAATTATTAATAAAAAAATAAGTTAAGTGTTATATGAATTAAAATATTAAAGAAGTCAAAATCAATTTTGAAGAAGTTACATAGATGTCCTTTCCATTATCAAAAAAAAAAAAAAAAAAGGCCCAAGGACTATTGGCCAAAATTTGAAATTATGGTTGCCAAATTATAGTATTATTTTAAGTATATATATGAGCTTTTTTAAGGTTGTTTTGAAAATTGGCAAAATAGGGTTTGTAATTCCCAAAACCCCTGTTTTGGAAATTCTCAAATTAGGATTGTTTTGGAAATTGATTTTTTTTAACTGAGTTTTTCACTTTTTATGAAAAGACATTTGGAAAAAAAATTGTATAGATAAATAATTAACTTTTTTGTAATGACTTTTTAATTTTTTTTTTTTAGCAAAAACATACACTTCCTAAAATAGGCCTTGTGTAAAAGTAACAAAAGGGGAATTTGCGTTTTAGCGACAATTTTAAAAGGGCCCAGCTTCTCTCAAGTCCAAATCTGAATTGGACGGTGCTGTCCGGCCCTTTGGGGCCCACTACGGGTCGTGTTTCGATAATCTAAACCGTTCAATGTGTAGAACTCGTCGAGTACTATATGCCTGTAAAAAATCACGTTGATCGGATATCAATAGCTATATGATCAAATCAGTTTTTTGTAAGTCGTTTATTTTTCGCCGTCCATTTTTTTTTCATAAAAAACTGATTTGATCATATAGCTATCGATATCCGATCAACGTGATTTTTTACAGGCATATAGTACTCGACGAGTTCTACACATTGAACGGTTTAGATTATCGAAACACGACCCGTAGTGGGCCCCAAAGGGCCGGACAGTACCGTCCAATCCAGATTTGGACCGGAGAGAAGTTGTGGCCATTTTAAAAACCTATTACAAGTTAATGAAAAATTTTATAATTTTAATTATTAATATTTTTTATGGGAAAGCCTATGGTGTGCATATGCACCCTACCATAAATTAACGTAATATTACCATAAAATTTTATAATATCAATCACAAAATGTATAACCTCGTCACAAATTAATATAACAAAAAATGCCGTAACCCAACAAACTTTTATAACATTAATTATAGAATTTTAAACATTTTGTTAATCTAATTTGTAATTGATGTTATGAAATATTGTGATAAAATTACGTCAATTTGTGATATGGTGCATATAGTATCATTTTCCTTTTATAAAATTTATTACTTATTTATAATAATTATTCATAACATGAATTGAAATTCCCCCATGTCAAAATCACTGGACTACTGGAGATGCTAAGGCCTCGTTTGGGAACAGGCTATTTTAGTAACTTTTTGGCTTTTTACGAAAAGATGTGCAGAAAAGTAGAGAGATGATGTGACTAGTTTTAGTTGGCTTTTTGACTTTTTGGCTAAAATAGCCAGTCTCCAAACGAGGCTTAAGATAAGAGTACAGATTCCAAATTTCTAGATGAGGTACTCCCTGACTCACTATCAATCATGAAAGGGCTTGTTTAGAAGAATTACTTGCATATGTATCTGTGGGGACATAATTTTTGAATGATAAACACGTGGACGATGTGACACCGAAGTGTCAGCCGGGGTACCACGTGTCCTGGTCATGATGTCGAAATGATCTCGGCTAGGCCGAGGTTATCTGCAAGGATACCGGAATCCAAGATAAGCAGATAAGGGACAAAAATCCTAAAATGGGAGAAGACTTCAGTTTGGGTAAAGACAAGACTTTTAGAGAGCTTATCCTAATCCTACTAGGAGTCCAAGATTAGCAGTAATCCTGAGTCTATTAGAGCTAGGCTTCTATTGGGACTAAGATTGTGTGGACTATAAAAGTAAGGCACCCCCATGGGTCTAAGGTATGTCTTTTATGCTTTGTCTAGTGAGTTAAGCACTATTGGTTATCTTTGAGAGATATTTTACTGACTTGATCGTCAGAGTGCCCCCGGGTGGACGAGCCACCGCCGGAATCTCTTCTTTCTGTTGCAGGTTGTTCGGGCTTAACCTATTCTGTCAGTGTTCTCCAGTTGAGTACTAAGTTGGTAGTGTGGTCGGAAATTGACACACACAATTTGGCGCCGTCTGTGGGAACGAAAGAAGAATAGATGGCCAACGACGGACAAAAAGAGAAGATTGGGGATAACACTTCTACTGGGAGTGGGAGACCTATTGACCTTGACGTCGAAGAAGACAACTGCAACGAAGAGACTCGTGATAAGAATCATGGAGGAAAGGACGTCGGCTAGGAGGGCGACGTACCAATAAATCAGACCAGAGCGGGTATTATAACGAGGATGACCTCCAGGTATGGAAGATAGATGCCTGCGGAGGGACGACGAGATAAAGGGAATGGCAGACAAATTGGCGAACTTGCAAACGGTCGTCAATTTCATGATGCAGAACAACATCATGCAGCCACCGTTCCCGCTACAAGATACGCCGATTCCAGCGGCCAAGAAAGGTGCCCAGAAAGGGGGGCAGAAAACGGTTCCTGCAGTCCCTCAGCATGGCGGGACCAAGGGACATTCTCACCGGCCTTCGCGGGAGTTCGGGCATGGAGAATCCCAGAATGCACGTCGAACAAAAGAAACCTGCACCAAAGAACATCGGGATGTTCAGAGGAAAGAACTCTGTTTCGACACGACCAGTGGAGGGAGATCCAAAAGGACTCACGATGATACTAGAAGTAGTGCACCAAAGAAGCTGAAATCCGGAGATAGCCGAGCTCTTGGACGAACCAAAGAGGATCTGGGAGATCACCTACAGAGGAAGCAACAAGATGCCGAGGTAACCTCCCCGGTCAAGCCGAGAACGCCGTTCTTGGAAGAATTAGACAAAGTCAAGGTCTCGAAGAGATTCAGTATTCCGAGGTTCCAGATATACGATGGGAAGTCGGACCCCAACTTTCACGTTGGATTATACCTGAACGCAATGGCGTTATACTCTGGGAACGAGCCGTTGCTCTGCAAAGTGTTCCCTTCATCATTCGGGGAAACTGCATCGGACTGGTTTCACAAGTTGCCGAAAGGAACTGTGAAAACCTGGGAAGGCCTGGCCGAGATGTTTGTGGCCAGATTCGTGACAAACAAGCTACAGCCATTGAGGGTGGACGCCCTAATGGCCCTGAAGATCGGCGAGGATAAAAGCCGTAGAGCCTATGCCAAAAGGTATTATGAGGTATTCAACCGAATACCAAGATGCAACCAAGAGGTGGCGGTCATATCGTTTAAAAACGGCTTGAAGGATGACTGCCTGCTTCGAAAATCACTGGCAAAGACATTGCCGAAAAGCATGGAGGAGCTGATGGCCAGGATAGAAAAGTATGCCAAAGCCGAGGAAGACACGTCGAGGACAAAGGCGTCCAAACAAGAGAGGAGAAATGGTTCACCGAAGCAAAGCTGAGATAATACTGGACATGAGAAGACAAGTGCTTAGCCCAAGTGAGCAGATCCCAGATTCCAGATCTGGAATCCCAGATCCCAGAAGACAAGATCTCGGCTTAGATGATTAAGTCCGAGAAGAGAAGAACTTGGCCTAAGTCAAAGAATTTTTTCCACAAAGGAGTATGTGGAAACCATGTAGGGGGCAGATCCCCTGCCCATAGAGCAATATCAAGGTCAAAGCCACGTACCTAATGAGAGCCCAAGTGGAACTTAAGTTCACATTAGGGGGCAAAGGGCTGAAAAATGATACTTGGGAGTTGGAATTTCACAAGCTAAGATTGGTTTAACACTTGTTGAAACTTGAGAAAAGTTTACAAGTTGAAGTTAAACCGAGATGATGTTTAACACTTATTGAAACTTGAGAAAAGTTTACAAGTTGAAGTTAAACCGAGATAATGTTTAACATTTGTTGAAACTTGAGAAAAGTTTACAAGTTGAAGTTAAACCGAGATGATGTGTAACACTTGTTGAAACTTGAGAAAAGTTTACAAGTTGCAGTTAAACCGAGATCATGTCTAACACTTGTTGAAACTTGAGAAAAGTTTACAAGTTGAGGTTAACCGAGGTTATGTTAAAAGAAGATTGGTTTAAACACTTGTTGAAATTTTGAGAAAAATTTTCAAGTTAAGCCAAGATTATGTTGAAAGAAATATCTACATACTTGCCGAGATTACCATATTGCCGAGACTTGGAAGAAATTTGAAGACAAAAGTCTTGCTAAGAGTAAAGTATCGAGTTATGAATAACACTTGTGAAAATATTGTAAAATATTTTTCAAGTGTTAAGCCGAGGCTGAGGTAAACCGATTAGTGGGTACAACCAAAGTGTTACACCCCGAAGATATTGCACAGTTAAGGTGTATTTTGAAGACATGCAAATTATTTTAAGTATAGAATCGTACAAGAGTAAAAAGAAGACACATACAACCACGTTGAAAGAAGAAATTAGAGAATGCATTCAGAAAAGGAAAGAAGGCACTTCGGCCTAACATTGAAGAATGATTATTTAGATTACAAAAAGGCCGGTGTGAAGTACGCTGGTGTCAGACAGTGGTAGTGAGCAAAGAAGTGCAACGAAAGCCTCACCGAAGGGAGAGAGTGAAAATTGATTGCAGAAAGCTTCGCAAAAACAGCAATGAAGGATTTGAGAGAGAAAATTTTGATTTTGATCAAAAACATGAAAAATGGCAATTATGGTGCCTTGGACGACGTGCTTGTCAGACAGCGCACACAAAAATAATGCGACTTGATGGCGCATATCAGATCCGATCCAGTAAGGAAAAGACACGTGGTGAAAACGGTTGAAATACTATGCGTACCAACTCATACGCATGCTGGAACTCTTGGAGTTCTTGATTCAATGAAGCAAATACCTTGGCTAGGAGGACGATTTCAGTTGAGAAACTTGAACGAACTAGGTCGTTGGTTCTAAAGCATTTATGAAAGCAGACTATAGGTCTTGGTCATATTGAGCCGACGAGTTCTGACTTCGGCAATAGATGATGAAGAGAGCTTAGCCGACGTGCTAAATGGAAGAAATAATATAGGTTCCATCACCTCAGGATGCCGAGGTAATAGAACCTAGGGGGCAGTTGTGGGGACATAATTTTTGAATGATAAACACGTAGCCGAGGTGACACCGAAGTGTCAGCCGGGGTACCACGTGTCCTGGTCATGACGTCGAAATGATCTCAGCTAGGCCGAGGTTATCTGCAAGGATACCGGAATCCGAGATAAGCAGATAAGGGACAAGAGTCCTAGAATGGGAGAAGACTTCAGTTTGGGTAAAGACAAGACTCTTAGAGAGCTTATCCTAATCCTACTGGGAGTCCAAGATTAGCAGTAATCCTGAGTCAATTAGAGCTAGGCTTCTATTGGGACTAGGATTGTGTGGACTATAAAAGTAAGGCACCCCCATTGGTCTAAGGTATGTCTTTTATGCTCTGTCTAGTGAGTTAAGCACTATTGGTTATCTTTGAGAGATATTTTACTGACTTGATCATCGGAGTGTCCCCGGGTGGACGAGCCACCGCCGGAATCTCTTCTTTCTGTTGCAGGTTGTTCGGGCTTAACCTATTCTGCCGGTGTTCTCCAGTTGAGTACTAAGTTGGTAGTGTGGTCGGAAATTGACACACATAGTATCCATTTTCATTTTTCTGAACATATGATATGCCAATTATCCAATAACAAGTGATACCTCTATTCTATTTAGTGAAACAAGGATTACGTCATGAGATTAGACTATCTATTTTGATTAATTTGAAATCTCATGTTCGGATACAAAAGTAAAATTTCATATTTTGACAATTTATGTCCCCTATATGGTGAAACTATCAAGTCTTATTATAAGAGTGGGATATATAATGAGAGATTAAAGTGGTCTATCCAGATTAAGAGATTTACAAGATACAAATATTCTCAAATTATGGTCATTAGCGATTCCAAGCAAAATGGGATAAGATAGGATTTCACTAATCTCCTCGTAATCTAAACATGCCAAACATAAGATAAAATATAAATCCTAAACGATTGATAATTTCAAAACTAATAATCTCGTGTAATTTAGTCCAAGTAAACAAATATGGAAGACAAATTTGATGCTACACTGGGATGATTACTGCACACTTTGGAAAAGGATAGGCAGATATTACCATTTTTTTTTGGGCTGGGGGAAAGTTACTATCTATTTTTGTAAGTAACCATGCTAGAGACTACTAATTTGGTGGCTTTAAACCCACCACTAATGAGGTGGAAAAATAAATAAATAAATAAATAAAACAAACAAACAGACACTACACATACTGTGGCAGTGGGTGGGACCCACTGCCACATCATTAGTGGTAGCTCTAATTAGAGCTCCCACTCATTTTCCTTTTATAAGTCATCAACAATGAGGAAAGAAAAACAAAAGAAAATTGTTATCTAGTAGGTTGAATTTAACAGACTGGAAAACACAATCGGAGAACAATATATATGAGTTCGTTTGGAATGTGAGTTGGCTTTTTAGCTTTTTAGCTTTTTGAATTTTTGGCTATTTTAACCTGAAACTAAAAAGTCTCGTTTGTAATAAGTTTTTTGACTTTTTTGACTTTTGTGAGAAAAAAATAAAATAATTATAAGTTGAATGTGATATTTTATCCTATTTGACTAAAATAGTGTATTTTGTCCTATATGACTATTTTAACTCAAATGTGTATCCCAAACGGATATAAAAAAGCACAAGAAGAACCGTTATATATATATATATATATTAATCAGCAGAGGCGGAGGTACTAAATTTCCTTGACTTCTTCTTCTTCTTATTTTTTTCTTTGGTCTTAACTAAACACTGACACATAGCCTCCAACTAAACACTAACACAATCCCTAATCACGTCCTAACTTTTCAATTTTTATTTTTATTTTATCTTAGCCAAACACTGACACACACAACACAACTCCCAACCAAACACTAACACCGCCCCAACCACGTGCATAGCCCCCACTCTCCCAAAACAATTTCCGAAGTCTCGACTTTTATTTATATGTATATATATATATATATATTAAATTCTTAACTTGCTTGGCAAAGGTCAATCTACAAATTTTAAAAAAAAAAAAAAAAAAATTCGTTGGGCAAGATTTTCAGTGGTAGCCAATGGGACCTCTAAAATCTTAAAAGTGTATTAACTTTTTTATTTTTTTATTTTTTCACAACACTTGTTAAATATTTTCATATTTTTTTAATCTTTTTTGTCTTCCTTTATTGCTTTGTAATTTACCGACTCGCGATTCATCAAATTGGGGTCACACAATACAAATTTGGGACCACACTACAATCTTGGTGTTTTCTCTTCATTATTTACAGGTAACTTTATTTATTATTTTTTACTTTTAAATAAAAATTATGAGTATTATTTATAGTTATTTGTTAAGTTTTGATTTGTAAAAAATTTTGATTTGTTATTATTTATATTAAAATAAGAGATTTTCATATGCTAAAATTATGAATCTTAATTAGTGGTAATTTATATTAAAATTAGAGATTTTAGTTTGTTGTTGTTCATGTTAAAACTGGGGATTTGATTTGTGTTAAAATTATGAATATTAATTTTTTGTGTTTAATATTAGCTCAAAAAATTATTATTATGTTATTGTTATTGATTGAGGAAGAAAATTTTTAAAATTATAATTACAGTAATAGATGTCCTTCCTATATTAAATTTTTGACTCTGCCACTTTTAATCAAGATAGTATATCAGAGAACAATAGATATATAAATTTTGTAATACTTTCTTGGAGGTGTAAGACTAAATATTAAAATAAAATTTTATCTAATTATGCCTTTGAAAGTTAAGCCTTCAACGATAAGAATTTTTTGAATTTTTTTTTGTAAACTTTAGGTTACAATCTAAATGGTCTAATAGTTGAACCTTTTCTAAGTTTTCATGAACTATTTTTGAGTTCAAACCAACAAAGTAGTGGATGGTGCCATCATATTTGCTATTTTATATTTGCTATTACATGTTCGCGTTTTGAACTATACACTTTATATAATAATATCGATTATCATATGATCTTTCATGAAATTTTGGCAACTTCCTAGCTTCTTCAAGGAATGCATGCCAGACTTCTCAGCATCTGCAACGAAGATGTTTGTTTCCTTCCACACAAATTCTACTTCATTAGCTTGAAAATTAGATTCTTTTGACAATTCTTATAAAGATATATCATATATATAATATCCATATTTTGTTCTTCAACTTCTCAACCTCTTCAAGGAAGATTTTGTTTCCTTCTATACAAATTCTACTTCATTAGCTTGAAAATTAGACTCCTTTGACAATTCTTGTAAAGATATATCCATATTTTCTTCTTAGTCGTTCTTTCATGCATCCATAATTTATAGAACAATTTTTCATTCTATCTCTACCTTTGATATTGGTATGAACCATTTTAATATAAAGGTAACCCTCCCAAATAGTAATGTTTGAAATTGCCCAATTTTAGTATGGTTATTATTTTACTTGTCTACTGTGTTTTTTAAAATAATTAATTAATTAAAAAATCTAGCAACCATTTCTATTATCTAAGAACAATGTCAATTGTTCTATGATGGGGTAAATTATCCAAGATTGTTTGTGTTGGGACAATCTTCTGTGTACAAAAAATAAATTGAAACTAAATCAAACAAATAAAATAAATAACGTACCGAAATTATTTTACCAAACCGAATGAATATTTAAAGACCAAGTCGAGTGTATGACACTTTGTCCTTAAGAAAGATTCGCCCCACTACGGTGCTTACGGTTAAGTGACGTCTATTTTCCAGGATACAATGATTTTTACAAATTTGTAGTAACACTCCAAACAAATTTGTTTGGCGAACTAGAACCTTGTGTTATATACTCTCTTTAATTTTCTCTAAAACTAAAATGAAGAATAAATAATGCAAAGGAGAAAAATAGGATAGCAAAATGAAATTTTCAATCAATTTTCGGATGTCTAATCTGCTAGAATAGGGCTGGTATTTATAGGCAACCAATCTGACCCGAACAGGTACCAAGGAAGTGAACATGTGTACTTTTGAATTTGAACAAATACTATTTGAATTCAAACAGATTTGGAGGCAAATTCAACTAGAAACTGCTGCTAGAAACTGCTGGCAGTTATATGGCAGTTTTATAACTGTAAAACAGTTTGAACCTGTGTGGAATTTCGGACTGAAGGTGGTAAAATTTTGGACAGAAAATTAATTTCAATAAGAATTTCTGGAAAAATTCAAATAAAATTCTGTCCAAAAAATTAATATTAGAACCGACTCGACCCACAACCGGCCTGGCCGGACGGCGGCGGCGGCTGCGCGCACGCACGTGTGTGGGGGTTTGAGCCAAGGTTCCATTTGTCCATAACTTCTCCCTTCTACAAACTTGGGGTGCTCCTTAGGGCCCAACCCAAGTGTTATAATCTAGAACTTATATACATACACAAGCTCTCTTAAAGTTTCAATAGCCCTGTTTGGTAGAGCTGTGGAAAAGTGCTTATAGCTTATGCCTAAACAGCTTATAACTTATAACTTTCAGCTTAAGCTGATTTCCAGCTTATTCTTAAAGCATCTCCTGCCCCACTCAAAGAATAAGCTGATTTCTGACTTCCAAAAAACTATAAGTTATAAGCTATAAGCTAAACCAAACACATCAAAATAGCTTAAATTAAGCTGAAAGCTGAAATAAGCTGTAATTAAGCTCTGCCAAACAGGCACAATGTGGGATAACCATTTCAAGGAAACTCACATTTTACTTCTTTAAATGTCCATTCCACGAACCCGAAAACGACGTCAAATTTCCATTCACTCATAAATGGTTTTGACGAACCGTCTTCATCGTGTGACTTACCATGCGGCAAGGAACACGTCACCTCTTCGGACCAACCCCAAAAGACGTTTGGGGTCCACTCAATTTTGGGCTCAAAGTTTGCCCAAAATAAGCCTCATAAAACCAATTTTTCCAACAATTCCCCATATGAATAGAATTTGGCAGAAAGAAAATACAACAACATGATCTAATTATAGAGAATACAAAAATTGAAAATATTCTGCAAATGACAGGTAGTTTTTGGCTTTGAACCTTCCCTTGTGAGACATTATCGGGTTTACTAGCTAACCAGTGAACATGATGTCTTGAACTGTTCAGCCGTTTGTGTAGACCAAGACAATGGAACTCACACAATATATCACCAAATACAGTTTAGTTCTCACTATTGTGTTCATTTTAGCCCTGAGCAACCTGGTCTTTCATGAGTGCTCTAGAGAATTGTAGCCCTTCACAAATCTCATAGAACCGGCCGAGTTCACACTCACATAGGTGATTCTTATGAAGAATATCCTGCCATACTCCACTAGATTTACCTAGATACAAGAATCATTAAAATTTTACTTAACCTAAAACGCTACAGACATCACTATTTCATCATAGAAATGGGTAGGAGTTAGACTCCCCAGGGATCCTTCGGAGTCATACACAACTCGGTTGTCCTTTTGAACCTAGATCTTGGGATCTCCAATCAACTAGGTTGGGTTGCCGTTGTAGTAACTCTTATTTAATAGGCTTAAGTCCCATTCCCCTCGATGAATTCTCAACTAACTCTCTTGTTAACCCTTTGGTTAGTGGATCCGCTATGTTGTCTTTAGACTTCACATATTCAATGGAAATAATTCTATTAGAGAGTAGTTGTCTTATGGTGTTATGTCGACGACGAATGTGTCGTGACTTACCGTTATACATATGACTCTGTGCTCTACCAAATGCTGATTGACTATCACAATGTATGCAAATAGCAAGCACCGGTTTTGGCCATATTGGAATATCTTCAAGGAAGTAGCGAAGCCATTTTGCTTATTCCCTAGCTTTGTCTAAAGCTATGAATTCTGATTCTATAGTAGACTTAGCAATGCAAGTCTGTTTGGAAGATTTCCAAGATACAGCTGCACCACTACGAGTAAAAACATACCCACTGGTGGACTTTGAATCTCTAGTATC
Source organism: Camellia japonica (assembly GCA_030407325.1). NCBI lineage: Eukaryota > Viridiplantae > Streptophyta > Magnoliopsida > Ericales > Theaceae > Camellia > Camellia japonica. The sequence goes on along the minus strand of JAPPVO010000010.1, from coordinate 42,482,774 downwards.
CGATATCCAATTTGCATCACAGTATCCTTCAAGTATTGCTGGATATCTAGTATAATTCAGCTCAATGTTACGAGTAAATCTGAGGTATCTTCGAACCCTTATAATTGCTTTCCAGTATTCTACTCCTGGGTTACTTATATATCTACTTATTTTACTTACTACATAAGCTATATTCGGGCGAGTGCAGTTTATCAAGTACATTAAGCTTCTAATAATTTAGGCATACTCTAATTGAGAAATACTTTCCTGTACATTCTTGGAAAGAAACAAATTAACATCCACAGGTGTTCTAGCAAGATGATCATTATCTTTGCTAAATTTGTCAAATATTTTCTCAATGTAATGAGATTGTGACAAAGCATAACATTCTGATGTTTTGGTAATTTTCATACCAAAAATTACATCAGCAATGCCCATGTTTTTCATGTCAAAATGTTTATTCAACATCTTCTTGGTAGTTTTAATCATTTCATTATTACTACCTATGATGAGCATATCATCTACATAAAAACATACAATGACATAACCTTTGTCTGTATTTCTAATATAAACACATTTGTCACACTCATTAATTTTAAATCCATTTGACATCATTGTCTTGTCAAATTTCTCATGCCATTGTTTTGGCGTTTGTTTTAAACCATATAATGATTTAACCAATTTATACACTTTCTTTTCTTTTCCTAGAATAAAAAAAACCTTGTAGTTGTTCCATGTAAATTTCTTTATCTAACTCACCATTTAAGAAACGATTTTCACATCCATTTGATGAATTTCTAGATTATTCAAAGACGTAATAGTAATTAGCATTCTAATGGATGTTATTGTAGTAACCGGTGAGTATGTGTCAAAGTAATCTAAACCTTCTTTTTGTCTATACCCTTTGACCACAAGTCTTGCCTTGTATTTGTCAATTGATCCATCTGTTTTCATTTTCTTTTTGAAAATCAACTTATATCCAAGAGGTTTATAACCTGGTGGCAAATCCACCAATTCCCAAGTGTGATTTTGCAAGAGGAATTCAACTTCACTATTAAAAGCTTCTTTCTATAAAGGAGCTTCAGGACTAGACATAGCCTCTTTAAAAGTTAAAGGCTCATTTTTTAACAAAAAAGTTAGAAAATCTGGACCAAAAGATTTTGAGGTTCTAGCACGTTTACTACGCCTAGGTTCCTCTTCCTCATCTTGATCTATCTCTTGCTCTTGATTTTATTCTTAATCATTACTAGCAATAGCATCAAAAGATCTTTTATTATTACTAGTCTCTTGTCCAGTTTTATTTAGAAACACATGTTCAAAGAAAGATGCATTTCGAGATTCAATAATAGTATTTACATGCATTTTGGAATGTTCTGATTTATGAATCAAAAACCGATATGCACTACTATTCTTGACATAATCAATGAAAATGCAATCAATGGTTTTAGGACCTATCTTAGTCTTTTTAGGACTAGAAATAGCCACTTTAGCCAAACACCCCCACACTTTTAAGTATTTGTAGGATGGTACTCTCCCATGCCACAATTCATAAGGTGTTTGATCCACTTTTTTTCGGGGTACTTTATTAAGTATATAATTAGTAGAAAGTATTGCTTCCCCTCACAAGTTCTGCGGTAATCCAGAACTTATTAATATGGCATTCATTATTTCTTTTAAAGTCCTATTTTTCTTTTCAGCAATTCTATTTTGCTGAGGTGAGTAAGGAGCGATGGTTTGATGAATTATTCCATGTTCTTTACAAAACTCACCAAAAGGTGATTCATATTCACCACCTCTATCACTTCTTAGTTTTTTTATTTTCTTACCAAGTTGATTTTCAACTTTATTCTTATATTGAATGAAAGTTTCCAAAGCTTCATCCTTGGTTCGAATTAAATAAACATAACTATACCTAGTATAGTCATCTATAAAAGTGATAAAATATTTTTTCCCACCTCTAGTTTGAATTGATTTAAAATAAAAAATGTCACTATGAATTAATTCAAGTGGTTCTGTACTTCTTTCAATTGAATGAAACGAAGTTTTGGATAATTTTGTCTCAACACAAATTTCACATTTATGATTTGAATCGATGTCAAATTTAGTTAAACATTCCATATTAATTAATCTATGCAAAGATCCATAATTAACATGTCCAAGTTTACCATGCCATAAATTTGAAGACTCAAGTAAGTAAGAAGAACATGTATTTTTATTAATAATTGAGGGTACAACGGTCATTACATTCATCTTGAAAAGGCCATCAGACATGTAACATTTTCTTACATGCATCCCATTCTTAGTAAGTACAAATTTATCACTCTCAAACACTAGCCTAAACCCATTCTTACTTAACAAAGATCCGGAAACAAGATTCTTGCGAATGTCTGGTACATGCAGCACATTGTTGAGAGTGAGTTCCTTTCCAGATGTCATCTTTAGAACAATCTTCCCTTGTCCTTTAACTTTGGAAGTTGAGGAGTTACCCATAAAAAGTTGTTCATCATTGTCCAGTGTAGAATAAGATGTGAACATCTTTTTGTCGACACAAATGTGGCGAGTAGCACCAGTGTCCACCCACTATTCTTTTGGATTTTCGACAAGATTTGCCTCGGAAACAACTGCAGAAAGATTGATGTCATCTACACCATTGGAAATATTGTCCATTTCAGTAATATGGGCTTGAGCAAGCTTCTTGCTTGTTCTTCTTTTGCTTTTGCCTTTGCTACGGCAATCTTGACCCGATGTCCCTCTTTGTTACAGATGTAACACTTGCCACTAAACTTATACTTTTTAGTTTTCTCTCCTTTAGAGCCTTGTGATGAACTATCTCCAGAAAACTTTTGTTTCTTGGCTTTTGGAGCATGTTCCACCACATTTGCCTTTGACTCCATTGGATGCTTACCAGCTCGCTTCTCTGAATTGCGGTTGTCCTCCTCAATCCTCAAGCGTATAATCAATTCTTCCAAAGACATTTCTTTGCGCTTGTGTTTGAGGTAGTTCTTGAATTCCTTACAGCCTTGTGGTAATTTCTCAATTAAGGCTGCAACTTGGAAGGATTCACTAAGAAACATGCCTTCTGCGTGAATGTCATGCAGAAGGAGTTGGAGATCTTGAACTTGGCTGATCACAGTCTTAGAATCAACCATCACAAAGTCCAAGAATTTGCCAACCACAAATTTCTTTGAGCCGGTATCTTCCGTTTTGTACTTTTTCTCCAAAGACTCCCAAAGTTCCTTTGCTATCGTGATAGGACTGTAAACGTTGTATAATGTGTTGTTAAGTCCGTTCAAGATATAGTTCCAGCAAAGGAAATCAGCATGTTTCCAGGCATCGACCGCAACAACCACTTGCCGGTCAGTTTCATCCTCGTTCAGAGTAGGAGCATTCTCATGAAGGAAACGAGTCAGGTTCAGAGTTGTAAGATAGAACAGCATTTTCTACTACCATCTTTTAAAATCAATTCCAGAGAACTTCTCTGGCTTCTCACCGTGATTTATCGGTACTGTCACAACATGAGAGGGGTTAGTGCAATTGCAACCACTATACCAGTACTCGTTTGAACATTTGTTTCAATAGCCACAAACTCTAAATTATAAAACAAAATTATAATTATAATTTTATACTACACAGAAAATTAATCGAAATCCACAGAATTTTAAATTCTGTAAAATAAAAGAAACAAGAATTGTAATTTTTATTTCCAATTAATTTGAAAATAAAATAAATTTTTATTTAACCAAATTAATTCCACACAGAAAATTAAATTTCTGTAACACTTCAATAATTAAAATACTGAAACAGAATTTTAATTAATAAACACTCAAAAATAATTTCTAAAAACCAAAATTAATTTCTGACAAAATTCCACAAATAAATATTCTGAATTGTTAATGACACCAGTATATTGCTACTAGTTGTCAAAGAAAATAGACAATATATTACTACTATCTGTCAAACAGTATATTACTACTATTTGTTTTTCAACCAGAATATTATTTTTGTAAAATCACAGAAAATATTTTCTGTAAGAAGAAGAAAGAGAAAGAGAAAGAGAAAGAGAGAGAGAAAGAGAAACAAACGAAAAATTCTGTAAACAGACTAATTCGAATCTGTCTTAAGATTGTTGAAACAATCTTCTGTGTACAAAAAATAAATTGAAACTAAATCAAAAAATAAAATAAATAACATACCGAAATTATTTTACCTAACCGAATGAATATTTAAAGACCAAGTCAAGTGTGTAACACTTTGTCCTTAAGACAGATTCGTCCCGCTACGGTGCTTACGATTAAGTGGCGTCTATTCCCAGGATACAATGATCTTCACAAATTTGTAGTAGCACTCCAAACAAATTTGTCCGGCGAACTAGAACCTTGTGTTCTATACTCTCTTTAATTTTCTCTAAAACTAGAATGAAGAATAAATAATGCAAAGGAGAAAAATAGGATAGCAAAATGAAATTTTCAATCAATTTTCGGATGTCTAATCTGCTGGAATAGGGATGGCATTTATAGGCAACCAATCTGACCCGAACAGGTACCAAGGAAGTAAACAGGTGTACTTGAATTCAAACAGATCTGGAGGCAGATTCAACAAGAAACTGCTGCTGGAAACTGCTGGGCAGTTATATGGAAGTTTTATAACTGTAAAACAGTTTGAACCTGTGTGCAATTTTGGACTGAAGTTGGTAAAATTTTGGATAGAAAATTAATTTCAATTTTGGCTCAAAATTGGAATTTAATTTCATTACGAATTTCTAAAAAAATTCAAATAAATATTTGTCCAAAAAATTAATATTAGAACCCACCCGACCCACACCTGCGCCCGGCATGGCTCGGCCGACCGAGCGGACGGCGGCGCGCACGCGCTTGTGTGGTGGTTTGAGCCAAGGTTCCATTTGTCCATAACTTCTCCCTTCTACAAACTTGGGGTGCCCCTTGGGGCCTAACCCAAGTGTTGCAATCTAGAGTTTATATACATACACAAGCTCTCTTAAAGTTTCAATGTGGGATAACCATTTCAAGGAAACCCACATTTTACTTCTTTAAATGTCCATTCTACGAACCTGAAAACGACATCAAGTTCCCATTCACTCATAAATGGTTATGACGAACCGTCTTCATCGTGTGACATGTCATGCAGCAAGGAACACACCACCTCTTCGGACCCACTCCAAAAGACGTTTGGGGCCCACTCAATTTTGAGCTCAAAGTTGGCCCAAAATAAGCCTTATAAAACCAATTTTTCCAACAGTTTGAACATGCTTCAAAAACTACACTTTAAGTGCATTTCAAACATAACTGAGTCACTGACCAATTTCAAAGCAGTCAGTATTTCATAAATTAATGATTTTTGGTCATCAATTATGCATTTTTAGTCCTTAAAGAAATTTCTCTGTTTTGAAGAAATTTCAGTGTCTTCATAAAGTCAAATTTCAATGGTGTAATAATAGTGAAGGCAATACAACTTTCAATATTATCTTCTTCTTCTTCTTCTTTTTTTTGGGTGGGGAGGGGGGGGGGATGGGAAATTTCAATATCTTCAAAAAGTCAAATTTTATTATTTTTCATAATAATCGTGAAGACAATAAATTTCACTATCACAAGACAATGAAGTTTTACTATTTTCATTGTCTTCGGTGGAAAACTATGTGGTAAATATAGATAATGTGACCTCACCGTGTGGTGGCCTAACCTTGAAGGCCACATAGTACACATGGCCCATCCACACATGACCTAACCATAAGGAACACATAGTCTTGGAAAGTATGAGAAAGACACATGGCCTTGGACATGTAGTACACATAATGTGACCTAACCACATGGTACACGTGGTTTGCCATATATGCCTATATAAGAGCATCTCCAACCATTGTTCCTATAATGCTATTGCTATTTCTATAATTTGGCAATGAATAGTGCTATTTTGCCAAACTATAGCAATGGTGCTCCAATGGTCATTTGCTATTTTGGTAAGTTTATAGGTGTATCCAAACAACACTATAAACTTAGAGGGAAAATTACAGATTTTTTTGTAATTTTATTTTTATTTATTTTTTGTCTTTTGTGACATTTTTTTACCTGTTTGTAAAAAAAAAAGTTATATATTTATATTATTCTCAACTAGACAAATATAAAAAAATATAGAAAATGAAAAATTGGAAAAAAAAATTAAATATAATTCACTCCACCAAAAAACATATCAATACATATTTAATAAATTGTTTTAACTATACATAAAAAAATAAACAATCACCCATTACCCACCAACAATCATCCATCATTCACCCATCATTCATTCACCAACAACCAACCACCAAGAACCATCCATTATTAACATAACATTCATTCACTAACAACCACTCATCATTCACCCACTCACCTAACAACCATCAATCATTCATCCATCCACCTAACAACCATCCATTATTCACCCACCCATAATTTTCTCTATAAATATAACACAAGGTTTTCTATAATTTTCATATTCACCTATTCATCATTTTCATATCTTCTAAACTCTCTGTACCCACCCAGAAGATTTTCTACAATTTTCATATTCACCCACTCACCCATCCATCTACAATGAACAATTTGACTAAATCCATATTGAATGGAGATTTTGATGAATCTTCATCATCTGATGATGATATCATCATGACACAACTGTTCACAGCGCAACAATAAAGAATACAGATGTTAAGTCTAAAAAAACAACTCAGATGTGATGGTTCCACAAGTGGTCGTCAATACATTAATTGTGAAAGGGTCAAAAACGACGAACAAATTTATAAAGATTATTTTGCAGATAATCCTGTCTATCTAGAAGAATACTTCCGAAGATATTTTTGAATGAGACAGTCATTGTTTGTAAGTATCTTAGAGCATCTCCAACCATTGCTGCTATAATGCTATTGCTATTGCTATAATTTGGCAATGAATGGTGCTATTTTGCCAAATTATAGCAACGGTGCTCCGATGGTCATTTGCTATTTTGGCAAATCTCAACCAACTTTCCTTCTAAGTTTGTAGTGTTGTTTGGATATACGTTTTTTTGTGATTTTTTTTTTCTTTTCTCTTTTGTGACATTTTTTTTACCTGTTTGTAGGGCTGCAAACGAAGCGAGCTGTTCACGAACAAGCTCGAGTTCGGCTCGTTAAGGCTCGTTCGAACTCGGCTCGATTAATAAACGAGCCGAGCTCGAGCTTAAATTTCAAGCTCGATTAATAAATGAGCCGAGCTCGAGCTTACTATAGCTCGGCTCGAATAGGCTCGCGAGCTCAAAAATATAAATATTAATTTATATTTTTATATTTTAAATACATATTATATATTATATTATATATTTATATATTATATATATATTTTTTATATTATAATTAAATTAAATATTTATATATTATATTATATTAATTATATTTGTCCAAGTTGCCTGTTAAGGCATTGTCCAGCAAAGGTGCTCGAGCATTGTCCAGCAAAGCAAAGCATTGGAAAACAATTTATAATGGGTGTGAGAGATTCCTTCAAGTTGCCTTATTCGATGTGGGACGGACAGCCACTCACTCCACTGAACAAACTTCACAACACAAGGGACAAGGGATTGAAGTATCCCACATCGGTTCAGCCTACAAAATGAAAAGGGGCAAAGGCTCTATATAAAGGAGAAAGCCACACTGCCTACTGAATGTTGTCTTTAATGGTGAAAGCCAAGCCGACAGCCAACAGCCGAGCTCAGCTGCATAATGTTGAGCTCGAGCTAAGTAATTTTTGCTTAAAAATGTTGAGCTGGAGCTAAGTAATATTGGCTCGAGCTTAAGCTCAAGTCATAACTTAAAAATTTATTTGGTGGTTTCACTTGGCTAACGAGCCATAACGAGCCGAGCTCGAGCTGTGTAAATTTTAGGCGAGCCGAGCTCGAGCTCACAAATTTAGGCTCGTTTCGAACTCGAGCCGAGCTCGAACACCTTCATAATAAGACGAGCCGAGCTCGAATATAGTGAAACTCGGCTCGGCTCGGCTCGATTACAGCCCTACCTGTTTGTAAAAAAAAATTATATATTTATATTATTTCCAACAAGAAAAATATAAAAAAAAAATGAAAAATTGGAAAAAAAAATTAAATATAATTCACCCTATCAAAAAACATATCAAAACATATTTAATAAATTTTTTTAACTACACAGAAAAAATAATCACCAATTACACATCAACAATCATCCATCATTTGCACATCATTCATTCAGCAACAACCATCCATTATTAACCCAACATTCATTCACTAACAACAATCCACCCAACAACCACCCATCATTCACCCACCAACCTAACAACCATCAATCATTCATCCACCCACCCAACAACAATCAATCATTCATCCATACACCCAACAACCATCCATTATTCACCCAACCACAATTTTCTCTATAACTATAACATAAGGTTTTCTACAATTTTCATATTCACCCACTTACCCGTCCACCTACAATGAATAATTTGATTAAAGCCATATTGAATGGAGATTTTAATGAATCTTCATCATCTGATGATGATATCATCATGATGCAACTGTTCACAGCGCAACAACAAAGAATACAGACGTTAAGTCTAAACCAACAAACTAGACGTGTTGGTTCCACAAGTGGTCGTCGATACATTAATCGTTAGAGGGTCAAAGGCGACAAACAAATTTGTAGAGATTATTTTGTAGATAATCCTGTCTATCCAGAAAAATACTTCCGAAGACGTTTTTAAATGACGCGGTCATTGTTTGTTAGTATCTTACAGCATTTCCGACCATTGTTGCTATAATACTATTGCTATTGCTATAATTTAGCAATGAATAGTGCTATTTTGCCAAATTATAGAAATGGTGCTCCAATAGTCATTTGTTATTTTGGAAAATCTCCACCAACTTTCCCTCCAAGTTTGTAGGTGTTGTTTGGATATATATTTTTTTGTGATTTTTTTTTTCTTCTCTTTGGTGACATTTTTTTACCAGTTTGTAAAAAAAATTATATATTTATATTATTTCTAACTAGACAAATATAAAAAATAAAAAAATGAAAAATTGGAAAAAAAAATTAAATATAATTCAGCCTACCAAAAAAAATATCTCTACATATTTAATAAATTTTTTTAACTATAGATAAAAAATAAACACTCACCAACTACCTACCAAAAATCATCCATTATGAGCCCATCATTCATTCACCAACAACCAACCACCAACAACCATCCATTATTAACCAAACATTCATTCACTAACAACTATCCACCCAACAACCATCTATTATTCATCCACTCAACCAACAACCATCAATCATTCACCCATCCATCATTCACCCACCCACAATTTTCTCTACACATACAACACAAGGTTTCTACAATTTTCATATTCACCTACCCATCATTTTCATATCTTCTAAACTCTCTGTACCCACCCAGAAGATTTTCTATAATTTTCATATTCACCCATTCACCCATTCACCAACAATGAATAATTTTACTAAAGTCATATTGAGTGGAGATTTTGATAAATCGTTATCATCTAATGATGATATCATCATGATGCAATTGTTCACAGCGCAACAACAAAGAATACAAATGTGAAGCCTAAACCAGCAAACTAGACGTATTGGTTTCACAAGTGGTCGTCGATACATTAATCATGAAATGGTCAAAGGCGACAAATAAATTTACTGAGATTATTTTGCAGATAATCCTGTCTATCCAGAAGAATTCTTCCGAAGACGTTTTTGACTAAGGCGGTCATTGTTTGTTAGTATCTTAGAGCATGTCCAACCATTACTGCTATAATGCTATTGTTATTAATATAATTTGACAATGAATAGTGCTATTTTGCCAAATTATAGCAATGGCGTTCCAATGGACATTTGCTATTTTGGTAAATCTCAACCAACTTTCCCTCTAAGTTTGTAGGTGTTGTTTGAATAAAAGTTTTTTTCTAATTTTTTTTTTTTTCTCTATTGTGACATTTTTTTACCTGTTTGTAAAAAAATTATATATTTATATTATTTTCAATTAGACAAATATAAAAAATGAAAAATTGGAAAAAAAAAAAAGTTAAATATAATTCACCATATAAAAAAAAATATCACTACATATTTAACAAATTTTTTTAACTACACATAAAAAATAAACAATCACCAATTACCCGCCAACAACCATCTATCATTCGCCCATCATTCATTCACCAAAAACCAACCACCAACAACCATCCATTATTAACCCAGCATTCATTCACTAACAACAATCCACCCAACAACCATCCATTATTCAACCACCCACCCAACAACCATCCATCATTCACCCACCCACAATTTCCTCTACACATATAACACAAGGTTTTCTAAAATTTTCATATTCACCTACCCATCATTTTTCATATCAGCTAAACTCTCTGTACCTGCCCAGAATATTTTCTACAACTTTCATATTCACCTATTCACCCATCCACCTACAATGAATAATTTTACTAAAACCATATTGAATGGAGATTTTGATGAATCTTCATCATCTGATGATGATATCAACATGATGCAACTGTTCACAGTGCAACATCAAAGAATATAAACGTTAAGCCTAAACTAACAAACCAAACGTGTTGGTTCCACAAGTGGTCGTTGATACATTAATCGTGGGAGGGTCAAAGGCGACAAACAAATTTATAGAAATTATTTTACAATAATCCTGTCTATCCAGAAGAATACTTCCCAAGACGTTTTCGACTGAGACGGTCATTGTTTGTTAGTATCTTAGAGCATCTCCAAATATTGCTGCTATAATGCTATTGCTATTGCTATTGCTATAATTTGGCAATGAATAGTGCTATTTTGCAAAATTATAGCGACGGTGCTCCAATGGTAATTTGCTATTTTGGCAAATCTCAACTAAATTTCCCTCTAAGTCTGTAGATGTCGTTTGGATATAGGTTTTTTTTGTAATTTTATTTTATTTTATTTTATTTTTTGTCTTTTGTCACATTTTTTTACTTGTTTGTAAATAAAATTGTATATTTATATTATTCCCAACTAGACAAATATAAAAAATAAAAACAATGAAAAATTGGAATAAAAAAATAAAATATAATTCACCCTACCAAAAAATATCGATACATATTTAACAAATTTTTTCAACTACACATAAAAAATAAACAATCACCAATTACCCACCAACAATCATCCATCATTTGCCTATCATTCATTCACCAACAATCATCCATTACTAACCCAACATTCATTCACTAACAACTAACCACCCAACAACCATCTATTATTCATCCACCCACCCAACAACCATCTATCATTCACCCACCCACCCACAATTTTCTCTACACATATAACACTAGGTTTTCTTCAATTTTCAAATTCATCTAATCATCATTTTCATATCTTCTAAACTCTCTGTACCGACCTAGAAGATTTTTTATAATTTTCATTTTCACCCACTCACCCATCCACCTACAATGAATAATTTTACTAAAACCATATTGAATGGAGATTTTGATGAATCTTCATTATCTGATGATGATATCATCATGATGCAACTGTTCACAGCGCAACAACAAAGAATACAGACGTTAAGCCTAAACCAACAAATTAGACGTATTGGTTCCACAAGTGGTCGTCAATACGTTAATCGTTAGAGGGTCAAAGGCGACAAATAAATTTATAGAGATTATTTTGCAGATAATCCTGTCTATCCAGAAAAATACTTCTGAAGACGTTTTTGAATAAGGCGATCATTGTTTGTTAGTATCTTAGAGCATCTCCAACCATTGCTGCTATAATGCTATTGCTATTGCTATAATTTGGCAATGAATAGTACTATTTTGTCAAATTATAGCAATGGTGCTCAAATGGTAAGTTGCTATTTTGGCAAATCTCAACAAACTTTCACTCCAAGTTTGTAGGTGTTGTCTGGATATCATTTTTTTGTGATTTTATTTTATTATTATTTTTTTTTTTTTTGTCTTTTGGGCCATTTTTTTACCTGTTTGTAAAAAAAATTATATATTTATATTATTTCCAACTAGACAATATAAAAAACAAAAAAAAAAGAAAAACCAGAAAAAAAAAATTAAATATAATTCATCCTATCAAAAAAAATATCACTACATATTTAATAAATTTTTTTAACTACACATAAAAAATAAACAATCACCAATTACCCACCAACAATTATCCATCATTCATCTATCATTCATTCACCAACAATCAACCACCAACAACCATCTATTATTAACCCAACATTCATTCGCTAACAACTATCCATCCAACAACCACCCATTATTCATTCATCCACCCAACAACCATTCATCATTCACCCACCCACAATTTTCCCTACACATATAACATAAAGTTTTCTACAATTTTCATATTCACCTACCCATCATTTTTATATCTTCCAAACTCTCTGTACCCACCCAGAAGGTTTTCTACAATTTTCATATTCACCCACTCACTCATCCACCTACAATGAATAATTTGACTAAAGCCATATTGAATAGAGATTTTGATGAATCTTCATCATCTGATGATGATATCATCTTGATGCAGCTGCTCACAGCGCAACAACAAAGAATACGGACGTTTAACATAAACCAACAACCTAGATGTATTGGTTCCATAAGTGGTCGTCGATTCATTAATCGTGAGAGGGTCAAAGGCGATAAACAAATTTATAGAGATTATTTTGCAGATAATCTGTTCTATCCAGAAGAATACTTCCGAAGACGTTTTTGAATGAGGCGGTCATTGTTTGTTAGTATCTTAGAGCATGTCCAACCATTGCTGCAATAATGCTATTGCTATTGCTATAATTTGGCAATGAATAGTGCCATTTTCCAAATTAAAATAATGGAGCTCCAATGGTCATTTGCTATTTTGGCAAATCTCAACCAAATTTCCCTCCATGTTTGTAGGTGTTGTTTGGATATAGGTTTTTTTTGTGATTTTATTTTATTTTATTTCATTTTTTGTCTTTTGTGACATTTGTTTACCTGTTTGTAAATAAAATTATATATTTATATTATTCCTAACTAGACAAATATAAAAAAAGAAAAATTGGAATAAAAATATTAAATATAATTCACCCTATCAAAAAAAATATCATTACATATTTAATAAAAATTTTCAACTATTCATAAAAAATACACAATCACCAATTACCCACCAACAATCATCCATCATCATTCATTCGCCAACAACCATCCATTATTAACTCAGCATTCATTCACTAACCACTATCCACCCAACAACCATTCATCATTCATCCACCCACCCAACAACCATCCATCATTCACCCACCCACAATTTTCTCTACACATATAACACAAGGTTTTCTACAATTTTATATTCATCTACCCATCATTTTCATATCTTCTAAACTCTCTGTACCCACCCAGAAGATTTTCTACAATTTTCATATTCATCCACTAACCCATCAACCTACAATGAATAATTTTGTTAAAGCCATATTGAATGGAGATTTTGATGAATCTTCATCATCTAATGAAGATATCATCACGATGCAACTGTTCACAGCGCAACAACAAAGAATACAGACGTTAAGCCTAAACCAACAAACTAGACGTATTCGTTCCACAATTGGTCGTCGACACGATAATCGTGAGAGGGTCAAAGGCGACAAACAAATTTATAGAGATTATTTTGCAGATAATTCTGTTTATCCAGAAAAATACTTCCGAAGACGTTTTTGAATGAGGCGGTCATTGTTTGTTAGTATCTTAGAACATCTCAAACCATTGCTGCTATAATGCTATTGCTATTGCTATAATTTGGCAATGAATAGTACTATTTTGCCAAATTATAGCAATGGTGCTCCAATGGTTATTTGCTATTTTGGCAAATCTCAACCAACTTTCCCTCAAAGTTTGTAGGTGTTGTCTGGATATAGGCTTTTTTGTGATTTTATTTTATTTTATTTATTTTTTTTGTCTTTTGGGACATTTTCTTATCTGTTTGTAAAAAAAAAAATTATATATTTATATTATTTCCAACTAAAAAAATATAAAAAATAAAAAAAAATGAAAAACGAAAAAAAAAATATAATTCACCCTATCAAAAAAAATATCACTACATATTTAATAAATTTTTTTAACTACACATAAAAAATAAACAACCACCACTTACCCACCAACAATCGTCCATCATTCGCCTATCATTTATTCACCACCAACAATCATCCATTATTAACCCAGCATTCATTCACTAACAACTATCCATCCAACAACCATCATTATTAATCCACTCATCCAACAACCACTTATTATTCATCCATCCACCCAACAACCATCCATCGTTCACCCACGCACAATTTTCTCTACACATAACATAAAGTTTTCTACAATTTTATATTCACCTACCCATCATTTTCATATCTTCTAAACTCTCTGTAACCACCTAGAAGATTTTCTACAATTTTCATATTCACCCACTCACCCATCCACCTATAATGAATAATTTGACTAAAGCCATATTGAATGGAGATTTTGATGAATCTTCATCATCTGATGATGATATCATCATGATGCAACTGTTTACACACGTAACAACAAAGAATACAGACGTTAAGCCTAAACCAACAAACTAGGCGTATTGGTTCCACAAGTGGTCGTCGATACATTAATCGTGAGGGTCAAAGGCGACAAACAAATTAGAGATTATTTTGTAGATATCTTGTCTATTCAGAAAAATACTTCCAAGACGTTTTTAAATGAGGCGGTCATTATTTGTTAGTATCTTAGAGCATCTCCAACCATTCATGCTATAATGCTATTGTTATTGCTATTGTTATAATTTGACAATTAATAGTGCTATTTTGACAAATTATAACAATAGTGCTCCAATGGTCATTTGCTATTTTGGTAAATCTCAACCAACTTTCTTCCAAATTTGTACGTGTTGTTTGGATATAGGTTTTTTGTGATTTTATTTTATTATTATTTTTTTTTTCTCTTTTGGGACTTTTTTTACTTGTTTGTAAAAAAAAATTATATATTTATATTATTTTCAACTAGACAAATATAAAAAATAAAAATGAAAATGGAAAAAAAAATAAATAATTCACCGTATCAAAAAAAATATCACTACATATTTAATAAAAAAATTTTAACTATACATAAAAAATAAACAATCACCAATTAGCCACCAACAATCATCCATTATTTGCCCATCATTCATTCACCAACAACCATCCATTATTAACCCAGTATTCATTCACTAACAACTATCCAGCCAACAACCATCCATTATTCATCCACACACCCAACAACCATCTATCATTCACCCACCCACAATTTTCTCTGCACATATAACATAAAATTTTCTACAATTTTCATAATCACCTACTCATCATTTTTATATCTTCTAAACTCTCTGTATCCACCCAAAAGATTTTCTACTATTTTCATATTCACCCACTCACCCATCCACCTACAATGAATAATTTTACTAAAGCCATATTGAATGGAGATTTTGATGAATCTTCATCATCTGATGATGATATCTTCATGATGTAACTGTTCACAGTGCAACAACAAAGAATACAGACGTTAAGTCTAAACCAACAAACTAGACGTATTGGTTCTACAAGTGGTCGTCGATACGTTAATCGTTAGAGGGTCAAAGGCGACAAACAAATTTATATAAATTATTTTACAGATAATCCTGTCAATCCAGAAAAATACTTCCGAAGACGTTTTTGAATGAGGCGGTTATTGTGTGTTGGTATCTTAGAGCATTTCCAACCATTTCTGCTATAATGCTATTACTATTGCTATAATTTGGCAATGAATAGTGCTATTTTGCCACATTATATCAATGGTGCTCCAATGGTCATTTGTTTTTGGCAAAATTTCACCAACTTTCTCCTCCAAGTTTGTAGGCATTGTTTGGATATATATTTTTTTGTGATTTTTTTTTTTTTTTTGGTGACATTTTTTTGCAAGTTTATAAAAAAAATTATATATTTATATTATTTCCAACTAGACAAATATAAAAAATAAAAAAAATGAAAATTGGAAAAAAAATTAATATAATTCACCCAACCAAAAAAAATACTCTACATATTTAATAAATTTTTTTAACTACAGATAAAAAAATAAACAATCACCAATTACCTACCAAAAATCATCAATCATGCACCCATTATTCATTCACCAACAATTAACCACCAACAACCATCCATTATTAACCCAGCATTCATTCACTAACAACTATGAACCCAACAACCATCCATTATTCATCCACCCACCCAACAACCATCCATCATTCACCCACCCACAATTTTCTTTACACATATAACACAAGGTTTTCTAAAATTTTCATATTCACCTACCCATCATTTTTCATATCTTCTAAACTCTCTGTATCTGCCCAGAATATTTTCTAGAACTTTCATATTCACCTATTCACACATTCACCTACAATGAATAATTTCACTAAAACCATATTGAATGGAGATTTTGATGAATCTTCATCATCTGATAATGATATCATCATGATGCAACTGTTCACAGCGCAACAACAAAGAATAAAGACGTTAAGCCAAACTAACAAACTAATTTATTGGTTCCACAAGTGGTCGTCAATACGTTAATCGTGAGAGGGTCAAAGGCGACAAACAAATTTATATAGATTATTTTGCAAATAATCCTGTCTACCCAAAAAAGTACTTCCGAAGACATTTTTGAATGAGGAGGTCATTGTTTGTTAGTATCTTAGAGCATCTCCAACGATTGCTGCTATAATACTATTGCTATTGCTATAATTTGGCAATGAATAGTACTATTTTGCCAAATTATATCAATGGTGTTCCAATGGTTATTTGCTATTTTGGCAAATCTCAACCAACTTTCCCTCCAAGTTTGTAGGTGTTGTTTGGATATATGTTTTTTGGTGATTTTATATTATTATTATTTTTTTTTTTTTTTTGTCTTTTGGGACATTTTTTTACTTGTTTGTAAAAAAAAATTATATATTTATATTATTTCCAACTAGACAAATATAAAAAATAAAAAAAATAAAAAACTGGAAAAAATATATATATAATTCATCCTATCAAAAAAAATATCATTACATATTTAATAAATTTTTTTAACTATACATAAAAAATAAACAATCACCAATTACCCACCAACAATCATCCATCATTCGCTCATCATTTATTCACCAACCACCAACAACCATCCATTATTAACATAGCATTCATTCACTAACAACTATCCATCCAACAACCAGCTATTATACATCCACTCATCCAACAACCCCCCCTTATTCATCCATCCCCCCAACAACCATCCATCATTCACCCACGCACAATTTTCTCTACGCATATAACATAAAGTTTTCTACAATTTTCATATTCACCTACCCATCATTTTCATATCTTCTAAACTCTCTGGACCCACCCAGAAGATTTTCTACAATTTTCATATTCACCCGCTCACCCATCCACCTACAATGAATAATTTGACTAAAGCCATATTAAATGGAGATTTTGATGAATCTTCATCATCTGATGATGATATCATCATGATGCAACTGTTCACAGCGCAACAACAAAGAATATAGACGTTAAGTCTAAACCAACAAATCAGATGTGTTGGTTCCACAAGTGGTTGTCGATATATTAATTGTGAAAGGGTCAAAGTCGAGAAAATAAATTTAAAGAGATTATTTTGCAGATATTCCTGTTTATCCAGAAAAATACTTCCAAAGACGTTTTCGAATGAGGCGGTCATTATTTGTTAGTATCTTGGAACATCTCCAAACATTACTGCTATAATGCAATTGCCATTGCTATAATTTGGCAATGAATAATGTTATTTTGAAAAATTATAACAATGGTGCACCAATGGTCATTTGCTATTTTGGCAAATATCAACCAACTTTTCTCCAAGTTTGTAGGTGTTGTTTGGATATATGTTTTTTTGTGATTTTATTTTATTATTATTTTTTTCTCTTTTGGGACATTTTTTTACCTGTTTATAAAATAAAATTATATATTTATATTATTCCCAACTAGAAAATATAAAAAATAAAAAAAATGAAAAACTGGAGAAAAAAAATATATAATTCAACCTATCAAAAAAAATATCACTACATATTTAATAAATTTTTTTAACCACACATAAAAAATAAACAATCACCAATTACCTATCAACAATCATCCATCATTCGTCCATCATTTATTCACCAACAACCAACCACTAACAACCATCCATTATTAACTCAGCATTCATTCACTAACAACTATCCATCCAACAACCATCTATTATTTATCCACTCATCCAACAACCACCCATTATTCATCCATCCCCCTGACAACCATCCATCATTCATGTAACAACCCAGATTTTTAATTATTTTGTAGAATTTATACTAATATTATTTAATCTCAGTTCAGAAAATATATAATTTATTATATATTATTATACGTAATTTTGTAAAATAATATAATTATTAAAAGTTTAGGGGTCAAAATATAAATAATAATAATAGATAATATAAATAATAATAATAATGGGTGTGGTACTAAAATAAATAATTAATTTTCTATTGGTATATGATAAAGTGTAATTTAATTAAGAATTAATTTATTTATATAATTATATTAAAATATTGGTCAAAATGTAATTATCTTAAATATCTATTAAGGATAAGAATAAATCTATATAATTATGAATTAAATCTGAGGGAAAGAGACGCGTAAGCCACGCGTTGGCTGATGAATGGCGTCACCTCCCTATAAATAGGGAGAGTGATCAACCTGAAAGAAAGAAGAAAAGGAAAAGAAAGAAGAAAGAAGAAAGAAGGAAAGGAAAGAAAGAAAGAGAAGAAGAAAGAAAAAAATGGTGGAAGCTAAAAGGGTCTGTGATAGTGGAAAGAAAGAGTAAGGTATTAAAGTTAAAGTGAGTTATATTATACCTTGAGTCACCAAAATGTATTTTACGTATATTTTGACTTACTAAAATCTATTTTATACAAGTTATGTTTTATTAGTATATTAATAAAAGTTATGTTTTATAAAGGTTTCAGTTACGTGGTTTAATTTCTGAACCCTATTTGTGAAAGTGAAACCCATGGATATGTTTGTTTATATTTTAAAGAATATTTGACTATGACCTTATAAACAATTATGTTTTGTAAGTACCACCACGGGAGTCCCATGCCTTGGGGGACTTAAATAACCATTGGCCTCTGTTTGACCACTTTGTGGTCCTCTGTTTGTCATGGATCCATTGACCTCTGTTCTGTGCGGACCAAAGTGCTGTGCGGAGCTAAGTGCTACACTATTGTGGAAGCCACCTCTAGAATCCGTACGAGCCACCTCTTGAATCCGTACCTCTGTTCTGATTGTCACGCCTGTGACCTCTGTTCTGTACTGTGGTTATGGTCATTTACTTACATAATTTCTGTATTTCAGCTTCTGCCACTTAAATGAATTGTTTACATAATCTCAGTTTTGCTACTTAAAGGATTATTTGTTCCGACTAAGTTATCTTAAATGTTTTGGCCTAACTAACTATCCATGGTTATTTCGTGTCCCTTATACTCTTGGTATAATATTTCTCACTCTGCCATGTACTTATAGTTGTTTACAATTTTCAGGAAATAGCTTTTGGAAAGTCTTAGATGCGGGGCTGCGGAATAGACACACATAGCACTTTTATTGATATTTTTCTATGTAAATATCGGCCTTTTTGGTCAGTATAAATTTGTAATAAAAATAGAAGCTCCAATGATTATTTTGGTACCCTCATTTGAATATTACTTCCGCTCGTGTTGATTAATTTGTTTATGAATTGGCCGGAGGTAATCTCCGTAACTGGCCATCACGATACTTAACCCTTGGGTACGGGGAGTGGGTCGTGACAATTCACCCACACACAATTTTCTCTACGCATATAACATAAAGTTTTCTACAATTTTCATATTCACCTACCCATCATTTTCATATCTTCTAAACTCTCTGGACCCACCCAGAAAATTTTCTACAATTTTCATATTCACCCACTCACCCATCCACCTATAATGAATAATTTGACTAAAGTCATATTGAATGGAGATTTTGATGTCGCTTCATCATCTAATGATGATATCGTTATGATGCAACTGTTCACAGCGCAAAAACAAAGAATACAGACGTTAAGTCTAAACCAACAAATCAGATGTGTTGGTTCCACAAGTGGTTGTCGATACATTAATTGTGAAAGAGTCAAAGTCGAGAAACAAATTTATAGAGATTATTTTGCAGATATTCCTGTTTATCTAGAAGAATACTTCTAAAGACGTTTTCGAATGAGGCGGTCATTGTTTGTTAGTATCTTGGAGCATCTCCAATCATTACTGCTATAATGCTATTGCTATTGCTATAAATTGGCAATGAATAGTCTTATTTTGAAAAATTATACCAATGGTGCTCCAATGGTCATTTGCTATTTTAGCAAATATTAACCAACTTTCCTCTAAGTTTGTAGGTATTGTTTGGATATATGTTTTTTTGTGATTTTATTTTATTACTATTTTTTTCACTTTTAGGACATTTTTTTACCTGTTTATAAAAAAAAAAATTATATATTTATATTATTTCCAACTAGACAAATATAAAAAATAAAAAAAATGAAAAACTGGAAAAAAAAATAAATATAATTCACCTATCAAAAAAAATATCACTACATATGTAATAAAAAATTTTAAGTACACATGAAAAATAAACAATCATCAATTACCCACCAACAATCATCCATCATTCGCCAATCATTCATTCACCAACAACCAACCACCAACAACCATCCATTATTAACCCAGCATTCATTCACTAACAACTATCCATCTAACAATCATCAATTATTCATCCACTCATCCAACAATGACCCATTATTCATCCATTCACCTAACAACCATCCATCATTTACCCACCCACAATTTTCTCTATAAATATAACATAAAGTTTTCTGCAATTTTCATATTCATCTACCCATCATTTTCTTATCTTTCAAACTCTCTGTATCCACCCAGAAGATTTTCTACAATTTTCATATTCACCCACTCACCCATCCACTTACAATGAATAATTTGTCTAAAGCCATATTGAATGGAGATTTTGATGAATCTTTATCATCTGATGATGATATCATCATGATGCAACTGCTCACAGCGCAACCACAAAGAATACAGATGTTTAGCCTAAACCAACAAACTAGACGTATTGGTTCCACAAGTAGTCGTCGATACATTAATCGTGAAAGGGTCAAACGTGACAAACAAATTTATAGAGATTATTTTGCAGATAATCCTGTCCATCTAGAAGAATACTTCCGAAGACCTTTTTGAATGAGGCGGTAATTGTTTGTTAGTATCTTAGAACATGTCCAACCATTACTACTATAATGCTATTGCTATTGCTATAATTTTGCAATGAATAGTGCTATTTTGCAAAATTATAGCAATGGTGCTCCAATGGTCATTTGCTATTATGGCAAATCTCAACCAACTTTCCCTCTAAGTTTGTAGGTGTTGTTTGGATACAGGTTTTTTTGTGATTTTTTTTTTTTTTTTGGGGGGGTCTTTTGTGACATTTTTTTACATCTTTGTAAAAAAAATTATATATTTATATTATTTTTAACTAGACAAATATAAAAAATGAAAAATTGGAAAAAAAAAAGTTAAATATAATTCATCCTACCAAAAAAAAAAAATCACTACATATTTAATAAATTTTTTTAACTACACATAAAAAATAAACAATCACCAATTACCCACCATCAATCATCCATCATTCGCCCATCATTCATTCCCCAACAACCAACCACCAACAACCATCCATTATTAACCCAGCATTCATTCACTAACAACTATCCACCCAACAACTATCCATTATTCATCCACCCACCAACAACCATCCATCATTCACCCACCCACAAATTTCTCTACACATATAACACAAAGTTTTCTACAATTTTCATATTCACCTACACATCATTTTCATATCTTCTAAACTCTCTGTACCCACCAAGAAAATTTTCTACAATTTTTATATTCAACCACTCACCGATCCACTTACAATGAATAATTTGACTAAAACTATATTGAATGGAGATTTCGATGAATCTTCATCATCTGATGATGATATCATCATGATACAACTGTTCACAACGCAACAACAAAGAATATAAACGTTAAGCCTAAACCAACAAACCAAACGCGTTTGTTCCACAAGTGGTTGTAGATACATTAATCGGAGAGGGTCAAATGCGACAAACAAATTTTTAGAGATTATTTTGCAGATAATCCTGTCCATCTAGAAGAATACTTCCAAAGACGTTTTCGAATGAGGCAGTCATTGTTTGTTAGTATCTTAAAGTATATTTAACCATTGCTGCTATAATGCTATTACGATTGCTATAATTTGGCAATGAATAATGCGATTTTGCCAAATTATAGCAATGGTGCTCCAATGGTCATTTGCTATTTTGGCAAATCTCAACCAACTTTCCCTCCAAGTTTGTAGGTGTTGTTTGGATATAGGTTTTTTTGTAAGTTTATTTCATTTTATTTTATTTTTTGTCTTTTGTGACAATTTTTTACCTGTTTGTAAATAAAATTATATATTTATATTTTTCAAAACTAGACAAATATAAAAAATATAAAAAATAAAAAATTTGGAAAAAAAAATATATAATTCACCCTACAAAAAAAAATATCACTACATATTTAATAAATTTTTTTAACTAAACATAAAAAATAAACAATTACCAATTACCAATTACCCACCACCAATCATCCATCATTCACTCATCATTCATTCCCCAATAACCAACCACCAACAACCATTCATTATTAACCCAGCATTCATTCTCTAACAACTATCCACTCAACAACCATCCATTATTCATCCACCCATTCAACAACCATCCATCATTCACCCACCCACAATTTTCTCTACACATATAACACAAAGTTTTCTACAATTTTCATATTCACCTAACCATCATTTTAATATCTTCTAAACTCTCTGTGCCCACCAAGAAGATTTTCTACAATTTTCATATTCACCCACTCATCCATCTACCTAAAATGAATAATTTGACTAAAGCCATATTGAATAGAGATTTTGATGAATCTTCATCATCTGATGATGATATCATCATGATGCAACTGTTTACAACGCAACAACAAAGAATATAGACGTTAAACCTAAATCAACAAACCAAATGCGTTGGTTCCACAATTGGTTGTTGATACATTAATCGTGAAATGGTCAAATGCGACAAACAAATTTATAGAGATTATTTTGCAGATAACCCTGTCTATCTAGTAGAATATTTCCAAAGATGTTTTCGAATGAGGCGGTCATTGTTTGTTAGTATCTTAGAGAATCTCCAACCATTACTGCTATAATGCTATTGCAATTGCTATAATTTGGCAATGAATAGTATTATTTTGCCAAATTATAGCAATGGTGCTCCAATGGTCATTTGTTATTTTGGCAAATCTCCACCAACTTTCCCTCCAAGTTTGTAGGTGTTGTTTGGATATATATTTTTTTGTGAATTTTTTTATTTTATTTTATTTTTTGTCTTTTGTGACATTTTTTTACCTGTTTGTAAAAAAAATTATATATTTATATTTTTCAAAACTAGACAAATATAAAAAATAAAAAAAATGAAAAATTGGAAAAATAAAATAAAATATAATTCACCCGACCAAAAAAAATATCACTACATATTTAATAAATTTTTTTAACTAAACATAAAAAATAAACAATCACCAATTATCCACCAACAATAATCCATCATTCGCCCATTATTCATTCACCAACAACCAACCATCAACAACTATCCAGTATTAACCCAGCATTCATTCTCTAACAACTATCCACCAAACAACCATCCATTATTCATCAACCAACCCAACAACCATCCATCATTCACCCACCCACAATTTTCTCTACACATATAATACAAGGTTTTCTACAATTTTCATATTTACCTACCCATCATTTTCATATCTTCTAAACTCTCTGTACCCACGTAGAAGATTTTCTACAATTTTCATATTCACACACTCACCCATCCACCTATAATAAATAATTTGACTAAAGTCATATTGAATGGAGATTTTGATGAATCTTCATTATCTGATGATGATATCATCATGATGCAACTGTTCACAACGCAACAACAAAGAATACAGACGTTAAGCCTAAACCAACAAACTAGATGTATTGGTTCCACAAGTGGTCATCGATACATTAATCGTGAGAGGGTCAAAGGCGACAAAAAAATTTATAGAGATTATTTTGCAGATATCCAGTCTATCTAGAAGAATACTTCCGAAGACGTTTTTGAATGAGGCGGTCATTGTTTGTTAGTATCTTAGAGCATGTCCAACCATTGCTGCTATAATGCTATTGCTATTGTTATAATTTGGCAATGAATAATGTTATTTTGCCAAATTATAGCAATGGTGCTCCAATGGTCATTTGTTATTTTGGCAAATCTCAACCAACTTTCCCTCCAAATTTGTAGGTGTTGTTTGGATATAAGTTTTTTTGTGATTTTTTTTTTTTTTGTTGGTCTTTTGTGACAGTTTTTTACCTTTTTGTAAAAAAAATTATATATTTATATTATTTCCAACTAGACAAATATAAAAAATATAAAAAATGAAAAATTGGAAAAAAAAAGTTGAACATAATTCACTATACCATAAAAAATATCACTACATATTTAATAAATTTTTTTAACTACACATAAAAAATAAACAATCACCAATTACCCACCAACAATCATTCATCATTCGCGCATCATTCATTCCCCAACAACCAACTACCAACAACCATCATTATTAACCCAACATTCATTCTCTAGCAACTATCCACCCAACAACCATCCATTATTCATCCACCCACCCAACAACCATCCATCATTCACCCATCCACAATTTTCTCTACATATATAACACAAAGCTTTCTATAATTTCATATTCACCTACCTATCATTTTCATATCTTCTAAACTCTCTGTACCCACTCAGAAGATTTTTTACAATTTTCATATTCACCCACTCACCCATCCACCTACAATGAATAATTTTACTAAAGCCATATTAAATGGAGATTTTATGAATCTTTATCATCTGATGATGATATCATCATGATGTAACTGTTCACAGCACAACAACAAAGAATACAGACGTTAAGTCTAAACCAACAAACCAAATGTGTTGGTTCCACAAGTGGTTATTGATACATTAATAGTGAGATGGTCAAATGCGACAAACACATTTATAGAGATTATTTTGCAGATAATCCTGTCTATCCAGAAGAATACTTCCGAAGACGTTTTGGAATGTGGCGGTCATTGTTTGTTAGTATCTTAGAGCATGTCCAACCATTGCTGCTATAATGCTAATGCTATTGCTATTGCTATAATTTGGCAATGAATAGTGCTATTTTGCCAAATTATAGCAATGGTGCTCCAATGGTCATTTGCTATTTTGACAAATCTCAACCAACTTTCCCTCCAAGTTTGTAGGTGTTGTTTGGATATAGGTTTTTTTGTGATTTTATTTTATTTTATTTTATTTTTTTTGTCATTTGTGACATTTTTTTACCTGTTTGTAAAAAAAAATTATACATTTATATTATTCCCAACTAGACAAATATAAAAAATAAAAAAAAATGAAAAATTGAAAAAAAAAATTAAATATAATTCACCCTACCAAAAAACATATCACTACATATTTAATAAATTTTTTTAACTACAAATAAAAAATAAACAATCACCAATTACCCACTAACAATTATCTATCATTCGTCCATCATTCATTCACCAATAACCATCCATTATTAACCCAACATTCATTCACTAACAACTATCCACCCAACAATCATCAATTATTCATCCACCTACCCAACAACCACCCATTATTCATCCACCCACCCAACAACCATCCATCATTCACCACCACAATTTTCTTTATAAATATAACACAAGGTTTTCAACAATTTTCATATTCACCTACCCATCATTTTCATATCTTCTAAACTCTCTGTACCCATCCAGAAGATTTTCTACAATTTTCATATTCACCCACTCACCCATTCACCTACAATGAACAATTTGACTAAAGCCATATTGAATGGAGATTTTGATGAATCTTCATCAACTGATGATGATATCATCATGATGCAACTATTCACAGTGCAATAACAAAGATTACAGACGTTAAGCCTAAACCAACAAACCAGACGTGTTGGTTCCACATGTGGTCGTCAATACATTAATCGTGAGAAGGTCAAAGGCGATGAACAAATTCATAGAGATTATTTTGCAGATAATCCTGTCTATCCAGAAGAATACTTTCGAAGACGTTTTCGAATAAAGCGGTTATTGTTTGTTAGTATCTTAAATGATATTCAACAAGTGAATGAGTACTTTATCCAAACCCGTGATGCCACTGGTGCTCCTAGATTATCCGGTGTATATAAGATAACTGTAGCACTTCGGATCCTACAGTACGACGCAACTGCTGATGCTGTAGACGAGTACATTAGAATCAGCGAAAGTATTGCAATTGCTGCCTTCAATTTTTTTACGAGATCAATTATGGCTACCTATGAAGTCATTTACTTAAGATCCCCAAATGAAGCAAATGTCGCCAGATTATTGCAAGAGGGAGAGTAAAGCTGGTTTCCTGGAATGCTAGGGAGTTTGGATTGTACGCACTGGCGTTGGGATAAATGTCCAACTACCCAAGCCGGTGCTTACACTAGATACTACCACAAACCAATAGTTGTTCTCGAGGCAGTTGCCTCCTATGACTTGTGGATTTGACATGCTTTCTTTGGCATGCCTGACTCTCTAAATGATATTACTGTTCTTGATAGGTCGCCTTTATTTGCTGAATTAACTGGAGGACGTGACCCTACTGCCAACTACACCATCAATAATCACGCGTATACCATGGGGTATTATCTTGCTGATGGTAATGGTATCTATCCTCAATGGGCAACGGTTGTCAAAATGATATCTCAACCTCAAGGCGCAAAGAGAACTATTTGCGAGGATGCAGGAGGCATGTTGGAAGGATGTCGAAAGGGCATTTGGAGTGCTCCAAGCACGATTCAATATTGTCAGAGTTCCAGCTAGAGGTTGGAGTGATGAGGATCTGTACTACATCATGAAGACGTGCATTATTTTTCACAATATGATCATTGAAGACGAACGTGATATTCCAGAAAATGAACGCAGTGTAGCACAACTTGAGACTGATACCAGTAATTTGGGTTGTCAAGTGTCACGCGATCCAAATGAGGAATATGCTCAATTTATGTTGAATCAGCAGAGGATTAAATCTACTAGCCCATAATGCAATTCGTAATGATCTAATTGACCACTTGTAGTCCCGAGCTGAAGAGTTGGATTAAGTTTGTATTTTATCTTTTTAATGACAGTTAATGTCATTTAATGTCTTTTTATTCTAATAAAATTATCTTCATTTATTGTCCTTTTATTTTATCTTTTTATTGCCTTCATTTGAAAAAATATATTTATATTTTTGCATTATACTTTATTGAAAAATTTCATTACATTGTGAAGTACAAAATAATATTACATTGTGAAGTAGAAAATACTCAAAAATAAAAAAAATAAAAACATGAAATTTCATTACAAAATAAAAATTACATTGCAAATAAAGACTAACAATTACATCAAAAAATAAATGATATTGCAAAATTTAAAAATACATTATCCTGTAATTATTCATCAGGAGGTATGGGGAAATAAAAATTTGGGCTGTTCACATTTGAGGACCACTTGGCGAAAATCTCATTTTTTTGCATTGTGTAATACACTTTTATCTGAGGGTCCAAATGAGAAATATCCGTAGTCATTATTATGTGTTCTTCCTTTTTCATCTCAAAGTCATTTTTTTCATCTCAAGTTCTTTATCTCCTGCAGTGCTTGAATCCTTTTTTCTTCTCTTTCCTCTTTTTTCTTTTCTTTCTCAGTAAGGTGTTGGTTAAATGTCTCCAATTGTATGCTCAATTTTTGGACTTCAATTTGAATGATTTGATTTCTCCGAAATAATTCTTTTGCAGCTTTCCTACCCATAGGCCTTTTACCCCTTGCAGAGACACTGCCCTCACCAACAGTTGGATTATTACCAACACTTACACTGTTGTCATCTTCAAGAGAAATGCAATTATCCATAGGGGAATCGGGGGCTGAATTAGGGGTAAACACTGTATGCATCCTTGACTTTACTATTTTCATAGGAGCTACATCTTGCCTCCTGATATTGTCTTGCAAGATTGGCCAACAATGTTCAAAAGCAAAATATTTGTTTTCATCTTGATGGTATAACAGTTTTGCTTAAAGCATCTGTTTAAAAAAAAATGAAACATTGTTTAATTACTTGATTTTTATACGATACCAGAATAAGAAACTCATCTTGCCACCTGATATTGTCTTGCAAGATTGGCTAACAATGTTCAAAATCAAAATATTTGTTTTCATCTTGATGGTATAAGAGTTTTGCTTGAAGCATCTGTTTAAAAAAAAATTGAAACATTATTTAATTACATAATTTTTATACGATACCAGAATAAGAAACTAAACATAATAACTGAATATGAAAACTTACTATATCAACTTGAGAAATCCCACTTGGGTGAAGATTTTCGACTTGCACTAAACACAGCTGAAATTTGTTACAACATTTCATGATTATACCCCATCAAGATTGAATAGACACTTGTGTTCTGGACTGATCATTCTGAAGCAAGCAATAATTTTCGTAAATTCTCCCCCAAAAGTGAGCATACGATTGCGAATTGCCAACAATTGGGTCTTCCGAAATGTGACACCAAGATTTACAAATTGCTATATCTTTTTCAATGGTGAATGATTTTCCTCTTTTTGTTTTTGATGAACCTTCCATAGTGATTGGATGAAAAAACTAAAAAGAAAATAATTTAAAGGTTTGCTGTGAAATCAAATTCAAAGAAGAGATGAGAAAAGAAAAATTAAATCCAAATGTTTCTGTGAAATAAATGTGACATGGAGGGTTTCAATTTATAGAAATTTAAAATATTACTGTTTGGGGAAATAGCCGTTTGAAGATAGCTATTGTAAAAAAAAATTAAAAAAAAAAAAAAAAAATCCAAACAGAGCACAACAGCTCTTTTTATACTCAATGAGAGAGCATCTACCGTCCATGTATAAACATCAATGGTTGATTGTCAAGTGTCTAGCATGATCCACCGATATCCACCATCTTCCTCTCCCTCTCACTCTGTCTTCCTCTCCTCAAACTACTCTCCTTCTCCTTCATGATCGAAACCCCTCTCTCACTCTCACTCTGTCTCCATCTCACTCGCTCACTCTGTCTTCCTCTCCTCAACCACTCTCCCTTCTCTTCCATGATCGAAACCCGTCTTTCACTCTCTCACTCTATCTCCCTCTTAGTCTCTCACTCTGTCTTTCCCCTCTCTCTGTTTTCACTCTTCCTCTCCCTCTCTCCGTCTTCCCTCTCCTCAAACCAGTCCCTTCTCCTCATCTATGATCGAAACGTCTCTCTCTCTCTCTCTACCTATGAAGCTCCGATTTGTCTCTCTCCCAGTTTTCACCTCCGATCTGTCTACTCTCTGTCTCTGGTACTATCTCCATCTATATACATACTCATATATATATATGTGTGTGTGTGTGTGTGTGTTTTGATTTTTTTTCTTTATTTTTCTAGTTGTTGATGTGGATCTGAGGTGATCGTGATTTTTGAAACTCAAATCTGGCGATGGATTTAAACCGGATCTTCAAAGAAGTCAAGCATCTCCAGAAGGTTCTTCAAAGAACACAATCTGGTATTTTTTTTTTTTTCAAATTTTCTTAATTATTTATTTTGATTTTTGGTTTAATTTTTTTTCATCCATCAATTTTTGTTCATTCGATCATTTTATTGTGATAATATCCATCTGATTTGGTTTGGTTTATTGTGAATGGATACCATCTGATTTGGATTGACTGATTTGGTGATAAATGATTAAAAAAAATTAAAAATTTTAGAGAAACCGAATTTGGGTTTGCCAATTTCATTCTGAAATTTGTTAATTTGGCAACAAAATAGAAAATTGGGTTTGATTTGAAAATTGGGTTCCCTACTGTTTCAATTCTGTTTTTTTGAACTAAATTTGGTGCCAAATTTCAATTGATATTTGCTAATCTGGCAAGCTTGGGAGTTGTTATTCAACTTGCCAAATTTGAGAACAGATATGGCATTTGCTATCTTTGGCAAGTAAAATAGCAGGCCATTGGAGACCTCTTTTTGCCATTCCTGTCAAATTTTAGCTTTGGCAACTTGAATAGCAGCTCCATTAGAGATGCTCTAAGGGCTCATGTTCAACATTATATAGATACACCAAAAATAATAAGTTCTCTCTCTATTCATTTATCTTGAGACTATCATCTTGAAAGCCTAGGAATTTGAAGTGTGGATAAATACTAAGAAACTTTAGTAACTTCTCAATTGACGGGGAGTTTTCGAGATGAGACTCATAATTCAAGCATTCGATCTAAACCGTTTTCCACATCAAGTAATGTGATTACCCGTATATTTTTCCTACATCTTCAAACAATGAAGACAGTCAATTTTCATCATTTATTTTAGAATTTCATATTCATCATTAGTCGTGTTTGAAAGGTTTTAACAAGATGATTTCAAAAGTATTAATTTTTTAAAAAAGTTTTGAAACAATTCTAAAACTAAAAATAACTAGAAGAGTACTTTTTGTTTTTATTTCATTCCTGTCGACGTCTTAACTACTAACTTAAGAATTTGATACCTGGTTCATAATCATTTTCAGAAATAAAATTATACAAAGTTGAGAAACACTCATCAGAAAATTTTGATTTATGGGGTTGATTGCAATTCTGCTTATGGGTACTTACTAGATTTTTCAATGTAGAAAAATTGTCTTGTTTTGACTCGGCTCGACATGTTTTGAAATGATGCAAATGCAGCTGCATTTTATTTTTATATTTTTTTTTCATGTTTCTCCAAGATGCCTAGTAAACTACTACTTTTTCACTTTTTTTTTTTATTCATCTTGTTTTCACAAAAGAAAAAATGTGAATTTCGACTTTAACTTTATGGAGATTTTTATAGAAAATCAATGTGCAAAGGAATGGAATAGGATAGAGATTAATGATTCCAAATATCTGGACGAGAATGAGGCACTATGAATGATAATAAGGGGAAAAGCTTCTTGTTAGGATTAAGGCACACTTAGAAATCAATCACACACACAGAAAGGAGACACAAGAGATTTATGTGCTTCGGCAATAGCCTACGTCCACGAAGAGATATTTCTCACACACAAATTATACACTCTATGTTGCATATCTCTTCTCTTCCTCTCAGCCTCTCTCTATATATATATATACGGGGAGAGGGAAACAAAGTCAAGTAAGGAGAGTTATTGGGCTAGCTGCCACCTGCCATCTTTCCTCCTACTTCTTCACTTGGAGAGCCACCCTTTAAAGACTCCTTCATGTGGGCTGGAGCTAACAATTCTCCCCCTCCACATCCATATGGATGACTGGCTTCTCACTTGAAGTCCATCCCGATCAGATTCTTGCAAACTTCCAGTTTGTCTCTGGTGACAACCTTGGTCATCATGTCAGAAGAATTCTTGTCCGTGTGAATCTTCACTAGCTTCATCAACTGTTTTTCCATCACTTCTCATATCTAATTATACCAGACATCAATGTGCTTTGTACGTGAATGGTACATGGAATTCTTGCTCAAATCAATTGCATTCCGACTATCACAATATACCTTGTACTCTTCCTGCTGTAGACCAAATTCTTGGAAAAACCTCGTCAACCACAACATTTCCTTTCCAACATGTGCGGCAACAATGTACTATGCCTTTGTTGTAAATAAAGCAACATAATTTTGCAGTTTGGACTGCCATGAAACAGCTCCCCCTGCAAAGGTGAACAGAAATCCTGATGTAGATTTTCTACCATCAAGATCACCTGCCATATTTGCATCTGTAAATCCCTCCAAAATTGGTTCAGCTCTCCCAAAACATAGACACATCTTTGAAGTTCCCTTCAAGTATCGAAGAATCCATTTGACCACCTCCCAATGCTCTTTTCCTGGATTGGCGAGGAATCTGTCCACAATGCCAACTGTGTAAGCTATATCTGGCCGGGTACACACCATAGCATATATCAAATTTCCTACTGCAGAAGAATAGGGGATTGCCTCAATTTCTTTCCTTTTAGAGCTGGCCGTGGGACACGAACTCTTTGTTAACTTGAAATGGTTGGCTAGTGGTGTGCTGACTGGCTTGGCATCTTTCATGTTGAATCTTTCAATCACCCATTCAACATATTTCTCCTATGACAACTATATCTTCTTGGCTTTCCTGTCACGAACAATCTTCATGCCCAAAATCTATTGTGTTGGGCCTAAATTCTTCATGTCAAAATACTGCGACAAGTCCTTTTTCAACTTGTTGATCATAGCAATATCTTGTCCAATGATTAGCATATCATTGACATACAATAGTAGGATAATGAAGTTTCCATCCAAAAACCTTCAGAAGTATACACATTGGTCTGCTACTATTCTTTTGTACTCATGATCCACCATGAATAAATTAAACTTCTTGTACCATTGTCTCGACGCCTGCTTCAGGCCGTAGAGACTCTTCTTCAATTTGCAAACTAGATTCTGTTTCCTTTTGACTTCAAATCCTTCTGGTCGTTCCATATAGATCTCTTCCTCCAAATCACCATAGAGAAAGACAGTCTTGACATCCATCTGTTCTACATTCAGATTTAAGCAAGCTGGTAATCCCAGAGCTACTCGAATGGAAGTCATTTTCACAACTGGAGAGAAGATCTTATCAAAGTCAATTCCCTTTTTCTGCCCAAAACCTTTGACCACCAAGCGAGCTTTATGCTGCAATAGTTTACCATTGCCATCTTTCTTCAACTTATATACCCATTTGTTCTTCAAGGCTCTCCTGCCTCTTGGAAGTGAAATAAGCTTATAAGTGTGGTTCTTCTGCAAAGAACTCATCTCCTCATTTATGGCTTGCATCCAACAGTCTTTCTTTGTATGACTCTTTACTTCTAAAAAACTCCCGGGCTCCCCCTCATCAGTAATCAAAATATACTGAGAAGCGGGATATTTGGTTGATGGTACAGTAGCTCTTCCAAATCTTCGCAACTGAGGCCCCGTTGCCTCTGGTTGAGGGGATTGCTCCCCCTACTCAACACCCTTTTCATCCAGGTCTTCATCTCTTTTCTTTTGATCCTCAATTTCTGGAATAGGATCCTGCAACTATGGCACTTCTTGTTACACATCATTACATCTAGCATTTTGTGATGGCTCGGGAGATGGTAACAAGTCCGGAGTGATGATATCTCTAGACTTTGTAGACTTCTCAAAATCTACTACTGTCTGGTCTTCCTGAAACACAATATCTCTCCTCCTGAACATCTTATTCACTGGGTCCCACAACTTGTACCCAAATGCTGCGTCTGAATAGCCGACAAATATATATGGAGTGGACCTGTCATCAAGCTTCTATCTGTTTTCCTTGGAGATATGTGCGACCGCCTTACACCCGAAGACTCTCAAGTAAGAATATGATACCTTTCTTCTGGACCAAACTTCCTCAGCTATTGCAAAATTCAACGGGATTGAAGGCGACCTGTTGATGAGATAACAGGCTGTACCGGCGGCTTCAGCCCAGAATGACTTTGGCAACTTTGCCATTTTGAACGTACATCTGACTCTTTCAATAATAGTGCAGTTCATCCTCTTTGCCACACCATTGTGTTGTGGGGTACCAGGGATGGTTGTCTCGTGCCGGATACCTCTACTGGCACAATATGCTTCAAAAGCATTGGAAGTGTACTTGCTACCATTGTCTGTGCGAAGACACTTCAACTTCTTCCCGGTCTCTCTTTCCATCATTGCATGTAACTCCTGAAAATGCTGGAATACCTCATCCTTCGTATTCAAGAAATACACCCACAATTTCCTTGATGCATCATCAATGAAAGTCAGAAAATACTTACGGCCACTAAGTGACTTCACTTCGATTGGGCCACAAACATCCGAGCATACCATACTGAGCACTTTTGTTTTCCTCTTGCTCATTAAACTGAATGATACTCGATGCTGCTTGCCATAAGGCTTCAGGGCACTTCCTTTGGATAAGGGTATCCTAGATTGCTTTGCCAACAGATGCAATTCATTTTCACTCATGTGAGCCAATCTTCTGTGCCATAAGTCCAGTGACTTCTTGTCTTCTGCTGTATTAAGGCTTCCCAAACAGATCTTCATTTAAGTCTTGTATCACGTTGAAGATATCTCTCCTCTGGCGATTGTCAAAGCTCCTCCTGTCAGCTTCTAACGGCCATTTCCAAATGTACTTGTATAGCCCTATCGATCCAGGACGCTTCCGGAGATAAGATTAAGGCGCAAATCTAGAACATGCCTCACATATTTGAGAACCAACTTGTGTCCGACGTTAGTTTGAATACTAATGTCTCTAATACCCACAATCTTCGAATAGCTAGAATTCTCCATTCGAACAGTGCTAAGATCTCCAACATTATACGAGCTGAATAGTTCTCTGTGGGAAGTGGCGTGATAGGATGCAGCTGTGTCTATCACCCACTCTGTATATCTGTGATCAACCACGTGAAGGCAATCCTCCTCTTCACCAACTGCAAGAAGTATTTTATTAGTTGTTGTGGCTGTCGTGTTCTCATCTCCCTTTGACTTACTACTTTAGTCTTTATCTTTCCGGCTTGGGCAGTTCCTCTTTATGTGACCCTCTTGGGTACAGTGAAAGCAAGTGAAGCTGGAGTTACCTTAACTTTTACTGTCTCTAGATTTACTCCTGTTGTTCCATTTGGCTCTGCTCTTGTTTCTTCCTCTGCCTCTTCCTCTACCTCTATCTCTGCCTCTATCTTCTGTGACAAACGCATGGGTCTGATTACCTTCCATGTCTTTCCTCATTGTCTCTTCATTGTACATGGCGTCTGTGACCATGCTCATAGTCAGCTTCCCCTCTAGTGCAGAGTTGTTGAGAGAAACCACCAACGTCTCCCAGCTGTCCAGTAAAGAACTGAACAGTAGTACGGCTTGCATTTCATCATCCAAGGGCATCTTGAAGGTTGCAAGCTGATTCACCAAATTTTTGAATTCATTGCTGTGTTCAGCAACAGACACACCATTCTTCCACTTCAGATTTACAAGCCTTTTCATCACCAAGGCTTTGTTCCAAGCGGTCTTTGGCTGGTACATTCCTTCTAATATTGTCTAGATGACATATGCATCTGTCTTTTGGGTGACATGGTGGAACACATTGTGCTCTATCCATTGTCTGATTTGACCGATAGCCTTCCGGTTCATCTTTATCTAATCTTCAACTTTCTCTGCTTCTGGTTTAACCCCTTTTAGAGCAATAGGGTCAAACAGGTCTTTACAGTATAGGACATCTTCCACCTGCGGCTTCCAGATTCCATAATTCGAAGCATTTAACTTTATCATCGATCCTGAAGTTGATGTGGATTCCTCCATTGTCTTCTTAGTTGTATAAAAAATCTGAATTTGGAGAAACGGACCACACCGTTGAGTCCAGAATGGTCAAATTAGCCAGAAAAGCACTCCTCCCATTTTTCTAGGGACCTTAATGAAATTTCTCCCAACTCAAAAGGGTCAAATTGCAATTTCAGAAATTTCAGGGGCTGAAATGCAATTTACCATAACTTTAGGGTCTAAATTGCAATTTCAGAAACTTCAAGGGTTGAAATGCAATTTACCACAACTTTAGGGGCTAAATTACAATTTCAGAAACTCTGCTGATGCAATGATGACGTCACAGTGACATCAGCCTTCTTCAAATTCCTTCGCCAAACTGAAGTTTCTGGTGAAATTCTGACGAACCTTTGGCAAGCTCTAAAGCACTCGTTTTAGCTCCGATTTTGACGAATTTTATATCGTCATAATCATTTCAAAGAGACGTACCTCCTAGTGTGCTAAAAAGTTGATTTTGAGCAACTTCAAAATTTGACAATTTTTGAAAACCACACTATTTTTCATCAACCAAGGCTCTGATACCACTTGTTAGGATTAAGGCACACTCAGAAATTAATCACACACAGAGAAAGGAGACACAAGAGATTTATGTGGTTCGGCAATAGTCTACGTCCATGGAGAGATATTTCTCACTATAGAATTATCCAAAAAGGAGATTACAACTCACACCTTACAACCCTCTATAGAATTCACTCTCATACACACAGATTATACACTCTGTGTTGCCTATCTCTTCTCTTCCTCTCAGCCTCTATATATATAGAGGAAACAAAGTCAAGAAAGAAGAGTTATTGGGCTGGCTGCCACCTGCAATCTTCCCTCCTACTTCTTGACTTTGAGAGCCACCCTTTCATAACTCCTCTATGTGGGGCTAGAGCTAACACTTCTCTCTAGCTTACATCAGATTGAAGGTTGTTGTTGAGTCTTCATGGGCTCATTATAGATTTCCCATTGATGATTTGAACCGTTCAATGTGTAGAGGTCGTCGAGTACGTTGTCATTGCAAACAATCACATTCATTGAATATTGATAGATACTTGATCGGATCACATTTGTGTCAACGGTAACTATAATTTTAAAAATAAATTGTTGATACAAATATAATTTAATTAAGTAGCTATCAATATCTAATCAATGTGAATTTTTGTAGGGATGAAGTACTTGACGAGTTTTACATATTGAATGGTTTGGATTATTGATGTGGGCTCCGTAGTAGGCCCACAAAAACCCAACATTACCCTCCAATTGGAAGCCCAAGAGAATCCTCTCCCGATAAGAAGATTAGTGAGCTACTATCTTTTGGAATAGAATTGCACGCTACCCTCCGTCCCATTTTGTTGGTCCACCTTTACAATTTAGTTGGTTCTAAAATATTTATTCATTTTCTATTTTGAGATATTAAATTTTGTTAGATTTTTAAAATTGCCCACTATAAATTATTATAAACACATTTTTAAATTCAAATAGAACGGCAATGGTGGGACAAAAAAATTCCAAATTTGAATGAAAATGTGATAATTACGTATTTCCTTAATAAGTTGAATTTTTCATAATGGACAAACAAATTGAGACGAAGGGGGTATTATTATTTACATTTTTACATTATTATGTCATAATTTGGGTATTGATATTTTGTTTAGGGTGAATTACACCAACAGTCTTTATAATTTGGAATTTGTATCACTTTGCTCCCTGACCTTTCAATTGTGATACATTTGATCATAAATTTTGAATATTGTTCTAAATAAGAACAATTGAAGACATTGTTACTCTATTTGAATGGTAAAGCCGTCATATAACTTATTTTGTATTGGTTAATTTATATATTGTTTGAAATATCATGACATTTTTTTTAATGAATAACGTTAAAACTTTTTTAATTATAAAGTTATATTTAGTCTGATTTTTAGAATTAATTTTCAGAAAATTTTTCTAGGAAACTAAAAATTAAATTGGTGAAAAAAAATTTAAAACACATCATTTTTATATAATTTTATCTTTTGGATGGTAGAAATAATTTTTTTAAATAATTTTTATTGATATTTATTTTCATTAAATTAGTTTTTATTTTTGTAAAAGTCAAATGTAGCGATAACTTTGATATCATTATTAAACCAATCCATTAAATCAAAAAATCCAAAACTAAAAACATTCATAGATTAAACATGTTGATTATACAGCCTAATAACCATTCATCACATGATAACCATCCAAAAATATCTATTAACAACAAATACAACCATCTATTACATGATAACTATCCAAAAATATCAACAAAAATATCCACCCATTGTATGATCATATCCAAACACATACTAAAAATTAATTTGATAAAAAAATAAAAAAATAAAAATGCAAAAGATTTATTATTTTTATATAATTTTACCTTTGGTGAGTAGAAACAATTTTTTACAATTTTAAAATAATTTTTTGACATTTATTTTTATCAAACTAGTTTATATTTTATCAAATTGACGACTTTACCCTTGAAATGGAGCAACAATATATTCAATTGTCCTTATTTGAAACAAGATTCAAAATTCAGAATCATATGTATCACAATTGAAAAGTCAAAGACCAAAATGACACAAGTTTCAAACTACAGAGACACCGTTAGTATAATTCGTCCTTTTGTTTAATACTTCCCATATATTGCTTTCCATGGATCCCTATCAACATCACATGGAAAATTCCATTCATACATAAAATTTCACAAAAATAATATAGCGATGTCATTCGTGTAAATATATTCATCTTTATGAATTTTTTATTTTAAAATGAAGGGTACACATTAATCCACGTTATTATATATGAAAATTCTGTATGAATCTATTGTTTATTTATCATTACTCATGTCAGATTATTCTGGCTTATTCTATTGTTTGAGGGGTTTATCTCATCTACTTTTTGTACTTGCACTAAATTTTATGCTTCAAATAGATGGGGGAAGTTATTGATTTCAATATATTTTGGAAGTGAAAACTGAGGGGCAAAGTGGTCCAAAGAAATGTGTATTTTAGGTACATCAAAGACCTTATCTTGGGGTGAGAAGAAACTTCTCACATACAAGACTCGAATGATTAATCTTTCAATAAGGTACAAGTTTGCCAACAGAAGTAACCCAATTTGATTTAGTGATGTGCCTGTTACCAATCAACAAAAATTTCTCCAATTGTAAGCTTTATTTGCACTAGTGGAGTAATATTGGAAAATTTTAACATTTTTTAAAAGTGGCATGTCAAATTATGTCAAATTATAACTATTGTAACATTTTCAAAATTTGACATTTTAGCCCTATGGTATACGAACTTTGGTATTGCTATTTTGATAATGACCAATGAAGCTACTCTTACAAGATCTTTCGGGAAAAAACCGTAAAAACATCTTCACTTTGTCATTTGAGATGCCATTTTTAAAATTTATCAAAAACAAACTCAACTTCTAAGCTTTTTAATGGAATATTATTCCCATTGCTAAAATTTTATTTGTGATAGCGTTCACAAATGATATTTTTATTCAACACTGCTTCAGACCCCCACTGGGGGTCCGACCCCCAGTGACGTGGCGCGCTGCCACTGGCCAGTTTTCTTTTTCTTTTTTTTTTCTTTCCTTCCAATCCCGCAGTGCCACGTGGCACTGGGGGTCACTGGGGGTGGCATTTACTAGGAGTCCGGCGCATTTTTTATTTTTATTTGGTCTTATGTAAGATAAATAGAAGAAATGAGATTTGCACAATTAGATTAGCAGTTTTTTTTTTTCTTTTTTTCTTTTTTTAAGTCCCCCTCATTGTAAAATTTTATTGCCAAAAGGACATGTGGTGAAGTTTTGATGCATTGTAAGGACAGTGTACGTCTCTTTTACCCAAAATACCTCTACTGCTTAATTTCATTTTTTGTTTTTTAAGTTTGCAATTCCATAATTTTGTTATATTATTTTGTTTGTGATAGAATTAATATTTTTAAAATCATTTCAAAATCTATCAAACAATATTTATGTTGATGATGAAATTATGAAGAAAACAAACATTTCATTTTCATAGATAACGTTAATACAGTAAAATTTTAATATGTTAACATTAGCTTGGACAGTGAAATTTCACCACTACCATAATGATATCCACTTTCTGATTTGCATATCAATTTTTTAATGATTTTACATATAAAAACAAATAAACAAGAACCAGAATTGATAATAATATTTATAAATAATAAAAAAAAAAAATCAACTTGCCTAAGGTTCGTTTGGGAAGTGGATTGGCTTTTTGATTTTTTGGCTTTTTTGGCTATTTTAGCCTGGGGCTAAAAAGCTTGATTTGGGAAGAATTTTTGGCTTTTTTAACTTTTTTGTGAGAGAAAAAATGTAATGATTATGAGTTGAATGTGATATTTTGCCTTATTTGGCTAAAAAACCTATTTAAAAATTTGGGTAATTTAAAAATTTGGTCCAAAAATAAATTTGCAAAGACTTAGTGATTTAAAACATATGACAATAAATGAATACACAAAAAATAAAAGAAAAGGAAATAAGAGTTTGACACAAGTATTTATAGTGGTTCGGCTCACCGGCTTACGTCCACTCCTCATGACACCTTCTTGAGAATTTCTTCACTATGAATAGATGCACCACCAAGCTTCATCTAGCTTGTGGATTTTTACAAAGACTTACTTCAATTTGTTAAGGATCTCTCAACTAAATGCCTCACTTTACAAGTGTGTCACTCAGAAAATAATGAATATGAATAAGAGGTACAATTATCCTCTTTTACTAATATTCTCTGACAAAAGATGGATATGAAAGTGTAAGCTCTCAAGTAATTTAAGACTCACTCAGATATGAAAATGGAAGTATAAAATGAAGTATATTAAAAGCTCTTGATTGCTCTTGAATGCTCTAGGCTTGTTGTGTTCAAGAAGTGTATTGAATGAACAAGAAGAGCTTCGTCTTTATAGCATTAATGGCTTCACTGTTAGAAAGAGAGAGAGGTTTTGAAATTCCTAGCCATTGGAGCAGATCAAGCATGATATCTTCCAGCTGTTGTTTGATCAGAGTATGGTGAGTTGCAGACTGTGGACAGGTCTTGGGAAGGGAAGGATCATTAAATGCACATGCTTTTTATTTAATGCTCTTCTTCATAGGTCAACTTCTTAGAGAAGATATGGTTCCAGATGATCTGTTCAGAGGTTAGAAAAGATGACATAATATGCATAGAATTTTAAAAAAGTGACTGAGAAATGATCAGCAGCAGTCTGGATCTGATTTGGCGAGTAGGATTTTTAAACCCAGATATTACGGGTGTCAACCCCTGCAACTTAGGTGTCGACCCTTAGTTCTTTTTCTCTTTTTTGAGTTAAGTTCTAGGTGACTCTAGTGTCGACACTTATTGATCTTGGTGTCGACCCTTGCTGCTGGATTACATTCTGAAATTTGATGTTGACCCTTGCTACTGGATTGCATTCTGAAATTTGGTGTCGACCCTTGCTGCTTTTGGTGTCGACCCTTATTGTTGGATTGTATTCTGAATTTTAGTGTCGACCCTTGTGGTCTTGGTGTTGACCCTTGCAGCTGGAATACTTAGGCATTTGAGTTTTACTCTGATGTCGATCCTTGCTATCTTGGTGTCGACCCTTAATCCTCTTTTAAGCATGTATAGAGTTTTACAATCAAGTTTTGATCCTCATGTTTTGAAGGCTCAAAAACCATTGAAAAATAATACTTTAGAATCATGTAACTTCTAAAACCATGAAGCATAATTATTATATATTTACTTTGAAAACTTTAAGTAATAAAATAAGTTCAAAATATTTGTTCATGATCAAAATCAATAGAAATTTAAAGATAAATAACCTTGGGGCTAACAATGTACTAAAGGCACATGGTATTTGTATACTTATTTGCATACAAAATCAATGGATAAATTACACCAATCTCTTTTAAGATTTGAAATATATATATATATTGAGATTCATAATTTTGATATAATTATACTAATTTTTTTTAGTAAAATTAAAAAGTTAAAAATTAATACAGATGGTTTGAAAATATAAGGATAAATAAAGAAAAATACATATTTTAATGTAAAAGATATGATAATATTTGCTTTTAATCAATATGTCTAGCAAATTATTAATAAAATATGAGTTAAGTGTTATGAGAATTAAAACTTAGTCAAAATCAATTTTGTAGAAATTTATATAGATGTCTAGGAATGTAAGAAAAATAAAAATAAAATAAAAATCAACCAAATCGATTGAATCGGACCAAATTGACTATATTTAGTCTATTTTTTTAACAAGAATCGGTCTGTACAGTTTTTAAATTTGATTTTTTATTTTTATTTTCAGCTCGACGTCGGTTCAAGCACTTTGTACACTGAATTAAACCAAAACCGACCACTTCAACATATATTATATTTATAATATATATATATTCTAATAATATAATGATATTAATAAGTATAATAAATTATTAACCTTAATTAATTAACCTTATCATATTTATAACCTAAGTTTATAAACTTTTATTATATATAATTTTAAATCTAACTCATTATTCTTAAAACCCTACTTTTTAAACTTTTTTTTGTTTTTATTTTTGTTAATCTAGGAATTGAAAAGTAATTATTAAATGGATGGATTGGATATATTTGAAATGATGGATAAATAACTAATTTAATATTTTTATATAGATTAGTAAGCATATTTGAAATGGCTTAAGTTTGAAAGACCCTACATCGATTAAGTTGCACCGATTCGAACCGTTTCAATTGGTTCGGTTCGGTGCGATTTGATGGGAGAAGCAGTTTATATCAATATTCAAAATAATAAAATTGATATTATCAATTTGGTGAAATTTTTTTACCTAAATACCAACCGTACCAAGCCAATTAAATCACTCTAGATGTCCTTCCCCAAAAAATAAAAATAAAAACAACAAAAACCTGGTTAAATGGACTATTGACCAAAACTTTACATTATGATTGCCAAATTATAGTATTATTTTAAGTATATCATATGAGCTTAGGGGATGTCTGAGAACTAATTATTTTAGTCAAAAAGAAAGTATAACAAATTATCGAATTGACCTTTTTATTTTTTTTTGCACCTTTTGTATAAAGCAAAAAAAAAAAAAAAAAAAATTAAAAAAGTCAACTGCCAAACAAACTCTATCGTTCTGTTTAGTTCATAAATTTAAATAGATATTAAAAAATATATAAAATATAAGTAAATTATAATTATATTTTACTTATTATTTTTTTCTTTTTAAATTCAGTCCCGATTTAGAGCACTAAACTAGAAGTTTTAAAAGCACCACTAATGAGTTGGCAAGTGCAAGAAAAAAATTAAAAATAAAGGTCAAACTATCACA
Source organism: Camellia japonica (assembly GCA_030407325.1). Classification (NCBI taxonomy): domain Eukaryota; kingdom Viridiplantae; phylum Streptophyta; class Magnoliopsida; order Ericales; family Theaceae; genus Camellia; species Camellia japonica. The sequence continues at coordinate 42,439,748 of JAPPVO010000010.1, read as the reverse complement.
TTAATGGTAGAGTTCACATAATGCCATGTTGTTAGTAATTACATTAAGGGTGTGTTTGATTGGAAGGACTGGAAAATGGGGGATTATAATCCATCGGACTTGAGTCCTGGGACTGTGAATCCCCCGGACTATTTGGTTGGATTGGATATGTATCATGTGTTTGTTTTTTCATGGGATTAGATGTCTGGATAGGACTATTTTCAGTGAATCCAACGTTTGGTTGGACGGACTGGATAGGATAAATGAATAAAAGACTATTTTACCCTTTTTCAATTGTTTACTAAGTAATAGCAATATTAAACATATCTTTAATATTTTAATTATTTTTAGTAAACATTAAACATACTAATGGTTAAATTTTGTTTAAAGATATTTAAACATACTAATATTGATAAAAAATTTTGACTGGTACAAATTATTTTTATTTAAACAAATAAAAATTTTTAGTAAACATTAAACATACTAATGGTTAAATGTTTAAATTTTTATTTAAACAATTAACATTGAAATTATTTTGATGTACAGATTATGTTTAAACATTTAACAATTAACAATTAAATAAATGTTGATGTACAGATTATGTTTAAACAATTAACAAATGTTGATGTAATTAACAATTAACAAATGTTGATGTAATCAAATGTTGATGTATTAAAACATAATTTAATAGATGTTAAATAAATATACATGTTGATGTACAGATGTTGAAATAATTTAATAAACATGTTGATGTACAGATGTTTAAATGTTTAAATAAAACATAATTTAAATAAATGAAATTATTTATTGTTGAAATTAAACATTTAATTGTTTAAATAAAACATCTATTAAAACATCTATTAAATTTAAATAATGAAATTAAATAAAACATAAACAAAATTTTAAAATAAAACATCAATAAAATATCTATAAAAAATTATTTTAAAAAATTAAATAAATAAAACATTAATAAAAAGTTAAATAAAATTATTTTATTTTTAAATTGAGACATTTAAATTTTATTAAATTTTATTAAATATAATACATAATTAAATAGTAGATGGTCAAAATTGTCATTTTCGCATCTAATCCAAACAGTGATTAGTCCTCCCAAAACAATCCCACCCCCCCTCCCCCCAAAGGACAGGATAGTCCCCCATATGGGGGACATGGATGCGGCCGGACATGGAGTCCGGCGGACTAAAAAAAAATCAAACGACGGATAAGGAGGGAGGCCGGACATGGAGTCCAAATAGTGGATAGTCCCCCCCCCTTATCCCCCCAATCAAACACACCCTAATAGTGCTAAATTAGTGGTATGAAACTTTTTTTTTTTTTTTTTTATTTTCATTTTTATTTTTTGTTACAGGAAAATCCTCTCAACCCTCCTGCAAGTACAAGGCAGCGCCCCTTGCAGAGATCACCAAGGTGTCCTGTTAGCCGTTCCGAGCGAGGAGACTATAACCTGGGAACTTGCCCCGACCTCCTAAGACAAGCTCTGCTTAAGTCAGAACTCGCACAGCGGGGGAGCATTGAACCCACACCAAGTGCTGACTAGACAACTTGAGGTCCAACCTCCTAACCAACAGTGCTTCGCCCAGAAAATTGACTCAAAGGGAGAATTGAACTTGTGACCTTGGGGCTTAAACCCCAAAGCCTTACCACAATGCCACAACCCCTTGGGTTACATTTTTATTTTAAATTTTATTCAAATGTGTGGGTGTTTTAAACGAAATCACTGGACTACTAGAGATGCTAAGATAAGAGTACAAATTCCAAATTTCTAGATGAGGTACTCCCTCACTCACTAGTAGGGATGTAATCGGTTCGGGACGGTCGGTGTTTAGGTGAAATTTTGCACCGAACCGATAATGTCGGTTTTATTATATTGAAAACCAATACAAACCAAATTTTTTATCAAACCGCACCAAACCGCACCGATTCAATCGGTTCGGTTCCATGCGGTTTAATCGGTTTAAATGCTTTCAAAATTAAGTCATTTCTTAAATTTATAGTATAATAAATAATTTATATAAAAATATTAAATTAGCCATTTGTACACAATTTTAATCATATCTAATCTAACCATTCACAAAAATACAAATAAAAAATTAATAAATACTAAGGGTTGAAGCTTTTAGTAAATTAGAATTAGAAACAAAATATAATTTCAGAATCAAAGTCTTGACATCAAAACAAAACCAAAACTTAAAACAATCATCCCATAAGTCTAAACCACAAGTCTATCAAATAGAGTCAAAATATTCATTATATATTTAATATATATTATATGTAAATATATTCGGTCGGTTTCGGTGTAAATCGGTGTATAGTATACCAAAACCCGTACCGAACCGAAAACTAAAAAAAATTAATTTTCAAAACTGAACAGACCGATTCATATTAAAACACCAACCAAATATGACCGGTTCGATCCGATTCGATCAATTTAATCGATTTTTTCGATTTTTCTTACATCCCTACTCACTAGTACCAATAATGAAAAGGGCTTGTTTAGAAGAATTATTTGCATATGTCATTAGGTATTGCGTAAGCAAATAGACTTGTAGGAGATTCTTCTATCCCTTACCACTCCTTTCTTTCTGCATCTGATGTTTTGCATCTCTAGGCTGGTTTGTTTTAGGGTAAAAATGGAGGAAATTATTAGTGAGGAAATTAAGTAAAAATTATATTTGTTTGATAATTAATGAATTAATAATAGTTTATATTTATTTTGAGAGATAGGAATGAGATGAGATAAGCTTCAAATCGAAAATCTGAAGAAGAGAGCTTTTCTTTACCTCTCCTTCCTCCTGCTGTTTCTACTTAAGGATGAACTAGGTAACGATGGATAAATAAGTAAATCACTCTCCTAATACCAACGGACTAATTTTTAATACCAAACATTGGGACAGATTGTGAATCCCATATCCAAGACCCATCTAACACCCTCCGACTTATGAATCCATTTCCCAAACTTACAAACAAACTGAACATTAAATAAATCACATTTCTATTATAATCTCATCCCTCCAACCATACCTCAAAACAAACGGCCTAGAGTTTTCCCCAATACTCTCTCTTTTTTTCATTGCTTCCTGTCAAAGTCCAATTATCCTGCCTCATTCAATGCTTTTTGTCCTTATCTCTCTTCTATTTCTATCCTACTTTAATTCAACTTTATGCTTCAAGTGGATGAAGAAATCAGTGTAAGAAATTTAGCGAATGACTATAAAATTTCTTACTGTAAAAAAAAAAGACTTCACACTAATTTTAGAGATCAATTTTTTTATTTTTAAAAATAAAAATTTTGTTACAAAAAATATTTAAAAATTAATTTCTATCGTAGTAAGAATAATCGCTTAAAGATCGTCCCAAAAAGTTAAAAATAAGACTTTTAGCTATAAAATTTCAAAAATGTTACTAATAAATATACTTTTAGGACAAAATAATTTGGTCTCAAAATGATTTACGTTTTGATACAAAAAACTTAATCCAAAAATATAATAATTAATTACTAATGTCTAATTTTTGTTACTAAAAATATAATAACCACACTTTTCGTAACAAAAATATTTAGTCTCTAAAAATTTATTTTATCTCTAAATTTTAATCTCAAAAATCTTAATTTTTTTATAGTGTTATGCAGTGAATTTCACTGCAAATAAAAATGTTCATATAATGATCGCAACACTTTCCAATTTTCATATCAAATTTCTTATTGTTTTAGATATAAAACAAAAAAAAAAAAATTTAAGTGAAATCAATTTCTTATTGTTTCTTATTGATAAATAATTTAAAAAAAATCATTTTTCTTTAAAAATCATGAAATTAATTTTGGATAGGGATATTTACCAATAAATCTCATTTTACAAACAAGTACTCCAATTAGTCCTAAGTTTTTTTTATTGATCTATTAAGTCCTATTAGTGAAGAGTTTTTTTTCTGTGTGGTCCTATTTTTTATTTGGTAATGTTTTGATGGACAGCTATACCCTTTTATTAATGTGACAAGTATGATGTAATATTCCAATGTGGCAGGTATTAATGTGACATTTCAATAATGCGACACTCTAAAAAAAATTAAAAACTCACTTTTCCAAAATGTGACAACATGGCGAGTATGATGTGACACTCTAAAACTTTTACTCAAAAAAAAATTCTTTACTATACTTTTCCGTAATGTGACAACGTGGCGGGTATGATGTGATATTTTAAAAAAAATTCTTTAGTGTACTCTTCCGTAATGTGACAACGTGGCGGGTATGATGTGGCACTTCAAAAAAAATAAAAACTTCTTAGTGTACTTTTCTCAAACGTGACAATATGACGGGTATGATGTGACACTCTAAAAAAAATATACTCCAATGTAGCAGGTACTAATGTGATACTCCAATGATGTGACATTCAAAAAAAATTAAAAACTCATTAGTGTACTTTTTCTAAATGTAACAACGTGATAGGTATGATGTGACACTTCAAAACTTTTACTCCAAAAAAAATAAAAACTCTTTAGTGTACTTTTCCCTAATGTGACAACGTGACGGGTATGATGTGACACTTCCAAAAAAATAAAAACTCTTTAGTATACTTTTTCCTAATGTGACAACGTGGTGGGTATGATGTGACACTTCAAAAAAAATAAAAACTCTTTAGTATACTTTTCTCAAACATGACAACGTGGCAGTATGATGTGACACTCTAAAAAAATTAAAAATTCCTTAGTGTACTTTTCTCAAACGTGACATGTGACACTCTAACGTGGCGGGTATGATGTGGCACTTTAAAAAAAATTAAAAATGCTTTAGTGCACTTTTCCCAAATATGACACTCTAACGTGACGAGTCGAGTAATGAGGGAAGAGAGTGGTTTATGTGTCACGTGCAATGCATCAACCCACAAAGCAAAAAGTATAAAAAGCCTTAGTGTACTTTTGTGTTGTGTGTCGCCCAACAGCGCACATAACATGGCAAGTTTTAAACATACATTGAATAAAAATCTTACATAAAGTAACTCGTGATTAACCTAATGACAGTTGTGTCTTTTCCACAATAGAGAGGACCAAATGGATCACAAGAAAAAAACTATAACCAAATGGAACACAAGATCAACATTTAGAATTTATGGATAACTTCCCCTTTTGGATATTCCTCAATATATGTCTAAATGCATATAAAATAGTTTCAAAAATTCAATTCCAATAATTAGATAAAAAAAAAATAAAAAAAATATCTTTGTGTGAAATTTCACTATGTGAATATAAAAATGCTTCCGTTAACCTTTTACTAACCACCACAATTATCACAATACTTCCAATTTTCATATAAAAGTTCTCCGTGTTCCAAAAAAATCAAATAGACAAGAACCAAAATAATTAAAAAAATAAAATTACTCTAAAAATCATGATATTAATTCTAGATATTCCTACATATATGTCATACCTAATAGTTTTTGCGAATTTCAATTTGATTGATTAGACAAGAAATAAATTTAAAAAATGTCCCCAATGAAATTTCAACATATCTCAACTGAGTCCGAATCCTTTCCAGCCAACCTGTCCAACTATTCCTCCTGTCAAGGGCCAGGATTTGGCCATGTCACTTTGGCCAAAGCCTACGGCTCAGATCAGATGCTTGGTAATAAAAATAAAAAAATAAAAATTGAATTTTTTTTATTCAACACAACAACAGAGCTTCCCTTTCCCTCCCTCTTCGAAGCTTTGGTGAACGACGATCGGCGACGAACATCGTCAGTCTGTCCCTCTCTTCTTCTGTCTTACTTTGAAGATTTAAACCACGATTTTAGCCGCGAACTAGAGCTCCGACGACCCCACGAACCAAAGCCCTGATCTGTATGTTTTTTTCATTGATTTTTCCCAAAATAATCTGTCATTTTCAAAACTTGAATAATGATGTGTGTTTCACATGGAATGGTAGTGGATTGGGAAACAAAGGTTGGGATAAGAGAGAAAATGGACAACTTGAAGGGTTGTTTTGGGGTTTTGACTAAGAATATCAATGGCCAGCTTGATGATTTCTTTGATGAGATTGTTTAAGGGTGAAGAAGCTCTTGGATTTATGCAGTCACAGCTAGAAAGAGAAAAACAGACAGAAAATCAAGAGAGAGAGAAGATAGAAGGAGAAGATTCAGTTGTGGGATTATTGTATCTCAATCTTTCTATATAAGCATAAATAGATATATGTAATTGTATTTGTATTTGTATTTGTATTTGTATGTATAGTTTCATTATGGGAAATTTAGCTATAAACCCCTTTTACCTTCATTTCATTGTTAAAAGGACTAAGAAAAAAATTATACTTTCTAAACCCCCTCATAATTATAAAGTCTTGCATAAATGACAAAATTTATTATTTAAATATTTTATAGGACTATTATACCCTCAACTTCTGCATATATAATCAGCTTCGTCATCAACTGTATCATAATCACCATAGTTGCATCTTCCAAGTTTCAGCAGAAGGTCGTCGACAAGCCGCCGCCATAGTCGCGTCTTCCAAGTTTCAGCAGAAGGTCCTCTCTTCATCTTCATAATCAGCAACGATGAGGCTTTGAGTATGTTGAAATTGAATGAGGATGTCGTTGGAGATTTGAAAGCTAGGGTTTCGGAGCAGATGGGGGAGATTCGGAGCGCGGTGGAGATGGCTCAATTGGAAGCGGAGAAGAAACATGATGAGGTTGTTGATGAGATGCTGGCGATATTGAATGCCAAGGCTGAAACTTCGAGATTGAAAGAAGTTGAACAGGAGGTTGGGAAGGATGTGGATGAGGAACAATAGAATATATGTATATATATATATTTGTGTGTATGAGTGTTGTTGAACACATGTATTCTTTTTCATTGAGATGTGTGATTGTTGATCGAGTTTTAGAAGTTTTTCGTTTCAATTAGATATGCGGATTTGTTGATTAATTTATTTTGTTTTTGTTTGTTTGTTTTTTTTGAAGTTTTTTTCTCAATTAGATATGTTGATTTGTTAATTAATTTGTTTTGTTTTTGTTTGTTTGTTTGTTTTTGATTTATTTTTGTTGTTTTTTATCTAATTTCATTTGACAGAACCAGAGTAAAATTTTACTCTGGTTCTATTGCTCTGTTTTTTTCATTTGACAGACAGAGTAAAATTTTACTTTTATACAGAGTAAAATTTTACTTTTGTGTAGAGTCTAACATTTTACTCATTTTTCAGAGTAAAATTTTACTTTTATACAGAGTAAAATTTTACTTTTGTGTAGAGTCTAACATTTTACTAGTTTTTCAGAGTAAAATTTTACTTTTAGTTTCAGAGTGTAAAATTTTACTTTTATACAGAGTAAAATTTTACTTTCATACAGAGTAAAATTTTACTTTTAGTTTCAGAATGTAAAATTTTACTTTTAGTTTCAGAATGTAAAATTTTACTTTCATACAAAGTAAAATTTTACTCTGAAATATATAGTGAAGATGGCTTAATAGGAGAGCTGATAGATATGAGGGTAATATAGTAAAAGAAACAAGTTTTAAAATATTAGGGGGTTTTGAAAGTACTTATATAATTCTTGTCCTTTTGAAAGACAAATTAGATAGTGAGGGGGCTATCACCAAATCCCCCTTTCATTATCTGAGTTTGTTGAAATTTCTCTAATACAAGGCTTTTGATGGTGGGTAATCTTTCTATGTATGCATAAATAGATATGTATGTATTTGAAAGAAATCAGATTAAAAGAAGACGATCTTGAAGAAGTAGAGAGAAGAAAACCAAAGAAATTCAAAATTTTTTTTTTTAACCAAACTTGATCTGAGCCGTAGACTTTGGGCAAAGTGATGTGGCCAAATCCTGGCCCTTGACAAGAGGAATGGCTGGAGAAGTTGGCTGGAGAGGATCCAAACTCATCTCAACTAGCCAATTGAAGAAGCATAATCAATTAGCATAACCCATCCAATCCACATCAAAAGGTCACGTAATAAAGGCACATAAAAAAAAGAATAACACTAGAAGTCATGAAAAAAATATCACGAAACGCATCATGAAGATTTTTCATCCATTAATTAGTGTGTGGTGTTTTATTCTAGGTATAATCCAAAGGTGGAGAATCTTTCATAATTATTTTTTTTAATATTTTTTTCATGATTCGTAATATTAATTCTTCAGCGTCATGTGACGATATCCCTGGTTCATCATAACCTATCAAATTTTTTTATTATTTTTTAATCATTTAACATAAAATTATGAGACTCAGGGTTCGTTTGGGAAATGGGTTGACTTTTTGATTATTTTAGTCTGGGGGTTAAAAAGTCTCGTTTATGAAAGATTTTTTTGGGTTTTTTTGACTTTTTGTGAGATAAAAAATGTAATGATTATGGGTTGGATGTGATGTTTTATCTTATTAGACTAAAAAGCTTATTTTTATCTTTTTGTGACTAAAATAACCCCAAACCCAACCCAACCCGTCTTCCCAAACGAAATCTCACTTCATCTACCAATCACAACACTGTTGAATACTATCTAGCGGTGCCTGAGAACCAACTAATAACTTCTGGACATAGTATTTGTGTACTTATTTGCATACAAAATCAATGGATAAATTACACCAATCTCTTTTAAGATTTAGAAAATTATATCAAGATTCATAATTTTAAGATAATTATATTGGTTTTTTTTAGTAATATTAAAGAGATTAAAATTAATACAAATGATGTAAAAATATAAGGATAAATTAGTTAAATATTATGTAAATTAAAAATTAAATCAAAATCAATTTTGAAGAAGTTTAACCCCCTCAAAAAAAAAATAAAGAAGGAAAAAACCCTGTTTAGAGGGACTATTGGCCAAAACTTCACATTATGATTGCCAAATTATAGTATTATTTTAACTATATCATATGAGCTTAGGGCATATTTGGGAACTAATCATTTTAATCCAAAAAAAAAAAATTATAAATTGTTGAATCAATCTCTTTATTTTTTTTTTATACTTTTTTATCAAGAACCAAAAAGATACTAAAAAAGTCAACTCCTAAACGAGTCCTTACGTTACGTTGTGTTTGGTTCATAAATTTAGATAAAGATTTTTAAAAAAAATGTGTGAGATATAAGTGAATTATAATTATATTTTACTCATTTTTTTTCTTTTTCTTTTTAAAATTTTTACTCAAATCAATAAACTAAACACAACCATATTATAAACAAAATCACTGGACTACTGGAGATGCTAAGATAAGAGTACAGATTCCAAATTTCTAGATGAGGTACTCCCTCACTCACTAGTACCAATAATGAAAAGGGCTTGTTTAGAAGAATTACTTGCATTTGCCATTAGGCATTGCGTAAGCAAATAGACTTGTTGGAGATTCTTCTATCCCTTGCCACTCCTTTCTTTCTACACCCAATGTTGCATCTCTGTAGTTTTCCCCAATACTCTTTTTTTCATTGCTTCCTGTCAAAGTTCAATTATATTCTGCCATGCTTTTTATCCTTCTCTCTCTCTCTCTCTCTCTCTCTCTCTCTCTCTCTTCTATTTCTTTCCTACTTTAATTCAACTTTATGCTTGAAGTGAAATTTAGCAAATGAAAACACAGTAAAATTGGACCTCACTCACTGCATATTATGCATCCATTTTCATTTTCGTTTTTCTTAACATATGGTATGCCAATTATTCAATAACAAGAGATACCTCTAGTCTATTTAGAGAAGCAAGAGAAACATATATTAGGTAATGAGATTAGACTATCTATTTTGCTTAATTTGTAATCTCATGTTCGGATAGAAAAGTGAAATTCTATATTTTGACAATTCATGTGCCCATATGGCAAAACTGTCAAGTCTTATTACAAAGGTGGGGTACATAATGAGAGATTAAAGTAATCTGTCTAGATTAAGAGATTTACAAGATGCAAATATTCTCAAATTATGGTCATTAGCGATTCCAAGCAAAATGGGATAAGATAGGATTTCACTAATCCCCTCGTAATCCAAACATGCCAAACATAAGATAAAATATATATCCTAATGCTGTGTTTGGTTGGGGGATTTGGAAAGTGATTTGGAAACGAAAACGGAAAAGGTGTGTGAAACTAGATGAAATGTAAGTATATTTTATTCACATTTCACCTAACTTTTCCCTTTTCCTTTCCAAATCCCTCCTCAAATCCTCCAACCAAACACAGCGTAAGGGATTGATAATTCCAAAACTAATAATCTCATGTAATTTAATCCAAGTAAACAAATATGGAAGACAAATTTGATGCCCCGCTGGGATGATTACTGCATACTTTAGAAAAGGATAGGCAGATATTACCTTTTCTTTTGGTTATTATCTGTTTTTATAAGTCATCAACAATGAATGAGGAAAGAAAAACAAAAGAAAATGTTATCCAGTATTTGAATTTAACAGCCTGGAAAACACAATCAGAGAACAATAGATATGTCAAGAAGCACAAGAAGAACCACTATATATATTATTAATCAGGGGGACCAAGGGTTTTCACAAAGTAATGCTCTACAAGAGCTCTACTTGAGAAGCATGAGGTCTTCTTACACGACAAGTGTTAAAGCAGAGAGGGACGATTATGCTTCAAGCAAGCAAAGCACATTATCCATCAAACTGATTTATTTCAACCACAACAGTAGCACGAAGAACAGTTTTTTTTTTTTTTTTTTTTTTTTAAAAAGAAGGGAAAAAAACACACGCACATTAGAGATAGCTACATCAGTACATGAGGTGGCGGAGGCAGTATGTATGGAGAAAGTGTCGACGGTTCACTGGAATGATTTCGGTTCTTTGCATGTACCTTTCTGATATAATCTGTAGCCTTCCCATCAACACTCTTCTCTTCATGAATCACATGCGAAGAAGATCCATTACCATTTGGCTCAATCAGAAAAGAGACAGGCTTTGAGCTGCTCTTTGGCTCTTGCGCCCTCTGGCTCAGAGGAAACTGAGGCATTAGCGGTGGAGAATTGGCAACAGAGCCGGAGACAGATGCAATATTTTTGGTAGCTGGTGAACCAGCTGTTCCAAGACTCATCTTGGCAATGGAGAAGGATGATAGCTTGACAATGTTAACTACCATCTCCATTGACTTCTCGCAGAGAGACTTGTTGCTTCTGCCCCTGTTGTTCATGTCCAGTCCTAACTGTTTATAACTAACTGCCCTTACTCTCAAGACAAAGATGAAATGACTGCCGATACACTAGCAAACTGGGACATTTATAGGCCTATGACACTTGCTTCTGAAGCAATGTGAAAAGAATGATTGTGGATTTTTGTGGATCCCTTCCTTGCACCATGGAATTTGATTTTTGCTCCTTTTCTAGAGGACTAAATGTTAGGGAGAATCTATCCTCTATCTATACTTGACATGTCCCACACAATAGTGGGGTTTTTGCCTCATTTTCTAGGAAGTACATGTTATGTTATGTTGTTTTTTAAGGCCACACTACAGATCACAACTTTTTATTTCATGTTTTCCTCCAGATGCTCAATATTCTGCAGTTCAAATATGATTAATTTAGTCCACATAGAAGGAAAATATGTGGGATATTACAACTACCTATAGAAAATCCGGCAGAAGAATAAGTGACTTCTTAATTAGTATGTGGTGATGTAGCTAACCAGGTCATTATTGAGGTATTAAGATGTATTTGTAAGTATATAACATGTTTGTATGGCTTAAAGTTAAGCGAGTTGGAACAAGATTCTTTACTATTGCTTTCCATTAATATGTGAACCACATGATTAATGACGAAGTTATGTTACTGTTTTTGTAAGTGCATCATAATACTCCTATCTTATCCGGTTTAAAGTAGTGTGAGTCGGAAATACTATATTCTCTACTACTTTCTCCTTGATACTAATCAATTTTACTCTCTCTTTGCTATTCGCCACTACTTTAAATCACCTACTTTACCCTTAATACTAATCATTTTAATGTTTGTATTTTCTATTCGCCACTACTTTAAATCACCTTCATGAGGAAGTTTTCGCAGAATCTTCTCTCTCTCTCTCTCTCTCTCTCTCTCCCTCTCTCTCTTCATATATTTTCATAAATTAATCTACCATTCAATTAAGAGGGCCTCACTGCCCCATCACTTGAATGAAGCCTCAGTACAATCACTTATGTCAGGCAATAATATTTTCAGATTTAGCATGACCTAACTTTTAGTTGAGCCACAGGACACTATTTGTCAAAACCACAATCCACATTCTCTCCAACTTTTATCAACCTTTTGTATCTTCAACTTGTAACCAAAGAACTAAACTCATTACTAATGTAGTCTGCAAATGACTCAAAATTTGTTGCAAGACTTCCTCTTATACACCTTGTCCTCAATCAACGCCACATTTAACTTATATTTTTTTTATTTTCATGTCAATTGTCACTCATGCCTCAACATTCTAATAGCACAATGGTAGATGTCCTCATAGTTGTACTCAATGTCTTTTTGACATAGTTGGTCAAAAGCCCAGAGAAAGGAGAGGGATTGTGATAAATGGATGTCTAGCGTAGAACTAATATTATTTACATCTTATGAACATGAATTCCGACAATTTTCTAGACATTTAATTTCAATATGCATTCAATAATTACCATGTGCCCTAGAGCATTTCCACTCATCATCTACCCCACTCTAGTACTAGGGAAAAAGAAGAAAAAGAACCCAATGCACAAAGCTCCCATTTACAACAGGGTATGGGAGAGGTAGTAGGTAAGCAACGTTCCCCCACTTTTGATGTGGAAATGTTAATTCTTAATTATTGTGACTCAAACCCCAACCACAAGTTTTGGAGCAAACAACACTTGTCATCACTCCAGGTCATGGCCTTTTGTTAGGAGCAACATTCTTTCATTCTCCAATTGGTTTTTAATAATATAAAAGCACTCTTTGTTCCCTCTAGTCTAGTCTATTATAAATGGCTTGTTTACTAGTCCTAGTACTTATTCGCCCGTTATCTCCTCATCTTCCTATTTATAAACCATAGCTCACTTCGACGTTTCCAATTTCCCATAGAATCACCTTAACCAAACCAGTCCTCCTGTCTTGAATTGAGGGAAGCAGCTTGAAATTATCAACTCACAGGCCCTAGGGTTGAGTCTTAGAAGGATCTTGAATTGAACCATCTAATTTCCAAAGCATTTTCCCACAGTTCTCAACTCAGAAGTTTTCAATATTATTAATATGGCTAACTATATTGGGTTGCAAGCAGAACATGAGTGTATGCAATACAATTAGATAAATGGGCACATATATCAAATGACCTCTCCCAAGATATTTTCTTGGTGAAGAAGAAAATGTTTGGACAGCTTCAACCAATCTAAAGCTAGATAGGGAAAAATGAGAGACAATTGCTTCTAAAAGTTTCCCCAAATAAATCACATTGTGCAATCATTTACACTGTAATATACCTTTCAAAAGTTACACCACTGCAGTAATATCCTTCAAAACATTTGAATAAGCTAGCTGACAATGTAATGAAGACATCAAACCTTGTGAACCAAAATCAAAGCAAAGTACTCCTGCCACAGAAATCTTCGAGTGGAAGAAAAAGAAATGTATTTAATCCAGAATGTAACTTAGTTTGACTTCCAACTGAAGGAAAGACTAGGTAAATATTACAAATTTGCATAGGTTAGGTTCTCAACAATATTTCAGTATGTCAGCCAGACAATAATAGGATTAGAAAATTCCATATGATAGTTTGGTACAAACAAAACTCATATTAATTGTCGAAGTTACAAAACTATCTGACTTTGAACTAGGATCCCAACCAAAAAAGAAAAAAGAAATAGCAAGATAATTATCACCTCATGCTCAAGTATTCCTAGTTTAGTCCCCATTGGATGGGGATTTGAGAGAGGTAGATTGGGTACAAGCCTAACATTTTACATTATTAAATCAAATTTCACCTCATATCAAATTCAAATACCATTTTCCAAATTCAGACAAATCAAAGAATATTGGAAATAAATTGTTACTCAGCAAAAATCTCTAATGTATGTTAAAATACAAAAATAATTTTAAGTCCAGTCAAAATAATATTGGCAGCACATCACCTTTTATACAAAATAAATATTGAGCCAGTTATAAGATTATAAAGCACTCAATTCACATGTCCATAAGTATAAACTCAAGTTCATAGTGTTTAATTAGTTCTATCTCATAAAATGGTCTTGGTTGAATGGGGTTGTCAGCAGAAATAAGAGTTGATATAACTAAGGAAGTATATTTGTAGCCACATATGATATCAGAATTTAAAAGCAAGTCGTGAATGAATAGCGAGAAAGGGAAGCCACAGGAAACCAAAACAACAAAAGGAAACTACAAATGCATTGACAAGAAAAGTATAAATATATTGTACATGAGAGATGAGATTACAATTTTTTCCCCATTTTCTTAGTTGGAGAAAAACAAAATTAATAAACTTACAAAACTTAAGTCCATAAACAGGATTGCTTGCTTGCATCAATGATCCTTCCATTCACGTAGAGGAAAGCCAAGGATTAGGGGCCACATATGTATACCCCTGGAAATGCTCGCCTGTTGTCGGTGTGGGAGCTGGTGAGTCATCCAGAGGCATTGCTGTCCAACACTTATCAAAATTGGCTGTGCAGTCTTTTCCACTCACATCTGGCTTGAACTTGGGCTGCATTTCTCTAGCCTCCAATTTTTTCCAGTTGATTGAGCGAAACCATTTATGACTTTTGATCTCATCAGCTCCCTTAGGCCCACTGCCAAACCTTTTTGATGGTTCCTTTTGCAGCAGCTGACAAAAAGTAAAGGCAAAATTGCATTGGTTGTGGTTGCCAATTTGATAAAATGAGAAAAGAAATAGAAAACATAAGAGCATATAGTCAAAGAATAGAGAACATGACAAAATATGGTCATACTTACTCCTTTGAGCAAGGAATGAGCTTCACTAGTTAAGCGTGGTGGAAGCTTCACTTTCTCATTGATGATCCTCTCCTGAAGCTTCTTTCTATTTGCGTGAGTGAATGGGGGCTGCAGGAAATATGATCAATTATATGCAACACAAACCATAGGCAAAAACTTAGAATCTCAAGCAACTGCTAGTTTGATCCATTAGAACAGCCTAATTATCATTAGAGTAGAGTTGAAAAGGAACTAGAACCCACGTGTTCCTCATCCTTACGAAAGTGGACAAGAATGGATCAGGCAGACTCCATGTGCATGTTTCCAAAACCAGGAATTGGCCAAAGGAAAGATCTTTGCATGGTCCAATTTAAAGCAACTAGCAGCACAGATCAGGTGCCTCAATAACATCATAATAATGATATAGGTATTAAAACAATCTATTGGGACAGCAACATAAAAAACAACAAAAACATTAACAAAAACGGAAGGCTTATTTTATACAAATCTAACAGTTGGAGAGCGAGAGAGAGAGAGGCTTAACTCCTAGAGTGGAATTGTCCACTTTATGAACTAAATCTAGAAAAAAGTAATCCTTATAGATTTTCTATTTCAAAATGCGTTTAACAGAATCAAGTTACATGAGTTACAACAAAAAAATATGCCTTGTGTAGGGGGATGACCATTGAGAAAATATGCATTTAACAGAAATCAAGTTAATGCATCAGTCCTTGTGTTGGTTTTCAAGATCTTTCATGATCCCTAACGACAATCATCAGTCAAAGATCACTAATTAAATGGACTTTCATTGTTTAAAGATGCATCACCTGCCCAGTTAGCATTTCATACAAGAGTATCCCAACACTCCACCAATCTGCATCTTTATTGTGGCCTTTAGAAAGAAGGATTTCTGGAGCCATGTATTCCGTAGTACCACACATTGAATTTGATCTGCTTGATTCATCGATTTCCTTTGCCAGTCCAAAATCAGTGAGCACAACCTGGATGTCAAAAAATAAATTTAGGAGTGCAGCAAAATGATTTGAAGAATATATAATCACCACAAATTATATTTCATAAAAATTATGCATGATACTGCCACAACATTGAGTTTATGGGCCTGATCGTTACATGTCCATCGGCATCCATGAGAATGTTTTCAGGTTTAAGATCCCGATGCACAATTCCGCACTTGTGGAGGTGTGAAACAGCAGATACTATCTCAGCAGTATAAATCCTTGCCTGATCCTCACTACCCAAGACATATCCAAGAGCTGGAATCAAAAAAAAAAAGAAAACAAAAATCATGATAAATTGTTCAAGGATTAAAATAAAAGATACCTGAAAATTCCTTGCCGGTATAAATGAAAGAAGAGATGTCCTCCATTTATAAAATCCAGGATCAAATACAGCTTAGACTTCGTCTGTAGAATTGTAGGAAAAGGAGCAATGAGAACGTAATGAAGTTCAAGCAATGCACTGAAGTAACCAACACAGAATGAGAAGGGGAAGTCTAGTGTTAAACATTTATCAATAGAAATGGCATCAATGCTTATTGGATGAATGTGGTGAAAAATTAAATTGAATGCAACTTAAAAGATGCAGTTCAAGTGTCTACGGACCAGTTGATCTGCAAAGATGCAGCAAAATAACTTGTTGATTGCTTTAGAAGATAAACCCCATATATCTCAAAGGGGGGAAGGAAAAGTGTCAACACCCCTAAACAATGTTTAATTAACTAGTTCAATCTTTACACTTGATTGAAAAGAGGAATTAATCACCCAATAACACATGTAGTATTAGAAATAACCAAAGGCAATACTCCTTTTCTGATTCACTCAGAGAGGATATTTATAATTAACACTTCCTCAGTATTATTCCATAAACTCTCACATACATTTGGCATATAATTTACTAAGAGTAAACTTATATGAGCCTGTTAAATAATTGAATTGAACATTGATATGATGGGTTGTGCTTTACTTACTACGATCAAAAATTTGCTTCTTCAAAAATAGAAGTCTTGAACATTGAATTGACACAAGATTCCTTTACTCCGGCTTGAGTAGCAATATGAAAGTAGTCATGAATGAGATGAGGAAACTTAAAATGATAATGATAGTATGGATGAGTTTGAGAGTATATAGCTAAGGCTATTGTTGGATTTACAATTCAGGACTCAAATCCACACTCTTCTAAATCATTTTGCATTTGAATTTAAACATAAATAAATAAATAAAAATAGTATTTTACAATGTATAATTGGTGGATTTCAAAATACAACTCATTAGGCTTTATTTATCCTTCCTTCCTACATCTCCAATTTAGTTTGGTCCCTCAACACCCAACAGATGATGGTCTCCTGTCTACAATAAGCAACACAAGATAATGGTTCCTCTTCTCTCCAATCCACAATCTTCTCTACTACACACACTATACTCCCTCCCCTCTCTCTCTCTCTCTCTCTCTCTCTCTCCACTGTTTGATTTCTTTCAAACCCTCCCCTTAACTCAAATCCTCATTTATGTATATATACATATCAATAGTCATCCATAGGTTTATCCGTTCATCTTTTTGTGACAGAATAAAATAACAAGAAAGTTTCTTATAACAATTAGTATCTATTGCCATCATTATTGACCATTGCTATCATCTTAGTTTAATTCTTTGAGGACAAAACACATACGTTTCCCTATTTGAACTGTATCCAACCCAACTTCAACTATAAAAGTGCATATTTGGCGTCCATGGTTACAGCTCATATTGCATGATTCAACTGTTCCATTACAATGACATCAAAACTCCCACACTAATGCCCCAACTCAAATCATAATATTTGTCACATATTTATTTTTTTTATGGGTAACTAAACAAAAAAATTGATTTTTTTTTTTTTTGGACAAAGTACCATTCATTTCCTTAACCCAATCAAACAAAAGAAAAGAATTGAGCATCTTCACTTCATTTCTTATCACATCTGTTTTTTAACAAACCCAAATCCAAACATAGCCTTTAAAAAAAATCAAGAAACAAGAAAATTGAAGTTAATCTACAAGGTTAACAATACCTGAAAAGAATATCTAAGCTGGACAATAAAGGGATGCACAACTTTAGTAAGTATATCCCTTTCAGCCTTCATGTAATCCACATGATTGTTCTTGATAATAGTCTCCTTCCTCATCACCTTCATAGCCAATATCCCATCATCCCCACTACTACCAACACCATTTTCATCCACATCATGAATCTTCTTCCTCACCTGAAACACCTTCCCAAAAGCACCCTTACCCACAACCCTCAAAATCTCAAAATCCCCAGGCCCAATCTTACGCACCTCCTCTTTCCCCTTTTCCACCAGCACCACATGCGGGGAATGGGCATCTTCAATTGGAGTATTTCCACCTCCAATAATCTCGTCTTCTTCGGAGCTATCGGAATCGAGAACAGGGTCGAAAGACTTGAAAGGGAGAGAATTGGAGCGTGTGAATCGGGGGGAAGGGCCGACGAAGGAGTGGGAGCGGTGGTGGATGATCTGGGGGTCGTCTTCGGAGGAGGGGAGTAAGGAAGACGAAGATGAAGAAGAGGGTTGAGGGCCAAATACATCGGAGAAATCGAAGTCTTGGGATGGGGAAGAAGATGAGGATTCTGGGATTGTGAGCTTGCTCAGCTTGCTCGCAAGCTTTGCGTGGAGTGTCTTCTTCTTTTGAGCTGTATATACCATCATTATGATGAAAACCCAGCCGAGAAACGAATTCAAGGCAGGCAGAGAGGATGGGGATTACATTTTTTAAGAAACAGACAGGTTTTTGAGATCTGAACCAGAGAGAGAGAGAGAAAGAATCAAGGTCGAAAAGCAGGGGAGAGAGAGAGAGACAGAGAGAGAGAGAATCAGGAAGAGAGGTGTGAAGATTTAGAGGAGAGAGAGAGAGAGAGGCTTTTTGTTTTGGAATAGCAAATAATTGACGCATTACTGCGCAATGATGCAATAATATAAGGGTCAGGCTAGGTTTTATGAAAATTTTTATGAAAATTATCATAAAAATTTATTTGTATTATTAGATCATGAGATCATATCTGATCTAACGGTACAGACAATTTTCATGGTAATTTCCCTTAAAAAATTTTCTTAAACCTAGCATTTCCCATAATATAAGCTCACACAAAGGCTGCGTTTGAATACAACGAAAAGAAAAAGATGGATGGCGAAATTGAAAGAGGTGAGTGTTAAAAAAAATTTAAAAAATTATTAAATTTTTTATCAAATATTTTACATAAATGTGAGATTTATGTGAGATTTATGTGTGAATTTTATATTTATGTGAGGTATTTGATAGAAAATTTAGTAAAATTTTTAAAATTTTCAACATTTTTCTTGAAAGAAATGAAATACAAAAATTATTTTGAGGAATAAGTTAAAAATTAATTTTTTGATTTTTTTTTTTTAAATGAATAAAAATATAAAGAAGTGATGTGACTTAAAAAAATTAAAAAAAAATAGCTTTTAGCCATATTCTCAAAGAAAAATGATTTGGTGCCTGAAAATATGTCCCCCGAATGCCTCGAATTGGTGAAACGACGTCGTTTCACCAATTCAATTTTTTTTTTTTTTTTCCTTCTTCCTCCGGTCTGAAACGGGTGAGGGTGAGAGAGAGGGAGAGAAAGAGAGAGGGGGAGAGGGAGAGAAAGAGAGAGAGGGGAAGCAGTCGCGTCGCCTCCTCAGCCGATCGCGTCGCCTCCGCCGATCGCGCCTCCGCTTCCGTCGCCGATCGCCCGCCCCCCGCCTCCCCTCCGCCCCCGCCCCCGACTCCGCCTCCAGCCCCAATTTTTAGGGCCCCCTCCAGTCCTTCCTCACCCTCCCCTCCCCTTCCCCCTCCCCCTCCCCCTCCTCCTCTTCCTCCTCCTCTTCCTCGACCGTCTTCTTCTTCCTTCTTCGTTTTTGTGTTTAGGGGCATTCGGGGAGCCCAGATTCGGGCTCCCAATCAGTTCTCATTCTCAAAACATGCCAAAGGGTTTGTTTGGCATTGGCTTTTTGGTTAAAAGAATCCAAGTAAATTACAAATATACCTCCTAAGGTTTAATTACAATACGAATCGTCTCTTATGGTTTTGAAAATTACATTCCATTCCTTAAGATCTCTAATTCCATAACAAATTACCCCTTTTATTAATAAATCATTAAGTTAATTAACAGTTTTTAATGATATTATAAATATGTTTCAATTAATAATTTAGGTAATTTTATTATTATATAGGAGAGTAATTATGAATTTTATTTTTTCAGTTAATTCTGTTAAATAAAAAATTCTAATAAAAGGGATATTTGTAATTTTTCAAACCACAGGGACTAATCTGTATTTTAAGTAAATCTTGGGAGTGTATTTGTAATTTATCTAAAAATCCAAAAGATAAAATAGTTTAAATAAATCAATAAGACAAAATGTCATATCCAAACCATAATCATTTTATTTTTTCTCTTACAAGGCCTCGTTTGACAACCTTCTGTTTTAGCCAAAAAGTCAAAAAGTCACTATAAGTTATCACATCACTCTATCTACTTTTCCGCACATCTTTTTGTAAAAAGTCAAAAAATTATTAAAATAGCGTATTCCCAAACGAGGCCTAAAAGTAAAAAAAAAATCAAACTAAACAAACTTTTTTCCATTTAAAATAGTCAAAAAGTCAAAAGGTTAATTAAAAAAGTCAATTACCAAATGGTAACAAAGTAAAATATTATTTAGAATGAAGAGTAATACTAGAGATTCACACATTTAAATTTATAAATTCATCTATAATAATGTGACATAGACGTTGAGTTCGTTATCATTAAGTGTATAACAAATTAAAAATTAACATATATCATGTCACATTTAAAGGTAAAATTGTAAATAAGTTTTGAAAGTGTCAAATATATTCCTTCGAAAAATTAGGGAGATATTTCTATGTAACATTTGCTTAATTTTATTTTTGTCCATTATTATTTTTTTTTTTTTTCCAACACACATACTTAATGAACATCTTTTAAATAAATATATTTAAAAAAAAAAAAAAACTCAGTATACATCTCTTTGTTTCAATAATATTATCATCTTTAATTTCAAAACTTTAATTTTTCTTCCATCCATCTACTCCTCTTTTGCCACATTGCCTTCACTTTTAACCCTCCATTGCCACCACCACTTCCACTCCCAACTTATCCCCTTCCATCTTAGACCTCTTCAGTCAATCTCAAAAGTGGATAATTTGCAACAAGAGGTTTGTGAGAGTGTATGATTCATGGTAGAAGGTAGTTGCAAAAAAAAAAAAAATGACATGAGGCAATGGTGACAAAAAGAGGTGGCACTAGCCATGGATGATTAAAGGTTAGGGTGGAAGAAAATAAAGATATTGTAATATTTTTATTTTGGGATAAAATTATATTAAGAAAAAATTTTATTTAGTGTGTATATTGAGAATAATTAGTATGTAGAAATAGAATTACCCATAACAACTATCACCATTGCCAAACTAAACGAACCAAACTATTCCTACAAATATTTTTAAAGCAAAAAAAATCTTTGAACTCTCCATTGTATCTCTCTCTCTCTCTCTCTCTCTCTCCGATGTTGGCTCTACCATGTTTATCGGTGTCATCTGTAGTGATCATGATTTCTTCGTAAATCTTTATTTATTTATTATTACCTGATTTTATTTTTGGCTATATTAATTGCGTAGTTATATAAGAATTTAATGTGATATTTAATTAATTTAATGTGTTAGTTAATTATATATAATTAATCTGAATATTTATATTTATATATATATATATATTAAAAAAAATTATTAATATAAATTTTATATAAGATATTTATATTTATATATGTGATTTATTTATATAATATAATATAATTAGAAATCAGGTTAGGTTTAGACGTTAAAAGAAAGCAGTAAGCCAGTACTAGGTTTAGACGTTAAAAGAAAGCAGTAAGCCCATGAGAGAGAGAGAGAGAGAGAGAGAGAGAGAGAGAAAAGGGGGTGCTGTGGTTCAACTGAGAGAGCGGAACGGCGGGAGGAAGAAAAAAAGAGACGAGTGAAATGAGAAGAAAAAAAAAATTAGGATTTTGTTTTGGTGGCTCCATTAGTTCTTAAAATAATTTTTTGATCTTCATAAAAAAAAAATATATTTTCCTTGATTTATATTTAATTCGTTATTTTTATTTATTTATTTTTATTTATTTGATGTTGAATTGATTTTATGTTTGCATGTAGATGATTGATCGATTTTAATTATTTTGATTAGTTGTGTATATAAGGTTTAGGATTTTTAGATGATTGATTGATTTTAATTATTTTGTTTAGTTGTGTATGTAAGGTTTAGGGTTTTTAGTTGATTGATTGATTTTAATAATTTTGATTAGTTACGTATGTTAAGTTAAGAGTTTTTATATGGATTTATTTTATGGTTGTAATCACACTCATAGTTATATAAAATTAAAATAAATTAGGAACCCATAGATAAATTCCTTACACTCCACCATGACTTCATGGATTGTTGTTTTATTTTAGTGTTGATGAGAAAGTGTGTATAAAAAAAAAAAAAGTGAGGATTATGAGATTTATTTGAATGCCTTAAACTTGACATTGTTATGTTTGTTCTCATGAGTGAGATGTTTTGTATACGTATATTGTTGCCTTGTTCTCATGAGTAGATGATTGCTTTGATTTACGCGCGTACGTATATGCTAAACATCTGGGGAGTGTGGGTCAAACTCAAGACGATATCCCCATGCAAGTTTGGTTTCGGAGCGGTGCTAGGTATACGGGAGGCACACGGGATATACGTGTAGGCCGGAAGGGGAGGCCGAAGTGGTGGAGTTAAGGTATAAAGAATTTAATTATGAGTTTATTGTTATAGTGTGAATTGTATTGATTTGTACATCTTGAAAAAATAGTAAACGACCTCGATAAATTATGAAATTTGAGCAGAGGTATGTATACGTGATTCTAGACAACTTTTGTGTTTTAACTTTTTATTAAAAAGATCGATTAGAACTTATAATCGGATGATCTTGGTTATAGTAGCTTTGATTTATTTTAGCAATGCATATTTTAAAGGCTGTTTTAACCCACGAAACGAGCTCATTTTTATTGGTTTCATGTAAACTGAAGTAAAATATTATTTTGAATACTTTTCGTATTTTGAACTTTTTCGAAAAAATTCATCTTACAGCAATTTCTTTTCGTTTTCAATTCTAGATTTTTCGATCGAATTTCGTTTAAGATTTTCTATTAAGCTTTTCTCTCAACCTGTTCAGTTTCTACTAAATTCGTTCATGGAGCCTTTTAGGAAATTTGATTCTATACAACTTTTGTTCTTTGAGTTTTGATCAATTCGAATTATTTAAGCATGAAATAGTGCATTTTTTATACTTCTTCAGCAAGTTACTTATGATTAAATTATACTAATTTTATTTTTTTAGGGCTAACATACCATATTTTTATTTTTATTTTGTTTATTTTATACTCAATTTATATTTCGTTGTGTACGGGCAAGAAACTAAATGTCACCGTATCTCGGGAAACTACCCATTCGTCTCGGTGTGGATAGAACTACTTGTCTTATCTCATAACAAGAATTAAATGTATTTTTGTTTGTGTCTGGTGGACACATGGTGTTAAATCTTGTACTCATACTAGTATACCTGTATACTGACCCGTTTTGTCTCTTGGCAACTCGGGTACGTTCTGTTTGAACGTAGCCGAGCTTCCTTTGCAAGATTAGTTGGGGCTACGGTGGTGACGTGGAATAATTATAGTTGTTGGACATGTTTCTTGGATTTCTTTTGTTTTCTTGAGCTTAGGGTTGATATTAGTTTATATATTTATTATTTTTTTTATGACTTTAGTATTGGGATAATTTGGCATGGTTTGTAACCGTACATTATTTAAGTTATTTTAACTATGTATTGTTACTTTAATGTTAGAGGTATTGGTTAGTTATGAAATTATGGTGGATGGTTTGGTTGGTGTTTAATTTTTTTTGTTTCATCCATAGGATTTGGATGATGGAATATTAATTGGGATTTAGTCCTAATTTAATATTTAATTGTCTAAATTTTGGGGCGTGACAATTTGGTATCAAAGCTCTAGGTTACCCTAGATTTGTGAGAGTTTAGGTGATCCTCGGATTGTGGAAACATGGGTTAGCTGGTTTAGTTTGGTGGTTGAGTTTATTCTAAATAGTTATGAACGAATTCTTTTTGTGTGTTTAACTTGAAGGTGATGACTGGAAGGTATAATTTGAGAAGTGCTGAGTCCAATGGCACAGGAGAAGAAACAACTGCTAACGTGGCGGTAGCGGCAACGGCAATGGCAGGGACGACTGCTACCGGGGCAATCAATACGGTGCAGATTAATGTGGGGGAGATGATGGCTCAATTACTTCAAGTTGTGCAGAACAATTATCAAGGTGAGCAGGGAGATCCATTTGCGAAGAGAAACAAAGATTTTGGTTCTTTGAAAGGTCAAAAATTCTCTGGAGATTGAGGACCCATTACAGCTGATGCTTGGGTTCAGAAATATGAGATGGTGTTTGGTCCTATGCAGCTCACTGAGGTTCAAAAATAGGAGTTAGCTACACATCAGCTTGAGGGAGCAGCCCTGTTTTGGTGGAACTCGTGGAAGGAAGGTCTAGATTTGACGACTTTGACTTGGACAGATTTCAAGACTCGTTTTGACCGGAAGTTTGTTCCTGCTGCTATTTAGTCTCAATTAAGTGATGAATTTTCGAAGTTGACTCAAGAGGGTAGAACAGTGATTGAGTA
This sequence comes from Camellia japonica, assembly GCA_030407325.1. Taxonomy (NCBI): domain Eukaryota; kingdom Viridiplantae; phylum Streptophyta; class Magnoliopsida; order Ericales; family Theaceae; genus Camellia; species Camellia japonica. The sequence goes on along the minus strand of JAPPVO010000010.1, from coordinate 42,415,105 downwards.
TGTCACCAAGTTTAATGAGTTGTCTCGTTATGCCCCTTACTTGGTCGACACGCAGGGGAAGAAAAATAAGAAGTTTGTTAAGGGATTGAATCATTACCTGTCTAAGTCCCTTATTCCCTTTGATGTTGAATCGTTTGACAGAGTTCTTGACTTGGCACTGAAGTATGAGGAAAAAAAGAAGCAGTTTAAAAACGGAAAAGGCCAAGGTCGGAAAGACTTCTAGAGGGAGTCACTTCTAGCAGCGGGATGGAAACAGATACCGACCCTATGATCAATGGCATAGGGGTTAGCAGTTTCAGAGGCCACAGCAACAGGGTAGTTAGGGAAATTTCAGACCTCAGGGTAATTTCCGACCTCAGGGCAATTTCCAACCCCAGGGGCACTATTATCAAAGACAAGGTGGTCTGTGCCGACAAGGTTATCAAGGACAACAGCAGCAAGTGCTACAGTTGGGTTATCGTCCTCCCGTACCTCAGTTAGAGGGGCCTCCACCTATCAAACTAGTAGCACCTCAACCGATCAATAGGAAGTGTTTTGGGTGTCAGCAGTTGAGACATGTAATCAAGGATTGCCCTTAGAGACAGCAGGCGCGACAGGGTCAGACAGCTCCAGCCAGGGCCTTTGAAGTGATGCCAGGAGCTGACAAAGTGCAAGGTACTTTTAATCTCTATCAAGAACCCATTAGAGTACTTTTTTATACTGGTGCCTCTCATTCTTTTATATTTAGACAGTTTGTAGAAAGAGAACATATTGTAACTACCTTCTTGTCTAGACCTATTCATGTTGAGACCCCTTTAGGAGGGGCAGTTACTCTTTATGAGATGTGTAAAGATTTTGAGATTGACTTTGCGGGTAGAGTCATGTATGAAGACCTAATTGTTTTAGGATTTGAGGGGTTTACAATTATTTTGGGTATGGATTGGCTGCGAAAATACTTTGTGATTCTAAATTGTGTTGGAAAGACTATAAATATAAATATTCCCGGTATGCCACGGCTTACCCACACTTCTAGCGATGGAGAAGAGTCGGTGATGACGAGTTTTCTATGCTCGGTAGAAATCCCTAAGCAAGATATTAGTGAGGTAGATGTGGTGCATGAGTTTGATGATGTATTCCAGGAGATACCTAGACCTCCTCCTCGACGGGTAGTAGAATTTCGCATTGACTTAATGCCAGGAACTGCACCAATTTTTAAGGCGGCATACAGAATGGCGCCTAAAGAGCTTGTGGAGATAAAGAAGTAGCTGGAAGAGATGCTTCAGAAAGGGTTTATTCGTTCAAGTAACTTCTCGTGGGGAGCACTGGCGATCTTTGTCTCTAAGAAAGATGCCACTCTCCATATGTGCATAAATTACAGAGAGTTAAACAAGGTGACTATCAAGAACAAGTATCCGCTACTTAGAATTGATGACCTGTTTGATTAGTTGAAGGGGGCAGCCATGTTCTCTCAGTTTGATCTCAGAACGGGTTACCATCAGATGGGTGTGTCAGAAGAAAATATACCGCTTACTGCTTTTCGGACCCGGTATAGGTTGTACGAATTTCCTGTAATACCGTTTGGTTTGACAAATGCTCTTGCTTATTTCATGGACTTGATGAACAAAAATTTTCAACCGTATCTAGATAAGTTTGTGATTATCTTCATAGATGATATCCTAGTGTATTCTAAGAATGAGGAAGAGCACAGAGAACATTTAAAAGTCGTGTTGCAGACTTTGAGGGAGCAGCAGTTATATGCTAAGTTTAGTAAGTGTCCCTTTTGGGAGAAAGAAGTTCGATTTTTGGGACATGTTGTATCCAATCAAGGGATAGCGGTAGATCCTAAAAAAGTTGTTGCGGTCAAAGAATGGAAGCAGCCCACGAACCCTACAGAGGAGAAAAGTTTTTAGGACTTGTCGGTTATTACAGGAGATTTATAGAGAAGTTTTCCACTATTGCAGCACCCATGACCAAGTTAACCCGCAAAAATATAAAGTTCTTATGGACAAATGATTGTGAGAAAGCTTTCTAGGAGTTCAAGTAGCGGTTAACTACAGCTCTGGTGTTAACTATACCGATACAAGGGGAAAAGTTAGTAGTGTTTACTGATGCGAGTGGAACTAGGTTAGGATGTGTGTTGATGCAGCATTAGAAGGTTGTATCTTATGCTTCTCGACAGTTAAAACCTCATGAGAGACGATACCCTACTCATGACTTAGAGTTGGCAGCAGTTGTTTTCGCGTTGAAAGTGTGGTGACACTACTTGTTTGGGGAGCACTTTGAGTTGTACATAGATCACAAGAGCCTCAAATATCTTTTTTCTCAAAAAGAGTTGAACATGAAACAACATAGGTGGGTTGAATTCGTTAGTAATTATGATTTCGAGATCCTTTACCACCAGGGGAAAGGAAATGTGGTCACAGATGCACTTAGTCGACAACATGGGATTATAGCTTCTTTGATGATTCAGGAATGGAAGTCCTTGGAGTTAATTTCGATGCATGATGTTCAATCAATAGAGAGTTCTGAGAGGGCATACATTGGCAGTTTGACTGTGCAGCCGACGTTACTAGGTAAAGTTTGTTAGATGCAGAATTTAGATGGGTTTCTCGTTAGCAAGCTCAATGACCTTGTAGTAGATTTGATCGATGATTGTCCTACTGATTGGTTTGTGGACTCAGATGGGAGATTGCGATTCAAGGGCAAGTTGTGTGTACCTAACATTGTTGAATTGAGAAAAGAGATTATGGATGATGCCCATAGGTCTCGATATACCATTCACCCTGGTGGGACTACGATGTATCATGACCCGAAGAGGACGTTTTGGTGGAAAGGTATAAAGAAAGACGTATGAGAGTATGTTTCTCGATGTTATGTGTGCCAATAGGTTAAGGCAGAACACCAACGACCGTTTGAACTTTTGCAGCCTTTCGAGATCCCTACTTGGAAATGGGAGTATATCTCTATGGATTTCATGGATGGATTGTCACCGTCTAAGCGAGGCAATGAATCTATTTGGGTGATAGTGGATCGACACACCAAGTCTGCTCATTTTATTCCAATCAGTGTTCACCGAACTGCGGATAAACTGGCTAGGTTGTATATTCGGGAGATGGTGCGACTTCATAGCGCACCAGTTTCTATAGTTTTGGACCGTGATCCGTTGTTTGTAGTAGAGTTTTGAGAGAGTTTTCAGTATGCTTTAGGTGCTAGGTTAGACCTGAGCACGGCTCATCATCCTCAGATGGATGGGCAAACTAAGCAGGTAAATCAGATCTTAGAGGATATGTTTAGAGCTTGTGTCCTCGATCTTGGTGGTAATTGGGAAGAACACTTGCCATTGGTGGAGTTTGCTTATAATAATAGCTATCACTCCAGTATCGGGATGACACCTTTTGAGGCTTTGTATGGGAGGCCATGTCGATCACCTACTTGTTGGATGGAGGTATGAGATGCGCCATTGTTAGGGCCAGAGTTGGTGAGAGAGACCACGGAGAAGGTGAACATTATTCCGGAACGTATTAAGACTGCACAGAGTCGTCAAAAAAGTTACGCTGATAGAAAACGTAAGAGAGTTGAGTTGAATGTTGGAGATTTTGTGTTTTTGAAGGTCTCGCCGATGAAGGGTATCATGCGGTTCGGAAAGAAGGGAAAGTTGGCACCTAGATTTGTGGGACCATACGAGATCACTAAGAGGATTGGTAATGTGGCTTACAAATTAGCTCTACCACCTACTTTAGTTATGATTCACAATGTGTTCAATGTATCTTTATTGCGGAAGTGTGTGCAAGACCCTTCCTAAGTAGCATCACTAGAAGTGTTGGAGATTAGTGATGATCTAATATATATAGTGCGACTGGTTACTATTCTAGATCGGGATGTAAAGCAGTTGCGACGCAAGAAAGTGAACTTGGTTCAAGTGCAATGGAGCAAGGATGAGAATGATATCACTTAGGAATTAGAAGAGAAAGTTTGGCGTATGCACCCGGAACTTCTTGTTTAGTATTCTCTCCTATCGAATCTTAGGACGAGGTTCTTTTGAGGTGTGTATATTGTAGCGACCCTGATTTCTTTGTAAGTCTTTATTTATTTATTATTACTTGATTTTATTTTTGGCTTTATTAATTGCGTAGTTATATAAGAATTTAATGTAGTATTTAATTAATTTAATATGTTAGTTAATTATATATAATTAATCTGAATATTTATATTTATATATTTATATATATATATTTAAAAAAGAAATTATTGATATAAATTTTATATAAGATATTTATATTTATATTTATATGTGATTTATTTGTATAATATAATATAATAGAAAATTAGGTTATTATATATATAATATAATATAAGTAGTCAACTAGGTTTAGAAGTTAATAGAAAAAAAAAAAGAAAAAAGAGGAGAGCAGCAGTAAGCCCGTGAGTGAGAGTGAGAGAGAGAGAGAGAGAGAAGAGAGCGTTGTGGTTCAACCGAGAGAGAGGAACGGCGGGAGGAAGAAAAAAAGAGAGGAGTGAAAGGAGAAGAAAAAAAAGATTAGAATTTTGTTTTGGTAGCTCTATTAATTTTTAAAATAATTTTTTGATCTTCAAAAAAATATTATGAGTGCAAAACTCACTTCCCTTGATTTATATTTAATTCATTGTTTTTATTTATTTATTTTTATTTATTTGATGTTGAATTGATTTCATATTTGCATGTAGATGATTGATCAATTTTAATTATTTTGATTAGTTATGTATGTAAGGTTTAGGGTTTTTAGATGATTGATTGATTTTAATTATTTTGTTTAGTTGTGTATGTAAGGTTTAGAGTTTTTAGTTGATTGATTGATTTTAATAATTTTGATTAGTTGTGTATGCCAGTTTTAGAATTTTTATATGGATTTATTTTATGGTTATAATCATACTCATGGTTATATAAAATTAAAATAAATTAGGAATCCATAGATAAATTCCTTACACTCCACCATGACTCCAGTTTTATTTGAGTGTTGGTGAGAAAGAGTGTATAAAATAAAATAAAAAAAAGTGAGGATTATGAGATTTATTTGAATGCCTTAAGCTTGGCATTGTTATGTTTGTTCTCATGAGTGAGATGTTTTGTATATGTATATTGTTGTCCCGTTCTCATGAGTAGATGAGTGCTTTGATTTACGCACGTACGTATATGCTAACCATCCGGGGAGTGTAGGTCTAACTTGAGATGATATTCCCGTGCAAATTTGACTTCGGAGCGGTGTTAGGTATACGGGAGGCACATATGATATATGTGTAGGCCGGAAGGAGAGGCCGAAGTGGTGGAGTTAAGGTACAAAGAATTTAATTATGAGTTTATTGTTATAGTGTGAATTATATTGATTTGTATATCTTGAAAAAATAGTAAACGATTTTGATAAATTATGAAATTTGAGTAGAGGCATGTATACGTGATTCTAAACAATTTTTGTGTTTTAACTTTTTATTAAAAAGATCAATTAGAACTTATAATCGGATGATCTTGGTTATAGTAGTTTGATTTATTTTAGCAATGCATATTTTAGAGACTGTTTTAACTCATGAAACGAGCTCATTTTTATTGATTTCACGTAAACTGAAGTAAAATATTATTTTGAACACTTTTCGTATTTTGAACTTTTCCGAAAAAATTCATCTTACAGCAATTTTTTTTCATTTTCAGTTCTAGATTTTTCGATCGAATTTCATTTAGGATTTTCTATTAAGTTTTTCTCTCAACTTGTTCAGTTTCTACTAAATTCGTTCGCGATGACTTTTAGGAAATTTGATTCTGTACTACTATTGTTCTTTGAATTTTGGTCAATTCGAATTATTTAAGCATGGAATAGTGTATTTTTTATACTTCTTCAGCAAGTTACTTATGATTAAATTATACTAACTTTATTTTTTTAGCAGAATGGTGGGTCTTACTAACTTTTTATACAGGGCTAACATACCATATTTTTATTTTTATTTTGTTTATTTTATACTCAATTTATATTTCGTTGTGTACGGGCAAGAAACTAAATGCCACCGTATCTCGAGAAACTACCAATTCGTCTCGGTGCGGATGGAACTACTTGTCTTGTCCCGTAACAAGAATTAAATGTATTTTTGTTTGTGTCTGGTGGACACGTGGTGTTAAATCTTATACTTATACCAGTATACCTCTATACTGACCCGTTTTGTCTCTTGGCAACTCGGGTACGTTCTGTTTGAGCGTAGCTAAGCTTCCTTTGTAGGATTAGTTGGGGTTACGGTGGTGACGTGGAATAACTATAGTTGTTGGACATGTCTCTTGGATTTCTTTTGTTTTCTTGAGCTTAGGATTGATATTAATTTATGTATTTATTATTTTTTTTTATGATTTTAGTATTGGGATAATTTGGCATGGTTTGTAACCGTACATTATTTAAGTTATTTTGACTATGTATTGTTACTTTAATGTTGAAGGTATTGGTTAGTTATGAAATTATGGTGGATGGTTTGATTGGCGTTTAGTTTTTTTGTTTCACCCTTAGAATTTGTATGATGGAATATTAATTGGAGGTTTAATCCTAATTTAATATTTAATTGTCCAAATTTTGGGGCGTGACATCATCTCAACAATATCTACCACAATCGCCAAAGAGTCATCGGAAATAGCCGGTGAGATCTAGACACATTTCACAAATTCTTTCTTCCTCTCTCTCTCTCTCTCTCTCTCTCTCTAATGCATCTCACCATCTATATTCTCTTTCTTACTCATAATGACATCTATCACCATTGCAGCCACCGCTTTATGTTCTTTTCACTAGAAATTGCCATTGTCGCCATTGTCAATCTCTTAATTTACACTAGCTTCTGGTACTGAACGTGGTTTTTTCACTCGAAACGATTGTTATCATCACCAGTTTATCAAGTACCAGTTATGTCGTTCTTTACGCATCTCACTAGTCTAGATCTAGACGTTGCTCACATTCATTGTCATTTTTCACTCTTTGTTTATTTTATTTATCTATTTGTTGATTTGTAAATTGTTAGTTAACAAAGATCTCATTGTTGTTATTTATTTTGTATGTTTTCTCTTACTAGACTCTCTGGTACTCAATGAAATTTCCTTGAGTAAAAATCAATGAAATTTTTGTAGTTAGATAGATTTTACTAATTTTAAGTAAAAGATAGTGAAATATCTCTTTGATCAAAGTCAGTGAAATTTTACTACATTTTTGCAATGTCAGAGGTTTTGGTCAATGAATTTTCGCTGACTTTGTTTTTGTTGGCGGACCTTGATTTGATTGTATTTGGTTAGTGAAATTTCACTAAATTGGTGAAATTCCATTTGGCTTTAGTCAGCAAAATTTCACTAAACACTCACTCACTTTTCTAAGATAGTGAAAATTCAATTAATTTTTAATTTTACAATTTTTAACCACTTAGTGAAAATTTCCTTAACTTAATCTAAAAGTGAAATTTCATTAAAGTCAAATAAATTTCAGTGTTCTAACATGAATTTCAATTTTATAATTTTTAGCAATTAATTGATTTTTTAAAACAATAAAATTTCATTAACTTAGCATAGTGAAATTTCACTTTGTCGAATAGTCGTCAGAAACAGTTGCTAGGGAATTTCAGTATACTAAGTCAATATAATTTCACTTCGATGGACAGAAGCTGAAAATTTTCATCCAAAAATGGTCATTGGCAACTGGAAATGGTCACTAAAAGTTGTCACCAATCTGAAGGTATCAGTGGCAATTGGAGGTGGTTGAATAATGAAACTAAATTAAGAGTAGTTTTGTCTAGAAAAAAAAGTTAGTGTCATTGAACTAGAAAACATATTTAGTTGTCCTAAAACAAGTACCAAATATTTGATAAGGAGCAGAATATGAAAGTCCCATATATTTCTTGCAAGTATTTAATTTGGATAAAAATTTTGTTAGAAAAAGATAGAGAACTTTTAAAATTTTAGTTATAGATAACTCCTTATACACATTAATTATTTTTAGTTTTTTTTTTTTTTTTCTTAGTTTTCTTGTGTTTTTTTGAAAAAAAAAATTACAAAATTAGTTACAATGTTAATATAGGTTGTATACGAATAATTATTTTATTTTATTTTTACTTTTTACCACTTTATAATTGGTCATTTATGCTCCAACTTTTTATATTTGGTTTAAACTCATCATTTTGTAGACAAATTATTTAGTAGTCTTATAGCATTGCACCACACCATTTATATTTAAAAAAATAATTAAAAAAAAGAGACACAAAAGTAATGGATTTTACTTTTTATCTAATAAGATTTAAGATGAAGTGTCACCTCTATTTGTTCCTAAAGCAAAATATAAATTTCCGACTTGTAATATTATGTCATCATCGACACTATATCGTGTCATCATCCAATCATAAATTATATGTAAGCATAATGTATTCACAATGCAAAAGTGTTAATTAGTAGGTCCAATTGGATTTAGTAGTAGATTTAATGATTTCTGAAGTGTTTTATTATTAGAAAATGAAATCAGGTGTCAATAATAACATAATATTATCTTTTTATTGAAGTTTTACTCAAAATTTTGCATGATTAATACTTTACAAAATTTTCAAATTTTCTTTACAAATGATTTTTAGGACAAATTTCACTTTTTACGTGAATAAATCTCTACAAATTAAAAATAGAACAATATTTGGTAGCTCGAAAACCATTGGCCCGAATTGGCTTAAATACCCAAAATGATGTGGTCTTGGGTATTCCTCTTTTTTTTCTTTTTTTTTTTTCCTTTCTTTTCTTTCCCTTCCCTCTCTGAAACAGAGAAGATGCGAGAAAGAGAGAGGAGGAGAAAAGATGGAGAGAATGGATAGGAAGAGAAGAAGGAGACGGTGATAGCGGTGATGGCGGCGCTAGTTGGCCGGTTGGTGGCTCTTTCTCTCTCTGTCAGGTGGGTGGCCCCCTCTCTCTTTCATATATATATATATATATATATGTTAGAAAAATAGTACCAAACTATATGAAATATATAATTTAAAAATATGCAAACAGTTTTTGGGCAAAACCAAAACTGAAATAAATTGACAAAATAACGGAACAAAACTTACAATACATAAATAGATAAAATCTGATCTAGTCGAGTGTGTGACATTCTTTCCTTAAGACAGATTCGACCTTCCACCGGTGTTCAGGATTCAATGGACGCCTATCTCCCAGGATATAACAATCAATGTCTTGCACTAACAACACTACTATTGCAAGCCTAGCGAACTTCGTTGTGCATATACTCTTTTTATAGGAAAATTAGATTCAGGAAAAAACGAAGAATGAATACAAAGTGAAGAAGAAATGACAATTGCCTATCCAAATTGAAGTGAGGGAGATAGAATTTATAGATTCCTCCATGACTCTTTAGAAAGGTTGTGACCCTTCAAAAGGACACACCCTTCCATGTCAAAAGAGATTACCATTGGAGTAAATTTCATTCAAATTTTCCAAAAATATATAGATGTGTGTGTGTGTGTATACACACAGATCTGGTGTTGATGATGATGTGTGTGTATAGATCTGGTGGCTCTTTTTTTCATATATATATATATATGTGTGTGTGTGTGTGTATAGATCTGTATATACACATAGATCTGGTGTTGATGATGATGTGTTAATGGGATGAGAAGAAGAGAAGATGAAAAAGATGATCTGGTTTTGATGATGATGCTCTCTTAGTTTTTTTTTTTTTTGATGATCTGTGTATACAACTCTTTTTTTTTTTTTTTTTTTTTTTTGTGATTGGTGGTTGTTGATGTTGATGATGTGTTGTTGTTGATGTTGATGTTGATGTTGATGTTGATGCTCTCTCTCTCTCTCTCTCTCTCGGTCCTCAGCTCCATCTTCTCTCTTCTTCTTCTTCTTCTTCTTCTTCCTCTATGTTTCAGAATAGAGAAAAGAAAGAAGAAAAAAAAATTCAAAACGACATCGTTTTGAAGTCGAGCCATTTCGGACCAAACGTTTTTCGAGCTACGTAGCAACTCTGTTAAAAATAACCTCCTAATATTTTAAAATAAGCACCCAAGCCGTATGCTTTGTGAATCAAAGCGAATAACCAATTTTCCATTCATGTTAATGGCATGTTAAAGTCATTAGCCTTTGTAGAGTAAACTTTTTTTTGAAGATCCTTGTACATCTTTAAATTTACAATGGCCAGTTAAGATAATGGAGGATGGTGAGTTAGCTACCGATGGAAGAACAATTGTGCTACATAATGAAAAAAAATTACTTGAAATTTCACTAAAAATATAAAACATGAATAAGATTCATTTTATATATGAGTCAAACACTATATTTACACTTCATGTTTATGTTTAGGGGTGTAAAAATGACCCGAGAACCGTGGGCGGTCAGAAGCCCGCCCAAGGCCAGAGGTGGGCCCGGCTTATTTTGGGCCGATTAGGCCTGGGCCTTCTAGTTGAAGTCCAGCCCCGCCCAAAAACCCGGCCCTCTCTCTGTCAATGGTCAAATTTAAAAAAAAATAAAAAATAAAAGGCAACTTGCAGCGGTTAAAAAATAAAAATAAATAAAAGATTGATCTTGCAAAAATATTTTTTAAAAAAATACACAAAACAAAATAAAACAACACAACAATCATTTCCTTACAATGAATAAATAATAATAATAAAAAAAGAATATATATAATTCTAGACCCCAACCCCCACCCAGCCTATCTCCTACCCTGTCCCCCTTCATGCATCACATCACTCTTTCACTCACATCAAGTTACTATTGCAATGAATAAAAAAAAAAAAATTAAAAATATTCTGCAGCTCACTTGCTGCCTATCCCTGCCGCTCCCTACGGTCTACTCCTGTGCTATGCTTGCATCACTCAACTCACTCTTCATTCACATTCATTGAATGAATAATAATAATAATAATAATAATATTTCGCACCTGAGCACCTCTCTGCAGACTTTAAAATAAATAAATAAATAAATATTCAAACGTTCATATTATCGTTTAATACAATGGTAATAATTTTTTTTATTTTATTTTATAAATTTACTTCAATCTTTCAAACTACTATAAATATCCCCTCTTTTCCAAAATAAATCTCACAAATAATTTGCTTTCTCTCTCTTAAACTCTTAATCTCTTTCAAGTGTCAATTAATTTTGAAGTGTCATCCCTACGTGGCAGTGGCAATTGCAATTGTGTAACAAGAAACTTTTATCAGAAGAAGCTAATTTCTATATTGCATTCAGCAGTCGGTAACATTAATTAGTTTAATTAAATTTATTAGCTATTCATTTTTTTCATTAATTATTTTTTACTCGTTGTATTTACACATTATTTAAATTAATTATTAATTTTTATATATTGTTTTACTTACATTACTATGGATCTTAATATTTCTAATGTTTATGTCGATGTTGACACATATACTACACAACATGAATCTGTTGATTCTCTTTCTAATATCTCCCTTCTAACAGTTGGATCATCATCTAGGGGTACAACTAGTATTGTTTGGGAACATTTTGAAAAAAAATATATAAATAATCCTGATGGTACAATTACATTTAAAGCAAAATGTAAATATTATGCACATTTACTTAATGCTGCATCTGCAGGGGATTGCAGTCATCTAAAAAGGCATGCTAACAAACATTTACAAAGTCAACAACATGATATTAGAAGTCAAATGTAATTAGGGGCTTCATCAACTGATAATTTACAAACATTTTCATATGATCCTATACGTGCACAAAATTATGTAGTTAATTATGTTATGTAAAAAGAACAACTTTTTACTACTAGTGAATGTCCTGATTTTACCGAAATAATTCACGAAAGTTTTGCACCACAATATCAAAGTTTTTCAAGAAATATTACTAGGAACAAAATTTCAAAGAAATTTAAGGATGTTAAAAGTGAATTATTTGGCATCTTTAAAAAAATTGAATGGAAGAGTTTGTTTAATATCTGATCTGTGGTCAAATAATGGTTTCAAATATCAATATATCTGCACATTTATTGATAATGATTGGAAATTAAATAAAAGAATTATTTCATTTAAATTAGTTGAATTTCTATACACTGGTCATTCGCTTGGTGTAGAAATAAGAAATGTATTATATGAGTGGGTTTTACAAAATAAAATATTTACGATTAGTTTAGATAATGCAATATATTACAATCAAATTGTTATTCATTTAAAATCAACTTTACAATTACTTATTGATGATAATTTATTTCATGTTCATTGTTGTGCCCATATTTTAAACTTGATTGTGCAAGAAACTATGCATGTATACGAGACTTTAGTATTTGTAATAAAAAATGCAGTTGTTACCATTATGTCTTCCGCTAATCAAATTTCGGAATATAAAAAAATTTGTCAACGAGAAAATATGCCATTTCAAAAAATTAATTTTAGATATAGACAGTAGGTGGAATTCAATATATAATATACTAAAAAGAGCTTGTAAGCAAAGAAAAACAATAGATTTATTTTTTGCAACAACATCAATAGGAGGAGTGCTGACTCCCACATAACTTAATTGGCGCCAAGTAGCGTTGTATAAAGATTTTTTAAAAGTTTTTTATGCTTCAACAAAATTATTTTCTTATACATATATATATATTCCTATTTCACCATTTGTTTTACATATGCTAGCAAAAATAATTAAAATTTTCGTAAAATATATGGATAATGAATATTATGTAACCATTATTACTTCAATGAAAGTAAAATTTAATAAATATTTTGATCATTTGCCTCATTTTTTAGGTTTAGTCATAATAATTGATCATATATGTAAAGAAATTGGTTTACAAGAATTTTTAAAACGTATTTTTATTGATCAAACACAGTTTGTCCCTATTATGCAAACATGCAATAGATTATTTGATGAATACAAGGCAGCTATATCTGTAAATACACCTACACACACTACACTAGCAGTCTCATCTCGAGGCGAGAGATTTAAGTGCTTTTTCACAAATAAAAAGTAGAAGAATATCTCAACATACAAGCGTAAGTAGTTCTGAACTACATCGTTATTTGGAAAGCCCATCAATGGATGATTCCGATGATTTTGACATTTTGAAATAGTGGAAACAAAATGAAACTATGTGACATGCTATTTCACAAATGACCCGTGATATACTAACTGTTCCTATTTCTACAGTTACTTCGGAAGCAACTTTTAATTGTAGGTGGACGGGTGTTGAACGGTTACTGGAGCAGGCTTTCACCCCAAATGGTTGAGGCACTAATAATATCTAAAGATCATATGCATGTGCTTACAAGAAGACAAAATTATAGTAAAAATGAGCGAATTCAAAATGATTTGGATGACATATCTCGAGTAACGCGAATGAAATGTCTGTCTCCTCCGATGATTGATCAACAATTTATTTTTTACTATTTCATTTCATTTCGTTTTTTTTTTTTTTTTTTTTTTTTGGTACTAGATTATTAAGGTAGATTATAATGCAAATGATTGGTAGGCAAGTAGGTACCAACCTAGTTGGGATATACTTGACCTATAGTGATGCAATTGCTCTACCATCATCAATAATTTACACCTATTTTATTTAATAATATAAATTTTTGTAATATTTTATTTCATTTTGAAATAAAAATTATTCATTCAATAAATATTATATAATTAATTTTATATTGTAATATTGAAAGTTTCATTTTCATATATATAAAATTATTCATTTCGGAAGATAAAAATTACATATTTGCATATTTTTTTAGTTATAAGTTCATAATCAAAAAAATATAAGTCATACACAATTAAATTTAAATACCACCCTGAAACATAACCAAACAAAATATCTCATTTAATGATAATGTATTTATCATTTTTTTTTAAAAGAAAAAAGGCTCGACTAAGCCTGGCCTGCTACCCAAGCCCAAACTCGCGGCCCACAACCCAAGCCCTATTATGAGTGAGCCTAGGCTTAGGCCTGAACCCCACTTTTCGGCTCATGGGTCAACCCGGCCTACTAAAAAAGCAGGAGCCCGCGAGGGCGGCTTGGACCTGACTGAGTCATTATTAAATCCCTATTCATGGTAAAATTGTAGTGTTCATAGTACTTCAAATTATTGTTGGATGGAAGGATGACTAGGTATTGATAGTCATTAATGGAGGAATGGTTAAAGTGGGAGCGTTCGGATCCTCTAGGGTGAAAACCCTACAGTCATCTCCTAAAGTGAACAATCCAACGGCTCACATTAAACCTCACCAAAACGACGTCGTTTTGGTGAGTACTCTGAAGAAAAAAAAATCAATCCATGGTTCGGCTCTCCTCTCCTTTTCTCTCTATACCTTTTTGAAAATCAACCCATTCTAAAAATCAATTCATGGCTCAAGTAATAGAAGAAATCTCACAAACTCATATCTGAAAATCAATCCATGGCTCAAACTCAAGAAATCTCACAAATCAAACGATGGATTGAAACAAAACCCAGAAAGGTTGAGTCAATCCATGGTTACTAAAATCAACAAACCCAGAAAGGTTGAGCCATGAAATCAAGATTGCATCGACGAGTCTCTGAATCTGATTCCTTATGCCGATGAGTGCAATTTGTTTCTCAACCCTGATCTGGAGACTCCTAGGGGTTTCATTGATGCTTGGTCAAATGAAGATCCCAACAGTACTAACAACAACAACAACGAGTCCTCTGTTTCTTCACGTGGGAACCTCTCGCCTTCTTCTCTCACTCTGTCGATGGCCACGGCGGCGGCGGGCGGCAGCGACGCCCTCACCGGCGAAATGGGTGGTCAGATCCAAATGGGTTTAGGCATTAGAGATTCAGATCACCATGAAGCCCAAGTTTCAAGCTGGCTGAGCTCTGTTTCTTGGGAGGGTTCCACACCTGGTGGACCACTAGCCGAGGTCTTGATACTAAAATCCGAGAAACTTTGAGCCATGGATTGATTTTCAGAGATGGATTTGTGAGATTTCTTGATTTTGAATGGTTTTCTTGAGCAAGAAAATGGAAAAGAAAAGGTAGAGAGAGAAAAGGAGAGGAGCGCAGAGCCGAGCCATGGATTGATTTTTTTTTCTTCAAAGTACTCACCAAAACGACGTCGTTTTGGTGAGGTTTAATGTGAGCCGTTAGATTGTTCACTGTAGGAGATGACTGTAGGGTTTTCACCCTAGAGGATCCGGACGCAAAGTGGGAATGGGAATGCTTCAGACATTTCATCAATCGAGGAATGGTTCAGCGTTACACCAAAAGGAAATGTCAGCAGGGTAGAGAGCTTGGCTGAGGGTTTGAGAATAGGGTGGGGTCCTATCCTTAAGATTCAGCTAACAAAAGAATTCCAAACTTCTTTCTGCGTACAAGTTTCTCCATAGGATAATTTGGAAAACATCAAATCAATTTGAACCGCTCACATCATAATAGTAGTAGCGTAAAGTCCATAAGTCGGGGCGGCCATAACATAAGGTTGTTACTTTCACACCTTTCTCTATTTGTCTATAGATATTTAGAGAGAGATAAACACGTTATTTTGATATTATTTACAGTGGGTGGGTATGTCAACAGGGTAACCAATAGAGAGAGAGAGAGAGAGAGAGAGAGAGAGAGAGAGAACACAGGAAAGATAGAAAAAAGTTGGAAGATACTTGTCCAAAAATTATTAAATTTCATACTAGTGTAATTAATTTTGAGAACCTCTAAATGCCCTACATAATTTCTTTAGACCCCTCATCATCTAAAAAAAATATTACCATTTTATCGTAGTAAAATAAAATCCCATATTTGCCCCCATCTCTAACATCCCAAACCAAACCCTAACTCATCACCAACTCCAACCACCACCACCAACTCCAGCCGCCCACCCCAACACATCCCTAGCTTCAGCTGCCACAACCCAACCCATCCCCAGCCACCTGACCCCTCGCACAGCCCCTCCCCCTCCTCTGCACTGCGTAAGGAACCTTGACATCTTAAAACTTGATCTGTATTGTTGATCTAATGAAAAGAAAATATACATTGGTCATGAATGATTTCAATTGTGAAAGTCCTAAACAAAAGAAATCAACTCTTCAGTTGGATGCAACAGATGATTTGCAAATCTAAACTCTGGCCAGGTATGCGTTTTTGACGTATAACATTTCATCTTTACAATGTAAAAAAGCTAGACACAACCACCCTCTTTATTCTTAATCTAATACATTAAATACCAAATTTACAACTCTATACCAAACCATTCCAATGATTAAAAACCGCTCGAAAATCTGGAAAAAAAGAACATACAACATTTCTATACCTCCCAATCATTTGCACCCACAAAAAAAAATTGGCGAATAATGATTGACTGAATACACAAAATCAAATGAAATAAATGACAGACGACGCCGGAAAAAATGGCCTCTTTTCAACTTACTCTCAGACTGCGATAGCGTTTACGAAATTCAACTCTAGTGGCCTCAACGCACCTTGGACAATATCTTGAACTGTTCGGTTACGGCGACAAACTTCTGATAGCTCTTCAATGGGAATCATGAGGGAATTAATATCACCCCCAGATGCCACTTCTGACAATGCCTGCAAAAATCTTGACCTTTCCACTTCTGTTGCAGCAGTTGATGGAATTAGCAAAATGCTATCCTTGGCCCATTCTAAAGCTCTTGACCCATATGCCCGAGTTAGAGCTAGTAGAGCATATATTACCTGTGGAAAATTATAAAAATTGAACATATGTACAATTGCAACTTCCCATTAGGCAAATTGAATTGAAAGTTTTTTGTTTTCGTTTTTTTTTCTTAGAAAAAAGGTTTTACCGTTTCTAGTCGAGAAATTGGAGTGCTCCAGTTAAAGAGGCAACCAAAATTCTGGTGACGGTGGCACCTCGAGGAATAATTACACTATCCCTGATAGATACATATTTTTCGCCCTGATTTGAGTTTCCAAGATCAAATACATCAGATAAGAAAGTCAGTATGGAGTTGGAGGCCTCCCTGCAAGGAAAATACAAGGACACAATTACATATTAGTCAAATGAATCGCTAATTATTTTAAGAATGATCATATGAACATGCAGAAAAAATGAAAAGAAAGAATGGTCTTTATGCTGAAATCCAAGTTCAAGCTCACTCAAATCCCGGATTGCCTTTCATGCATGATTTAATTAAACAAGATAGCACTCACCACATGTAGGGTTGCAAACGAGCCGAGCCAAGCCGAGCCGAGCCTTAGTATGTTTGGGCTTATTTATTAAGATTTTAACGAACTTGAGTTCAAGCTCAAGCTCAATAAAAATTTAACAAACCAAGCGCGAGCCGAGTTGGCTTAGGCTTGACTCGAGCTCGAGCCTGTTCACAAGCCTGTTCATGAGCCTTAACGAGCCAAAAAATTTATAAATTCATACTTGCATATGAGACTAAAGTTACAATTAAAACTTTGATTATACAATTATATATACAAAATATGTAAACATTCTAAAAACAAAGTCAATATTTTATCAAAATAATAATATCTACTACCACTATTATATAAATGTACTATCTATAGTTAACTATTATTTACATTTATATTTTTAAATATATAAATAACATATTTATCTTATTTTTATACATACATAAATAATAAATATTAAATGAGCCAGCTAACGAGCCGAGCTTTAGAGTGTTTGGGCTTGTTTATTAAAAATTTAACAAGCTCCAACTCGAACGCAAAAAAAATTTAATGAACCGAGTTCGAACGAACTCTTATCAAGCCGAGCTCGAGCCTATTCATGAACGACTCCGTTCATTTGCAGCCCTAACCACATGACAAGTGACCTAACGAATATCGGTTTGGCTAGGTTGATTTTGCAAGAAACTACAAGGAAGTAAGAATTGAACAGTTGCTAGATTGACTGTTAGCAACATATATTCTTTGAAATTCTCTCTTTTTGTAGCAGTTCTCAAACTACTGATCATAATTTGTCATTATATTTTATTATTGTCACTTTCAGTGAAAAAATAAAGCAATATTAATAATGTCCAAATTTCACTTTCAGTCTCCATCATATTTTTGTTTTGCTTTGTATACGGAGATGCACCCCCCGGTGGCTTTTTGATTAAATAATATATACACCCAAACAAAGCAGTATTGCACGTTATATCATACTTCAAGAGACAGCCAAACTTAAGCATGACTATTGAATCCCTTGGCAAGATTCCAGCAAGGGAATAAATTGGATCTTCTTCCACTCTTGAACTCCAAAAAAATGAACAAATCACTAATTAACTTCATGGCTGTTCAAGTCCTTAATATACTATAAGTAACCCAAAAAAAAAAGCTTCTGATAAAAATGCTCAAATTTTCATGCTCTTGTGACAGCTACACACTTATCATTTCTTTTTCTTCTTTTTTTTTTTTTTTTTTAAATCTTTGGTTTTGCATAACCATCTTTAGCCCTACTTCTATTTTATTTTTTCAGTTCAGCAAAATGAATAGGATATGTGACCCCAACATTAAGGTTGACAAAGGAACAAGATACCTACAAAGCTAGAGATTTTTATTTTTATTTTTTGACAAATAAAATTTATTGCAAAAAGCATCAAAAAGATGCAAAGAATTCAAAACCGGAAACCAGAAAACTGGGCAAGAACCTAACCAATCAAGTCATTTACAAATTCAGATCCACCTTACCGGACCACCCAACTATACAAAACATACTGAGATCTCAAATTCCAGTTAGAACTTGCACAAGTGCTCGCGCATGTGCATGTGTGTGCATATGAGAGAGAGAGAGAGAGAGAGAGAGAGAGAGATTTAACCTGTGCTGCACTGTGACGCCAATCAGAGAACAATCCACTAATGAAGGAAATACTGCTGAAGAGAAAAACAAATGAGGACAATAGCGAATACACCTCGACGCCAACAGAAAACAATCATCTGCTATGTCCGGTCTGGAAGTGAAGTCCTAAAAAGCAGATTCCTTCAATTAAATCAATGAAAATACACATAAATCTGGGAGGAAAGGGCAACACACTAGTAATTGACACCATGCCTGAATTTTTGTAAGCAAACATATAGTTTGGCTGAAGAGTGATTCAATCATAATTTTTAAGAAGTCTGCACAAGATGGATCAGACCCGAATATCTGCATCACAAGATCCAATGATTGCTCAAGAAAAATAAACAGTTAAATAAACACCGCTTAAAGTTCAGAGAGAACGATATATACCTTTATAACTTCACTAGAGAGATAAAGGAAACATGGTTGGTGGTGTTGATTATACAGGCCTTGTATCTCCTCTAGCATTGCTCCAATTGTAATTCCCATGAACCTTTTAGAAGTTCTCACCTAAACATTAACAGTTCAGTGTCACTGGCAAGAAGTAAAAAAATAATGTGATGTATGAAATCATTAGACAACATTGAATTTGTCATCAGACTTCAAGGGTATGTACGATAGAGCATATGGGATGTAAAAATTCTAGAAAAAAACAAAACCAAGTCCAGTACCAATTAGACAAGATTAATGATATATTTGTGTAAGATTTGTTGGTTCAAAAGCACAACTAAAACAGGAACATGGCGTGCAAACTTAAATGCACCCAAGTTGCTACCTGCAACAGATTATAGAAAACACCTTTATGAGTGAACTTGATTATTAACTTTGTAAATTCAATCTGGACTCACCAGCTTTAGAAATAGTAAGCACTACTTGTTAAGATGGTTTGCTCAAGTATGGAGAGAACCAATGGCAGAGATTTTCAGATCTTAAGTTCAAAATGGATAAACACAAAATTAGTGACATCAAACTATAGAGTGACAACCCTAACATGCATATCATTATTACATATTATATTATTATGTGAATTTGCATGTTCATGTGCTTAATTTTGTTTATATATCTGTTTGATTTTGGAATATCTGTTAGAATGCCTAATTCGAATCAGCAATTGAAAGCCTCAAAGAATTCAGAAACATAAATTGACAAGTTTAATAGACTAAATAGAATATTTAGAACCATTTGAGAAGTTTAATTAAAATTTGATTCATATTAAATTAATTAGGATTAATCAATTAAAAATTGAGTAGGATTAATTAGACTTAAGCTTACTTAATTAGCCTAATCTAATGCTATGTATATATATGAGCTAAGTAGAGTTAGAATCCATTTTCTTACATCTTTGGGCTCAAAAATCTGGTAGAACTAGTCTACAGAGTGAGTGAGACCATTTTAGAGAGAGAGAGAGAGAGAGAGAGAGAGAGAGAGAGAGAGAGAAAGCACGCGCTAAAGAACTTGAAGTATTACTTGGAGGATTGAAGAATTAAGAAGAAGAGGTCAAGTTTTTGCAAGAACAAGCTTAATTGGAGATTCTAGGTATGAAATCCAACCTCAATTCTTGGCCATAACTCACTTAGTAGATGAATACATGAAGAATATGAGTTTAATCACAAGTAATGAGCTAATAGAGGATGAAATTGAAGCTAGAGCATACATGCATGCATAATTCCATCATATTTTACCATTTTGAGCATGAGTTTTGGTATTCTTGATGAAATTGGGAGTTGAACTATACATGCATCAAAGAAATACAAGTTTTAAGAGTTTAGTTTCATGTTTTAAAGGTTTTGGAAAGAGTTTGAAAGCAATTCCATACTTGCATGGAAGTTTTGATTTCAATTTTGTAAATTCATGATGCTTTTGAACTCATGGCTTTAATTTGGTTTTATATTCATGTTTTTCTAAGTGTTTCCATGTATTTAGTCCAGCCATGCAAGCTTTTGAAACTTAAAATCATATTTTGGAACTCAAATTCTGTTATTAAAAATCCAGGATTCGACCTCATCTTGAGCGCACCTAGCGACCTTCCAGTATTTTTTTCTGAGCATTACATATCTCTCGAGCAACCAAGTATTCGCTCAAGCAAACTCCGTTTTTCTTTGCACACTGCTCGAGCAACCAAGTGACCGCTTGAGCCTACTTTGACACCATCCAACACTCTTGCAAACTAACCAGACCGCTCGAGCAACCTAAGGTGCGCTCGAGCGAACACCCTATTTTCAGTAATTTTTGAAAAATACTTCCATATGAATATTTTTATCCTTGTGCTCTTTTAAGTATTCTTAGACGTTCAGGCATCATTAAGGAAGGAATAAGCTAGAAATCAACTTAAGAAATTGAATTGAATCGGAATGAGATTGGATCAATTAATTGTTGAGTGGTATGTTTCATTGTACCTTTGTTATGTATTTTGTGTAGGTTGGTCACCCGAAGGTTAACATCAGTACAAACGTACTGTGAGTAATATCTATATAAAGATATATTCAAAATATATTTTGAAATTGTTCAATAATGATGTTTATGAAATCTTATTTTGTATCTATGAATGAATGTTCTTTTTGAAAATATATTTGTGACATCCTTTAGTGAGGCTCTTGCCTGGGAGACATAATACTATGACCCATTGGATTAATTGAAACATAGAGATCTCTGATGTTAGACTCTAGTGGTCTACATTGAATTATCCGTTGTGGTTCTATTGTTTGACCCGTCGTGGTCCCATTGAATTGACCTTTATGGTCTCATCGGCTTCGGCATATTGATATTTTGTTACTCTATTGGATATTATCACGTACAATGATTTGAATGGTTATTGTTATCACAAATGATTGATATGATTGGATATATGAATTGTTTTGGAAATGGAAAGATATGTTTTATGAAATGTTAGATTTCACTCATTAACCCTATTGATGTTACTGACTGGGCTCTACCTCACCCCTCTCCCTTATATATATATATATATATGTAGGTGAGCATGCGGATTGTCAAGTCTAAAGCTGTTTCAGAAGTCCACTCCTTTTGTAAAGCCGTTTGTGAAGTGCCTCCGCGATGGGACAATACTTGGTCTCAAGTGGAGCTAAGCTTTTGTCAACTCCTCTTGTTTAGTTCTTTTGTTTTTGATATTTGAAAACATGTTGTATGTATGGTGTTGAAGTCGAAGTTTAAACTTAATGTAAATGTTGATATGGATGATGTATAAAGTTCAAATTACTTATGAAATTTGTCATGTAAGCACCGCTCAATGGACTTATTTATATTTTGTTATGCTTCTGTGAAGGCCCATAATTTATTAATTGAATTGTTGTCTTTGAGGCCAAAGGTAATCTAAGATTACTCGCCGGTCATGACCTAGACCTCTAAGGGCGGGTTCGGGTCGTGACATATAGTGTGCAAAAAAGTTGAAATCTCAGGTACTATTGAAGACATAGTCTTTGAAATCCACAAGAAAAGGATCAGAGCCATGAGACCTATAAATTGGCATGATCATTTTTTAATAAATAAACAAACTTTATTAGAAAAGCATCAAGACGATGTAAAGAATACAAAAAGAACAAAACCCATCACAGGCCCAAAACAAAACTAACTAATCAAGTCCTCCACAAAATCTACAAATGTCAAAACATTAGAATCCACCGAAAGTGTAACCCAACTATGAAGCACCCCAATTAGACAATTCTCTAACCATGGAACTGAATGAGCAACACCTTGAACAACATGTCTATTACGCTTCAACCACACTAACCAAGCAAACAATGAGAATAAGAAGCAAGCAACCATGCCTTCCACCACCTCCGCCCAACCCTATCCCCCCTCCCCCCAAACTCTGCAACACATCAAAAAGAGAACCCGGTCGCACCCAAGCCCCTATAAATTGGCATGATCACTAGAGCGACAACCTAAGAAGGACAGACACGGACACTTGACACGACACTAACATGCCGACATGTAAATTTCAAAAAAATGTGAGACACAACACATGGAGAGGCACATGCAAAATATAATTATATATTTATTGTCATATATAAGAATAAATAATTAAGCCAAAAAAATAATGAAGCCGACCCCACTTGATTGGGATACAAAACTTTGTTTGGTTTCATTAAATATAATAATTCTTAAAGTACAAAAGAAGATAATAGATATAAATTCACATTGTTTTTGTTTTATCATTGGATTCAAAATTATTTTATTCAAACTTGTAATGTGTTTCATATGTGTGCAAGTGTTGGAAGTGTTTGATGAGTGTCATGTCATGTTGGTGTTGAACACGACATGTTATCTTCTTAGAAGTGTCCGTACTTCTTAGATACAACTGTATTGCAAAGAAAAAAAGAAAGAAAAGAGGGAATGGGTATAGAACACCGTAACTGAGTTAAGTTGGAGGTCAGTTCAATCTTAACCTAAGGTAAACACCCCTATACTGTTGCACAACCCAACCCAACTTCTACTTGCACTGCCCAAGCCAAGCCAAGCCCAACTCAACCTGTTGAGTTTGGCTGGCTTTGCAATTGGTGCAGTCCGGTTCCAATTTTTTAAATGGCCTTCTGAATATTCAGCACAATTTTGAAAGTAATGGAAGTCTTGACTCTCTGAAAAAATGTCTTCAATAATTTTCATTATTCCATATTGAAAGTCTTATTTCACAAATTCACCAAGCTTTTATAGCAAAGATTAATTTCGAGCAAACTCACAGCATTTTTGCAAGCCCGACAAAGAGACTCCATCGTCCGCGTATCCCAAGCACGACTGCAAAGTAATCATTTTCAACCTCAGATCAGACCAAGAACAAGAAGTATATAAGCTTCAGGAAATCATCCTACTGAGGCAGAGTTTACAAATTCTTACAGATCAAAGATGGCTTTGAATATTGGCCAAAGCCTTTGAATTGCATCAGCGACAGCTTCAGGATGATTTACATATCTACATATAATTTGAATTTAACAACTGATAATAATGTTCACAGATTAAGGAAATAATGGGCACAACGAAGGAAGCAACCATACCTAAAGATATTTGCAAGTCGATCAATATGAACTGTTAACTCACGAGCTGTTATTTGCCCCAATACCAAAGGACCTTGATTAATAATTTCCTGTTGTGGATCACATAAATTGGTGTATCATCCTACAGAAGCTCAATTCAAAATCTATATCGGAAATCAGCCTAACCTGTAATGGAGTAACAGCAGGCAAGCACAAGACCTCGAGGGCTTTTTTAGCATGGTCTGAAGGAAGTTCTGTAATAACCACACTGCAAAGGAAGTTGAAGGTATCAAATGAAGCATTTCATTTATATGGAAATAGACAAATGTTTCCAAAAAAACAAAAATACCTTAAAGCTTCAACCAGATGCAACGAGTCTTCAGCGGAGACCTTAAAGGTACCTTCCCCAATTATGGCCCTTTGGTATATATTGAAAAGACCATCCAAGGATCCACAAAGCCTCTTCCCACAGTCTACAGTCATAATAAATAAGTGTGATCAAGACTTCAGAACAATCGAAGCGAAAGACTATGCTGTTGATATATAGCTACTGTGACATCATTTTAGGCATAGTGACAACTAGTAACAGGTAAATGTGTTGAGTGCAGAACCACATAAAATACAGAAGTCCTGTTGTATCAGAAGAATGGAAAGCTTAAAGCCGAAGCACCACAGAAGAGTTGCAAATTATAGCATTGAGATCAAACGGTAATACATAAGTTGAAAACTGACCAAAATATCAGAAGCAGACACATATCAGGTAAAGGAGGAAAAAAAAAGAGGGGGGGGGGGGGGGGGGGTGGTGTGGCGCAAAGGAGAAAAGAAGAAGAAGCATCCTTTTTCCGAAATTCAAATATCTTCTAAGCAGAATGAGGCAGCAGCTGCACCATATCTAAGCATGGAAAGCGTCATTCAAATGTCAACCAATTCAACAAAACTTGAAGGACATGCCACACAGCACACCAAGTATTTTATCTGAATCACATGATTCAAACCAACACTCATTTTTCACCGTAATCCAATGGCTATAGTGATGCTCAACCAAGCTAGCACACCGCCAGCAATTATTAGCTTTGAAGCATGGCTTTCCTAGAGCGGCAGTTGATACTTTCAAATTTTACACAAACATTTTATATTGCTAAATATACAACATAGTTATTAAAGGCTCAAGGCATACTAAGGTGCCAAGGACTCCAAAAGCCTAAATGCATGGTGCAGCACAGGTGTGAGCCTGAGCAAAGGCACATGGATGATAGACCCCAAAAACAATTCACAATATGTAATGTGAAGGGAGGAGAAACTTTTGGCAGATCAATTTAAGAGGGTTAGAATATACATGTATCAGTTCATTAATTTTTCATTTATTTACAATAGATCATCAGTAACTATCGTAGTATCTTAGGAACTTGGAATCAAGAAGGTAAGTCTCTGAGGGCTTTAATTGGCCGACTCTAGAGCCCTTGCCTGGTATACAATAAAGCAACTTCTCCATGACTTAATGAGCTTAGCACTTTTAAAAGGGCTTTAGGTGTGCCTTAAACAACTATGGGTTACAGCAATCACAGAAACTTTGTTTAAATCAACTATTACATCCTTAACAAACTTTCTTACCTAGGACTTTCCAACCATCAAACCAAATAACCCATGCACAAAATCACTGTAATACAACTATTCAAACTGCTGAATGCAAAATTAGAAACACTTTGGCAAAATAATAAATTTTGTCAAAAAGATCAAGGTTTTCCTTTCTAAGCTCTCAACTTTCAAACACTTTTTAATACATGAAAAATACACAGTTCTGAAAGGGCATCCCAGTGCACAAGTCTCCCGCCACTGCGGACTCTAGGAAGGTTCATATGTATCTATCAAAATCAAATTTCTGTTCTCAAGCTTACACAACTTTCTTTTTCCGTCATTTAATTCAATATTTCTAAAGATTTCACTTCCAGAGTGACTGCCTTTTACCCCACAGGTAAATCTAAAATCTTTTGATATGAGCAGTACAAGAGCTCATTAATTATGAAATTCCAAATAACTCAACATCCTTAAAGGAGAAGAACAAAGCCTAAAATCATATAAAACTTGCAACTCATCCCAGACTCATAAATATTGAATAAATAAATCAAAGCAAGTTGCATAGAATCTAAAAACTGGATCATCTGAAATGATGAGTTTGATTTTCAACATGCATGAAAAATCAAATAGCTCAAGTAAAGTAACATACTAGACAGATTAATGACAGAACGAAAAAATAAGAAAAAGGTGCAAAATACTTAGCAGAGTAGAGTCTACATACCATTACAGATGTGTCTAAAAGCCAAAGCAGCAGCTGCTGCAGAATCTTCAGACATGCTCATGCCACTCACAAGAATATCTATGAGTGGAGGCAAGAATGAGAGTCCACTAGGCGAAGCATCAAGCCATTTTGAATAAGCTCCAATGGTTAAGCACACTGGAGGGAGAAAAATTATTAGCTTATTTATGATGATAGAAAGATAATGTTTATTAAGGCCATGCTTGGTGGCCTTTTGGGAATTGGAAGATTCGAAACAAATGCATATCTCCCTTGGTAGGAATAACCTACCATTTCCACCAGTCACCCTTGTGCTCTTTTCAGGTAAAGGAAAAAGAATGTTGTTGATAAATAGTAAATAAAGAAGGATATAGTACCAGTAGTTAGAAGCTGGGGTTGGTGAGGAAGTTTTGGAAGCAAAGACATGACCTGTATAAAGCAAACAAAACAGTTAAACATTAAGTAGCAGACAAAAAGATAGTCTAAAACCAGAATTAGCAAAGAAGGAACTAACACAGCCAGCTAATGCATACATTATACACCTTTACCAGTTACAAATCTCATAAAACCACAGATAAATTATGTAAAAAGGAAAAGGAAATAGGACGGAACTATTTTCCAAAAGAAAGTTAAAACATGGGACCACAGCAGAAAGGGCGCGGGAGAAGTCATGTCGCATCCTTCACGTCTTAGCAAGAGAAATTTGAACAACATTCAAACCTGGGGCATTACTTCAGCTTCTGTGACAGAAACATAATCTGATACAGCCCGAATACAATATAAAGCAGCCTCTGCTGGACGCCAATTGCTATGCTCATCATTGCCACAGCTACCTACAGCCTAAGATATCATTGAAGTAGAAAATCATCAGATCCTATGTCACAAAATTCACATGAAATACTACTGAATACAGAATCTACTTACAGATCATTATAACCATCCATCATTGTCAAACTGAAGGGATGGAAAAAAAAGAAAAAAGAGTGTTCTGCTAAGGAATAAAAATCTCTTAAATATCTACTTCTATGCAGGAGCATTCCCTCAAAAAAATAAAAAATAAATAAAATCAACAAAACAAGGAAAAAAAAAGGAACAATAAAGGGATGAGGACATCATAACAGTAACCGTGCACTCTAGTAACTCCCATCACAAATAGATTCCATTGTTACATGGGGCGGGCTTTCTTTGATTCAAGCACAAAATTTTCTCAAAAACAAAAAATTGACTTCAGGGATGTATTTTCCTCAATAATGGTCTCTTACAACACTGTCCTGTAGGCAGCATCTGATGAAATTCTACCTTGCTAGGGGTGTCTAAAGCATTCTGTAGCCAGCTCAACTAGCCTTAGCACCTAGGCCAGCAATATAGTCACTTTTGGCAACAGTATCGTAAATGATAATGTCACAACATATTGCTAAACATCTACATCTCTATTTAATTGATCAACGTATAATATCTAAATCATCCATGACATTACAATCCATTGAAGTAATCAAACTGTCATGGAGACGCATAACAAAATGGCAAAATGAAGCCAATATGCCAATTCTCACTTCACAAGATTCTCTTCATCCGTTTCTCGTCCTTTAGTGTCTCCCTCTACTACTCCCCTCCCCAAATTAAACCTCTTCCTTAGCTGAAACCACTCGGTGTTCAGCTTCTATACGAACTATGAAGCTGCCTACATAAGTATTGATGAAATTAACCAAATTGTGCAGCATTATGGACTTCAAGATAAATATTTTGAGACATTAACCAAACCAAGCCTTAAGTCCCATCAAATGGGGTCGGCTACATGAATCCTTCTTCTCCACTCGACTCTATCCAAGGCATTTCGCTAGTCAAATAAAAGATTCATATCTCTATTTACTATACTAGCCCACATCAATCTAGATCTGCCCCTTCCCCTAACACTTCCATCTACTGTTACTGTATCACATCTCTTCACTACTGCATCTGTTGATCTTGGTTGTATGTAACCACACCATCTTAATCTATTCTCTCTCAACTTATCTTCTATCAGTACTACTCCTACCCATTCTCAAATATATTCATTCCTAACTCTGTCTTTTTTACTCTTGCCATACATCCACCTTAGCAACTTCATCTCAACAACACTCATTTTATCTACATGTTACTTCTTAATTGTCCAACATTCCGTCCCATACAACATCGTTGGTCTAATGGCCGTTTTATAAAACTTCCCTTTTAGTCTAGTGGGTACTCATTTATCGCACAATAACACAGACACACTCCTCCACTTAAGTCACCCCGCCTCAATTCTATAGACCACATCCGCTCCAACCTCCCCAGCCATTGTGATAATCGATCCCAAATAACAAAAATATTCTCTTAGATAATTTTTGGTTCTCAATCTTCACTTCTCCTCTACTTCCATTATTACTATTACTAAAATTATACTCCATGTACCTTGTCTTAGTTTTGCTTATTTTAAATCTTTTAGATTCAAGTGCTTCTCTCCAAGTCTCTAACTTAGCGCTAACTACTTTTCTAGTCTCATCTACTAACACGATATCATTTGCAAAAAACATATACCATGGCACATCATCCTGAATATTTCTCGTCAACTTATCCATAACTAAAACAAAAAGATAAGGATTTAAGATTGATCTTTAGTGTAACCCTATAGTAATTAGAAATTCACTTGTCTCTCCAGCAGGCGATCTAATAACGGTCACCACACCCTCATACATATCCCTAATCACATCAATGTAACTTTTTGTCACCCCTTTCTTCTCTAACACTCACCAGATTATATCCCGAAGCACTCTATCATATGCTTTCTCAAGATCAATAAAAACCATATGAATGTCTATTTTGAGACATTATAGCCAAAATATACATAGTTTCTAGAAGCCATCAACCGTTGTTTGCCTACAAAAATTAATGCTCAAAGCCTAAGACAACTTATCTCAAATTACATAAAATCAATTTTAAATTAAGCTAGCTGCTAGTTTGGACAAGTAGTCAACAATTAGCAATTTTATACACCATGAGAAATTCCAACTGCTAAATTTTGCCTTTAAATAAGTCCCAACTTTATAGAAATTTTATGATAAAAGTTTGGTTTGATCAATTCGCATTATGAAAGACCACTTTACAGCATCAAGGAAAACAATTGTGTACCTCAACAAGCTTGATGTAAAGAATCTTCAGTGTTACTTCTCCTCCTAAAACCAATGCTGCATCAATTAAGACATCCGCGACATCTAGCAACATCACAAACTTCATTTAGTACAGTTAAATGCAGAATGCCAGGACTTCCCAAAATAAAAACTATAAATGAACAATCATAACACTAAAAAACTTACTGAATTATATTATAGCAGATAAAATACGTCACAAAACCACCAAAAAAAAAAATTTCAAAAAAAATAAGAGCATGAAATATAGGGTAAACAAGCAAATACCATGATAAGGGACAAAAATAGAAATTTTCTTTCCCTTCTTTCAGGGGAGGGGTGTGTGGAAGTAGGGTGCCATGTCCCCTCTGTAACAAACCCCCCCTCCCCCCTGGGGGGGGGCCTTATTGCCATCCATGATTATGTACATTGACATGAATAAGACACTAAACCATATGAACAAAGTTAACCAAGTACAATTATCTAAAAGAAAAAAATTACACACATAAGCAGATCTAACTAAAAGGTTTGAATTTTAATTTCTTTATCTGATAGAGTTCGCAATGGATTGAATTGAATACATGATCTAAGACGATGAATAGAGTAATGACTAGGAGGGAGATTATAATTTAGCAAACCCCATTTGATGGGACTTAAGGCTTGGTTTGGTTTGGTTTTATGATAATTGTAGGATTTTAAACAATGTAACTGAAGACAAGAGGATGTCAAATATATCTAATTGTAGAAGTACAATGGCACAGTACAAAATGAAACATCAAATCTAACTTAAAAGATCAAAAATGTTGGGAAGAAAACAGAATTTTAACATCATTAAGTATTTTAATTTGTTACTTTATTAATCAGTCAGTTAAGAAATATAATAAAGACATACTGCATGTCTATGTATGTCATCTAAAAGAAAAAGGTCATTAAAATACTTCTCAAAACAAAATTCAACATAAGTTCGAAGAATTTTTATGGAATGCTAACGCCAATAAATAATTTAACCCTATTAGACACTCAATGGATACCATATCGAGTTTGTTTGAAATCCTTAAGGTCTTCCTTTGAAAGTTCTGCATAGTCCTGAGGGTATTGAACTCTGAAACAAACCTGCAAGCCAGGGAAAAAGAAAGATAAATAATTAAACTATAATTCCAACAATATCATATCATTGAGCAGCTTAGTTGCTTCCGGTTATAAAAGCTATTGTTAATTGTTTTTCTTTTCCTTGAGCAAGAAATTCCATTACATTTTGCAACTACAAAAATAGTTTAAGTTCTTCTTGTTCGTAAGAAAACCATCCCTTGGCTAAAAGATGTAGTAGGAGACTGACAAAAAATAGCAACAAAGAAGGAAATCCATTTTCTTATACTCCACAGATGCCTGCATCTCCTCATGAGTTATGATTAACAAGAAAGATAGAAAATTTCTTTCCACATTATCTAAAAATTACCCATAAAACTAATTTTTCTTGTTACGTCTGGACACTCAAAATTGGAATTTGAGACATCAAATGTTTCCTTTGAAACAGAGCACCATAGAACAGGATTACAAAACTTTACTAGTGTTTAATTCAAAATTGGATTTTGGGCCATTAAATGATTTCCTTTGAAACAGAGTGTCATAGAATAGGATTACAAAACTGTACGAGTGTTTAATTTGATGGGAAAATTGTAAGAAGACTTACCAAGGAAACAAGTGATTCATATGACGAACGAAAAACCGACTGCCTCCGATTTCTCTCTGCTTCTATCGATGCTTCATTGCCAAATGATACGTAGGAATCCCTGAGATATTACAATCGTCACATCCAGATTTTGATATTAACATGTGCTGAACTGAACTCCAGGACTTACCTTTCAATCAAGTTAATCTGAAGATTGTGCCAGAAGTTGAATGTCATAGAAGCAATATCATATTCAGGGTGTGAAACAACTTCCAATAACGCATGCACTATTAACATTGACTCATCAGAACCTGAACAAATTTTATTTTATTTTTATTTTTTTACCAAAAGGAAAAAAAGTATATCAGAGACTGCAAAATTTTCAAAGTTACACGAAAAGCCAAACTGAAGATAAACTTGCAACTCACAGTACAACCTGGTAATTTGGAACAGAAGGGCATGCTATAAATATTGGAAAGTGTCTTAAATAAAAGGAGAAGAAGTACCATTTGCAATCAATTCAAGATATGAATCGCCCATGTCAGCAAATAAACGAGCAATGGCCTTCACATCTTCCTCATCCTGAAAATAAATATAAAATGGAAAATAAAAGCCTCATTATTTCAATTTCAGGTATAATGTTTTGAATATTAAAAATGAAATAAAAAAAACATTATAATTAAGAAGAGGAGAAACTTGGAGCAGACAGTCTCCAAATTTCTAACAATTATAATTAATAAATAAATAAATATGTTAAACTTGATTACTACTCTGTTAAATGAAGTTCAGTTCAAATTATTTCTGAATAAATTGCTCTTGCAAGAAAAATGTTTATTTTTCCAAAAATAACAAAATAAAATAAAACAAAAACATATCACCTTCATTTTGTGGAACTAGGAAGAGCGAGAAAAGGCCAGCGATAGAACAGAAAATATTTAATTATGGACCACTGACATTCAAAACTGTTGACACTTGAGATTTCCTTGCATTCCTTAAATAGAAAGTAGGCCTTAAACAACTTTCACAATTTGTTCCTCTCATGGATGTTCATGAATGAGTACATTTAACCACATTGCTCAATGTGAAACTCACTGATGAATTTTTATTTTGGCTTTCAGAATCTCAATGAAGGTGTCATATTTATACATAAATTGCATTCATAATCTTACAGGAATCAAACGCAGCAAGATGTGATATTATATGAATATATCAGGCAAGCATTAGCTAGAGCAGAAACAAGATTTTCCAGTGCACAAAAGGTCAACAACACATCAGTGGTGAACAAACAGGCAGGATCATCATTGTGAATTGCCTCTGAGATATTCTTTGTAAATATAATTTGTTAAAGAACAGTGATTCAAAATTGAAGCAGAGAGCAGCTACTTGTAAGAAGTTAAAGTAATTGTACAAAACGTTTGGATGGCAAGATAAACAAAAAGACACTAAAACATTATTAGACTCTAAAAAACATGGACACACGACATGACATGCGACATGCGACATGCCAACACAGCAATTTTCATAAAATTGTCGGACTCGACACGTGGGGAACATGTGTAAAATATATAGTATATTTATTATATGTCATATATATGAATGTCTTGTTCAAAAACAAATTACAAAATATAACATAATACTAATTTCAAAGGTTTATAAGAGGAGGGAGTGATATGTATAAATCTACATTGTTTTTGTTTTATTATTGGACCCAAGTTATTTTTTCCAAAGCATTTATGGATTTAAAATAATTTTAAAAATAAAAGGACACATTTGGATGTGTCTGACAAGTTTCGGAAAGTTTCCAACTGGAGCCGGTGTCCGACACATACACACCACCTTCTTAAATTGTTTGTGCTCATAATCAAGAAGGAAAATGAATGCAACAAAATTGTTTTTCCTCAAAGCTAAAAAATAGGCTTAAGCTTGAAATACTTAGGCCATAATCCAAGCATCAATTGGAAAAGCAACAACGGTGTGCAATACACTGTCAAAATTCAAACTAGAAAGTGCACATCTGAAAAAAGGTTTGAGTATGTTCTATAATCAATAAATGGGATTCAGCCAATGGAAGCCTGTGACTAAAAAGGTCGTACCAGTGCACAATGTCCCTACTTACAGCATGGTTTGGGACAAGTAACAAGTAGGAAAACTTAACCCCACTATTTTTTGTGGAAATGTTTATTCCTGTGACTTGAAGCCATGCCACAAGGCTGGGGGAAAATAGCATTTGTCATCATGCCAGGTCACAACCTCTAACTCTAACCTCACAACCAAAATGCCCTATGACAACTTTAACCAAAAATGGGTAAATAAGTAAAATAATAAATAAATAAATTTTCGAAGGAAGTCAGGGGGATTCACTATCCCCTTTTCTTTTTATTTTGGTGGCTAACGTGCTGGGAAGGATGGTTGATAGAGCTAGAGAAGTAGGTCTTTTTGCGGGACTAGAGGTTGGGAGGTATTGAGTTAGTGTGACACACTTGCAATATGTAGATACTACCATATTTTTCTCTTCAGGAGAGGAAATAAAAATTGTTAATCTTTATTCGATTTTGAGACTTTTTGGGTTCAAGGCTTAAGATCAATTTGGAGAAAAGTAGTGTGGTGGGCATTAATATGCAGCAAGATCAGCTTCAGAGTAGGGCGGCACTTTTAAGATGTGGTATTGAGACACTCCCGTTCAAGTATTTAGGTCTTCCATTGGAGGGTAATCCTAAATGTGAATCTTTTTGGAATCCAATAGTGGAAAAGATTGGTAAGAGATTGGAAGTGGAGTAAGGCTTTACTGTCATATGGGGGTAGATACAACTTGGCTAAGATGGTTTTGAGTGGTATTCCTATTTATTTTTTATCTTTGTTCAAGATTCCAATGAAGGTGGCAAGGTCATTAGAAAAGTTGATGAGGATTTTCTTTGGGAAGGTAAGGATGAGGGGTAGAAAGATCACTTGTTGAATTGGGATTTTGTTTCATTGCCTAAGGAGAAGAGAGGTTTGGCTATTGGTAACATTGTGGCTAGGAACATGAATCTTCTTGGCAAATGGTAATGGAGA
The DNA here is from genome assembly GCA_030407325.1 of Camellia japonica. Taxonomy (NCBI): domain Eukaryota; kingdom Viridiplantae; phylum Streptophyta; class Magnoliopsida; order Ericales; family Theaceae; genus Camellia; species Camellia japonica. The sequence goes on along the minus strand of JAPPVO010000010.1, from coordinate 42,381,212 downwards.
TTTCCAATTAAGGGTGATTCATTATGGCATTCAATTATTAGAAGCAAGTATGGGACTTAAGACAATGGTAGGGATTCACAGGTGGTTTTGAGGGGTAACAGTCATGCTCCTTGGAAATTAATTTCTCAAATCTACACATTTTGGTCTCCTTATCTTTTTGTAAGGGTGAGCAATGGGGAACTCGTTCGATTTGGGAGGATGTTTGGATGGGTCAATCTTCTTTTGCTTTAATTTTCCACATCTTTATAGAGTGGCTTGATCCCATAGTTATTCTATTGCTTCGATGACTTGCTCACTTTTAGCTCTAATTTCCTAGAATTTAGAATTTTCTAAGAATCTTAATGATAGAGAGGCTTCACAACTGACTACTTTGCTATCCAGAATTGATCATTTTTCTTTGGCTCCTCTTTTGAAGGATAAAAAAGTTTAGGCTCTTCACTCATCCGATATATTTTCTTGCAAGTCTTTTTTTGATAAAATCATCGATAATCCTCATGTTTTTTTTTTTTTTTTTGATCAGCAACAAAAAGATAAATTTTATTAAGGCCCAAGACCAAAAGAGGAGAGGATAAGGCATCCTCATGTTACTCAGTTTCCTTTTTGCAAAAGAATTTGGAAGGCTTGTATTCCTCTAAAGGTGAAGGTGTTCGTGTGGGCCTTGATTCATGGAGGCATCGTGACAAATGATCCATCACCGAAACAGAGACCTAATCGTTTTCTAAATCCTCAGTGGTGCATTCTGTGTTGTAAGAATGGGGAATCTTTGGATCATTTATTTTTGCACTGCCCAATTGCTTTGAATTTATAGCACAAATTGTTTCTTTTGAGGAATGTGATGTGGGTGGCACCAAAAGGTAGTGTGCATATGCTCCTAGTTGATTTTTGTGCTTTCGGAGAATCGAAGAGAGCCAAAGTGCTATAGTCTTGTGCCGCCTTTGCAACTTTTTGGGTTCTGTGGTTGGAAAGAAACGCTCTGTTATTCGAAGGTAAATTTCGGAAAGTGAACTGTTTGTGGGATAAAGTTTGTCACTCAACTTCCTTTTGGGCTTCGGGGAATTCTCTCTTAAGAGGGTTCCACTTTTTTTGTTAACTAGAAATTGGTTGTCGGTGTGTGACAAATAGGCTTTTGCTTGAGATAATTTTGTTAGGTTGATGTTCTTTGTATTTCATTTTCCTTTTGTAAGAGGATGCCTTATCCCCGCTCCCGTTTTTGATTTATCAATAAAATCTTTTGTTGTTGATCCAAAAAAAAAGATAGTGAGGATCAGTTAGCATTATCTTTTTTTTTTAATAGAATCAGTTCTAGCAGTATCACCATTAAAGCTATGTTTATCTCCTCCCCAGAAATCAAATAGCGAAAAAAAGACCACTATACAAGATGCTGCACCATGGAGAAAATTACTATACAACAATAGAAGTCAATTAACAATGACTACCTTCAGCTTACCATGACAGTACCAACCAACCCCGAATTCCTCACATGAAAATCAACACAGTTTGGTTTAAAATTAAACATAAACAACATCATTAGAATTAGCCCACACTACCTTGTACAGTTTTGGGGGAGGATGGAAAGGGGGATTTATCCACCATTTTAACAAGAAGATCTATTCATTCCTATTGTTGGCTGTCAGGGATCCAAGAAAAAGGAAAATGTATTGAACTTCGTCAAGGCAGTACCTTTGAAGAATCTCTAAGCTGTGCCTTAAGGCTCATAACTTGAGGCACAATAACTTGAATTAAGGGCATCTGTGCAGAAACACCACCTGAGTTTCTTGCTGCTGTGTAATGTATTAATTCAGAAATTACTGCAAAAACCATCAAAGGGAATATCAATGCATCAATTTCTTAAGTTCTAACAGAATATTTGAAGAAATTAAAGCCACTCATAACATTTATTTTTTAAATCTGGTAGATTGGATACAACTATCATGAGAATAACTCCAAACACTGCACCATCATAACATGTGAAAATTCATGGAATCTAACAGAATATTAACAAGTAAACAAAAAGAAAAGAAAAACTCACAAAATTTTTAAGGTTATTGCTAAACCGTTCATAACAATTCTCTATACACCCCCTCACATGTGGCTAGGTTCTCCACAATAAGAATGCCAAAAACATACAAGTATTAAAATTACCAGATAGGCAATGAGGTTTGAATGATCTTTTGCTATTGAAAAAAGGTTTGAATGATCTTTGCCAGCTCTGATAAATTGTTGACCACCTCATCTAAAGCTTAAACTGTTAAAGAGAGGTTAACTGAATTATTTATGTTCTCAACAGTTATAAATGAAGTAATCACGAAGAATGTTTATGGGTTAGTTTCCAGACGTATATGAGAAAAGGTGAGGAAGTCAGAGTGTTAACCCTAAACATTCACATTAACATAAAACAGTCTGTTCATAAAATCATTTAGAAGGATATGCCACTAAATTTGTCTAAGATAAATTAATCCTTACAATTCAATATTCAATTTTACCAACATCAAACCAGGAAAAGGGTTGGGAGGGAGGGAGAGAGAGAGAGAGAGAGAGAGAGATGTCTTAAACTAACAGGAACATTGAGATTTCAGAGTGGGGAAAAGAAAACAAGATAAACCAAAAGAAAAGCTACACTAGAAAAAATAAATTCTTAAGAAGCAAATGTGTGAAACAGAAAAGAACACAATAATACTGGTACAACAGCAGGGGGAAAAAACAATGGGAAAACAGAGAGAAAATATGTGATTCTTAAGTACAAAGGGACTGATTCTTATGCATACAAAAGCCAAGCTTAAGCAAAAAGAACATCAAAAAGCCCATAGCTCTGAGCTGCTGAAAAACAAAGCAAAAAAGTAATCTACAAATTTGGCACCACTTCCAAAAAGAATACATAGTCAGAGGATGATCAATTGCAGGAAGGGGGGGGACATATTTGGGGATGTCAAAACCATTTGGGTCTATGAACTCATCAAAGGATCTAACCATTAAAAGCCTCTTTTCACCACCCCTTTTCTAGCAGCAAAATCATCCAAACTGGATTGTCCTCCTGAGATGCCCCAATCACCCTTATGTTCATCCAGCATTTTCAGCAAAATCCAAAGGGTATTTTATGTTGCTTGAAAACACTTTCTCAATTCATAAAGCCTGATTACTCTCCACCTGTTTAAGATATACCAATGTCCAGTTAAGTGTCAGATAATGTTCCTGTCCATAAGGATAATCTGGATCTCACAAGGTTGATGTGATTAAGGTGTTGTACTCTTGTAGAGAACCATCTTAGAAGACAGAAAGAGAATATTTTGAATATATATATCATGGTTATAGTGCCTTTTTTGGATTTTTAGCCCGTTCACTGGAACACCCAGCTCATTATTTTATGGTAACTGTGCCCAACTAACAATTCATCTTCTACTTTTAAATCATCCTTGGTTTGGAATTGCATAACCTTTCAAGCAAACAATGCCCTCAGCAGCTGTCAGTAGGGCTATGAGCTTCCAAGAAGAATTTCTCATAGCACCTAAGGTTTAGCTTTAAAAGATCAAGGTCAAAGCAACAGTAACTGAATACGGATAACTACCAAACAACACCGAGAGGATAGGACAGGATGATCCTTTTCTGAAGCTTGATTTCTATGCCATTGACCATATCAGTTTTGCATTAAATTTTCTATTTCCTTTTCCTCTCAACTTTACCACTTGACCAAAATCAAAAGCAGTCAAAGGGACAATCACCAATAAGGATCCCACCCCAAAATCATAAACCAATATTCTCTTTTTATATACATAAACCTGACCTTGTCCAAAAGCCTACATTTTGTTTGATTCATTTAATTCAATGAAAAGCTTCCACTTCCAAACACTCCAAAAATAATAATAAGAGAAAGAAAAAGAAAAGAAAAGCTAAATTCTCTCAAACATTCAACTGTAATGCAGACAGTTGCTCTGAAACTAACAAATGATACTGCTCAGTCTCCTACATGCATAAAGCATCCCTCTTAATGGCAAAGCTCCTTGCTGAACGACAGACAGGAACCTTGTACTTTTCTTTCTAGTGGCTGGTAATCTCCCAACCCTATCATTTTCCCTTTGGTTTGATTATTACAGGATCAGATCATTTACTCCCATTTGGATGCTGACCCATTCTCAGGACAAATAATGACCCATTATCCATGAACATCGCCATATGTTCCAGAATGAGGGAAACAATGAGCCTTAGTTTGGTTCACAACCTTCATTAACTTACTGTTTACTGTTGAGTACCTATATTGAATTAATGTTACTCACAATTGTACAGTGTAACCCACCTGAAAAAACTAATAAAATTTCAATCTCGCTCATCAGTAACAATCTGAGCCAAGCAGTTGCTAACAATCTCAAGGGCAGTACCAAGTAAGAATTCCCTGATCTCAAAACCTGCAACCTGACCCTGCAGCTGATCCCTCTAGCCACACGGAGGCCTACCTCACCAAAAGCCGGGCCTCTCTCCAACTGAACCTGAGCAATGGTCATCCCAAGATCAGCCAGATCTAAGGTCGCTGCATCCCTCTCCACCATCAGACGGTGACACTCTCCAATAAGCAGGCCTCTGTCAGTCACAGCCAGACTTAACTCCTCTAGGAATGCAAAGAACTCCTGCACCTTATTTCATGAATGGGCAATCTGAGAGGCCTCGAAAGCCATTCGCTTATGAATCTCCTATTGAAGAGATACTATGATCGCTTTGTGGTCCCCAGACAAATTTTACACCAAGTAGACACCCAAAACCCCACACCCATGAATGAAATCTTGACAATGTCATCAATATATTTTGATATCTCAAGTACCACATATGGTTGAGATAAAATAAAATGGTAATGAGTTGGGTTTCCATTGTTTCACTTTTCAGCAAGGAAATCAGACAATTTGTGAAATATTAGTCCAACTTATTGTTCAATTTGA